>CM044306.1:142120214-142720214 GCA_024291935.2 Okapia johnstoni | reverse complement strand
TTCCAAGCTTTGCAGGTAAAGGGACAAAAAACTCCTTACTATTGGCTATGTGACAGAACCCCACTGCCACCAGGGAGGGGCAGAGAGGGAGAGAGAAATTTATTCCAAGGAATTGGTTCATTGATTGTGAAGACTGGCAAGTTCAAGATCTGCAGAGTAGGCCAGCAGGCTGGAGACCCAGAGAAGAACTGATGTTGAAGCTTAAGTTCCAAAGGCAATCTGCCAGCAGGACTCCCTCTTTTCCCAGGAAGGTCATTCTCTTTTCTATTAACACCTTCAACTAATTAGATGGGGCTCACCATCTCCAGGAGATAGTGAAGGACAGGGAAGACTGACATGCTGCAATCCATGGAGTCGCCAAGCGTCGGACATGACTTAACGACTGAACAACCACCACCACCACCCACCTTATGGAGGGTGATCGGCTTTACTCAAAGTCCACTGATTTATATATTAACCTCATCTAAAGCAAGCCTTCACAGAAACATCTAAATAATATTCGATCAAATATCTGGGTACTTTGGCTCAGCAAGCTGACACCTAAAATTAATCATCACAAACATTGCATCCCAGCTTCTCTTCTCATCATGC
This sequence comes from Okapia johnstoni, assembly GCA_024291935.2. Taxonomy (NCBI): domain Eukaryota; kingdom Metazoa; phylum Chordata; class Mammalia; order Artiodactyla; family Giraffidae; genus Okapia; species Okapia johnstoni. The sequence goes on along the minus strand of CM044306.1, from coordinate 142,719,623 downwards.
TTCTATATGGGCTCATCTCCCGGCTACTCAGAGACTAGCGATGGTTCCCTGGACACGCAGGGAACTTCCAAAGCTCTAGGCCCTTGTCCATCCCTGCATAATCCCAGAGCCGTGTTCCTGTGTCTCAGTATATTTCATCACAATTAGTGTTCATCTGCCCGTCTGCTCAGTGGACTCGGACAACCTCAAAGGGGAAGAGAGATTCCATCTCTTACTCATCATGTTGCCGGCATCTAACATAGTAGTTGGAACTTGAAGACTTTCAGTGGATGTCTGTGGAGCAAAAATTGGTCCAGAAAGCTGAAGACCCACACCAAAGATAAGGGTTGCTGGGGTAACTAGGGACTGAGATGGACAAGGACGGGGAAATTCAGAAAGTCACAGTGAAGCCCAGAATCACTTCTGACTTTGGAAATCCCGGAAGCCTTCATCAAGGAAATAGCATTTGAATTGTACTTCGCAGAATGGTGGGATTTCAACAGATAAGGATGGAGGAAGGGCATTTCAGTGGAGGCAAGGCCTTCAACAAAAGCCCTGAGGTGGGATGATGCAGAGAATGTTCAGGAAAGAATGGAGAGAGTTACACACAGGCCGGGAAGGAGGCTGGAAAGGCAGCAGGGGCCAGATGCTCACAGGCTGCAATGCCAGGCTCGGCAGGCTGAATGTATGCGGATGCGGTTGTATTCAGATCAGAGGCTATCTACTTCGGGCAGGGGTTGGGGAGTGACATGACGGTTCAGGACGGGCTGTCACTTCTGTCTCTGCCTGGAAAGTTATTCGAGCGAGGTCGCTGAGGTGCCAGTCCTGGGAGGTGAGCTCACTGATGCCTGAGTGAATTGAATGCCGGGGGTGGGCAAGGGACGCCGCCTTCACTGTCATTCATTTGCAAACCCTAGGCAGGGCCAGAGATCTGACTGCTTCCTTTACATTTAGCGGTGTGATTGAGACACCCTCGGAAAGCAGGAAAGGAGCACGTTCCAAATGCTGAATGACAAAAACAATGGCTGGGCTGTAGTCCTGGCTGCAAATGCAAGCAAGCAAAAGGATGTGCGCGATGATGTCACTGAGAGCGTCTCTAACGTGGGTGGAAAGGTGGGGGTCGGGAGCTGGGGGCTGGCGTCCACACTTCAGCAAGGCCCGGGCAGGCTGGGCTTCACGGCCTCTCCTCTGTAGCTTCGGGATGACCATGGTCTGTCTGACAGCCCCGGGCTGCCAGCCTTGATACAGGGAGAAGCAGAGCCCGGTTCACTTCCTGGAGATCCGCCCAGGGAGGCCAGGCAGGTGCAGTTGGGCGGGGGCACTGCTTGGTAGTACCCGGTCCCCCACTTCCACCTCCCTCTGTTGTTTTCCACTGAGTTCAGTCTTAAACATGATTGTGAAGGAAGACTTTGTCAGAACAGACTTTCTAAACGATTTCCCTGCACCCTCAGCATCCAGAGAAGAGCGAGTCCCCACCACGACCCTCGGATGCATCACAGCTGTTGGAATGCCTTGCCTGGGGCCCCGGATATCACCTCCCCTGTGGGACTCAAAAAGGCTCGTGCCTGTTCTCTTGGTTCCCCCTACATCTGATGAGCCTGGCCGGCAGGTGCACCCCCAGCACCCCACGTACAGGGCTCCAGCTTCCTGGGCAGAGCTGGACATGCACACAAGTGTGTTGAGAGTCGGCAGAAAGTTCCAGGCATGAAACACTCAATGCCAGTGTTCTGGGGTCCAGGGCAGAGCCTGCCCCACTGTGTGCCACCCCAGGCAGTGGGGAGAGACGCTCCCCGGGCAGGTGGGGCGCTCTACTCCAGCCCTCTTTTATTTCTAACTGGGTTTTGGCTGCAGCGCTTTGGGGCAATTAAAGCAGAGCCTTAGGAAGGAGAAAGAAGGGCAGAGGACCCAACATCCTGGAATATTTCTTCTACTGAGATCTTTCAGTGAGGAAAAATATGGACAAAATGATTTTTCCACTAAAAAAAAAAAAGAAAAAGTAAAGAAAAAAATCCTAGCAGGAGATTAAGAAAATGAATGAAAGGCTTATTAAGCACAGAAGTATTTTGTTTACTCCCTGCAGGCTGCATTTCACAATTATTACCTTTCTTTCTTTAACAAAAAACCCAGTCAAACAATAGGATAAATTGTCAGCCTGCAGCCTCATAAAGCTTTCCTGAGCAGACCTTCTCCAGAAAGACCAGGTGGCAGTCTCGGAGCTCTGATTCTTCCAGTCAGACAGCAGGTGGCAGGTAATTCCAAGGATGGTGTCGGGGGTCCCCTGATTTCCTAAGACAAAGCTTGTGGAACATTTAAACACTCCTCCTCCAGGAAAGAAAAAAAGCCCCATTCAACAACAACATTGGATTCTGACCCCTAAGAGCCAGGGAGGGAGGGGCACCCTTCCTTCTGGCAAAGGCCTGTGTAGGCAGAAAGGTCCCTCCAGCTCAGCCACCCTGTACCCCATTACCCCCGGGCTGTGAAGGGTGACATTTATGGGGAGGATCCTACACTGGGCACTGAAACAAGATGCTTCAGGTGGATTCATTCACTGAGATGGACAAGACTGAAGGAAAAGTTTAATGTGAATAATAATCTGGCTCTTAGGAGCGGAAACATATCCAATCTAGCTTAAGTGCAAATTAAAGAAACAAAGGATTTGTAAGGCTGCTACCCACCAATCTACCCATAATAAAGCCTGATATTAAACACACCAAACATAGAAAAAAGTAGACCCATCCACTGCTCTATCTGACTTAGTCTTCACACTGGCCCCACGGGTTAAGGAGGTACTATGATTATCTCCATTGTCCACATAGAAAAGAGAAGCCCAGAGCAGTTAAGTAACTAGCCCAACCTCACATAGCTAGTAGAATTAGAACTGAGGACTGTCTGAGCCCAGAGCCTAAGACTGCAACCTTTTTATAATTAGCTGCCTCATGGGCTGGCCTGAGTCTTGTCATCAGCTCATTCCTATCCCAGCCCTACCACTTAGGATCCGGGAACAGGGAGAGGAACATGGTTGAGCAGAACAGCCAGAGTCTAAGAACAGGGGGAAATAACAGGGACACAGACATAGGCAGACCATACCCCAGACATTCCCCCAGCAAAGATGCCACACCTAACCCACACCTAACCCATGGGGGTGGCTGCCTTTCTGTGACTCCAACTAGTCATAGATAATTTTTTGCCCAACTATTCTGGGTCTTACAATCGTAAAACAGAAACATCAAGCCTCGTGAGATGCAGCATAAGATGACAAATTCAATATATGTGACCTCCTTCTTCCTCTCCCTTTTGACTGTGCTGGGACATGGCAGAGAACAGGGAGGATATTTGCAAATGATATTGCTTTTTTCACCCTCTTGACTCACCTCTGTCCAGTTATCTGGAAAGTGAAAGGGGAATTGCCAGGGACAAAACAAATAGGGGAGTATTAAAAACGTTTAATCATTTTTGATGATTCACCATGAAGGCCAGTGCATTGCCATACTGCAAGGTCACTGTGTTCCTGGAAACTCTAACAGTTGTTAAGTCGCTAAGTCATGTCCGACTCTTTGCAATTCCATGGACTGTAGCCTGCCAAGCTCCTCTGTTCATGGGATTTCCCAGGCAAGAATACTAGAGTGGATTGCCCTTTCCCTCTCCAGGGGATCTTCCCAATTCAGGGATCAAACCCACATCTCCTGCATTGGCAGGCAGATTCCTGCATTGGCAGGCGGATTCTTTACCGATGAGCCACCTGGGAAGCCCAAACCCTCCCAGAGACCTGACAAATACTGATCTCAGCTTGGCAATGCACTGAGCTGCCCCAAGTCAGAAGCATCTTCTCCCACGCTGCACAAAAGAGTCAGTGTTGAAGGGTACCCAACATGACAACACAGGATTTATGTAGATCCAGCTTAAGTAACACCAGGTCCCACATGTAGCATCTCTGCCTTCATTAGTTGAGAGAGTGAGGGGATTCAGGGTCTCCATTTGTGTGATGAAGCCTAGCAAGACTTCTTTTTAGTCCTGAGTAACTCATTTTCGATGTTGTTATGATTACTTTCCAAAAGCTTTGGAGGAAGACTCCAAGGATGCCAAATCTTCAATCAACTCTCTGGGGTGCTGGCTATGCGATACCTGGCAGCCTTCTCACCGGCAGGGCAGTGGGAAGACAAATGGTGGTTTCTCATTACTGGGAGCAGTGGGGTGTCAGGATGGCTCAGGGGCTGGCAGTACTTCAACCAAAGTCTCAAAAATCCCCTTGCCTCTGTATGCCATTAATCCCTAATGAGAAAACAGCATTTACTTATCCCACACAGTCTCCGGGGAACACAAGTACAGAAAATCTATCCTGATGCACAGGATCAAAAGACCTCTTTGGAAGGTGCATGTGCACGCTAAGCTGCTTCAGTCATGTCTGACTCTTTGCAACCCCACAGGCTGTAGCCCACCAGGCTCCTCTGTCCATGGGGATCTCCAGACAAGAATATTGGAGTGGGTTGCCATGCCCTCCTGCATGGGATCTTCCCGACCCAGATATCGAACTTTCATCTCTTGTGTCTCCTGCATTGGCAGGTGGGTCTCTTTACCACTGATCCACCTGGGAAGCCCCCTCTAATCCTGTAGTGCATTCAGCTGCACCCCACTCCTGGGGCTGCTCCACCCCGCACCCTACCTCTCTCTAATGGAAACATACTAGGATACAGATGATGCTTTCTCTCTGCTCTAAATCAAAAAAAAAAAAGTCACAAGAGCATTGAAGAAAGAAGAGCTCTAGAGAGAAAGTAAGCAGCTGTCAGAGCAATTTATACAAGAGATACACACTCAAATATTGGTCTACTCCCAAAATCTACAAAAGCCTATTTATAAATCAGCAGTTGAATTGCTTGGGAGCACCTTTGCACAAATAAATGCTGACCGGGAACATCAGTCCACAGTAGAAATAGATCCTGAAGGGACGAATGATGATCTGCAGGTAGGAAGGAATGATTCATGGCACTGCTTTCAACTAGACCTTCCCCTGCCCTGCTTTGAAACAAGCTAATTTAAATATTCTTTCGTGGCAGCCGTTCTACTTTTTGTTTCCACCATATGACTTCCTTTTGGGAAATGTTCTTCCTCACCCCCTGTGACTTCCCAGAGCTGCCAGTCCTTCATCTGTCCGGCCTTAATGCCTTCTGGGTACAGGAATGAAGATGACCTGTGCCTGTGTCTGAGGGGGGGTCGGCTGCCAAGATGACCCACCCCCATGACCTTGCCTCCTTGCGCAGCGCCACAGCATCAGGGGACCAGAGCTGGGCCATGTGATCAACAGAAAACAGCAGAAATGATGGGATGTCACTTCCAAGATTAGGCTGTGAAAGACTGTGGCTCCTCTACTGGGTTTGTTCTCTCCCCCTCTCCTCTCCTCTTTCCCTGCTGGATCGGTCACTCTGGGGGAGCCAGCTGCCACACGGAAAGGACACTCAGGTGAGCTCGGGAGAGGCCATTTGGGGAAGCCCACAAAGAACCTCATGGACGAGCAAGCTTGGAAGCGGCTGGTCCAGCCCCAGGTGAGCCTTGACAAGACGGCGGCCCTGGTCGACAACCTGACTGAACCCTTGTGAGAGACCCTGAGTTTGAGCCACCCAGCAAGCTGGTGGCAGATTCCTGCCCCAGAGAACTTATTTGAGATAATGAAGGTTTTAAGCTGCTAAATATGGGAGCAATTTGTGATGAAGCAACAGATAGCAAATAAGCCAATCAGACTCTGCCAAACTCCTGAACGCATCGAACACCGTCCTTGGTCCAGGGGTGGAAACACAATCTAAGCAGAGCCAGCAGGTTTCCTTATAAGGACTGACATGGAGACAAAAAGAACTAAGTTTCCCTGATGGCTCAGTAGCAAAGAATCTGCCTGCCAATGCAGGAGACACAGGTTCTATCCTTGGCTGGGGAAGATCCCCTGGAGTAGGAAATGGTAAGCCACTCCAGTGTGCTTGCCTAGAAAATCCCATGGACCGAGAAGCCTGGCAGGCTACAGTCCATGTGGTCACAAGAGTCGGACACCACTTAGCGACTAAAAGCAAAAAACAAACAAAACCAACAGAACCATGCCTGCTCCCTCATTCAACCATCCGTTCATTCCAATAATAATGACTGAGGCTTTTCTATGTGTGAGTTACAGACTGAGATCCCGGGGGATCTATAGTTAAAGGTGGCACATTTCAGAAGGAAATGTAACTACTAATTACAATGCAGAGTGATACGAGGTATTTATACACACACACTTCTTTTAATGCTGAGGAAACAAAAAGGAGGAACATCAGCTGAGTCCAGGAGGAGGGAGTCTGGAAAGACCTCAGTCAGAAAAAGGAAATTGATAACTTCTAAAGGACTGTCTGGAAATGCCAGCGAGAGGGCAGAGGAGCCTTGCTTGATAAACAACAAGTGACTCATTGCACAGGCCAAAGCTTTTAATCTATCCTAGTCCTGGTGGAGGACTGAGATCAGAGTGATCCAAGACTCACTTTCGGGTCATTTGGGAAAACACAGAGTAATAAGACAAAGCGGCCCTGATTCGATAAACTGTCTCTTATAAACGCACCCAGGTCGTTCTCCTTCATTTCTTCATGATTTCTAGTATTTCATCTTGAGAAATAAGCCTCTATTATTAAAGCCACTCTGTTTTCAAAAAGTGATTTTAAAAAAAAATAAAGAATAAGATATTCTTTCCTAACCAGACTCAGGTCAGAGTGAGCAAAATCATTGTTATCATTCCTGATGTTTCTGCATCTCCTTTGCCTGGCGTGCAGAATTGAGGGAGGAAGTTACATGCTATTAATTGGTGCACTGGAATAACCCTGCTTCCTATGAAGGGAAGTACAGAGTGCTGAATGTTAAGGAAGCTCTCAATCTCTTGTGAACACGTAGGCTGAGTCTTGGGAATAAGTGAAGAAAGAAGTAGCCGCTGGATTTTTTTCTAGAGACTTCTAAACATTCCCCCAAGTAACACCCCAACCCAGAACTCTCCAGACCATCCATCAATCACAGCATATTATCAATAGGAGGGACTATGAGGGCAAAGCATCGTTCCAGGCCCCAGAGGAAAGCACAGGGAAAGAGAGTCTGTCCTTGTTCTCAAAAAACTTACAGTCTTATCAGGGACACCATCAGGGAACGACCAGAGCCTGTGTCTCAGAACTGGCTGAACAGTGAGAGGACAGTCAGGAGGCAGTCCACGGACGCCTGCAGGGCCTTGAGTGAAACAGATAGGATCTGACCAAGAAGAGAGAAGGAGGAACACGGTCCTGAAGTCCAGAATATCAGAGGCTCGAGTAGAATCAAGAGGAGCGCTGTGAACTGGATGGGGGAGCAGCCACAGGCCAGGGTCCAGCTCGACGCCTACTGCCCATCAGCCTCAAGTCCACACTTCTTCATCTGCTCTGTGATAAGAAAGCTTTAAGTGCTTCTCCTGTGCAGCAAATGCAACATTCAGCTTTGTCAGCAAAGAGCTCTGCAAGAGGCATGCAGGGCAAGGGGCTTCTCTTCCTGGCTCTAGGGTGATGCTGTCTTCTTCTTGCCTTGGGTTGCATGGCACCCAGCAGCTGGTCACTGGTGTGCACCAGCCTCATCACCCCCATCATCTAGCCCCTGTGCACTCACGGTGGCCACCTGGGGAAGATGATCAATGCAAACTTGGGTTGACTGGCTGTGGGACTGGAGAGTCCAATGAAGAATGGGCAGGATCTTGTGGTGGACTGGATCCAAACAAGAGAGGATTCTGGGGAAGGAGTGGGGAGGGAAGCAGTAATTATTTCCAGGAAACCCCCCTCAAGAAAGAGGACACAAGGGACTTCCCTGGTGGTCCAGTGGTTAAGACTCCACACCTCCAACAAGCGGGACGTGTTTTAATCCCTGGTCGGATAACTAGGGTCCCACATGACGTGTGGCACAGACAAAACAAAAAATACAAACCACTCATCAGGAGATATTCTTGTATATGCTGTTTAATGATTGATATCAAGAATATATAGAAATTATACATATATATATATATATATATACACCACAACATTGTTAATCAACGATATTCTGCAATTCTGTGCACACTCAGTCGTATCTGACTCTTTGCAACCCCATGGACTGTAGCCCACCAGGCTCCTCTGTCCATGGGATTCTCCAGGCAAGAATACTGGAGTGGGTTGCCACGCCCTTCTCCAGGGTATCTTTCTGACCCAGGGATCGAATCTTCATCTCCTGTGTCTCCTGCATTGGCAGGCAGGTTCTTTACCACTAGTGCCACCTGGAAAGCTTGATCAACTATACTCCAATAATATAAAAAAATTTGAAATAAAGTTGGGAGAAAAAAGAAGACACGAGGGAAGGGAAGAATTGGCCTCTCTCCCCTCAGCTTCCTTACTTATAGGGTAGACATACTAACACCCACCATAGAGTGTGGGCTTAAGGAGTCAACACAACACACTGAAAAGGTATATGGAATTTGGAAATGCTCGTCATGTGGGAAAGCAGAGTGCAAGGATGGGCACCCCATGGGCAGGCTCGGGCCTTAGTGGGAGGAGAGAGATGGATGAGGCTGGCTGCAAGGACAGGGCTCCTGGCACCCAGAAAAGGAGGGAGCAGCAGGAGGGCACAGGCCCTGGGCAGGGAGGCGGGCCTGCTAGTGATGAGCAGAAGTCAGCAAGGAGGTCGTGTTACCATCCTCCCACGGCTTCACCTGGGGCTGGTGAGCTTTTGAAATTTCAGGCTAATCGTAGCAATACATTTAGTGGTTGTCCCGTGTACTTTTCGGCAGGACAGGGTCATTGCATTGGGTCATTCAGAGTGACCTTTTTTAATGGTAACCTATGACCTTACACTGCTGGGTCAGAGGTCACCCCTGCTCTGGGGTCACGCCCTGAAGTCAGGAGAAAATGCCTGTGTTACCTTTGTCAGGGAACTTCCTGCCTCTATTTTTTTTTTTTTTTTAAATCTGTGATCTTAGAAAATTCCCTGCAGGTTAATTAAAACCTTTACATTGCAGCCTCTGGTGTGTTGTGCTAAATATATTTGTTGGTTGGGATGTCAACAGCAACTGATATTAGTGCAGATCTTAGCAACATCAAAGGGTTGAGGAAAAGAAGAGAGAAGAAACCACAAATACCACACACCACAGCTGAATCACTGCCTCGCCTTCAGTGCTTATTAAAATCATCTAATTGTACACAGGAAGCACTTTATTAAAAGGCTTCAGGTAAATAAACATATTCAAAAAGGGCACACTTTTAAATAAAGCACTCCAATCTTCACACATGTTTATGAGAATATGATCACACATTGACTGTGTCGAGTCATTGACAAATATAATGTGACAAAAATGATTATATGTGAAATTCTTTGGTAACCCCCCTCAATACACACACACACACACACACACACACACACACACACACACACACACACACACTCCAGACAAGAGACTGAGTAGACTCATTCATCACCCTCTATCATAAAATTAAAAGAAAGAATCAGGATATTAGTCAAGAGTTTCGATCTCTTGAGCCAGAATTCTAACCTTTATTGAAATTCTAAATCTGATGATGATGATTTTTTAAAAAGTTTCCAAAACAAAAAACAGGATTTTCAGAATGATGCATTTTAAAGTGTTTTCTTTTTCTCCCCTTTGAAGGTAAGCCCCATTCAGACTTAGCCTACCACTAACACACAATCTCTCATGAAAGAGGTTTATGTTAATTAGAGCCAACTCCCTTGGTTTATCAATAAGTAGTTACCATTAAAAACAAATTTCATTAAGTCCCTCTCCAAAGTTCTGAACTCTCTGCTTCTGTTAATTACCTAACGATTGTGCAGTGTGTTAGGGACCCACTTGGAAACACCAGAAGGAATGTTAGAGTCACTTAGCACTTGCTTACTTGGCTTCTGCAGGAGTCAATGTGCAGGGAAATAGACCTTGAACGGTCTTATGAGGGAATCCAAGCCTGGCCGTCCCTTGCGGGTAATTCTTGGAAGCCACCACAATCCCACTGCCCTGTCCCCTCTTCGGTCTCTGTCAGATGCCTCCCCTCATCACCACATCTCGGGGCTGTCCCACCCTCGCTGTCCCATGCACTCAGCCTACCCCCCTGACCTGGGTTCAACCACAGGAAGCTGAGCACATGCCCAGCGTGCTATTAGGCTGGGTGACTGGACAAGCTAAACTCAGATGAGCCACTTCCTGGTCTCTGAGTAAACTGGCAGTCCTACTAAAAAAAAAACAATCAAAAAGTGGATAATGGAAATTCAGTGCAAAACCAGAAAGAGAGAAAAACAAGGAAAATCAATTGTAAGCGGTGAGCAAGTCACCAGTACTGAACCTTGTCTCTCATGATTTAGAATCCTAGACTCTCAGGATTGGATGGAAATTTAAAGCTTGATGTATTAGGTAAGGTGACTGCTAGCTGCTAAAACAAATAAACCCAGAAATCTCGGTGACTTACAATAAAAGTTTAAAACAGCAAAGAAAGTTGGAGAGAGTAGTCTTTGGGGAGAGAGAAAAGAGTTTAGTGAGCAACCCGCCCAGCTCTTCCATAGTTCCCTAGGACAATCTTTCAAACCTCCCCTTAAGCACCCACACAAGTACGGTGCACCTCTCTTTGAGCTCCTCCAGGGTGAGCATCTCATCCCCAAATGGAAAGCATGCTGCATACTCAGGGCTCGACCAAACGAGCCAGTGGAATATCTGATGGTTGGGTAGGTCCTGCCTCTACATCCTGTATCAGAAGAGAGATATTCGAGTATGGGCTTAACAACTCCACTGGGAGTTAATTCTGAACTGACCCCAGTATGGTCAGAAATTCAGGCTCTACAAACATAAGACCACTGGAAACTTTGAAAGACAGTCCAGTTTGCTTCTGGAAGGGTTGTTGGTCAGTCAGCATAAATAAAGACGTAGAGCATCTTTTGAGTATCTAAGGCTCATGAGTCACAGCATGTCACTGTTTAAAAATCAATGCATAATTGGCTCTTGTCCCTTGGTTTATAGGAATGCTGGGGTGCTTTGTAAACTGCAAAACTCTATGTTGTTGTTTAGTTGCTACTGCCCAACTCTTTAGGACTCCACGGACTGTAGCCAGCCAGGCTCCTCTGTCCATGGGATTTCCCAGGCAAGAATACTGGAATGAGTTGCCATTTCCTCCTCCAGGGGATCTTCCCGACCCAGGGATCAAACCCGCATCTCCTGCATTGGCAGGTGGATTCTTTACTGCTGAGCCATCAGGAAAGTCTGTAAAGCTATACTCAGGTAAAAAAAAAAAAAATGTGACTGTTGATTTTCAAAAACAAGGGCTTCCCTTGTGGCTCAGCTGGTGAAGAATCTGCCTGCAATGAGAGAGACTTGGGTTCGATCCCTGGGTTGGGAAGATCCCCTGTATTCTGGCCTGGAGAATTCCATGGACTGAGCAGCTTTCACTTTGTCAAAAACAAATACATATTAATTTCAAGCCCATTGTGTAATAGGTCTATTAGTAAATCCATTCTTCCTTGGGAAGACTGAGGAAAATAAACACAACACAGACAAACACCCTTAGCACAGTCTGCCTATTTGTTACCATCTCTACGGACATTTACTTCCACACCTCTTAAGAGTTTCCCACTCGGAGCATCAGTCCTAAGAACATGATCTTGAATCTGTACACAGGTTACTGCTGTAGCCAAATGTGATCATACTGGGAAGCCTGTCACCTTGTTGAGAGTCAGATTGTTCTGTAATACATGATGTGCTAATTCCTGACAACAATTGTATCTGTGAAGGCCAATAGTAAAATGCCATGAAAGAGCAGGTGGAGAGATTTTAACCGTCGGAAATGAATTGTATCAGGGGAAAAACCGGCTTCAGGATTAAAGGGGAAGAAGAGTACAGTGGACAGGACCCACTCCACAGGATATTTTTTCTGTCCTAAATTAGAGGGAGGCTTTATCCTTCAGCCCAGACAACCCCATTTTTTCTGAAGACGTTCATAGACGACAGACAGATGCCATCTGTCAGGGAGCAACAACAATGCTGATATTTGAATAGGGAACTCCCTGCCTGTTTCAAACATATGCATGAGCTTAATGGAGACAGGCGTGGGGAGGGCTTTGAAGTACAGCTGATGACGTCTGCACTGTGGACGTGGCACTGGGCTGCGAGGGAAGGCTGGGGACGACAGTGAGCACAGCAGGCGTGCAGCCATCTTGGGAGGTGGCCTCTGGGGGGTGAGGAGGATGGCCATGCTGCTGGCCTGGGGCTGTGTCTTTCGGAGGCGGCCAGTAGGAATGAAAATAGCTCTGATAGCAGATGCAGAAAAAGATCTGAGGCTGTTAGACTCAAAATTAGCCTATCTCCTGTATTACCTGAATTCAAGTGCATTTTAGAGAAAAGTAATGGTCTTCACAGCAATTTCACTGAAGGAACTTACTTGTAATGATATGGAAATGTTCATTTCAAGAATGCTACTGATAAATTCCCCACACACACCCCCCAAAAAAACCCACAACTTATTTTTTAAAAAAAGCTCTTCATTTCCGAATTTTTCTCTCTAGCATGAACTGTGGTAAATTCTACTCAACCAAGAGTATATTTTGCTATTTGAGGCTGACAGCTACTTCAAAGATCTCGATAATGCCAGTGTTTACAGGATTACTATCAAATACAAATGTCTAAGGGGATGCACTTGGTTTTTACCAAGCCCACAAAAGCTTGTACAACAGAAAAACAGGAAAAAAGAAGTCTTCTTTTCTAATGAACTCAGAGCATTTTAACGTATTCCCAGGTAAGAGAAGCTTTATGAGACAGATGAGGTGGAAATCAGAGTTCATAAATGGATACAGAGAAACACAGCAATTACTTTCCCAAAGCTTTATGGCACATTGCACAGTGAAATGGAGTGACAGGTCACCCAGGACCCACTGCAGATAAGCCCCTGGTGACACTAGGACATTAAGGCCCCTGACCCGAGGACTAGAAGCCTGTTGATGCCCTAACTTTCTTCCCTGACTCCCTAGACTTTATCTCAGGAAGATGCTTGAAAGTGCAAGAAGGGACTTGCTGTTCAGTAAAAGCTGGGCACAGAGCGAACACCTACTTAGAAAGGGATCTGTCTGATTGTTTTACAGACAAAGAGACTGAGGCCGAGAAGGCAAATGGCAGGGAGTAAGTGCAGAGCCGGGCAAGAACTCAGACTTCCAGATCCCTTCTCCCCGCAGGTGGAGAGACTGGAGGCTGAACCCCTCTTTTAAGTCCCCCTTCAACAACAAACAGCCAGGAGAGACTAGTCACGGTTTTGGTAAAGCCCGTGTTATATCTGATCAAACTCCACTGAGAGTTCATCTCACTGACATTTCAATTTCTAAAATGTCAAAACATGTAAAGGATCGTGAAGTTAAAATTAAATCTCAGGTGAGTTGGAGAAAATTGTCAGGCTTGAAAAAAGAAGACAGAGAGAAAGAGAAAGAACCCCACTTAGTCTCTCTCACAGACAGCAAGCATCACAGTAGACAGTGCACTGGCTTCAGTAACAAGATTAAGGCAGCCACCCTGCAGAGGACTCCGCTTTCTTTACCGCTCCCTCCAAAATGTTCGGTGGAGAAATTCGACCACAACAGGACTGGAGTGTTGGTAGAGGATGCTGAGATGGGGAGAGTCCTTGAGATGAAATCCATATATGGGGAAGAGTGAAATGAGGATGTAGGATAAAATAAGAATAATTGTGAAGTGAGTGAAAGTGTTAGTAGCTCAGTCATGTCCAACTCTTTGTGACCCCATGGACTGTAGCCCTCCAGGCTCCTCTGTCCATGGGATCATCCCAGCAAGAATACTAGTGTGGGTTGTCTTGCCCTCCTCCAGGGGATTTTCCCAACCCAGGGATTGAACATGGGTCTCCTTCATTGCAGGCAGATTCTTCACCATCTGAGCCACCAGAGAAGCCCAAGAATAATTGTACTTAATAGAAATTCATTCCAAGGACTTCCCTGGAGATCCAGTGGTTAAGCATCACCTTCCAACACAGGAGGTTCTGACTCAATCCCTGGTCAGAGAACTAAGATCCCATATGCCCTGGGGCCAAAAACCAAGACATAAAACAGAAGCAATATTGTAACAAATTCAATAAAGACTTTAAAAAATGGTCCACAACTAAAAAAAGAAAAAGAGACTCATTCCCTTCACCCTAAGGGAGCCATGAATCTAAGAAGCATGTTTTCCTTGGGAAAAATAGAGTGTATTAGGAAGGGAGGGAAGGAAGAAGGTATAGAAATTCTCATCATTTACATCCAGAAAGAGAAGAATAAAGAGGGAAGAGGAGGAAATGAACTCACCCTAAACTGTAAAGATACTCCGTCAACTCTGAGCTTCTAGAACATTCCAAGGCCCCTGGTTCACCTATTTTGCCTGCCAGGCATGGGTTAAACACAGAGAAAATGTAAGAATCCCAAAGAGAAAATCAAGAAATCTTTTCATATGATAAGAAAAACCACAGACGAGGAGAACAAAGTCTGACAAACTGTCATCAGGAAGTGAGTCTCAAGCTCTGTTTCTCTAGGGAGCGTGACATTCTCACTTTGTAAAAACCAGAAAAGGCAGATCTGGATGTGGAACTGCTGATGGCAAGCTGACAGCAGGACAAGCCCGGTAAGTGACAAATGGGGGTGCAGTAGCAAAGGAGCGGCAGGCACGGGGGCGGGGGGGGGTTCTTCTAAAACCACGTGCAGCGCTGGTCGTGACTTCCACTCATCTTGAAATTCAGGTCAGTTGGAAGATAAAAAGAGATATTTTTCTTCATGAAAAAGAAAATGATTTTTTTTTTTTTGGAGCAAAATCTAAAACCTAAGCATAGAAAGTCAGGTAGAAAGAGTCCCAATTCCAAGATACAAATTTCCTCCTCTGCTCTGGGCTGTCATTTGTCACCCATGGAGTCACAGTGGGCCTCACCTCTTATTTGGGACAAAGAGGCCCTCTTGAGACATGGTGTTAAAGGAGCTTTGGGATGCCATGATTAGTCCTTCTCGGAGCAGTGGAAAAGAAGAACCCAACTTTCTACCGGAAATGCCTCCCTCAAATGTAGCAAAGTAGATGTTTGTGTTCCTGATTTTTATGCCGCATAAAAGGAAGCGTAGAGAAGGCAGAGGAGGGCACATGGGTATGTGCCCACCACCGTGAATGCAGATACCCGAGCGACAGTCTTGGCTCCACCCTGAGAATTTACCACTAGCAGACTCTGAGCTGTTCACCTATGCACATTTAAGTAGCCTGGAGTCCTCTGTTTAGGTCATAAAGTAAGAATTTAATAAAAGAATTTTCCTAGACTTCCCTGGCGATTCAGTGGTTAGGATTGTATACATCCACTGCACGGGGTATGAGTTGGATCCTTGCTCAGGGAACCAAACTCGCATAAGCTGTGTGTCATGACTGAAAAAAAAAGGAAGAAACTACAAACTCTGTAAAAAAAAAAAGTGGGTGGGGTGGGAGGGGTACTTTCCATTTTATGCATTCAGAAGAGTTTGCCATGGAGTTAGTCATGGCAGGGCAAGAAGAGCAGATTATGCTGAGGTCAGGGCAGCTTTCTTACAGCTGTCAACAGCTCCTCATCGTTCATATCTGGGAGACCCATCTATTTCTGTTGCTATGGAAATTTGCAGTGGGTTGAGGAAGTGCATAGACCTTTCCTTTCACCCCACAATTTGAATAAGAACATGTATGCTGATCTAAGCCTCAGCTATCACACATCTCTATATCAATTAAGAGATCTACTCAGATAGACATCTGAATCTTAAACCTCTCTCCATTCATGCTCCCCCAGCTCATCGATTTCCAGCAACAAAATAACACACTTCTTTTATCAATATAAATTAAAGACAGAAGTCTGCAGAACAGGTCTCCATCACTAGCAGCTTCTGGGATCATTTCTGACCTTCAATCTAAACTCTCATTTTCATCTCAACTTGGTCTCCTGAGCATGACTTCATTATGTCTGTAGCATATGATATGCACTAGAAGTGTAATGGCAGAAGAAAAATTGAAAAGTGGCCACTCAGCACTATTTCTCACACAAAGCTCCACAACCCAAACCATCTTTCTCAACCAACACTGAGTGAACTTCTTCAGCTGGCCAAGAACTAAGTCCAATAGGTTATATGACATGTGCATAGCACAGTCTTTGAGGTTCAGGAACTTAGATCCTATGTCTACAGAAAGCTGAAGGTGGGATGAAGAAAAAGATAAAGGATAAAACAGGGACTGTTTTAAAGACATATGGAAAATACTGGCAACTATAAAGAAAAAATTTTATCACCTACACTCTGTGAACTGCCAGTAATGACAATTAACATGTTGCCTCAATTCACTCCAGCTCTTTTCCTAAAGTTTTCCTCTCTCCATAGTTGAAATTGTACTGAAAATATAAATTTATTTCCTGATGATTTTTCTTTCGACATTATAAGAATAATATTCCCACATTACCAGAGAAACCCCGCAGACAAGATTTTTTCCTAATTAGCTGTTTTGCGCTTTCCCTCCTGTGATACAATAATTCATCACATTTTAAATGCTTTTGCTTCAAGGTTTCATTAGGTTCTCATTAAGCAGGGATTGCAAATGATGTTCCAATGTGACCGAGTTTTGTGGGTGTTTGCTCTAAACGTTGAGTATGAGAAGGTGCTACTGGACTGTCCATCCACACATACACACCCAAGTTCAAAGCACAAAGAGTTAGCGTTGATGGGAACAGCCCACCCTTCAGATCACAAAAGTCAGCGCCAGGATTTCAGGCTGACAAATGCAGGGACAGAAAGCAGAGGGATTACTGGAAAAGTCAAATTAACTGCTGATCCAAAGCCCAGATTATACATCTATTAAGTACAATCAGGTCCAGGAATCTCTTGTTAGAGGTCGGCAAAGGCAGTAAGCAGTTGGTCCTCTATGGAGCTAAAGAAACATGGGGAAGTCGTAAAAGAACTTCAGGGTTTAAAGAAAGGCATGTTTTTAAGCCTTCTTTAAGCCCAGACATGGGCGACACCAGGATTAGATGAGCGATAACCAAAAAAGGTTTAGAAACGGCGTCAGCGGGGACTCATCTGGTTCAGTGCTTAAGACTCCATGCTCCCAATACAGGGGGCCCAGGTTCGGTCCCTAGTCAGGGAACTAGATCCCTCATGCTGCAACTAAGAGCCCGCATGTCGTGACTAAAGATCCTGCATGCTGCAGCAAAGATGCCAAGTGCCTAGGGCAGCCAATGTTTTTTTAAAGCATCAATGGCTATTATTAATAATTTTAATCAGATTTTTATATTTCTTGAATCAAAGTCAGTTGAAGAGTTGCATCATGTTCCCCCTCAAATCTATATATGGATGTCCTATCCCCACACTAGAATGGGACTCCATTTGGAAATAGTGTTGCTATAGATGTAATTATTAAGTTGAGGTTGCTGTTCTTCAGTCACTAAGTCATGTCCAACTCTGTGACCCTCTGAACTGCAGCACTCCAGGCTTCCCTGTCCTTCACTATCTCCCAGAGTTTGCTCAGACTCATGTCCATTTAGTCAATGATGCTGTCTAACCATCTCATCCTCTCCTGCCCCCTTCTCCTCCTGCCCTCAATCCTTCCCAGCATCAGGGTCTTTTCCTGATGATTTGGAAAAGTCGACTCTTTACATTGAGTAGCCAAAGTAATGGAATTTCAGCTTCAGCATCGGTCCTTCCAGTGAAATTCAGGACTGATCTCCTTTAGGATGGACTGGTTGGATCTCCTTGCAGTCCAAGGGACTCTCAAGAGGCCTCACCAGCACCACAATTTGAAACCATCAATTCTTTGGCACTCAGCCTTTGTTATGGTCCAACTCTCACATCCATACACAACTACTAGAAAAACCATAGCTTTGACTGTAGGAACCTTTGTTGGCAAAGGGAGGTTATACTGTTACATTAATAACTACTCTACCAAAATGATCAGTGACCTTATGAAAAGGGGAAATTTGGACCCAGAGACTGAAATCTGGGGCGAACACCATGTGCAAGCTGCAGTTAGGCTGCCACAGCCAAGGATTTACTATCAGCAACAGCTCCTCCCCTACTGGCTTCAGAAGAAGGGTGGCCCTGCTGACACCTTGACCTTGGCCTTGCAGCTTCCAGGACTGTGAGACAACTTTCTGTTGTTTAAGCCAGTCAGTCTGTGGTACTTTGTTCTAGCACCCCCAGAAAACGAATATAGAAGGAATCCTACAAGCAATTTCCTCCAACTTCCTATTTCATGTAGATCTCCTTCCTGATGTGAATCAATATTCACTTCGGCCTCCATAGAACACTTCCAGGGATGGGACCACTGTCCATGGGGCAGTGCATCCAATTATTCAATAACTCCGATTATTTCATTATATGGGTATCATACTTTGTAATGTAATTATTAGTAATGCTAGCTACTGTTAAGCCTTGCTATTTATTTTACATAAAGGTCTATTTGATGTTCAATAAAAGCGTGCTACATAGAAAATATGTGGGCATCTACAGCTTAGCCCATAACCAAGGCATCAGCATTCATTCAGAGGCAGTGAAATTATTTGGAAGGAAAGTATTTGGATGGAAATAAACAGCTTGGGAGTCAGACAGAGAAGGAACTATATCCTATGACATCCTTTATATGTGGAATCTAAAAAGAGATGATACAAATGAACTTACTTACAAAACAGAAAGAGACTCACAGACTTACAAAATGAACTTATGTTGCAGTAGGGGAAGGGATAGTTAGGGAGTCTGAGAAGGTCATATAAACCCTGCTATCTTTAAAATGGATAACCAACCAGGACCTACTATATAGCACAGGGAACTCTGCTCAATGTTATGTGGCAGCCTAGATGGGAAGGGGGTCTGGGGGAGAATGGGTACATGTATATATATGGCTGAGTCCCCTTTGCTGTTCACCTGAAACTATCACATCATTGTTAACCGGCTATACCCCAATACAAAATTAAAAGTTCCAAGTGCAGGAAAAAAAGAAAAAGAAACAAACAGCTTCAGAGTTCTGGCCCCACCAATGCAAACTAAAAGGCAAGTGCACACTCACACCCTCCTCTGGGACTTGTAGAACTCCCCCCCCACCCCAACAAAGAGCAAATCAGTGCTGACCGGTTGACCGACTGAGTCATAAGCAGCACAGTTCATGAGCCAGAACAGCGAGTCTTGCTTTCCTGCTACCAAAGGGCAGGGAAGAAGCAGAGTAGCGCATCACAGAGGACCACTGGCAAAGGGAAAATCCCTCCGGAGCAGTCAAGGGCATGGAAGAAACATCTCTGATCTCTTCCATTGCATTCTTTTGTTTCCCAACCAGCCATACATCAGGACAGATTGAGGCCTCAATTGCTGCCGTCTCCCTTCAGTCTGATTCAATAAGCATTTGTTGTAGATACGCTGACCATTTGCCCCAGGGAGAAACAACCAAGTGACGGGAGCAGATTAATCCTTGTGAGTCACCTGCAAGGAGGCGCCTGGGGACTGAGTGACTCAGGATCAGAGATCAATGCCTTGGGAATAGATGGCAAACAGATTTCATTTCCAGAAAGCCTGGCTCTGAATGCTGATGAGAAATTCTGTCCCTACTCCGTAAGGTGGCCTTCCTCCAACATCCAGCGATGAGATCTAGCCGTCTCCTGTAGGAGCAGATTCTGTATTTTCACCCTCCAGGCCTATGAGCAATGCTCTGATCCTTTTTCCCCTGGCGCGTAGGAGCAGATTCTGTATTTTCACCCTCCAGGCCTATGAGCAATGCTCTGATCCTTTTTCCCCTGGCGCCGTCAAGGGGACTCATACATTCACATTCAGGGAAAGGCACACACAAATGCAGCCAGTGAGTGGTGCTCGTTCTGGACCAGCCCGAGCTCGGTGCTGTGAGACTCAATGCCCTGAAGAAGCCCGGGGAGAAAGCAAGCCAAACACACTGTCTTCACCTGCTGGCATCAGCGCCTAAGCTGACATTTGAATGTGTTTTTCACATGGGGATCGGAGAGACCGAAGTCCATACTCTGGCACTAGGTATTTGCTTGCCAGGGAACACGAGGCAAAAAATTCTGGAGGAATTTCATAAAATCTGACAAACTGATTAAGAAATGCATTTGTTGTTGTTGTTCAGTCGCTAAGCCGTGTCGGACTCTTTTTGACCTTACAAACTTCGGAAACCATTTTAAAGGCGATAGCTAAGGTTAGGGGTCCTTCACTGCAAGAAATGAGATCAAGAGCTGTTTGGAGCTGTTGTGATTAAAACAATGTGGTATCATGGAACAACGGAGTCTAAGAGAAAGCCAGAAATAAACACACCAATGTAAAAAAGCGATGTAGGACAGAGATTTGTTCTTACAAATTTTGTACTGACAAAATCAATCAAGAAAAGATTTGTTCTTACAAATCAATCAAGAAAGCATGGACTCTTCCCAAATGGTGTTGAGAGAATTGATTATTTCAATAAAAAGTTAGTTTTATTGGGACTTCCCTGGCAGTCCAGTGGTTAAGACTCTGCTTCTATGGCACGGGGCCCAGGTTCCATATCTGGTTGGGGAACTAAAATCCCACATGCCATATGGCATGACAAATAATAATAATAGTAATAATTTTATTGATCACATGCTCCGATTCTGTCCCTCTCCTGGATCCAGGGTGGGGTTGCACTTCCCATCCCTTCTGAAGTTAGATATACGGTCACATGACTCTACAGCCACTGAAGGGTGACCGGAAGACAAGTGTCACCTTCAAGTATGGCCCTCGGCGGCCAGTGCGGGACCTGCCACATCCCCCTCCCTGCTTCCAGGGTTCCGGATGTCCCCGTCCAGACAAGCCTCCATCAGCCTGGGTCCCTGCGCACTCAAGGTGGACAACAGCGTCACGAGACATAAACTGGGGCTTAAACCTCTGAGATTTGGGGCATTTGTTCCTTCAGTATAATCTAGCCTCCTCCCAACTAACACAAAAACAAGCCCCCAAATTAATGACCTAGATGTGAAAACTATAGAATTTTTAGAAAAAGATACAGGCAAATATTCCTCTGATGTCAGAGTACAGAAAGACTCCTTTTAAAGGTTTTTAAAAATTATAAACCATAAAGGAAAAGATCAATGTATTTGACTGAATCTAATTTAAACTCATCTGTTCACCAATACACACCATAAATTGAAGAGATAACTACAAACTGTTAAAGATACTTGCAGTCTGTATAACCAGCAAAAGATCAGTTGTAGAACATACATAAAAATACTCCAGAGATCAACACAGAAGAGACAAACAGGCAAAAAGAAAAATAGGCAAGATATGTGAAAAGACAATAAACATATGTAGTAACTGGGAAAATGTCCATTAAAGTGATTTAAACCACTTCACACTGATAGTTTTGGTAAAAATTTAAAATATGATAATATCTATCATTGCCAGGGGTGTAAAGAAAAACTGCACTGAGGAGCAACTGAGCCAAGTCTAGAGAGGCTGAAAACATGCTTACCTTTCAACCCAGTAATAATTCTTCTTCTTACTGTATTTCCCAGGAACTCTTGCATATTTGCACGAGGAGATGTTTAATGAGAAACATTCAGGGAATTTCCTGGGGGCCCAGTGGTTAGGACTCCCTGCTCTCACTGTCGAGGGGCCGGGTTCAATCTCTGGTTGGGAAACCAAGGTCCCACAAGCCACATGGGGCAGGCTTGTGTTTAATGGCAAATAATCGGAAACAATTCAAATATCCATCATCAGCAGAGTAGAGTAGTAATTTGCTGTACATGCAAAGGAATACTACACACCCGATTGTGTCAGTGTGGATCAATCTCAAAAACACAACAGTAAACGACAACTAAAACAATGAAGTTGCACAAAGCCATGTGGTATATGTGCCATTTATGCACAGCTTGAAAATACGCACACTTTAATAATCAAATACATATATTGTATGTGTACAGTGACAGTTCTGAAAGGGGCGTGGAAATAAACCCAGTTAGAGAGGGATGGGGTCAGGAACACAGGGGGCTTCTAATGCATATGTATCATCGTAATTATTAAGAAAAAATGGAATGAGTACAGCCCAACTTTAGACTGAATTGAAATTGGACGGAGCCGGGAGGTAGTTCACACATGTTCATTATGCTGTTCTCTGTACTTTTCCACTAATGAAATTTTTCTCATTTATGACTTCCTAAGGCTTCATAATGAGCAAATGGTAGGATGAACCGCAGATCAGTGTTTTATTCACCTCCCCGCACTTACGTTAACAAATGTAAAATCAGTTATCCCTAATTCTAACATTTCCGTACCTCTCTCACATACGCCAGCTCTGGAAGACACTGGTTCTCAAATTTGGCTCCACACTGGCATCGGTGAGGCCCCTGGGCTCCACCCCCACAAAGTCTGATTAAACCTGTCCAGGATATGGGCTGGGCAGAAAGAGATTTTAAGGCTTGCAGGTGATTTTAATGTGCAGCCAAAGTGGAGAATAACTGCTTTCAGGAAAAAAAAATGGAGAAGAAAGCTCCAAGTTTAGAATCTGTGGGGGAGAATGGATACTTGTATACGTATGGCTGAGTCCCTTCACTGTTCCCCTGAAACTATTACAACATTGTTAATTGGCTATAGCCCAATACAAAATAAAAAGCAAAAAAAAAATTCTGTGTGGGAGAACCTCAGACCTATGACTGCTTTATGGCCTTGGGCAACTGCACTATTCATTTCTCCATCGGTGTGAAGGGGAATAATATCATCTATTTTGGGGAGGGGTTGCTAGAAGGGCTTCCCAGGTGGTACAACTGGTAAAGAATCCACCTGCCAATGCAGGAGACACAAGCGATGTGGGTTCATTCCTGGGCTGGAAAGATCCCCTGGAAGAGGAAATGGCAACCCACTCCAGTATTCTTGCCTGGAAAATTCCATGGACAGAGGAGCCTGGCAGGCTACAGTCCATGGGGTTGCAAATAGTCAGACAACGCTGAGCACACCTGCACACACACACACTCACACACACACACACACACACAAGAACTAAATAAGAATGACATGTATAAATTATCCAATACAGTATCAGAGTAATAGCAGTAATAAGCGATTTTTCTCCTGAGGACTGAGAAATGAAATTCTAATCTATTTTATGGAGATAAAAATTATTACCATCCCAGATGATCTTATAAGAAATGAACACCAAGCGGATCACTCAGATCCTGGGAGAGGGCGGAGCATCTTGGTACCACCCTGTGCCCCCAGCTCCAGTCTTCTTCCCTCTTTTTCAAAGCTGGGCCTAAGCCATGAAAAAGCCTAATGCCCTGTTGCTTTCTCAGCTTTTCTCATTTAAATGAGCGCTTGGAATTTTTTAAAGCCACAATTGCATGTGTAGGCCCAAAATACAGCCCTTCAGCCAACGACTTGGTCTGTTGATTCCTCAACATTTCTTCTTAACTTATATCAAATTGAGCACAGGGTATATGGGAACTCTGTCTACAGTTGTCTAAGTTTTTCTAAAAGAAAAAGGTTATTTAAGAAATAATTAATGCTACTTGGAAGCTTGGCATGAAACCTTTCTAAGAGTCTCCATCCCAAATCAACAAAAAGCTGAGATCTAAGAGTGTAGGGAAAAAGGAAAAGCAGCCAGTCATGGAGAAATAAGCCTAGGTGTTAAAATATATTAAGGTATAAACATCATCAGTAGAAAGATTACAAATGACATAACTAAAAACCTGGAGAGAAGAGCAAGCAGGGGGTTGCTGTTTAGTCCCTAAGCCGTGTCCAACTCTTTGCAAGAGCATAGACTGTAGCTCGCCAGGCTCCTCTGTCAATGGGATTTCTCGGACAAGAATACTTAAGTGATTGCCATTTCCTTCTCCAGGGGATCTTCTTGATCATCTTGGGATGATCTTCTTGGGATCATCTCCCAAGTCTCCTGGATTGCAGGTGGATTCTTTACCACTGATCCACCTGGGAAGCTCAAGTAGCAGGTAAAGGTAATACAAGTTAAATAATTCCCCTCTTATGGGAATCAAGAAGTACTGTGTAAAGGAGATTTAAAAAAAAAATTTTTTTTTTAATAGTTAAAAGGGAATACCTCTAGGAAGTGCAGGTGGATTTGGGAGAAGAAAACTTTTATATTTTACCTGGTAGCATCCTGAATTTAGCTGCTAAATAAAGATATTAAGATAATTGCTGTGGGGACTTCCCTGGTGGTTGAGTGGTTAAAAATTCACCTTGTGATGAAAGGACACAGGTTCAATCCCTGGTCTGGGAAGATCCCACATGCTGTGGAGCAACTAAGCCCTTGCACCACAACTATTGAGCCTGTGCTCTGGAGCCCTGGAGCTGCAACTACTGAAGCCCGTGGACCCAGAGTTTGTGCTCAGCAACAAGAGAAGCCACCACAGGGAGAAGCCCAGGCCCCGCAACTAGAGAGTAGACCCCACTCGCCACAACTAGAGAAAATCTGAGCAGCAACAAAGATCCAGCACAGCCAAAAATAAATGCAATCAGTTAATTTTAAAAACAAGTCACAAGAAAATAAAATTACACACTGTAATATATATTATATCATACATATTATATAGTTATATTATATATTAATTAATAATATACTGATTAATAAATATTAATCAATACATTAATATATATTAATATATTTCCATATTAATATTAATATATTATATATTAATATAATAATATATAATATATATAACAGTGTGTAATTTTATATATATATATATAAAAGCACAATGTAACTTTAAAAGTACAGGAAATGACTTAATTGCTCAACAGAAGATCTCACCCCTGCTTTAGTACTGCTTAGTGTATCGCATGTTATCATTTTGCAGCTCAATGTAAAGCAGTAATTGGCTGATGTACTAATGTGTCAAATGCTTTTATAGGCAACAGACTCCAGCCTCACATTTACCTGCATAATTGAAAACAAATGATGCCTGGCAAATGCTTAATTATTCCTGAATTTCATATGAGAACAATGTCAGCATCTTGCAAAATAGAGTTTGATGAATAGCCTAGCTGCAGTAAACCTTTTAAAAGAAAAATACTGACTTTGATGATCTGAGATTTTCAGTTTATGAGGTCATTAATCATGGGAAGTGTTATGTCTCATTTCTGCTAGAGAGTTATTTTCCACCCTTAGGGCCATAGAATGTTTATTAGACTTAAATAAGAAAATGGTTTCCTCTCATGGCTATTCAAATTCTATTAAAAATAATTTCTAAACCAGTAACCATTTCCCCTATCTCTCTGTTAAACATAGGAAAGAATAAGCTTTTTAAAAATCTACCAGGCTGCCCTATATAAATTTTCACCCCCTAATGTAGTGAGATGATAATAACACCCATTGATTTTTTTAAAAAATATCCTTCCCTTTGGTGAGACTGCTACAAGGGTGGGTGTCTCTTGCAGTTCTGAGCTCCAAGAGGACCCATCCATTTTTCAGGAGGAATCAGTACATGACAGGGCATGTGCTTTTTGAAAATGCTTAACCTTTATCGTGTTGTGTACCTACTTCAACCACATTATAAGAAAAAGTTCTAAGATTTCCAGAACCCACGGAAGTTCATTTGGAATCTCCACAGCTAATAAACACAGTGAGCAATCACTTGACTGGAAGCTTCCCCTAAGCCTGCAGTAGGAGCAAACGGCAGAGACATCGAGGAGAAGGATGCCAAAGAAAACAAGCAAGTTCATGCACAAAACAGAACCGTGGGAGAGCTCAAGAATAGAGGTACCATCTCTGAGGATGGAGTCACAGAGTTGTCAAGAGTTAGCCCAGTGGAAATTGGCCTCCCAGGTCCTCTTGTCCTGTTGGCTCCTCCCTGGTCTGCTGAAGACTGAAAACAGAGGCTTGCTTTCTAGAGGAGTTGCATCAGAGTTAAGTCTGTCTCTAGAGGCGCCGGGAGCGTGTGAGGGTGGAGGTAAGGAGTCCTACAGAGCACAGAATTATTGAATGATAGGCTACGTGTTGAAAGGGGTGTCTGACACCCTCCTCTCCTCGCTCAGCTTCCCAGACACTGGCAGCCAGCATTTCCTCTGTGGAGAAACTCATCAACTTAAAAGAAAGACCTAAATGGAGTGAGAACTGAGCATCCGTCAGCGAAATAGGACCATCCCCAGAGGCCCATCAGTTGACAAGCCCCAGCCATGCCTACCGTTTCCAACCTGCGTATTTAGCTCCTTGCTAAACTGAAAAGACAGCCGAGGGTCAGACAGATGAGGGATGGTTCCCCACGCAAGTCTGAGACCAAAGGAGACAGACAAAGTTACCTTGGGAGAAAAGGACAATGGGGGAACAAAAGAACACGTGAAAACTCGAGGGTGGAATATTCTCTCTAAGGGAAAAAGATGCTGTGTTCATGAAGTGAGAAGAGAATGCCATTTAAGAAAAGAAAAGAAACATTCAGAGACCAAGAAAGCATTCTAAGAAATTTCAAATGATGGCAAACAGAAATTAAAGAGAAAGGTTGATAGATAAAACTGAGCAAAACTCTAGGGAATTAGATCAAAAATTAAAGAGATGTGAGAAGTAGGAGAGACAAGATAAGCAAACCAGAAGATCAATCAGGAAGGTTTGAAAATTGACAAACTCGAGTTCCAGAAACTAGAAGGGAAAACAATAGAAGGAAAGAGATTTTGCAAAGACAAATACAAAAGCATTTCTAGAACTAAGGGAACAAACTTTCATATTGAAGAGGTCTACTGAATACCTGGCACAATATATGGGGGAGAAAAAGCATGTAGAACAGATTTCTCACAGTGAAATTTCAGAACAACATGGACAAGAAAAAAAAAAAAGATGCTAACGGTTTCCACAATGGAAACAGAAAATATCACACACAAAGCCTCCAAGATTAGAATTCGTAGAACTTCTCCACAGCAAACTGGGGTTGCAAGGCAAACAAGCAGCCAGAGAGAATGATTTCAAAACAAAGCATCGATCAGGCCTAAGGCTAGAATAAGGATATTTTCAGACTATGAGGACTTTAAAAGTTATATCTTCTGCCTTTTTTCCCCCTGCAAGCTGCTGGAGAAGGTGCTTCATCAAAAAATGAATAAACCTGTGAGGACCTAAATGGAAAGGAAACCCAAAAAGAGAGGGGATTTACGTATACGAATAGCCGATTCACTTCACTGCACAGCAGAAACTAACATAACATCGTAAAGCAACAATACACCAATAAAAATTAATGAAAAAGGAATAAACCAAGAAAAAGATATCAGGCGATTCAAGAAAAGAGGATTCCCAGGATGAAAGGAAGCCCCTGGATGACAGCTGTGCAGAAAGCAACTAATCTAGATAGGATCAAGATGCTAAAGGGCTCCAGGAGAGTCTGCAGGCAGATCATCTATCCTGTTTGACAGGAAGGAAAAGAAAATATTAAGTCGCTCAGTCGTGTCCGACTCTTTGCAACCCCACGGACTGTAGCCTACCAGGCTCTTCCGTCCATGGGATTTTCCAGGCCAGAGTGCTGGAGTGGGGTGCCGTTGCCTTCTCCAATGCTGTTTGACAGGAAGGAAAGATTTTTCAGTCTTCAGAGACTCGGGTCGACTCAGAGAAAGTACAAGTACAGAGAAAGCGATGTAAATTTTTTAATGAGGCAGTTAATTCCAGGGAAAACTAAAAATTGAACAAGGGAGGAATTGCTGGTGGTTGCCAGGGACTGAGGGGTTGGGGAAACAGGGAGCTATCGGTCTATGTCCGAGGCGAATAAGAGCTGGAGACCTGCCCTGCCACGTGGTGCTTGTGGTTAACAAGTCGGTATAATCAAGAGGAGAGCTCATGTTAAGTGTTTCTATCACACAAAAAAAGAGGTGGGACAAGAGGGAACTTTTGGAAGTGATGTTGTTGTTTAATCGTTAAGTGCTGTCCGACTCTTCCGCCAGGCTCCTCCGTCCATGAGATTTTCCAGGCAAGAGTACTGGAGTGCGTTGCCATTTCCTTCTCCCAAGTGATGGACATGTTTATTACCTTGAATGTGGTAATGGTTTCACGTAATATTTTTCTTTGCCAGTATGGAAAGAAGAGATGGACGTGAGGGTCTCCGTGCGTGCATGCTGCGAGATAAGTCGTCACTTCAGTCATGTCTGACTCTGTGCGACCCCATGGACGGTAACCCTCCAGGCTCCTCTGTCCATGGGATTCTCCAGGCAAGAATACTGGAGTGGGTTGCCGTGCCCTTCTCTAGGGTCTCTTCCCCACCCAGGGATGGAACCCACGTCCCTTACATCTCTTGCATTGGCAGGAGGGTTCCTTACCTCTAGCGCCAGTTGGGAAACCCCATGAGGGTCTCCAGATCCTGCTAATTTGTCACACGTGTACTAACCTTTCACCTCAATACCCTTTTCTTTCTCCTAATGACCACAACTAACTGCTTGCTTGTGTGTGATAAAGCTCTCCGTATCTACTTTATGGATAAGTTTTTGGTACTCAGAATGCTTTGATCTTACTCCTCCAGGACAAAGGAGGTTGAATAATTCCGATGACTATTTCTTATCTTCATTACATATTTTTACAACTAGATATGGCTTCTAGGAAAAAAATGTCTGTCCAGCTGCACATTTGTTGCCCATAATTTGATAATTCATGTGGAAAACAGAAGTTGGCTGATGCTGACTCCATAGCAGGGACATGTAGAGTAAAAAGCAAACGAACTTCAAAGGCCTTGGTTAGAACTTGGCTCTAACGCTTGTCATGTGACTCCTTCGACCTTTTCTCGGAGTTTTACAATCTGTGAAATGAAGCAGTTGGACTGTAATCTTGGAAATCTTTCCAGCACTAACATTCAATGATCAAAACTTTAAATCTGGTGCATGTTTTTCAAAATTTGGAACCTTGGTTTCCACTCTGAGAATTAACTGGGGAAGTTTCATAGGCTCAAAAAAATAACCAATAGTTAACTATTCTGCTTGTGCCCTCCTTCTGCACGTATTTAGCTGCTTCCCTACATTTAGTGTGCAGACTGATGCTGGGTTAGTGGCATAGTTTGAATGTGTCATTTCATAAAACTTTGGTAAGAATGTAAATTGTCTAATTTGGAAACAAGTTGAAATTGTGGACATTTTACTGCCCCTGCTACAGCCAGCCTGTTCTTGTCCTCCGATGCATTTCACCGTTCAACTTGGACCTACAGCTTAATTATGACTCTGTTCTTGATTGTTTTCTTAATTCATGTACTCACTCCATGATTTACACCTGTGGTCAGATTCCATTTTATAACTGTTTTATCAATTTTCCTAGTAAAAATTTCGCAAAACGAGCACCCATTCCACACAATATCAGTAGATGTTTGGAGAAAAAACTTTGATGGTTTCATAAGTTTGAGAAAATATTGGATTTAATCATTAAGCAGGTTTATTTATCTGAGTGTCTAAGACGCTTTACTGGGCTGATGCTCAGTGAGCATCTCTGAGAGGAAGATGCAGGGCGCACAGCTACTCCAACGTGCACAGCCAGGAAGTCCTCTCTTCCTGGACCATCTACCTGGATATGATCCATGTCATATATTTTGGAACAACTGTTTTAATAAGATACTCTTTTTAAAAACCATGATTGTCATAATTTTTTTTTCCCCATAAAGTGTGACATGCATGGATGGCACATCAAAGAGTCAAGGAATATTTGTACATCATGCAGAATAGAGAGTTAATAGTATGAGTTAAATAATGAATCTTTTGGCTTCCCTTGTGGCTCAGCTGGTAAAGAATCTGCTTGGAATGCGGGAGACCTGGGTTCTATTCCTGGGTTGGGAAGATCCCCTGGAGAAGGGAACGGCTACCCACTCCAGTATTCTGGCCTGGAGAATTCCATGGACCACAGTCTATGGGGTCGCAGAGAGTCGGACACAACTGAGTGACTTTTACTTTTACTAATGAACCTTTAGGTCATTTTATCAAGAAATTCTGACAAGGTTCCCACTTGGGATATAAAGCTACAGTATGGAAGAGGATTGGGCTTCCCTGGTGGATCAGATGGTCAAGAATCTGCCTGCAGTGCAGGAGACCCAGCTTCCATCCCTGGGTTGGGAAGATCCCCTGGAGAAAGAAATGGCTACCCACTCCAGTGTTCTTGCCTGGAGAATTCCATGGACAGAGGAGCCTGGCAGGCTACAGTCCATAGGGTTGCAGAGAGTTGGACACAACTGAGCAACTAATGCTTTCACACTTTCACACGTGGAAGAGGATTAAATAACCAGCAGCTCAAGAGCTGGTCTCCTGGTGCCGTGTCCCTCCATCCTCCACTGTAAGAATAGAAAACCCCACAAAATTGTGGTGCACGTTGCTCCCTTTAAACTAGTGATTACAGCTCGTCAAATTACGAGCTGTGAATCATTTTATAATTTTTTAAACCATAACTGAAAATAATATGTGTGATGACAATATATTTAGCCATGGAAATACACAGTCCTAGCCAGAGTACCTTGAAAAAATCACATCAGATGGAAGCAGTGTCACCAACCAGTCTATCATACAGCTCAGGATAATCTCCACTGCTTAGTAATGGCAAATACTGTCCGAGAGGAAATAATCACCCGAGACAGCTGAATCCATTATTCTTTGAGAAGTCATAAATATAGTTGTCAGAGGTCACAAAAATATTTTTAAATGGTACTTAAGTGGATAATTACCAACTGGTGGGAGACTAATGTGGTTCTCTTTCAAATCTTTTTCAAATTTCATAAAATGTAAAGACTTGGTATGCATGCATGTTTATGTATGTGTGTGTATATGTGTGTGTGCGCACATGCATGTGCAGGAGACATGGCGGGGGGGGGGCGGTTGCTGTGAGGAATAGTATGTTTTTCCATAAATGGCATTACTGAAATCAGAGGAAATGGGAAAAAAGGAAAAGTGCAGGAGGTTTTGGCTCAGCATGCTACAAAAACAGATGTCCATTTATTGACTAATAACGTTATTTAGTATTAAAAATAACAATTCATAGCAGAAGTGTTACTTTAATTCATTTCAAATTCCACATTAGACACTAAGCTTTCTTATCTATAGATATGAAACTCCAAAGAGCTTAATTTATTCTAAACTACTCAGAAGGAATTTGAAACGTTAAGCCAACGCTTAGAATGACCTGACTATAGTCCAGCACAAATTTATTACCCAAGAGATAACTCATGCTTGGCTCAAGCAAATTAGAACTGTATTGGCAAGAGTCAGGGGAAGACACTAAGTTTAGGATTATACAGCGTGCATTTTACCTACAAATAATACTTACTAGACATTTAAAAACATTATCTATAGACTATAGACTCTATTATGTGAACTGATAATATCTCTGCAAGCATTTCATCTACCACTCAAGGGGTTGAAAAATCTAAAGCCAGGAGTGACAGAGACAAAGTGCCAGAACGGTATCAAGGCTGGAAGCACACAGTGAACTTTACGAATGAACCCACCACCGAGAGGGGTTTTAGAAAGGAGGGAACGGCCAAATAGAAGACAAGAGGTTACGCTGACCAAACAAGATCATCAACTGAAGAGTGAAACGGACTACTGGAATAACAAGAAAATGAGCTGTCTGAAACGAAGAGTTCAAGAAGAAGACCTGGTAAAGACTGAGGAACGGGACTCAAGAAAACGCACAGGCATCACTCAGCCAGATGGATTCCAGCAAGAAGGAGTCTGGAAGAAGTTTGCTCCAGTAACCCAACCGCCGTGCGCTGCACTGTTTTGAGAGCGGGAAGCTGGCTGAAACCCAGACATTTGCCCAAGGTCACACAGAGCTGGTCAGGGAACTGCAATCCTGTTCTTCCTCACATCCTGGTTCTAGGCTACGTTCATGGTAGCCAGTTACTTCTCACTGCTCTGGGAACATCAGGTGAGCTCAAAGGATGTTTGGGAAAGGATTCCCAAAGTCTGCAACCCCGTCAGCTCCCACTTCTTAGAACCTTAGATGAGTCTGCACATGAAATTTCCCACCTTTTTTTCTTCCTCTCCCTTACACAGTGTCGAGCAACTACTGAGTCCAGCATTGGGAATACGGAGATGAATAAAACAGAATTCCCGCCCACAAGTCCTCAAGAAGAGACACAGAGGCACGTGGAGCAAACACCACATGAAGGCAGAGATTGAGACTGGGGTGACATGGCTACCAGCTAAGGAACCCCAACATCACCAGCCACGCCCAGAAGCCAGGAGAGAGGCACAGGGCCGGCCTTCCTCGAGCTTCCAAAAGGGAACAGCTGTGACAACATCTTGATTTCGGATTTCTTGCCTCCAGCACTGTGAAAGAATAAACTTCTGTTGTTTAAAGCCAAAAAAGAAAGAGAAAAATCACACAAAGACCAAACATGATTTGAAAGATAACTAGAGAGCTGGTTAAGCAACTTAGAGTAATGGCATGTCTCGGATGGGTGGTTAAGAAACTCAAGTGATATCACACATTGAAAGTCTGAGGTTAGAGCCAAGTGCGTTATTTAAAAATGAGGTTTAAAAAATGTTGTTTCACAGAAGATTTGGGTTTCTTCTTCTACGAGCTTATAGAAAACACCTCAGGAGATACAAGATTATTATACATTTCTGTTTCTTCCTTCAAAAATAGGATGATTATAAAGACACATTCCAACCTTAAGATTCACCAAAGCTTTAGACAGGCGTCCGTGAGTCTCCCTCCTCCACGAGACACCTGTTGAGAAGCACTGAAACCTCCAGTGAGAGAAAAGTCAGTTCTCAATGGATTAGATTAGTGAGAAAAGTGAAATGATTGATTCAGGCAAGGATCCTCACTGGATGCTAAGACCATCGGGTAAAATTTTTTAGGGAAAATGTTATCTGCATAGTACCAAAATTCACCGCACAGATTACACTGTGTTAACTGCACACAGGAAATGGTGAGACCAGGAGGTTACCCACCTTAACTGAGTGATGAGTCAGCGTTTCAAACCATGGGTGACGTTCCACTCATGCCTCCTGATGGGACGCAACTCCAAGTACATGGCATCATCCTAAGACAGACTCTTGCCCCAAATCTGAATCCAATCACAGGTCCAAGCCTAACTCTCAGTTTACAGGAAATACAAGTGATAGGAGAGGTTAAATATCACCACTTGTCTGAAAGTGAGTCCAATCTAGAATGTGGGGACATTGTCCAAGGTAACTGACCTGCTTTTTTGAGTCAATGTCACAGGGAAAACAAGGTGGGGGACTGTTCCAGAATAAAAGAGAATAAGATACACAACAACCAAATGTAATGTGTGAAGCTTGACGGGATTCTGGTTTGTAATTTGTGTTTCAAATGATGAAAGGTATTTTGAGAACAAATAGAAAAATTTGAGTAGGCTGAATATTAAATGATATTACAAAAGTATTTTTAAGTGTTTTAGAGACAATAATGATATTTTAGTCAAATTAAAGTATGTCCCTTATTCTTGGGGCTTCCCTGATAGCTCAGTTGGTAAAGAATCCACCTGCAATGCAGGAGACCCTGGTTCGATTCCTGGGTTGGGAAGATCTGCTGGAGAAGGGATAGGCTACCCACTCCAGTATTCTTGGGCTTCCCTTGTGGCTCAACTGGTAAAGAATCCACCCATAATGCAAGAGACCTGGGTTTGATCCCTGGGTTGGGAAGACCCCCTGGAGAAGGGAAAGGCTACTCACCCCAGTATTCTGGCCTGGAGAATTCCATGGACTTTATTCTTAGGGGAGAGAGAGCAAAATCAAATATAACATAAGGTTGACTGTTGATGACTCTCAGTGGGTCTCTCAGCAGATGAGCATAAATTCACATCCTTAAGTTATGACAAGCACAGGTAACTGTTTCCCTTAATCCGATTCTTTCCTCATTTACGAAGATTTCGGAAATGAATGAAGCCATGACTCTAGATTAACATATGGTGCCAATTTACTAGTATCATAAGCATAAAACTGCTACATATTCCCAAATTACTGCGACCTTGCCTAACACTGATCATATTTAAATATCAGGTAAAATTTTTTAACTTGTACTGGTCACACAATGTTAGTGAATTCCCAGCCAAAATGGATTCTGTTTTGCTCAGCAGGTAGGCAGTCTGGAAAACAAATTAAACAAATTAAAACCAAAAAATTTTATTATAAAGACAATGTTTTTATTTCATCTTTCCTACTTTTGTCCTTTTCTTTAAAAAAAAATCATGAAGGTCTTTTATGATGGAGTATATCAACTTTGTCAGAAAGTTCTAGAATCTTTATTTGTATAATAAAGGCATTAGCTTAATCAATGTCTTTGAAAGCTCAAGTTTGAAATTATCTAATGTTAAAAGAAGTCCAAAATAATTGAATTTCAACCATCAGTCAGAAAAATCAAACTTCTAGCTTGGAAACAAGAACAATTTAATGGACAAATAAAACATCACTACAATAAATAAAAGACTGAAGCATTGTCCTTTTTTTCATTCAACATCATTTCATTTTTTAAATGCTGTCATACATTTAAAACTGGTTAACACCAAATTAACTTACTGGCAACTGGAAAAAAAAAAGGACTACCACAATACAGAGACACAACCTGAGCACTGCAGACCTGACACAAATAAGCAAAATACATAGTGCTCATATCCAGGGCTTTCTAGAAATCTCACCCCATGGTAACTCACCAATTTATTTGATGCTACATTTCAGGCAAAATGAACATTTTTTTAAAAACCTTATAAATATATAAATCCAAACCACAAAACACTTCCTAAACATTATATTTACTCTAAGTACAAATGGATATTTGGAAATTGCATTCACAATGCCATCTAAACTAGATTTTGGGAAATTATAAGTGTATAGCTATATTGGGGCTTAAATTCATTGAGCCACATCCCACATATACTTTCCCATCATATTTACCCTGGGCATACATAGTCTCAAAGTTAACAGTTACAGAATTAAAATAAAACTACTGTTCTAGAAAAGTATCGATTTTTCCTGAATAAAGAGATTGGAACTGGTCCACTGTCTTTCACCCAACAAATGTTTCATCACAAATAAGTAAAGTAGCCTTAGTAATGCCCTTTTCTAAGAGTTATAAATATTTAAATGTTTATCATCAGTAATGAGTTTTAGGCTACAAAGTTTTTTTTTTTTTTTTGGCCTACTTTCTGTGGGCATTCTATTCCCTCAAACCTAAAATCTGCTAACCAAGTTCTTCTCATAAATATATACATTCAATGTCCCCTACCTCATGAAAAGAAGTTCATTAACTCAAGTCACATAAGCTTATGCTTTTCTTTGAAATAAATTGCATGAGAACTTGAATCCATTCTAAAAGGGACTTAACAGGGATGGCAATACAGTAGATCGCACTCTGCCCTTCCATTTTGTCATATACTTCCTTGAAGGGCATCAGCTTGACATCTCTCTTGCCCATCCTTTTGCCTGAGCTACTGCACATAAACCTAAACCATTATATTTTGGTACAGCTCAATAGAACACAGCAAAATACTTAGGTTCTCAGCACATCAAACCATGAGCTAGAACAGCTCCTGAATTGTTTCTGGGTTTCCACTGCCACAATTTACCCCCAATTGTTACAGGATTAAGTTAAGTGAGTCCATATTAGAATTTAAAATGAAATGGGAAAAAAATAATCCAAATCCACATACAGTTATAGCAACTAATTTAAATGGAACCCCATCCAGGATAAAGGATGGTGCTGAATGAACAATGTGGTTTCAAAAAAAAAAAGAAGAAACTCAACTAAAATGCTTTAAGGAAAAGCTCAAATTGGGTCTCCGTGAACAATAACTGCTCTGAGAGAATTTCAGAGAAAGCTGAAGAGCGGAAAATAAACATGGAGAAAAAAGGGTGTGTGTCCAAAACGAGTGGCCACATTCTGCCTTGAGGTTTACTGATGCAGATTTCTCAGCGTTTTAAACTCTCTATAGTAATGTGACAAAACAGGCATATAGCTGAAACCACGCAAGAGGCCGGGTTCTTCTTGGCAAGTACCACGCACGGAGGGACCAGCATCTGAGCTGGACAGGATCCAGGGAAGTGCCAGCCGTGGGCCGGCAGCGGGGGTGTGCACTGTGCAAGTGGCGTGCCCTGGGGCTGCCCCCCTCTTGGGTCTACCCTCCATCCCAGGCGAAGATTATGAGAAGAGGAACCAGTTCACGCCTAACCGTCCACAAAGACTCCGGCCGCCGCAGCACGACACGTCAGGCCCTGGGGTCCGTCTAGCAGCTCTGAGTGGCGGCTGCCCTGTCTCTGGGAAGACTCAGGAGAAAAGCGCTCGGAGGCTGAGCTGGTCCCTTTCTCCTTTTTTGCTAACACATAAGTAGAAATGCACATGTTACTTCCAGCATACAGGAAAACCCACCGAGTCAACATTTGGATGGAAAACGGACCACAGACATGGGCCCAGTGGCTCTGTTCACGCCATGGGTGCCGATCACAGAGACTGTGATAGAAAACAAAGGCTAAGTGACCTAACTTGACACGTGGCAAGGGGTGTCAGACTTCTCCGCATGCCAGTCTCGCTTAAGAGGACGGTGCCAGACAGTCTAGGAATTCGTGGCAGACGCACTGGCAGAAGCCGTACACCATCAGGATGACGAGGCTGGAGGGGACCAGGCTGACGAAGACGACCCCCAGCGTGACCTTCTTGGACACCAGTAAGTAGATGCCCAAGGGTAGCGAGCTGAAGTACAGCAAGCCCAGCAACCACACCAGCACCCGGATGGACGTCTGAAAGACCAGGGACGTGCAGTTCCACACGGTCCAGTTGTGCGACACGGCGGTGGTCACCGAGTCGAAGCTGGAGGGCCGGTAGAACTCGACCACAGGCATGGAGCTGAGCGAGGGCGAGCTCTCCCGCTGCACCTCCATGATGGTGATGACCAGGCAGTTGGAGGACGCGTGGGAAGGGCTGACCAGCGAGGCCAGCCGCTTGGGGGTCAGCAGCAGCTCAGTGGGGTTCTCGGGCAGGCACTTCTTGCCTTTGCCGCCGCTGCCACAGCTCAGGTTCACGAGGATGTTGTTGTCGTCGGGCAGGCTGCTGACTTCGTCGTCCGGCAGGCACGTCTCAAACCTGCAGAAAGGGCAGACGATGACGCCATGCGGGGAGTCCCCGAAGTCGATGATCTTGCACAGGCATTTGGCACACACCCGGTGGCAGCACTCTAGCACCTTGGGCTTCCTCTGTTTCAGGTTGTACCGGTTGTAGCAGATCTTACACTCCAGCTCATCCGAGACCTGAGACTCGGCAGCCTCCTCTGGCGGCTGACTGGCCATCCTGGGCTCTGTGCCTCCCGTCCTGGGCCGGACGGGTCCCACGGAAGGAAGGCTTGGATGGCGCCGTCTCTCTGAATTATCACATCGTCCGAATCAGGCAGAGATTCACACAGGCAGGAAAAGGGGGGACAGAAATCGGCCGGGCATTTTCAGCTTCTGCATATCGCTCTCTGTCTCAAACAGCATATTGACAAAGGCCACGTGAGGGGTCTGCAAAGGAAAAGAGATTCTAATATGTTGAGCGGTTCGCTGAAAAGTGCTTTACAGAATTTTCTGAGCTTCCAGCGATTAGAAGCGGCAGACTTGAAAGGTTAAATCCCCTGCATCTTTTCATGCATTTCTGCCTCCAGGATATAGGAGAGCGTTATCTCCATGCTTAGCTTTTTTCAGTCCACAGATACGATAGTAAAGAAGGCATAAGAATCTTAGCGGTGTGAAGGACACTGCAGAGCGCTGTGGGTTCAGCTCGATAGAGAGATTTTTCTCTCTGAAATTGTACAAATTCTGGCCTTTTTGAAGACAGAATGGGACACTTACCAGAAATAGATACATTTGCAGTTAAACTCCATTCAGTATAAATCAACTCTTTTAGAGGCTCGTTGGTAATAAACTCCGATTGTCTAAATAACCTCAACAGTGCTTCAGAACACACAAAAGAAGGGAAAACTTAAGGATAAATGTTTAAAATGTGTTTTCAGAAAGTAATTTATACAGATGAGAGTGTATTTAAATACAGCAGACTATTCCTACCTTCCTAGTGTAAAGAAATCTGTTACTAGTGTCTTCCTTATTTGACTATTCAATTTCAAACTTTCTGTTTCAATACTAGTCTTGCAAACCATGGCTGTACACATACATTCACTCAAAGAAGAGTGAAGCATATGACAACTAAAATAAGTATTATATCCGAGTCAAGTCTAATTGCCAAGACAGAGAAGAAAACACAGAACACACGTGCAGTTATGTCTTGAAACATGAAGAATCGTGCACGCATGGCTATCAAAAAATACCCAAACTCCAGCCACTTGCCTACTTTAGCTCATGTAAACTCTCTCTATGGTGAACAGAAAGCATGACAGCTGCTATTACTGCTGGCTCTAGACAAATGGTTGAAGACTGATGTCACGTAAACAGTCCGTTCTCGATTATTAGGACTAAAGGAAGGGAGCAGAAATATGGGAAATCTCCAAATAATTTTTATTTTGCTTTAATATATGTGACTGGGGGGTAGTAGATTGGTCTTGGGCTTCCCAGGTGGCGCTAGGGGAAAAGAATCTGCCTGCCAATGCAGGAGACTTGAGAGACATGGGTTCGATCCCTGGGTCAGGAAGATCCCCTGGAGGAGGGCATGGCAACTCACTCCAGCGTTCTTGCCTGAAGAATCCCATGGACAGAGGAGCCTGGTGGGCTATGGTCCACAGGGTCGCTAAGAGTTGGACGTGACTGAGCGACTTAGCACACAGGCACGTGCAAAGATTTGTCTTAAATTATATTTTGCTTGCAAAAATATCAGAATGTATTTGAATTTCTGAGCAGACCCCCAAGGAAATAACAGCAGAAGGCTGTCATAAGAGTTCTGAGTAGAATGCAACTATGCCAGCTTTTTAAATTTGCTATGGACCCTACTGCCTTAACAGAGAAAAGCCAGTGTGCAGGTAAACTTGGATGATTTTTTAAATCATGATTAATTGGTTTGTGAATATGTATTATCTTCCTTTTAAATTATGACCTTAGTTAATTTTAAACTGACTCAATATAGTACAAGAATGTATAGTGTAATGGCTAGCATGGTAAAATGTACTCTTGATGGGAAAAGGAAGTAAATCAATAAGTTAGGCTCTTACCTCTGGCATCAGCCAAAAAGTATAGGTATAGTTTTTTTTAGTAGAGTTTACTATGGCAACCCACTCCAGTATTCTTGCCTGGAGAACTCATGGACAGAGGAGCCTGATGGGCTACAGTCCATGGGGTCGCAAAGACTTGGACACGACTGAGTGACTTTCACCTCACTTCACTTCACACTGTATATGAATGCATGTATTTCAAAACTGCTATGAAAGCTAATTTCTCTGTAACCACATTTACATGCAAAAAGGAATATATAGAACTTATTGTGATCATTTCACAATATATATGTAAGTGACATCATTATGCTGTACACCTTAAAGTTACAACATGCTTAGTCACTCAGTCATGTCTGACTCTATTGTGATCCCACGAACTGTAGCCCACCAGGCTCCTCCGTCCATGGGATTCTTCAGGCAAGAATACTGGAGTGGGTTGCCATGCCCTCCTCCAGGGGATCTTCCCAACCCAGGGATCGAACCCAGGTCTCCCACATTGCAGGCAGATTCCTTACCAGCTGAGCTACCAGGGAAGCCCCTATAATGCTGTATGTAAATTGAATCGCAATAAAACTGAGGGAGATGAAAAAATTTTTAAAGGCTGTGTGTGTGTGTGAGAATACATTGTCAACATTTAACAGTCAGCTGGTTACGTTAATACTTTCTATACCCAAGCTTCCTACCATTAGAGGAGTAGCAGGAAAGTTCTATTAATATGTTGAGCCAAGCACAATTTTTAGTTCCTAATTCTGGGAACACAAGTGATTCACTGAGCCAATGTGTGTGTGAAAATCGCTCAGTCGTGTCCAACTCTTTGTGACCCCATGGACTATACAGTCCATGGAATTCTCCAGGCCAGAATACTGGAGTGAGTAGCTGTTCCCTTCTCCAGGGTATCTTCCCAACCCAGGGATCAAACCCAGGTCTCTCTCCCGCATTGCAGGTGGATTCTTTACCAGCTGAGCCACCAGGGAAGCCCAAGAATACTGGAGTGGGTAGCCTATCCCTTCTCCAGCAGATCTTTCTGACCCAGGAATCGAACCGGGGTCTCCTGCATTGCAGGCGGATTCTTTACCAACTGAGATATCAGGGAAGCCTCACTAAGCCAATACTGAGCTATTATTTTAAATAAAGCTTACCCTTTTCACAGAACCACTCTTCAGTCTTATGAACATGTTTAGAGTGTTATGATCATAATGTTCTAAAATTTCATATGGGGGCTTCTCGGTAATATGCAAAAAAAAAAATACTAAATGTTTAAATATCCAATCAAAAAGGTACCTACTTTATCTCTAAGGAGTTTTCTAGAGAACCCACTCCATTAGCTTGAAATACTTCATCAACTCCAGGCTCTGAAAGTGGCACTTCTGGGCAGGACTGGCTGACAGCCTTGAGCTCAGGTCACATCCCAGGAAATGCAGCCAGCACAAGTGTTTTCTTTCTGGAATGGCATAAACAGGGCAGTGACTGACCCTCTTGGGAGGATGCAGTACCAAGCACTAGGATTCTTAAATACTCCATGTGTCTCATTATAATTCTAAGGTCCCCCTAAGAACTCAAGTAATAACCTAAAATCTGTAACTTTATAGGGTTACAATTAGTGGGAGTTGTTAATTTGATCATCTAAAAGATGGACACTGCAGCTCATTCCCACCCTGCGTTCACTCCATAATTGTGGGCCACAATTCAAATGCTGAATGAAAGAGACTAGACCCCAGAGAGCACATAGTGTATGACTCCATTTCTAGAAAGCTCAAGAAACAGGCAAAGGTAAGCCGTGGTAAAACCAAGAAGACAAGGCAGGAAGTAGGAAGCAATTAGCATAAAAGTCAGGACAGCAGATACATCTGGGTGTGGGCTGAGAGGCTTGACCTGGGTGGTACCTGTGAGTGTTCATGTCGTTCTACACCATCTGGCAGCACATTTTTCTGTACTGGCATTACTTTCACAGTAAAAAGTGTTTTGTTTTGTTTTAAGTCCATGGCTAAATACATTTAATGCTACTCTGATAGCCCAGATTTTTCTGTCCATGGATACTTTGGATCAACTTTTTTTTTTCTCTGTGATCTGTAAGTTCACTCTTTTTTTTTTTTCCCAAAATTGAGATGCCAGTCATTTATTTATCACCTAAATATCCAAGCATCGCTATAAATCAATATTAAAAAGGATGGCATCTTTAAAGTGAGCAAATCTGGAGCATTACTTGATGAGAACATCTCCTAAAAGTATGTCTCACCAGACATAGGGCAAAGAATCTGGCATGCTAAAACTGCCTCAGAAATAAATACGTGTGGTTTTGTGAGGTGGGGGATGTGGTACCTCATCCTGTTAATCACTTTGCAGTACATTCGAGTATCAAATCATCACACTGTGAACTTTGAACTTACATAATATTGTGTATCAATTACATCTCAATAAAGATTGGGGGAATAAATACAATAGGTAGATTTTATTTTCCTAGAAAACTATCTATTCAAATATCTGAAGCTGATATTCCTCATTAGCCACTTAAATCTTTAATACTTTTATAGATTATCTGGGATAAGTATATACAAAGAGATAATCACCTACTATAATTCATATAAATCAATTTGAGCTTTTGGACAAAGGACTAAATATTTTCACTGCCCCAAATGTGTTAAGGTCTGTATAGTTAAAGCTGTGATTTTTCTAGTAGTTATGTATAGATATGAAAGTTGGACCATAAAGAAGGCTCAGAGCTGAAGAATTGATGCTTTCGAACTGTTGTGCTGGAGAAGACTCTTGAGAGTCCCTTGCACAGCAAGGAGATCAAACCAGTCAATCCTAAAGGAAACCAATCCTGAATATTCATTGGAAGGACTAATAATGAAGCTGAAGCTCCAATGCTTTGGCCACCTGCTGCAAAGAGCCGACTCATTGGAAAAGACCCTGATGCTGAGGAAGACTGAGGGCAGGAAGAGAAACGGGATGACAGGATAAGATGGTTGGATGGCATCATCGATTTAGTGGACATGAGTTTGAGCAAACTCTGGGACATAGTGAAGGACAGGGAGGCCTGGCATGCTGCAGTCCGTGGGGTCACAAAGAGTCAGATGCAACTGAGCGACTGAACAAAAAAATGTGTAGTGGTTACTGCTTGACTCAAATCCACTTTCTCCACTACTCAAGTCCTTTGCTATTAAAGATGCAAACTTGGCTTGTTTTTCGAAGCAAAGTCCCTCCAGTGGACATCTGTTGTCCACCCACCTAGGATCTTTTTTTTTTTTTTCCTTTAGACCACACTGCTCCTTCCCACCTGCCACGGCTTCTTTGGGGAAGCCTTCCCCTCACTCAGATTCTGTGATGGTGACTATGCCACACTGCCTCCCTTCTCTCCCAGGGTAGGATCCGTGACCCTGGCCTGCCTCATCCCAGGACTCCACAAACCCCAAGCTCACAGGCACCAGTCTGGATGGGCATGAGACTCAAACCAGCCCTGTCACAGTGCCTTCTGAGGCTTTTTCAATGTAAAGCTTGGAGGAAAGAAGAAACGTGCTAAAGGCCAGGGCAAGGAGCACAGACCAGAAATAAATGTATCAAGGAGCTGTCATGCCATCAAGAGGGAGAGAAACAGAAGATAGGCCAAACAAAAAAAAAAAAAGAGAGAGAGAGAAGTAAAGGAAGGCAGAAGGCAGAGATGCAAATAAAGGCAAAAGACTTTCGATGAGAGCTGACCTGAGCTTCTGAACCTAATCTTGTGTGAGGCTCGCGTGAGTCAGTAAATCCCCGTTTTTGCTCATGTTAGTTTTTTTGGTAGGATTTCTGCTACTCACAACACAAAACGCCTGGATATAATTACCACGCTGCATTTAACTTTGAGAATTTACTGTGTATTTATATCTCGGCTTCTGCTTAGTACTACAGAAATTATAAATAATTGAGTAAAACAACCCAAAGCCAATAGGAATTCTTTAAAAGTTTCATTTGCACATGCGTGTGCATGTGCATGCATGCACACACACACAAATTTATATACAAAAAGATAAAAATTATCGCTTGTGTGTGTGTGTGCTCAGTAGTGTCTGATTCCTTGCGACCCCATGGATTGTAGCCCACCAGGCTCCTCTGTCCGTGGGATTCTCCAGGCAAGAATACTAGAGTGGGTTGCCATTTCTTCCTCCAGGGGATCTTCCTACCCAGGGATTGAACCCATGTCTCCTGTGTCTCCTGCATTGGCAGACAGGCTCTTTACGACTGAGCCACTTGGGAAGCCCCCAAAAGTCATCATACATATTGTTTATTTATTAGTGGTCTCTCTGTGTGGTCCCTTTTTATTTGGCTAATTCCTCTCTCCACTTCCCTTCACTGGTATCAGCCTGAAAGGCACTCCCTTCCCTCCAATAACCCATATTAACTACCTGCTATGTTTTCTTCCATATGTATTTCAGTGTGCATACTATCTATCCACATACATATAATTGGAAAGACACTATAAGCACAGTTTTTTCCATTATTTTTGCTAACTATTATACTATATCCAGTTTTCTGCATCTTGTTTTTCCCACTCAATAAAGACTCAGAAAATCTCTCAATTCAACCAATGCAACCCCAAATTCCTTTCTAACAGCTGTATAACATTTCACCATTGGGATGGATGTAATATAGCCCACCATTCCTCCCCTGATAAGCACTCATGTATCTCCATTTTATCCTCCACACTAACATTACTGTAGAACACAATCTTGGAATACACACCCATGCATACAGCGTTTCATTTTTTTAAGAGAACAAGGAGTGGAATTCCTGGGTCAAACAGATATTACTCCGCACACATGCTGCTGGATCGTCTTCCAAAAAGACTGTCACACAGACTTCAAAACTCAGTAATGTGAGAGCTCTTCTCCCCTAACAGCAATAGATGATATTGATGTAATTTTTGCCAATCTGAGGGGTGATATGTCATGATTTGAGTGTGACTGTCTTCTCATTTGTTGGCCTTCAGGATTTGTTCTTCTCTGAATTCTGTCTTCACGTTGTTATTTAGTCGCAAAGTTGGGTCCAACTCTTTTGCAGCCCCATGGACTGTAGCCCACCTGGCTCCTCTGTCCATGGGATTTCCCAGGTAAGAATCCTGGGGTCCGTTGTCATTTCCTTTTCCAGGGGATCTTCCCGACCCAGGGATGGAACCGGTGTCTCCTGCATGCCAGGCAGATTCTTTTCTGCTGAGCCAAGTCTAATCTGTTGGCCTTCTGCATCTGCTTGACATACATTAAATCCTCATGCATTCTGAGATCTATTTCCGATGGTCTACTGTATTGCACTGATCTATTTGTTAAGCCATCTGTCTCAACCGTAGTATTTGAATACCATGGCTTTTTAGTATGTTCTGATACCTAGGAAGTTATGTCTCCCTGAGGAAATCTCCTTTACTAATTCATTCAATTATTAATTAAGTGTCTCGTATGTTGCAGACACAGTTACAGGTGCTGACGATTCCATCGTGAGCAAAATCCCTTCTCTCCCGAGCTTACATTTCAGTGGTCTAGAGGGAGGCAACGGAGGAATTATTTTCTTGGCTATTGGTGGTACTTAACTTTCTGTTACAAACTTTCATTTTATCAGACTGGAAAAAAAAAACTGTTGGGATTGGAATCGCATCAAATGCATAATTCAATATTAAGACTTCCAAGCAATTCCAATTCCAATAAAAAATATATTACGACTTCCAACCCAAGAACACAGCCTCTCATTCATTCACAGTCTTGATCTGTGTTCTTCAATATGATGTTTTCATTTTCTCCATGTTTCATGCCTCTCTTTTAAAATTATTCTTTAGTATTTTTAAGGTTTTGTCACTATTCTAATTTGTCCTTACTCTTCATTTCTAAGGGACTGTTGCTATTATGGGGCAAGAAGGAGGCTTTGATTTTATTTATTTTAAATTTAGCCACTTATCAAATTCTCTTATGTTTACAGGATTTACTGG
Source organism: Okapia johnstoni (assembly GCA_024291935.2). Lineage (NCBI taxonomy): Eukaryota > Metazoa > Chordata > Mammalia > Artiodactyla > Giraffidae > Okapia > Okapia johnstoni. Next base: position 142,674,668 of record CM044306.1, on the reverse strand, counting down.
GTGTGTCTTGGATTTGCAAGGTATACAATGATATCATTAGAGGGGAAAGATAGTTTTAACTTGTCTTTTCTAGTATTTATTCCAGTTATTTCATTTTTCTTGTTTTAATGAACTTACCAGAAACTCTAAAACAATGTTCATAATTCCACTAGAACGTAAGCGCTGTGAATCACAGCCTTTTCTCTTTTCTATTCATTCCTGAGAACACAGACCAATACCCCGACCCAAAGGAGGTGCTGAAAAAAAATCTGTTAAATAAATAAGTGATAGCAAGGTTGTTTAGTTCCTAATACTAACTGTAAATTTTTTGTGTTTTGCTGTTTAAGATGATACCGTTTGTTTTGGTAAATGGTCCACTATACTAGGGCTTATACACCAGGGCTTCCCTGGTGGCTCAGATGGTAAAGAAATCACCTGCAGTGAGGGAGACCTGGACTCGATCCCTGGGTTGGGAAAGGCCCTTAGAGGAGGGCATGGCAACCCACTCCAGCATTCTTGTCTGGAGAATCCCCATGGACAGAGGAGCCCGGTGGGCTGCAGTCCATGGGGTAGCAAAGAGTCAGACACGACCGAGCAACTAAGCACCACTATACTAACGTGGTTTCTTTCCATTCTTTCTGTTTTTGATTTATATTTTTTATTAGTTGTGTCTATACATTTCATTAAACACTTTTCAGCATCTCCTGATGTGACCATATGGTTTTCTAGCCCTAATTTGATCTGGTGAGGGATTTCACTGATAAGATTCCAGTCTTCTGTTCTTGGAATAAACCCTACTCAAATGGTAAAGAATCCACCTGCAATGCAGGGGACCTGGGTTCAATTCCTGAGTTGGGAAGATCCCTTAGAGGAGGGCATGGCAACCCGATCCAGTATTCTTGCCTGGAGAATCCCCATGGACAGAGGAGCCTGGTGGGCTATAATCCATGGGGTCTCCAAGAGTCGGACATGACTGAGCAACTAAACATACACACGCATAAAACTCATCTATAACTTCATATGATCCCATTGCCTTTTTAAAAATATTTTTACTTATTTTTTATTTTTGATCGCACTGGGTATTCATTGCTGCAAGCAGGCTTTCTCGAGTTGCAGAGCACAGGCTTCTCATTGTGGTGGCTTCTCTGGTTGCGGAGCGAGGCGTTGGGGCACTTGGGCTTCAGTAGTTGCAGCACAGGGGCTCATTAGGTGTGGTTCGCAGGCCCTCGGTGGCACAGGCTTCAGTAGTTGTGGTGCACGGCTTCGGTTGCCCATGGTGTGTAGGCTCTCCCCCAACCAGAGACCGAATCCATGTTCCCACATTAGCAGGCAAGCTCTCATCCACTATACCACGAGGGAAGTCCCACCACGGCCTGTTTAAACGGAAGATCTTTAATCACTTTTCCAATGTCTTTTATTTATTGCCTTACTCAAATTTTCTACTTTTTCCTGAGTCAAATTTAGACATTTATATTTGGCAAGGAGATAATCCATTTCAGGTTTGTGAAATTTTATTGTCCTGGAGCTGAATGCAGTTATCTTTTTTAATATTTGTTTTTATTTATGTACTGGTTTGGCTGCACCAGGTCTCAGGTGCAGCACGCCGGATCCTTTATTTCTGTTGTGGCATGCAGTGGGATCCTTGCTTGCAGCATGTGGGATCTCGTCCCCTGACCAGAGATGAAACCTGGGCCCCCGGCATTGGGAACACGGAGTCTTAGCCCCTGGGCCACCAGGGAAGTCTCAAATGCCAGTTATCTTTGTTATCTTCTTTGAATTGCTCCTGTAGCTCTGATTATGTCCTATTTCTCATTTCTAGTCTGTAAATTTTTTACTCTCTATTAATTTCCTAATCAGACACAAATCTTTATGTCTTATCTTTCTGTTTCAAAGAACCAGCTGTCTACGGCTGGATACCAGGGACAGAGGAGCCTGGCGGGCTCTACAGTCCATAGCACAGCAAAGAGGTGGACACGACTGAGGCAGTTTAACATGCACACGTATGCATTTACCCTTTCTATTATTTTTTATTTCATTAACTGCGGCTTTTATCTTTGTTATGACCCCTTTGTGATTATTTTAGTTTGTTTTGTCATCCTTCTTTCTCATTTCATGATGAGGTGCCCTTTGTCTTTATTCTTAAATAATGAACACACCCTAAGGCTGTAAACTTCCACTGGCTATAGCTTGCATTCTACCTCATAGCTTTTAGAATAAATCATGCCCCCTTTATTGATTTCTAGATATCTTGAAAATTGACTTTTGCCTCTTCCTCTGATACAAAGGCCATAAAGAGTGATTTTAAATTTCCAAGTAAAGTTTCTTTTTTATTACCTTCTCTTGTTCATTTCGAATCTTTCTGGATTATGATCAGAGAACAAGATCTGTAAAACTCTCTTTTCCTTTGGCTTTGTTAAGGTCTTCTTTGTGGTCAAGTATATCATCAAGGTTTGTAAGTAAATCAGAAAAGAGTATTCTGTATTCAAAGGATGTAAGGTTCTTGCATACCTATTAAATCTAACTTTTTTATCTATTCAATTTCTCCATCTTAGAGGTCTGCACGAAGTTAAGATGGGTTGAGACAAATGAGAAAGGCTTACTAAAGTGTCTCACCATAACTGCATTTCTAATACTCTGCTTTACAGATTTAATGGCTATGTTCTTTATATATACAGGTTTATGCATCTCCTTCATAAACTGTGCTTTTTAAGAATCATTATATAATCTCTTTCCTTATCCTAATTATGCCTTTAACTTAAATATAACTTAAATACTAACCCTAACATTGCCAGTTCTTCTGACTCTCTGCATTGACCTGGGATCTTTGTCTACCGTTTTTGTTTTTTTTCAATTTCCATCACTTTGTTTCAAACATTTCTTAAAAATACCACATAGCTGGGTTTTGCTTTTGAATTTAGTCTAACAGTATCAAATTTTAATGGGAAAATTCAGTTCATTCACATTTAATGTAAAGACTATTTGAACTTACTCTTTCCTTTCCACTTGAATTAAATGGTTAATTTAGAAATTTCCGCCCCCCCCCAAAAAAAAAGAAAAATTTGCTCTACTATTATCTCTGTTCACCTTGGAGTATTTGATTAAATTTTGTTTGGATGCTTTTCGTTTGATACTCTTCTTGAGTACTTTTGTTAGAAAATGGGAGATGACATCTCTGAATTCTTACATGACAGTAAATTCCTTTTACCCTAACAGAGAGATGGTAGCTTGGCTGTGTATGTGATTTTCAGGCTGCTGACCTTTTGTCTCCATGGACTACGGAAGTTACTCCACTATCTCCAGCTTCTGGTGTCATCGATGAGAAATGTGTTGCTAGTCTGATACTCCTTAAACGGTAGGTAATTCATTCTCTCTTTCTGGAAGGTTTTAAGATTTTGCTTTGTATTCTTAACAGTTCAAGAACTTTTCCAATATATACAGAGAATTTAGAAATCTTGCCTGGAACTTGATGAGCCATTTGAATATACAGACACAGTCTTGATTTTCAAGTTCAGAAAATTTATTTCTTATATTTATTTAATTATTGCCTTTCCTCCATCTGTCCTTTTTCTCCCTCTGGCTCTCCTGTTACTCACATGTTGTATTTCCTAGATCCATTTTCTTTTGTGATTTCTATCCCTTTATATTTTTGCTCTATGCTTTCAGATTCTTCCACTTGAGAGACCTGGCTCTTCATTCAAGTCTCCGAAAGATTGTCATCTCCTTCATTTACTGAAATGTTTGATTGGAAAATCGTGCTTTTCATCTCTAGGAAGTCTTCTTAGGCTGCATTTAAATCTCCTTATGTGCTCTTACTATATTTTGTCAGGTTGGCGTCTGTCTCCAGCTGCCACTCTATCACATTAACCATGTGTTCATGGAACCATTATTTCTCTCTGTTATATCCCTGGGGTTCTGGCCGGGGAGCTGGAGGACCCACGTGACTACACGTCCATGAGGGACACAGTGGTTTCTATTTTGTGACCTCGCAGAGTGACAGCAGGCAGGCACCATTTATCCACAGTTATCCTCATCCTACCTAAAAGACTTCTTGCATACTTTGAAGCTTCCTAAGAGATCCTCGCAACTTTTGTGTTAGAAAGTTCTTAGTCAAAATAAAGTCCCTGTACCTTCTTCTATATATAAACTTTAAAAATTTTTACTATAATTACTTCTGTTAATTAAGAGACTTTCTCTAAGAAACTCAAAAATTTTAGAAACATATGTAACTTTCATAACAGTGAAGGGCACCATCATTCCTAGTTAATAGATATATGCTGTGCTCAGCTAAGTCGCTTCTGTCATGTCCGACTCTTTGCGACCCCATGGACTGTATCCCCCCAGGCTCCTCTGTCCATGGGGATTCTCCAGGCAAGAAAACTCAAGTGGGTTGCCATGCCCTTCTCCAAGGGATCTTCCCAACCCAGGATCAAACCCTCGTCTCTTGTGTCTCCTGCTTTGGCAAGCGTGTTCTTTACCACTAGCACCACCTGGCAAGCCCCAAAGGATATGTAAATGGACACAAATGGTAAGCACTTTTTCCAAGGTCACATAAGAAATAAGAACAAAGGGAGCTCAAAAAATAAGCCATCCAATGTGATCCTATTTTGTTGCCTGTCCAGGGCTCTATCCTCTGTCTCACTCCATTGTCCATATAAATTATATTTATATGTCTCAGGGTGAATTTAGTTTCTTCCAAGTATTTCTCATACTGGTTTCATTTAGCCTGAATCATGCTCACGGAGTCCATCAACCATTTTAATTTGGCATTAACAGGACAGGTTATATTTTTTCCCCTTATGAAACAGCAACACTGCCAAGTTTCAATTCTCATTTCCTGGATCCTCCTCCAATCCTAGAAAATAAACAGTATTAACATTGCTTCCTACATGGGTAGACAGTATATCTTAAAGGGTTGTCTAACCAAAAAACTGATACAGATTGAGCAGCTGTCACTTTCATTACCTATGGTTCCTATTTTTAGAGATGGTGCTAAAGACTTGTTTCTATCTTTAATTTCTTTTCATGCAAAATGGAACATCATTATTCAAACATTTTCAGGTTTTGATCATCAGTTTTTATGACATCTTAAATTCTTGACTAATAGCTCTAACCCACCCCCCACCCAAAAAGTAAAAAACAATACGAGAGATCCTGGCAGTTGCAGTACCATCTTTCTTCGTGAATAACCAAGGCAGGACACCAATTTTAAGCTCAGCCACTAAAAAATGACACATACTTGCCATATAATGCCAAAACTCATTCACAAATCCCTACACTCCAAATCTTAGTATTTACAGCTCTCGAGTCTCAAAGTAAACTTATACCATACATGTGGCATCTACCTTCAAGAAAGTCCAGTCTTTCTATCCAGAGATTGATTAAGTTAGCTTCCAGTTAGAGTCTGAAAAACTCACATTACTGTTAATAATTACAAATTGCCAATACTATGCTGGTTTCAGTGCCAGTGATCATAGTGCCGCCTTAGGGAACATTAACAATATTTAAGCTTTTGTATAGCATGACAAGCTCAGATTGGTAGGGGTGGGGGCATTGCTGTGCCTTTCATTAAGAACAATCCTTTTTTATTATTAAAAAAGGCTATAACTTAGAAAACCCTCTCAAGAAGAGGTTCAGTAGATGCCAAACGCTCATCTTGAAGGATCACGAGCTGACTCTAAACAAATTTAACCTCTAACACCAATAACCCTTAGTGGTTGCTTGGCAGCCTTCTGAGTACTTCCAGAAAACTTCCGTCAAAGACTGAAACTCTTACTTTACCCCTCCTCCACGTCCAGGCAATTTAATTTGATGGGGAATCATAATCTACTTATTAGAATACAGCAGAATTAATGACCAAGCGCTCCAGGCTTTACTTCTGTATGAGAGGCCACTGTTTACACAGATGGAGGAAGGATTTAACGATTCATCATTTGCCAACTCTCTTAAACCTGTGTGTATGTCCCGCAATGAGGGGGAAAAGTCAGGTTCTCCTCACCCTACGTATATCCACACCTGCAATCTCAGCACATGTGGGGAGCCAGAGGCATGGCCATCACTTGCAGGCAGTCTGAAATGGGTCAGGAGACCCAGATGTGTGGCTTGGCTCTGACACTGACAGGTTATACGATCTTGGACTAAGAAGGAACACCTACTTCAGCGGTTGTTGTAAGGATTCAATGAAATCATACGGGTAGGAATATTTTATGAGAGTAAACACTATACGGATGCTGTTAGAAATTTATAAATAATGTATCCATTGATATTTTTAAGTACTTCATCACTCTAAACCGGTAGCAGTTATAAGAATCTGCACTGAAGACAGTTTCACAAGATACCCAGGTTTTCTATCTATAGATAGAACACACAGCAAGTAAAACATAATCTACCAAATTTACAGGATTCTAATAACCTCCACAACCTGATGAGTTGAAAGGGAAATTTTATTATTATTATTTTTTTCATGAGTATTCTGTCTATATAGGACATGAACAGATAATGTACAAGTCTTATAAGTTTGGGCTTCCCTAGTGGCTCAGATGGTAGAGAATCTGCCTGCAGTGTGAGAGACCCAGGTTTGATCCCTGAGTCAGGAAGATCCCCTGGAGAAGGGAATGGCAATCATTCCAGTATTCTTGCCTGGAGAATTCCATGGACAGAGGAGCCTGGTGGGCTACAGTCCACAGGGTCACAAAGAGTCGGACATGACTGAGTGACTACACTTTCATTCTTTCTTTTCTAAGTTTAGATTGCTTGCCTGGTACCTCACTTTACTTGGAAGAGGCAAAGGTAGAATATAAGAGGATCAAGTATTAATAGGAATATAGGCTGCAAATTACATTGTTAAAAGTGACTGAATCCTTTCCCATTAGACAAATCTCTTTGCTATTAATCCTTCCCTCATAATTTCTCTTGGCCAAATTTAATAAAAATCTCTAACCACATCAAGAAAGAGTAAGATGATCAAAGAGACTAACGTAGGTGCTTTGCAACATTTCTACAATTTCAAGCTTAGGTAGAAGTAAGTTAATTACTTTAACGCTGGTTTCAAATAAAACTAACACCACACATACACACACACTCAAATGTTCCTTCTTCTTCCGAACCAATGTAACTGCCTTTATTTTGGAAGACAGAGGAAACATACCTACTGGTTAAAGAACTACACAATCATACTCCTGAAATCATAGCTGAAAATCAAAGACTTTCAAAACATTTTAATCAATATATTAGTAACTGATAGGAAAGTCATCTTCAATTTCTACAGAAAATACTTGAAAGAGCAGTAGTTGGATTTTAATTCCGATTGACTCATGATGTAGCCCTCTCTTGATGCCACCTCTTTCATTTAATTATTCAACAGGAATTTACCCAATGCCTATTATGTGTCAAGATACGTGCTAGATGTTGAGGATACAAAAGCAAATAAGATGAGATTTCTGAAGGCAGAAATCGACTATAAAGGTAATAAACGGATCCTTTTCTGCCTTCATCTCGTTTCACCTCTCTAGAGTTTTCCACCCACTGCCCATGTCCTTCCTCCCCAAACCCTCTCTTCTCATCCCTGCCAGGATGCCACACTTCCCCAGTTCTCTTCGGGACCACTCGTTCTCAGCGTTCTCTGCTAGCTCCTCTTCTACCAAGTCTCTGAAGGTTGGGGCACCCGAGCACTTGGTCTGGAGCCACTGTTCCTTTCTATGTGCCTCAGATCATCCCATCTGCTCCCAGCTGTAAATGCCACCTGACAGCTTCCCCTGATTCCGTGTCTACAGCTCACACCTTTCCCGAGTTACAGACTGCCTACTAGACCCCGCCCCTTGTCTTCTTACTAACATTTCAGACCTGAATTAAATCCAAGACAAGTTTTGATCTTCACTTCTAACCACACCCAATACAGTTTCTCCATCATAATGAATGGCACCCCCATTCTCTGTTTTTTTAATTAATTAATTAGTTACTTTGTAAATTCGGGTAAAACTGCTTTACAATGTGTGCTAGTTTCTCATTTTCTTTTTTTTCAGGCCACAACCCAAGAGTCATGCTTCATCCTACCCTGCATCTCACTCCTCACATCCAACCCATTGGGGAGAAGAGTCAATTCTGCCCACAAAGTGTGTTTCCAGTCTTCCAACTGCACCCACGTGTGACCTTGTCCAGTACAATTGTTGTATTCGACTCTTTGCAACCCCATTGTGGGACCCCATGGGTGACCTACATGGTCACCCCATGTAGCCTTCCAGGCTTCTCTGTGTCCATGGAAGTTTCCCAGCAAGAATACTGGAGTGGGGTGCCATGCTCTCCTCCAGGGGATCTTCCCGACCCAGGGATCGCATCCGCATTTCCTGCAGGTCCTGCATTGGTAGGCAGATTCTTCACCACCAGCACCACCTAGAAAGCCTGTCCATTAGGATATTGTCTCCTAAATGATCTTCCTGCTTCTATTTTGCCCAACTACAAACTATCGTCTTTGCAGCTCAAATGTGAACTTCTAGAAATGTAAATTAGATTATATTTTTATAGACATCAACCTAAGGAGGTATACTTTGTCATTAACTTTTCTATATTTTCTCTAAATATTTTTTATATATGAATATTAATACTGAGCAAAATAGTCACCATCATTGAATAGTTCTCCATTATGTAGAGATTAGAGTCCAGACTCCCTACAGCAGGGTGCTCACTGCACAGTCTGGCCTTTACATTCTCTTCGGTCTTGTCTGGATTCACCACTTGTATCACCTTCCTGTCACATCCCCCTTTGCTAAGTTCCAGGAATAGTCCAAACTCATTCCTGCTTGAGGTTGATATGAAAGAAAGTGAAAGTGAAAGCGCTCAGTCGTGTCTGACTCTTGGCGACCCCATGGACTGTAGCCTACCAGGTTCCACTGTCCATGGGATTTTCCAGGCAAGAACACTGGAGTGGGTTGCCATTTCCTTCTCCAGGAGATCTTCCCAACCCAGGGATTGAACCTGGGTCTCCGGCATTGTAGGCAGATGCTTTACTGTCTGAGCCACCAGGGAAGTCATCCTAGGTTGATATGAGATGTCCTTAAATCATACCGTCTAGAAAGCCCCCAACATATGTTGAACAAATGAATGAATTCTTTTATCTTCATCATTGAAAATCCCATTTTCATAAATATTTATCCACAGTCAGCTTCAGGCTTAGGCTCCTAGATACTCATTAATAAAAATCAGAGATTACAACTTCTATAGGATTGTTTGTCTGTAAATATCAGGGCATCAATCTGAAGAGGTATGCTGCTGCTGCTGCTAAGTCACTTCAGTTGTGTCCAATCCTGTGCAACCCCATAGACGGCAGCCCACCAGGCTCCTCCATCCCTTGGATTCTCCAGGCAAGAACACTGGAGGGGGTTGCCATTTCCTTCTCCATGAAGAGGTACACTTTGCCCTTAAAGCTTTTTAAATTTTCTCTAAACGTTTCCTTATACACCAAGTAAAAGTGATCACTACTATTCTCAATACTCACAACTTTCTCAAAATTATAAATACAGTAAAAGCTAGAAAGGTATTCTTGCTATAATATTATTCTAAAGTAAAAACAAAGTCACAAATGAAAATATTTTTCCTTTTCATCTCTCCCAAAAGTGTTTTGCTCACTTCCCATAATTCTAAGGAATATATCCTCTCTCCTCCATTCTCAATAGAAATGCCTACCTATCCTGAACATTTGTACTTATCAAAGCCCACCTGTGCTCTGACTCAGTAAAATGTGATCAATCTGATGAACAAAATACTTCAATTAATAATGGGCAAATATTTTTAAAGGAAAAAAATCATTTTCTAAATTCTACCACATTTACTATTTGCCTTAATACAAGCTTGGCAAGCAGAAACAGAAATATTACATTAAATGTTATTGAATTTATTTGCCCTGAAGGGCTTCGGCCTCAATCTTAATGAACGTGTCACAGTTACATAAAGTGGCTTTATTGATCGAACAAACTCAACTGTGAAGATTAGGATAAAGCAAAGAGCTTCGATGTTTTTTTAATGAGATAAAAATGATGTTTGTGTAGGAAAAGGAGCACACTGTTAGGAAATAAAGTTTCACATTTACTACACATTAGGGTTAAATGATTTTGTTGTGTGTCAGACATACTAAATACTCATATCTTCAAAAGGTAAAAAATAAAACATTGCTTCCCTTCTTACTGGTGCAGAAAATAATGGGTTTGGGGAAGCTTTAAAGTCATGAAAAAAAAAATTCCTCCTAATTTTGTTGTGGTGTCGTTTAGTCGTTTAAGCATGTCAGACTCTTCTGCAACCCCATGGACTGTAGCCTACCAGGCTACTCCGTCCGTGAGATTCTCCAGGCAAGAATACTGGAGTGGGTTGCCATTTCCTTCTCCAGGGGGTCTTCCCAACTCAGGGATAGAACCCTCATCTCCTGTATTAGTAGGCAGGTTCTTTACCATTGAGCCACCTATTCGAGCGCCCCAAGTGGCTCAGTGGTAAAGAATTGCCTGCCAATGCAGGAGACTCAAGAGACTGGAGTTCAATCCCTGGGTTGGGAAGATCCCCTGGAGCAGGAAATGCCAAAGCACTCCAGTATTCTTGCTTGGAAAATCTCATGGACAGAGCACCCTGGCGGGCTACAGTCCATGGGGTCCCCAAAAGCAAGCACGTGCACACACACACACACACACACGCACACACACACTAGTTTTATGGTTGAGAGAAAAGGGGTTCAGCTGCTGGTATCTGAAGATGGTCAGAATTCATCTGGAAAATCTTTCCAGAAAGAAGGGAAACTTGTAGTGTGACAAGATACATTAAAGAGAGAAATGTTATAAAGTTGTCTAAGCAAGGACAGCCAGCAGATATGGGGCCAGAGCAGAGACAGGGTTCGGCCGAAGACTGAAGCAGAGAGGGATTGGTAGACAACTTTCAGAAGGCTTTAAACCCAACTTCAAGATCGTTTCATTGATCAACCAACCACCAGGGACTTCAAGAGGGACAGGACTACATTTAAAGGAACCTCAGGAACATGGCATACTCTCTTCTCTTGGATTTTATTTTCAGTTGTTAAAAAAAAAATTAGTCAACATTTAAACATCTCATCTTTGACAATAAATACAGAAATAGAAACATCGGAGCTCAGCGTTGGAGACGGGGCTCTAGAATCACGTGCACACGGGGGAATAACGAAAATCACAAAAGCAAGACTGGCAAACCGTGAGCTTCCCAAGCAAGTCAGCAAGGCTTAGAGAGAGACAGAGACGCTGAGGTGAGATCGAACAGGATGCGGGCACGGTGCTGCTGGGTTGGGAAAAGAGAAGAGAGGACGGCAAGCAAGAAGAGGGTGAGAAGAAAACTAAAGGTCCCCCTAAATCCAGGGAAAGAGAGGGTGACAAGGAGGTGTCAAAAGCAGCAGCAGGGCAGCGATACCAACACTTAAAGGAGACCTCACAGTACCTCAAACAACTGAGGGGAAGACAGACCCTGTGGGTTTAGGGTGAAAGCTTGGCCACAACAGAGAGAAAATGCAGGGCGAACTCAGCGCTAAAAAACAGAGAGAGGACACTCTTATTTATTTATTCAGGCTGAAAAAAAAAAAAAAAACAGAGACAGGAAGCAAGAAGGGGCATCAGAACAGTCCACTGATTTAAGTGAACTTTGGATGATACACCAGGAGAGAACATTTCAACATTTACAACAATGTTAAATCTGAGCTCTTTAAATGTGTCCATTTTTTTCCCCATTTGGCACTAATGAAAAACCAGAGGGTATTAAATCAAATTTCAGATTGCAGGCTAACTAAATAATATTGCATTATGAACACTGAAATATCAATCTCACTTAATAGCAGTGACCTAGCCATGATTAAAAACAAATGTTTTAACATAGATTAAAAACTATGGAAACCTATGTGAAAGAATCTCACTGTTGAATTTGAAAAACATGTTTTTCTTACCTAATAAAACTGAAAACCAGAGCATCATGGATTCTACAGCTGCAGAAGGAGACCACTTATTCTATAACAACTGTACATCAGAGACTTTCTGCCAGGGAGCAAAAGGTGCCTGGGAGGACAGGCTCCAGGACTGGGTTTGACAGAATGGGCACTCATTTAACACCTGCCAAAGGAAAATATTTGAGGACATCTGTCCTTGAGATTTGGGATGTAGATTCACTCAAAGACAAAAAATAATACTAACAATAAAATAAAGACGTCTGGGAAGTGCCACATGGCTGCAGTTTGACTACTAAGACACCAGCGCTAGGCTTTTCTGAGCGTGTACAGGGCCCAAGTCTAGGAGGCCTGAAACATCAACTATGTCAAAGATCTGGAATTTTGTGATGATACTTAAAAAACAAAATGATCACCTCTGGAAGATGCTAGGAAACCAACACCTTCTTCTGAAGATGGATAATAAACAAAGAGAAAGACTCGAGTATTTACCCTGCTCTTCCTTTACAAACAGTTGCTTAGAGAAGCCAAATAACCGATGAGGCCAAATTCTTTATAGAAGCCTTTCAGTGAATAAACAAAGAAAGAATGATAGAATCATATTATCTTGCAACCCCTTATGAAATAATTGATGTAGGTCAGGAGTCAGCAAAATGTGGCCAACAGGCCAGAGCTAATCGGGCAAGTGAAGTTTTATAGGAACACAGTTATGCCCAGTTATTTACACGTTACCTAAGGCTGCTGTCTGCAATGATGGAGACCATATGGCTCTCAAAGTCCGAAATATTCACTATCCGGCCCTTTACAGAAAGAGTCTGCCAGTCCCTAATCTAGACAATAATTACCAATGATTGCTAAAACCACCAGGCACAAAGCAGATGGGGGAGTTTATAATGGATGTGTCAGGCTGACGACACTTGTTCACAGGTCAAACTTCACCCTACACACAGGAAGGCCAGGTAGCATGTGCCCCTTGATGCCCTGCAGGAGAAAGTATATGTGTGTGTGCGCGTGCTCAGTCAGTTGTGTCCAACTCTTTGAGACCCCATGGACTGTAGCCCACCAGGCTCCTCTGTCCATGGGATTCTCCAGGCAAGAATGCTGGAGGGGGTGGCCATTTACTCCTCCAGAGGATGTTCCTGACCCAGGATTGAACCAACGTCTCCTGCACTGCAGGTGGATTCTTTATCTCTGAGCCACCGGGGAAGGTCACTAGAAAGTATATGCCCCCTACCCCGAAATCTTGCCAAAAAGTGGAAAATCCGTCAAAGCTCTGGTTCTAATTACCAGTTTACAGGAAATACAGGGGACAGAAAATTAAGCTACACCAGGGCGATATAGTTAGCAAAAATTCATACTGTAGGAAATTCTACAGGTGAAGAATTTGGTTTCTGCAATAAACCACAAGAGAAGGGAGAAAAGGGTGAACCTATAGATTAAAAGAGTCCTGAGACATTTATCAACTACACGCATGTGTGGTCCTTATTTGGATCTGATTCTAACACACCAACTGAGAAAAAAATCTACAAGACAATCAGGGAAATCTGAATACTCATCAGGTATTTGATGACAGCAAAGAATGCTGTTTTTTGGTGTGCTAATAGCATTGTGGTTATATTTTTTTTTTACAAAGGCAAGTCTCTTTATTGTTTTAAAGATACACTCTGGCATAGTCACAGATGAAATAATACGACATCTGGGCTTTGTTTAAAATAACCCAGTGGGGAGGGGCAGAGAAAAGAAGCTAGATTGGCCATATGTTGACCATTGTTAAGGCTTCATGATTAGTAAAAGAGGGATTCATTCTACCATTTTCTCTACTTTTGAATACATTTAAAGTTTTTCCATAATAAAAAACCAAAAATAAAAACCACTAGCAAAGCTTTCTTTCCCTACTTGCCCATGTTTGTGTTCAGGGACGCTTAGTTTCTCCTGCTCCCCAGCCACCATGGAAGTGGGCTTAGCTGCTCAGTCGTGTCTGGCACTTTGCCACCCCATGGACAGTAGCCTGCCAGGCTTCTCTGTCCACGGGGATTCTCTAGGCAAGAAGACTTGAATGGGTTGCCATTTCTTTCTGCAGGAGATCTTCCCAACCCAGTAGTTGAACCTGCGTCTCCTACATTGTAGATGGATTCTTTACCACTGAGCCACCAGGGAAGCCCGATTAACACCTAGAACAGCAAAAATGAAAAGATTTGACGTAAGTAACAAAAACAGTGCATTTTAATCTCTGAAATTTTTTAAATGCTCTAATGGTCACATTTAGGGGAAAAAAAAAATTGAAAGGTTTGGGGTTTTTTTGTTTTTGTTTTTAGATATGTGTTGGTTTTTTTGGACTTCCCAGGTGGCGCTGGAGGTAAAGAACCCACCTCCCAATGCAGGAGATATAAGAGATGCAGATTCAATCCCTGGACTGGGAAGATGCCCTGGAGGAGGGTCTGGCAACCCACTCCAGTATTCCTGCCTGGAGAAGCCCATGGACAGACAGAGCCTAGCGGGCTACAGTCTGTAGGGTCACAAAGAGTCGGCAGGACTGAAGCAACTTAGCACGCACGCGGGTTGGCTGTTTTCTTGTTATTGTCATGTTGCTGTTCCTTTATTTTTGCCGAACCTATAGTATTGGGGCTAGGGTGGAGGGGGAGGGTCGCTAAAAGCGATCTGGCAGATTGAGGCAGAAGTGTCTACACACAGAGTTCTGCTAAGTCATTACGGGCTCAAGGACACTGCTGAGTCACTGTCATCTCCACCCACGGACAACTTCACCTTTTAAGGTTATTTTTCTAAAGGAATGCAGTGGAGCTGCTGTGGCAGTTTGACATTTGATAAATATGTTCTGTGATAAGGACATCTTAGGGTAAATCTCCAAATTGGGCCACAATAATTTGTCTAATCCAATCCCAGCTCTGCCTAATGAGCAGGCTCTGGGATCTTTGAGTAAATCACTTGGGAAAATCACTTACCCTTTCTGGGTCATGACGCTTTCATCCAAGAAATTAAGATTCTGGACTTGATGGCTAAAGACCTCCCTGTTCCAACATTACAAGGATCTAGGATTAGGGCCGGCCTTTCCATAGGTACTGGGGTGTCAGCAGTCATTCAAATGACAGCCGAGAGCATTTACATCTGGACAAAGCAAAGCACTAGGAACAGTCTGACTTTCTCGCTATTCAGAGTTTATTAGACCTGACTAATTTTCCCCTTAGGATCTGACACCTAGTAAGCAGCTTATCGATATTAACTGCTACTAATGTAAATTACTTCTAAGAAAAGTAAATTGCCGTATAACAATATAACACTGGTATATCAGAGTAGGTGAATGTAATTTTTGTGTATCTAACAATTTTTTGAAGACTTTAATTTTTTTAGAGCAGTTTAAGATTCACAACAAAATTGAGAGTAAGGTACAAAGATTTCCCACATACTCTTTACCCCCACACCTGCACAGCCCCCCCACATAATCCAGATCATTCATTTGAGCAGTATATTTGTTACAACTGATTAGTTAAGTTAGTTCAGTCGCTCAGTCGTGTCCGACTCTTTGCGACCCCATGAACCGCAGCACACCAGGCCTCCCTTTCCATCACCAGCTCCCGGAGTTTACCCAAACTCATGTCCATTGAGTCGGTGATACCATCTAACCATCTCATCTTCTGTCGTCCCCTTCTCTCCCTGCCTTCAATCTTTCCCAACATCAGGGTTTTTTCAAATGAGTCAGTTCTTTGCATCAGGTGGCCAAAATATTGGAGTTTCAGCTTCAACATCAGTCCTTCCAATGAATACCCAGGACTAATTTCCTTTAGGATGGACTGGTTGGATCTTCTTGCAGTCCAACGGACTCTCAAGAGTCTTCTCCAGCACCACAGTTCAAAAGCATCAATTCTTTGGCGCTCAGCTTTCTTTATAGTCCAACTCTCACATCCATACATGACTACTGGAAAAACCATAGCCTTGACCAGACGGATCTTTGTTGACAATGATCTGCTTTAAAAAGACATGCTGTCTAGGTTGGTCATAACTTTCCTTGAATCTTAAATAATAATTTTTAAAAGCTATTTTCAAAATTAACTTTTACTTCCTATAATATAATGAAAAGTATTAGATCCAAAATAAGCTAGCTCTAAAAATTAAGCATTCTGTGTTGTTTCACTTAAAAAAAAAAAAAAAACCTAAAAAATAATTTGACACTGTAAGTTAAATATTTGTGTTTTCCAAATAGTAAACGCAAACAATATGATTCTTTGCTGCTGTTCAGTCACTCAGTCAAGTCCAACTCTTTGTGACCCCATGGACATGCCAGGCCTCCCTGTCCTTCACTATGCCCCAGAGTTTGCTCAAACTCATGTCCATTGAGTTGATGATGCCATCTACTCATCTCATCCTCTGTTGCCCACTTTTCCTCCTGCCCTCAATCTTTCCCAGCATCAGGGTCTTTTCCAATGAGCCAGCTCTCCGCATCAGGTGGCCAAAGTATCAGAGCTTTAGCCTCAACAATAGTCTTCCCAATGAATATTTAATGTTGATTTCCTTTAGGAATGACTGGTTTAATCCCCTTGCGGTCCAAGGGACTCTCACGAGTCTTCTCCAGCACCGCAGTTGGAAAGCAGCAATTCTTTGGCCCTCAGCCTTCTTTTGGCCCTCAGGCTTCCTTATGGTCCAACTTGTACATGCATACATGACGACTGGTAAAACCACAGCTTCCACTGTACAGACCTTTGTCAGCAAAGTGATGTCTCTGCTCTTTAATACACTGTCTAGGTTGGTCATAGCTTTTCTTTCAAGAAGCAAGCATCTTTTAATTTCATGGCTGCAGTCACCAAATGCAGTGAATTTGGAGCCCAAGAAAATAAAGTCTCTCATTGTTTCCATTGTTTCCCCATCTATTTGCCATGAAGTGATGGGACTGGATGCCATGATCTTTGTTTTTTGAATGTTGAGTTTTAAGCCAGCTTTTCACTCTCCTCTTTCACTTTCATCAAGAGGCTCTTTAGTTCTTCTTCGCTTTCTGCCATTAGGGTGGTGTCATCTGCATATCTGAGGTTATTGATATTTCTCCCAGCAATCTTGATTCCAACTTGAGATTCATCCAGCCTGGCATTTCATGTGATGTACTCTGTATATAAGTTAAATAAGCAGGGTGACAATATACAGTCCTGACGTTCTCCTTTCCCAATTTGGAACCATGTCCAATTCTAACTGTTGTTCCACGTCTGTTGTTCCATATCTGATTCTAACTGCTGCTTCTTGACCTGCATACAGGTTTCTCAAGAGGTAGATAAGGTGGTCTTGTATTCCCATCTCTTTCAGAATTTTCCATAGTTCGTTGTGACCCACACAGTCAAGGCTTTAGTGTAGTCAAATTACAAATAAAGATCTACACTAAAAGTCATTATCAAATTTTTGTAAAATTTCCTTGTATAGTCATGACTGATTTTACTGTAAGAAATAATTCAAAATAAAGCATTCGTAAGACCAAAATTATAATAACACTGCAGGTCAGTTTATGCAAAACAGTTTTGTCTCTTAGCTACTGATATATTTTGAGTAAGATTTCCCTAGTTCAAATTTTGCAAGATGATTTTACAGTCTTTCCACTCTAGTTATTATATCTTCAAGAGACTCCTTGATTATTCCAAGATTCTAATCTAGAGAAAAAAAATTCATGATCATACATCTCTTTGTCAACTTAGATCAAATAAAGTAATGACACTAAGAATATTTTTGTGGAGCTCCACTTCCATAAAGAGTGAAGTAGTTGCTATCAGACCAGTAATCCCATGAAGAAAGAGGGGATAAAATTTATAAAAGCAAAAAGTTGTTCGAGTCCTTAAACAGCAACCAAAGCAACCAGGACTTGAGAGACAAGTTGCTGGAGAGAAGGGAAAAGCACTAAAGTGAGTAACTTGCCATTATCTGCCACGTCGATGGTCAAGGAATCTGCCAATTTCTGTGTACACCTGGGGGCCAGTAGACCATGAAGAAAGTGGCAGTTCAAACATTTTGGTTCAGTGGTATGTGCTCAAGAATTGGAGTTCGGGTTTACCAAAGTGAGTAGGACTGGATGAGCCAAGACTCCAAAAAAAGACAAATGCAGAGAGCAAGACTAACATTCCACAAAATATTTCCCTTCAATTCCTAACCTGCATACTACAAGAAGCCAGAAAACCAGAGAAAGTGGCATGAGGTTAAAATACTAAGCAGAGATTTTGGTAGATTTGTACGACTGAAGAAAAGGAAAGTGGAGCTCAGGCTCAGCAAGGAGGAAGCCCCCAGTAAATACCTTAGGTTTCAATTGGGATCTCTAAAAGCTTGTGCCCCAGGAATAAAAGAATATCAAAGTAAGATACTCCTCAAAAAGAAGGAAATTCTGGCGCAGTGGACAGGAATCCGCCTGCCAATGCAGGGGACACGGGTTCAGTCCCTGGTGGGGGAAGACTGCACATGCCTCGGGGCAAATAAGCCCAAGTACTACAACTACTGAAGCCTACACACGTAGAGCTCATGCTTCCCAACAAAAGCCACGCAAGGAGAGCCCCGAGCACCACAAGGAAGAAAAGCCTCCATTTGCCGCAACTAGAGAAAGCCTGCACAAAAGCAGTGAAGACTCAGTGCAACCAGAAAAACAAATGAAACTCAGAATCAGTCTTCTCGATTCTTGACCGAATCGAAACAGGCAGCCCCCTAACTCTGTCTTCCAGAAGAAAACTTACCGCACTCTGAAGAAAGATAGCATCATTCAGAGCTTCTTACAATTTTTACAAATACACGCTCTGACATTCTAGCAAAAATATCGTGCAAGGGGACAAGATCAAATGTCTAAAATCAGGGCAGAGGAGTGGGGTGGGGAGATATGAGATAAAGTGACCCACTGGTGACCCAAATGCTGGAAGTTATCTGACATGGACATTAAAAGAACTATGATTAATATGTCCAAAAAAAATACAATGACAAGTGAAGAATTACACCAGAGAACTGGGACCTGTTTTAAAGAGAAAAAGGAAAGGTAAAAATCAAATAAAGATTGTAAATCTCAAAAATACTAAAACAGATTCGCTTTGGCATGATGAAGAAGTTGATAAATCGTCTCCCCACAAAGCAACTATAAAGCCAGTCAGAACTGTCAAATACAATCATTTCAGCATTCTGAAAATTCCAGCATACAACCAACAGAAGGAGAACTTTGGTGAGATTAACCTAAGTATTGTAGTACTCTTGCCTGGGGCCCCTCCCATCACCCCACACCCCCCTCCCCAGCACGCTACTCCATCCAGGGCATAACCAACTGCGAGAAACAGCACCTCCACTGCCACTGTCACGGAAGCTCACTTGATATGAAACAGTGTTGTTCAAGGTGGTGATCTCAGTTATAAGCTAATAGAGACAGCGGTTCTGCTAGCCTAAGAAAACAATTATTTGAGACAAGCCATAGACAGGGTGTTCCGGAAGTTAAGATGGCAAAGACAGGCTATGTGGAAAACTTTCCGGAAGTTAAGACGGCAAAGACAGGCTATGTGGAAAATTTTTCAAGCCTGTCTTTGCCATCTTAACTTCCGGAACACCCTATCTATGGCTTGTCTCAAATAATTGTTTTCTTAGGCTAGCAGAAGGTTAACCAGAGGCTGAGCACATACATCGCAGAGACTACAGTGTAACACATTCACAGCAAACAGTCTGAATACACGCATGGAGAAGACATGAGCGCCCGTGGAAGTAAAAACAAGTGCAGACTTGAAAATGCCCTGAACTCGGAATGGACTTCCCAGGCCACACGCAGCTCTCTCCAGAGGGGAACCCTTCCTGGCTTGAGATAATTGCGCACAACCTCTGTCTTTGGCAGAACCTACAGCTATGCAGACACAGAGAAGTTCCCCAGGAAGCCAAGCTTTAAAAATAAAAGACGAGGAAAAAAAACTCAGCAGAGACATCAGTGTGTAGACTCATCATGGGGAGACAGACTTCATAGCAAGTGTCTAAGTTACCTAAAGGTCAAAGGAAAAAACTACAATGACCATTTTAAAACATCTTGGGCAGAAAAATTAAAATATGACATCAAAACTTCTAGGATGCTATTAAAACCACGGTTTAAAGGAAAATGTAGAGTTTTGAATGCATACATTAGAAACACAGACTGAAAATCAATAATCTAAGTATCTTTCTCAAAACAGTTAGAAAACACCTAATTATAGTCCAAAAAAGTTAAACTGGACAAAAGAAATGGTATATAGAAATATGTCTAGGCCTGTACTTAATATAATTATATCCATAATATAAAACTTTACTACAAAGAAAACTCCAGTCTCAGATGCCTTCACTAATAAATTTTCTATGAAACACTGAAGATAGAAGTAATACCAATCTCTTCCAGAGAACTGAACAAAAAAGGGAAACAATTCCCCACTGATTTTATAAGACCAGCATATCCTTGATGCCAAAACAAGGCAAGTTAATTACACAAAAGGAAAACTACAAGCTAACCTCTCCCTCTAAACACAGAAACAAAATTCTTAAAATATTAGCAAACTGAATCCAATAAAACACAAAAATGATAGCACATCTGTTGGATTTATGACAGGAACACAAGATTGTTTCAACGTTTTTTAATATGATTACCACATCGACAAAATAAAGGAGAAACAAATTATATGAAAATCTCAATAGCTGCAGAAAAAGCATTTGATAAAAGTCAACACATGTTCATAGTTAAATGCCTATCAAATTAGAAATTAGAGAGTTTTCTTTAACAAAAAGTTTTCAGCCACACTCCTAAGTAAATACCATACTGTAAATATTGAAAGCTCTCCTTCCTGAAATTGGGAACCAGAAATACATGTTATCATCACTACTATTCAAAATTATAACCAAGGCCCTAGTGCAACAAGGCAATAAAAAATAAATAAATGGAAAGTATAAGAACTGGACAATAAAAAATAAAACTTCACCACATAAAATGATCAATACTCAAAGAAAATCCAAACAAATCTATGAATCAACTATTAAGACTAAGAAGTGAACGGAGCAAAATCCTTGGAAACGAGGTCAATACAACAAAATCTATCACAAAATCTATCACATTGCAACAGATTTGTACAGGCAACAAAAATCAGAAGATGAAGTGGTGAGAGATGTCATTTGCAATAACAACAAAAGAATATAACTTCATGAAAGATATATAAGAATGCTACCAATAGAACTCGAAAATGTTGTTAAAGACAACCCGTAACATTCATTGATTAGAAGTCTCAATATCATAAAGATGGTAAACTCTCCCAAACTGATCTACAAATTCAGTGCAGTCCCAACCCAAATCTCAGCCAGGTTTTGTGTGTGTGGAAATTGGTAGAGTGCTTCTAGAATTTTTATGTAAATGCTAAACACCAAGAAAAAGACAAAAAAAGAAAAACAACAAAAGACTTATTCAAACTTATATCAGAACTACAACAATATAAGGCATTTTATTAAACAAATAGCCCAACAGAACGGAATACAGAGAGTCCAGAAACAGATTCACAAACGTTACGTGATTATTTGATTGATGAAAGAGGTGCCACGACAATTTAGGGGGGAAAGGATGATCTTTATAATAAATAATACTGAATCAACAGGATATTTACATAGATATAAATAACCTTCACTCCTACCTCACACCATATACAAAACTCAATTCCAAGAGGATTATAGATCTAAATGTGAAAGGTAAAACAGATGATTACCCAGGTGGTAATGCTTACTTAGCAAAAAATGCAGAGAGTCATAACATTATGACTTGTATACCTTTCTGTCTGCATGTTAACTATCACTGACAAAAGTTTACTTAAAAATAAAAGCAAGTCTCTACGTGATACATAAAACACAAAACAGATAAAAGAAAGTGATTCTGAAAAGTCCACACATAGCAACCAGAGAGATTTTCTAGAACTCAAATATGATCATTTATGCCCCTGCTGAAAATACTGCATTGTTGTTTAGTCACTAAGTCATGTCCAACTCTTTGCAACTCCAGGGACTGTAGCACACTAGGATCCTCTGTCCTCCACTATCCCCCAGAGTTTGCTCAAATTCATGTCCACTGAGTCAGTGATGCTATCTAAAACTCATCTTCTGCCACCTCCTTTTCCTGTTGACCTCACTCTTTCACAACTTCAGAGTCTTTTCCAAAGGTTCACCTTTTCACATCAGGTGGCCAAATATTAGAGCTTCAGCTTCAGTCCTTTCAATGAATGTCCAGGGTTGATTTCCTTTAGGGCTGACTGGTTTGATGTCTTTGCAGTCAAAGGGACTCACAAGACTTTTCTCCTGCACTACAATTCAAAATCATCAATTCTTTGGTGCTCAGCCTTCTTTATGGTCCAACTTTCACGTCTGTAAAGAATCCACCTGCCAGTGCAGGAGATATGGGTTCGATCCCTGGGTTGGGAAGATCCTCTGGAGAAGGAAATGGCAACCCACTCCAGTAATTCTTGCCTGGAAAATTCCATGGACAGTGGAGCCTTGTGGGCTACAGTTCACGGGATCACAAAGACTCGGACACGGCTAAGTACGCACATATGCACTCACATCCATACATGACTACTGGAAAAACCATAGCTTTGACTATATAGAACTTTGTCAGCAAAGTGACATCTCTGCCTTTTAATACACTGTCTAGACTTGTCATAGCTTTCCTTCCAAGGAGCAAGCATCTTTTAATTTCATGGCTGCAGGAACCATCTGCAGAGATTTTGGAGCCCAGGAAAATAAAATCTGTCACTGCTTCCACTTCTTCCCCTTCTATTTGCCATGAAGAGATGGGACTGGATGCCATGATCATCGTTTTTTGAATGCTGAATTTCAAGTCAGCTTTTTTCACTCTCCTCTTTCACCCTCATCAAGATGCTCTTTAGTTCCTCTTCACTTACTGCCATTAGAGTGCTATCATCTACATATCTGAGGTTGTTTTGATCTTTCTCCCTGAAATCTTGATTCCAGCTTGAAAATAATTTAATGTCTCCCTAATCTGACTTCTGCTTCCTCACCAGCCACTCCCTCATCGCCCCCCCAACTTCACTCCATCCCCTCCCCAACTCTGCCTATTCAAGAAGCCATATTCTCCCTAGAATAGATTCTAGGATTTCAATATGCAAAGTTCCCTCCTTTTAGCTCTTGCCTTCTCTCACCAATCTGGCCAGTTTGTTTTCTATGTTTGTGAGTCTGTTTCTGTTTTGTAAAAAAGTTTATTTGTATTGTATTTTAGATTCCACATGTGATACCATATGATATTTCTCTTTGCCTGACTTACTTCACTTAGTATAAACCTTCGGTCCGTCCATGTTCCTGCAAATGGCATTATTTCAATCTTTTTTAGGACTGAGTAGTTTCCCATTGTCTATATATATATATATATATACACACACACACATATATATATACACACATATATACATATACCACATCTTTATCCATTCATCTGTCAATGGATATCTAGGTTGCTTCCATGTCTTGGCTATGTAAATAGTGCTTCTATGAACATTGGGATGCATGCATCTTTTCAATCTTAAGAGTTTTCTACAGATGCACGCCCAGGAGTAGGACTGCTGGATCATATGGTAGCTCTATTTTACTTTTCTTAAGGAACCGTCAGTAAAACTTTTTAAAAAGGCACTACCACAATATATTTAACCTAAATCCCACAATTTAACTACAGTTATTTTTATTTTTCTATCCTGATTTCAATAGATGGCTCCATCTAAAAAAAATTAACTGCTACATGAAATATATCTTATAAAACACATCAATTGATGAAAATGTATTTGTAGAATCAGTTTAATATGAAACTCCAATTCTATTCATGGAAATATCATTGATGCTGTAGTGAGTATATCTGACATTTTAATATGTTAAACTATTAAACAGTATATATGCCATTTATTTTACCTATGTAAATGAATATATTCTCTTATAAAACCAAAAAATTCATGGGCTAAATATAGGATTGACACCTTCAAAAGTAAAAATATGCCTACCTGAAACTTAAAATTATATATTGGACAGCATCAGTCTAAAGATTAAAATGCCAATACTATATCTGAAGAGCATGGTTTGGAATCACCAGTTGTCATGGTGACTATAAAAAAAATGGGTGAAGCCTGTGCATGAAGGTCACAGGATGTATGTAGCCCAGGTGCAGTATCTAAGCCTTAAATCTGTGATCAATAAGGAGCCGTATTTTAATGAAAAACAAAGAGTAACTTGAAATCAATGTGGAATGGGATGATAAAAAAAGTTCACCTAAAATGGTACCTCCAGCTTACCCGAACTAATAAACTTCTTTCTAATGGGCAAGTGCCTTTCCAATCTAGAGAAGGTTTAGAATTAAACAGAGACTCTCAGGTGGCACAGGAGTAAAGAACCCACCTGCCAATGCAGGAGATGCAACAGATTCAAGTTGGATCCCTGCAACAGGAAGAACCCTTGAAGTAGAAAATGGCAACCCACTCCAGTATTCTTGCCTGGAAAATTCCATGGACAGAGGAGGGTGGTGGGCTCCAGCCCATGGGATTGCAAAGAGTCAGATATGATTGAGCACGTACAGCAGCACAGAGATGCTAAGGAAAATGAGACTCACGTTAATACTTCTTAGAATATTTTAGAAATATGTTTTATATTAACTGGAACAGTTTGTGCATAATTATTATGTTTTTAATGTTTAAAAGAATCGGACATAAACTGACATGTGATTCTCCTTAAAATGTTAGATATATTTAGACATATGATTTATTTAGATCGAAGTGTTTAAGAGGATTTGGCTATGTCTATAAAATATTAATTTTGTAAGTGACGGAACAGTCAAAAGAAATTGAGCTAAGTATTTGGAAAGGCTTCATTCATTTGAATCATACATTTGCCCACTGAGCATCTGATTTGTTTAAAAAGAAAATCAAATATATTAAATAAATATACACAATTAAAAATATTTTAGGGTTTAAATTTAACTAAGTTTACAAATGAGACTGATAGTTTAAGGAACTCAATCTGTTCAATTTGAACTGAAGTTTCATCAAAGAAAAAGGGATGATGATTGCTCACATTTAGCAGATTTATAAGCAGAATAAGAAGATATGTAACTTAAACACCTAAAGGCAACTCGATATTTATTTTTACCTGTAAAAAGATCAAATATTACCGGAATTGTCTTTCTGCACACAAAATTTACTCTTAATAGCTAGTAAGGCTTTACAAATGTTAATTCACTTAACCCTCACAATCCAATGAAGTAAGTAATATTCTCCCCATTTTATAAGTCAAGAAATGCAGGCACAGCACAATTAAGCCACTGCCCCAAAGTCATAGAGCTAGATGGTAGCACAGCCAGAATTCAAATACAAGCTGTCTGGCATCAAAATTCATGCTCTTAACCACTGTGCTTTGCTGACTCTCAGACTGCCCTTGAACATGAAAGAAAAAGCTCACCCTGACAAAAATAACTAGTTGTTCAAAAAAGTGAGCTTTTACATGCTGTTAAGATGTTAATGAAAAGTCTCTTGTTTCTCTTTTTTTCCCAGTAACTACCAAGAAAGGTTTGCGCTAGGAATTCCAGGAAACACCCGTGATGCACAACGGAGTGACCCAAATGAGAACAGTTTCCAAGGCTTCTAACTTCACCCTGACCCTGTGACTCCAGGCCGCCGGCGTCCTAAGACAAGGAGCTCTCCTGCAGCGACAGAGAACATGTTGCTCTGACTCTCAAAGAAGGCCAGCCTGAGGAAATGACACTTACTGAGTTACTTTTCATTGCATTTCTTTTCATCCTATAACATCTCATCTGGCCCCTTTTGGGTGTGTGTTGGCGGGGGGGAGCGTTAATTCTGAATCCAGGGCACAGTACAAAATAAAACAAAATAAATTCAGGAAAGAGAAGATAATTCCTTTTAATTGTGCTTTTAATTCTAAATGTAGATTGGGGGAGAAGACTTCACCCCCTCCTTCTACACCAGAACCCCACCTGGGAGTCTGCGGCAATGAGCATAAACAAGGACGGATGGCTTTGATTACCTCCTGAGAACCATCTCCCCCTTCAACACTGACCACACCCACCACCCTGAATCTTCCCCACCAGGCAGCCACTCTTTCCAAGGCAAACGTGATCAAAATGCACGTTCACTGCAGCAGGAAGGCGTTCTTTGTTGACTGGCAATTAATAAAGCAAGCATAGTCAATTTCAGATTGTGATTTATCACACAGATGATGGTTTTAAATTTACCGACCCTGTGCAATCTTGGATAAGCTATTTATTAGCATTTTATAGATGTGGAAACAAGAGTGATTGTGAAGATCAAAAGAGATAGTTTGCATAACATACTAAATGGACTACCAGGGTGCCAGGAAAGTGATCAATAAATGATAGCTATCACAGTATTTATTATTAAAAGAACCTACAGAACTATGTTTCCTTACTTGCTTTTGTGGACACTTGTCTCTTATTTAATTTTGCTTTTAATGCAGCTTAAATAAGAAAAGCCCCTTGAAATATAAACACTTGATCATTCTTCTATGGAGATAGTGAGAACATGAGTTTATAGGGGGGTGAGGTGGATAGAAGATGAAATAGTAAAAGCACTGTAACGACAAATGTAAATGATTTTTAAAGATGCACTTTCTGCTCTCTTTGACTTGAACAATCTAAAGTTTATGCATAACCGTGAGTATAAAATTAAGCTCAGTTCAGTTCAGTCACTCAGCCGTGTCCAACTCTTTGCGACCCCACGGACTGCAGCATGCCAGGCTTCCCCGTCCATAACCAACTCCCGGAACTTGCTCAAACTCATGTCCATTGAGTCGGTGATGCCATCCGACCATCTCATTCTCTGTCATCCCCTTCTCCTCCCACCTTCAACCTTTCCCAGCATCAGGGTCTTTTCTAATGAGTCAGTTCTTCACATCAGGTGGCCAAAGTATTGGCGTTTCAGCTTCAGCATCAGTCCTTCCAATGAATCTTCAGGACTGATTTCCTTTAGGATGGACTGGTTGGATCTCCTTGCAGTCCGAGGGACTCTCAAGAGTCTTCTCCAACACCACAGTTCAAAAGCATCAATTCTTCAGGCTCAGATTTCTTTATAGTTCAACTCTCACATCCATACATGACTATTGGAAAAACCATAGCTTTGAATAGATGGACCTTTGTTGGCAAAGTAATGTCTCTGCTTTTCAATATGCTGTCTGGGTTGGTCATAGCTTTTCTTCCAAGAAGCAAGAGTCTTTTAATTTTATGGCTGCAGTCAGCATCTGCAGTGATTTTAGAGCCCCCAAAAATAAAGTCTCTCACTGTTTCCATTTTTTCCCCGTCTATTCGCCATGAAGTGATGGGACCGGATGCCATGATCTTAGTTTTTTGAAAGCTGAGTTTTAAGCCAGCTTTTTCACTCTCCTCTTTCACTTTTATCAAGAGGCTCTTTAGTTCTTGCTTTCTGCCATAACGGTGGTGTCATCTGCGTATCTGAGGTTATTGATGTTTCTCCCAGCAATCTTGATTCCAGCTTGTGCTTCAAAATTAAGCTAGCTAGTGTTTTTTATGATTTATATATCCCTTGTATGGCAACCCACTCCAGTACTCTTGCCTGGAAAATCCCATGGACAGAGGAGCCTCGTAGGCTGCAGTCCATGGGGTCGCTAAGAGTCGGACACGACTGAGCGACTTAACCTTCACTTTTAATTTTCATGCACTGGAGAAGGAAATGGCAACCCACTCCAGTGTTCTTGCCTGGAGAATCCCAGGGATGGGGGAGCCAGGTGGGCTGCCGTCTATGGGGTTGCACAGAGTCGGACACGACTGAAGCGACTTAGCAGCAGCAGCAGCAGCAGCATATATTCCTGGTGGTTCAGAGGATAAAGCGTCTGTCCGCAATGCGAGAGACCTGGGTTCGATCCCTGGGTCGGGAAGATCCCCTGGAGGAGGAAAAGGCAACCCACTCCAGTACTCTTGCCTGGAAAATCCCATGGACGGGGAAGCCTGGTAGGCTACAGTCCATGGGGTTGCAAAGAGTCGGACATGACTGAGCGACTTCACTTCACTTCACTTCATATATATACACACATATATAACCTTTCAAGATATGACCATCAGGAATCCAAACAAATTGAAAATGAAATTGTGATCTTGATTTCTTAAGTTGTATTTCAAATAACTAAATGCACAAAGAAATTCTGTAGTGCCTTGATGATACATTTTGGAACTTAGATAACTGAAGTAATACTCCTCTGTTTCCTAGGTGGTGTTGGTGGTCTCTCTGCCAATGCAGGAGACTTAAGAGAGGCGACTTCCACCCCTGGGTAGGGAAGATCCCCTGGAGGATGGCATGGCAACCCACTCCACTATTTTTGCCTAGAGAATCCCATGGACAGAAGGGCCTGGCGTGCTACGGTCCATAGGGTCACACAGACTCAAACATGACTGAAACGACTTAGGATGCATGCATGCAGGAAACCTGAGTCACTTTCCTAAGACCCTAAAATTGACACTTTTAAGGCCCTCAGTACTGACTTTGGAACTAGGTTTTAAAATAATAATTTTATATCACATAAAAAAATCTTTAAGGCATTCATTTAAGGAAAGCACATTTGTATTTATCTTATCTTTGGAAATGAGTAAGACATAGTTCTTGTTTACAGTCTGGCACACATTTGGTAAAGAATCCACCTGCAATGCAGGAGACTCCGGTTCTATTCCTGGGTCAGGAAGATCCCCCGGAGAAGGGAAAGGCTACCCACTCCAGTATTCTGGCCTGGAGAATTCCATGGACTGTATAGTCCACGTGGTCGCAAAGAGTCGGACAGGACTGAACAACTTTCACTTTCACTTCACACACACAAAAACAGATATATGTATTTCAAACAACATGCTAAATTGTTTTTTGTATTTTTTTTAAAAAAATAGGTATAGACAGAGTTCTCTTGGAAGAGAATGAGTGAGAAGTATTACCTGGTCCTCAGGATATGACAGGGCTACTGAGAGAAGACCAGACGAGCCTACCGCACAGGGAGTTAGAGCCATTATCTTGCAGTAGCTTACAATGACTATAATCTGCAAAAATACTGAATCACTGTGCTGTCCACCCGAAAACTAATATAACACCGCAAATCAACTACACTTCATTCTTTTTAAAAAGGTGAGCCAAGACTGATGATGCTCCACATAAGGCAATGCCAAATAGACAAATGTTAGCGATACCTTTACATGTATATAGCAAAGCTAGCACCACAGAAAATATACATTCTTCTAATATGTGAATACAAACAATAAGCGAAAGAACAACTATCTTCGGAAGTATCTTTTCCATAAACTAACCTGGTCCAGTTTTTAAGAAAAGAAAATACTGACATATGTCACAATATGCTATGAAGAAATAATTCTGGCTTTATTCTTGAAGAAATAATTCTGGCTTTAGGTTTTGTTCCTTTTTATTAAAATAAGGGGAAAAAAACCAAGGTACCATTACAATTGGCGCCTTTATTTCTAGATTTGGTATCAGTTAATTAAAAAGCAAAGTTTGCTGCATTCCTTGACATAAAGAAGCCGGGATTCTGGTACATTTTGCCTGCGTGCTTGTGTGTACTCAATCGTGTCCGACTCTTATGACCCCATAGACTGTAGCCCACCAGGCTCCTCTGTCCATGGAATTCTCTAGACAAGAATACTGGAGTAGGTTGCCATTTCCTCCTCCAGGGGATCTTCCCAAGCCAGGGGTCGAACCCTTGTCTCCTGTGTCTCCTGCACTGGCAGGAGGATTCTGTACCGCTGAGCCACCTGGGAAGCCTCTGTACTTTCAGATTAATACAACAGAAAGATCACATCAGTTTCCTCCTTCTTAAAATGGGGATCATAGTAGTATCTACTTCACAGAGTTCTTAAGAAGATTAAATAGATTAACATTTGTGAAGTATTCAGAACAGCGCTCGGCCATTAAGAAGCACTTGCAAGGGTCTGACTGATAGAAAAAAGATGGGAACTGCAATCATGCTAACCAGGGTCTGAGGAGCCCGTATGAAACAAGACAAAATGCCAGATGAGACCACACAGAAACCTTTCATTAGAAATTTACAGTTCAAGAGTTTGAGTAATCATCTGTTCTTCAATTCAAGTATGCCTGAGACATCACATAGTAATAAAATTGTGTAAAACGCCATGTCTTCCTTGAATGGCTACGATTGTAATAGAGGAAAGATGGTTCACAATAGACTGATACTCAGAAACAACTTCTCATTTAAACGCCCCAAATACGTGGGACAAACCCACAGTTTTCTTCTATAGCTCCATTACTGTCTTGGCTATTTAACTGGTCTCCCTGACCAATTATGGGCTTCCCCGGTGGCTCAGATGGTAAAGCGTCTGCCAGCAATGCGGGAGACCCGGGTTTGATCCCTGGGTCAGGAATATCCCCTGGAGAAGGAATCAACTCCAGTACTCCTGCCTGGAAAAGAGCCTGGCGGGCTACAGTCCATGGGGTCGCAAAGAATCAGACACGACTGAGAGACTTCACTTTTCCTGACCAATTATACAATATAATCATGTGGAAAATCTTTATTCTTATGTGCTAACTTGTGGTTTATAATATTCAAAGTGCGCTTACATCCCAGTTCAGGGGAGTCACTTTTTACTCAGTTGAGAGGAAAAGTAGGGGTACACGACCAGAACAGCCTCTCTGCTGTGGGAGTCACCAGTCTCTGGAAACCATGTAAACACTAGCTGGGGAATTGCTTTAGGATTCTGGACCACAAGGTGCTGAAGAGATGATCTGTGCCATCCATCTTTTTCCTCCCCTTCACCCCAAGCCCTGAAAGGTCTCAGCATATATTAATCTCAAGTCCCTTGGACAGCAAGGAGATCAAACAACTCAATCCTAAAGGAAATCAATTTTGAATATTCACTGGAAGGATTGATGCTGAAGCTGAAGCTCCAATACTTTGGCCACCTGATGTGACTCACTGGAAAAGACCCTGATGCTGGGAAAGATGAGGGCAGGAGGAGAAGGGGGTGACAGAGGATGAGATGGTTGGATTGGACATGAATTTGAGCAAACTCCAGGAGATAGTGACGGACAGGGAAGCCTGGTGTGCAGCAGTCCATGAGGTTGCAGAGAGTCAGACACGACTTAGCAACTGAACAACAACAATACTTTTTAACTCACTGAACCCTCCACCTCGAGATTCTTTGGCTTTCACTTCAACTGGTTATGAGGTAAAGAAGAGGTAAAGAAGCAGAGATCTAGATCTAGGCAGTTAGGGAAAATAGCACTTGATTACCTAAAAGGAGTCCACATTTTCCTATCCACCACACGACCTCTGTACATGTCCAAAATGTGAAATTAAGGATTATAACATGGCCTGGATAGGAGGGGAGTTTGGGAGAGAATGGACACATGTATATGTATGGCTGAGTCCCTTTGCTATCCACCTGAAACTCTCACAACATTGTCAATCAGCTATATTCCAAGTAAAATAAAAAAGCTTAAAAAGAAAAAAAAGATTACAACATGAATTATGAGTTTTTTAATACACACCATTATAAACTAAGTTTTCTAATATTCTGGTTGAAAAACAAATTAACCAACTTATATTTTCTAAAAGCCCTGGAGGATATAAAATTACTTACAAAGCATTAAAGAATTAACTGGTAACTTTTCCCCATAAGAAAAGGAAGGCTAACATAGAATATTTGGGTATTAGGTATATGAATAATGAGTTACACATATAATAACAATAATCGTAATAGTTGGAAAACAAGTAATTCTTCAACTGTAAGATCTCAGATGACTTTATCAAACAATATGGAATAAAGAAAAGGAATCAGCTGATAAACATTTGCTGACTGATGTCCGAAACTATTTTATATAATTGCTACAGAGAACTGGCACATATGGAAATCAATCGTTGATCTCAAACTATGTTTATAACACTCCGATTCTGTGCCAGACTGAATAAATATATGCATTTCCCATTTTGTAAAGTGGTTTACAAAGTGGCTTAAGAGATCTTATCCTCATTTTAACTGAGAGCAGGAAAAAAATGAAATACACGCCCACAAAAGTTTCTCAGCCTCCATCAATCTCTACTAATTGTCCATAGCACAAAACGCCCCTTCCTATCACCACCAACATGGGTTTCCCATGCCTTTTCTCAGCACAGTGGTTACAATCAATACTCGCCACAGACAGCAGGTCAGCTGACAATACCTGACACTTACAGCCTTTTTTCCTTAAAGTCCGGGGGCTAACATTATTCTCCCTAGCCACAAATCTAAATCCAAGTGTTTTGGCAATGAAGAAATCATGTTTTAAAAAAATATCATCTTTTTCACAAATACACTTTTACAAATGCTACAGCACATTGTACGAGACGCTAAATTACCAACCGGTCATCACGTTATCACAGAGCTAGAAATTGCTAGAGAACACTGACCCAGAAGCAGCCAACAAAGCCTTCAGTGGCCTAACGCTGCCCATGCAGGCTCATACGGCTAAAAATATGACTTTCAGTGGCACAAGAACAATGTTAACCTGACTTAAATGAGAACATTTCTTGGCTCCTTTTATCTCTTTGGACATGCTCGCTAAGTCAAGTTACAGAATTCTGCAGGCTGTGGTTATAACTATCAGACCAAATTTTACAACGTATACCAAAAATTAGGACCAGGGTTTTACTTTAATTATTAAATTAAGACTATAAAATTATGATGTTACAAAATTATAACATAATTTTACAAAATTAAGACTTTTCTAATTTTAAGGCTCTGAAGCTTAGAAATGCAAAAGCTTTCTACTACTGTGAATGAGCCAGAGTGACAACTGGTATATTACACCTAAGGATGCTCTGTGGGCTGTTCCCTGCTTCCACCAGGCGGCCAGTCTCCACCATGGACCCACAGCACACTCCCTTCTGCATTTCCTAAGGGGGTTCTGTAGATACCACAGCAGTTTTTCTTTTTTTTTTTTTGGCTTTCATTATTTGGTTATGCACATACCTCTTGATGCTAGTAACATATATAAACATGCCAAATTATTGGTTTTCACTTGACCGACAAAAGCTTCATTTCTTGTTTCAGAGCTTGTGTAAATAAAGCACTAGGACAAAGCTGTGCTTGCAATACATGCCTGTTTATTTCTGATGTTTACTGACTTTATTTTCTTGGCAGAAAGTGATCCAGCTTTAAAGATGCCAAGCTATATTAAATCCTGTGCCTTGGGTGAGCTAGTAGCAAAGGCAAAACACGAGTTATCACTGTGCTGAATTAACACTAGCTATCTCCAATCTTAAGAATGCAAACTAAGGACCACAGACTAAAACTCATAGTGAGGGGCCCATGTAGCTGAAAAGCAGGTCCAGAATCCTTGCACTTGAATGTTGGATTTGCTAACAAAGATGTGAATAGCGCTGTACTGCTGGTGCCTCAGAAAGAACACAAAATTAATTATTTTTAGTACAAAACATGAAATGATATTCTGTCTATAGAACAGGACAAGGCTTCAGTGTTCATCCTAGTTGCCTTTCATGCTTAAATGAAAAAATGCTTATTCTTCCTCTCCTGGTTATCTTCTGAAAACAGAGCAACTTCATTTTAATCAATGTACCATTTCACTACCATCATTGCAGAGTGTCTGTGAGTCACTCTACAGGTTAAGATTCAGTTTAATAACAAAACCAATTGTGAAATAATCTGCAAATTATTGCTGCAACTCAATTCTTTAGTTTCCAATACAATCTTCTAATGAAGTGACATCACTTAAAATTACAAGCAAATATCAACAGTCTTAGAAACCTAGTAATCAGCCAGCTAACAGGTGTTGAAATCCCAAAAGAGAGAAGTATCAGATAATCACTTTATGTCTGACACCTCAAGTAGCTTTAATATCCATAATTCTAATCAACTTAACTGCAATTCAAAATGATCAGTTACAATGGTTTCTTCTCATTAACTACCTTTAAGCAAAAATACAATTTCTTGCTTTCCATAAAATGTTCTCTGACCTCTTTCAACTTAAAGATTATTTTGCTAAGTTGGGTATACAATTCAATAACTTGAATTATCTTCCAGTTATCCCCTATTTCAAAAAAATTAACAAATACCTTATTTCCTTCTGCACTGATCAGCTTATTTCTAAAAATGAAAACTGTCTTCTTTCACATGAGTACACCTAAAGATGATATCTAAGTAGCCATAAAACAAGTCTTCACAATTCTATTTTTAATCTACTCTGTGTCTGCTACAAACTAAATAGTAGGAAATGATGGCAAGGTTGGGGCCCGTTGAGAAAGGAGGAGACTACCTATAACTTGAGCGGGTCTCCATCCAGTAACCCTATGCCCTTGGCAACGGGATGGTAACCCTCTCACCACACTGATAAACAGACGCAAACACCGCCCAGATACTTGCCCTCAGAGATGCTTTGGTTTGCTTCCTCACAAACAGAAACAAAAAAAGGCATTTCCAGTTCCTTAAAGCACGAACACATTACCTTCCAGAAACAACAGCGCTGACATGGGTGCCAAGCATCTAATCTACAAAAGTACTGGTCCTGTTAACTCTCGTATTGCCGGAGGGAATCCCAGGCTACCTCTCCCGTTTAGTTACAGGTGCCAGCACCCATTCCAAAGATAAAGGTGCTGATGTTCAAAAGCCCAGGGAACTTCAAAAGCACCTCAAAATGCTCCCGTCCCAGGAATGGAAACCTGGGCTCACTTTTCAGAGATTGTTAAAGAAAAAAAAGTCTCATTTGTTCCCTTGGCGACCCCTAGCATCATCCCTCCCTCAAAGAGGATCAACTCGGCAACATCAAAGTCCCAGAGGGAAATATTTTCATATCTTTTTGTCCCCCGCCCCCAAAGCCTCGATAACACTCCAAAAGAGACAGAGAAGGACGGATAACGTAGACAGGTACCACCCCCGCCTCTCCGCACGGCCTCACCCCGCGCACCCCGCCGGCTCCGGGCACCCTAGAGACCCGCACTCGGTCGAGCGGAACCGGGACAGGCCGGGCCCGTCTGGCGCGCCGGCTGCGAAGTTTGCCGCCCGCCGCCGCGCCCCGGGGCGCCGTCCGGGATTGCGGGGCGGCCCGGCGGAGAGATCGTGCCCGGCGAGGGCGCACCCCTCCCCGGCGACCCTCTCCCCGCGGCGGGCGGACGCCCCCCGTCCCTATCCCCGGCGCCCGGCCCGAGCCCCCCTCAACCCCTGGGCGGCGGGCCCTGCTCGCCTCACCTGACCCGCGGGCGGCCGCGGCAGCGGGTATGTGAGCGGCGGCGGCGGCGGCGGCGGCGGGCGGCGCGGGCCCGGGAGCCGCTCCGGCGGTGGCGGCGGAGCTTGGGAGGGGAGGGAGGCGCCGGCGGAGGAGGAGCTCGGGCGAGGAGCGGGCGGGCGGCTTTGTTTCCAGCGCGCGGAGCCGCCGACCCTGCGTCACCATGGCAACCGCCGGTGGGAGCGGGCCCCCATCCCGGGCCCAGCGGGGACCCCGGGGCATCCGGGGTCCAGGACCCCCGCCCTTCCCCTTCCCAGTCTGGCTGCTCCGAGGGGACAAGGACCACCACCACTACCCCCCACCAACACTCCCCCTTCCCCAAGGAGCCGCCACCACCGCGCACGCCCCTCTCTCAAGGGCCCAAAGCGTTAGTCTGGCCCCAGCAAGAGGGGAAGAGGGGGCGAGAGGAGCCCACCCGGGCCCGATGCCTATTGGCATCCCCGTAGGTACCCTCTTTGGCTTCGCGCACAATGGACATTCCCAAAGCCCACCACCACCACCCACCACCACCACCATCACCACCACCACCCCACCTTTCTCCTCTCTGGCGCTGTGCCCTCAACATGGAAATTCACTGAAGAGAGGAGAAAGCGGTGCAAACTGAGAAAGTATGGAGCAACTGGTCCCGGTGCATCTGTTGCGAGCTGCCGCAGAAGCCCGGCGCTGCCAAGAGGCTCCTGCGCCCCGCCGCCTCCCGCCCTGACCGAGCTGCGCCTCAACGGGTCTGGGCTCGCTCCACCCAAATCCGTATGTCTCCTGGGGGGGGCTCCAGTAAGAGAGAAGGGAGGAGGGGGCTTCGTGTTTTGGGGGTTTTGTTTTGTTTGTTTGTTTTTGTAAACACTGGATACACTTGTAACCTCACGCTAAAACACAACTTGGAGGCTGCCCTTGTGAATCTCTGCTTCTGCTACTGCTCGGCTGCTGGCCGTGACCGCTAAGCGCCTACCTTGAGCGCGGCTCGCTCTCTCTCTGTGCCAAGCCCCGGAGCCGTGCACTGCAGGTCGTGGAGCTCCGGGGAAGATAAAAGGGTGAGGCTGACCTTGGCACATGGTAGGCATCCTCTCCTAAGGAAATTCTTGGAGAGGGAGGGAAAAGTACCAGCACAATCACAGTAATAGTTCCTCTGAAGGACAGAGCTGGAGCACAGCTACCACCGGGGTGAGTCATCACCCCATCCTATGTTTTCTTGCAAGATCAGTGGTTGAACCCAGGACCTACAATGTCTTCATTTAGACCCCGGGGAACGTGGCATTTATTTTCTGGCACTTGTAAATCACCAAAGGAATGTCAATAACATAATAAAACCCCAGGGTAGTTGATGTTTTCTGGATTTGCTCCCTATCTGAGAAGTCATAAAGCAAAACAAGGTTATTACCAATGGAAGCCACACATTTTAATTAATGAAAATAGAAGATTCATTTTAGGGTGAATAGAAACAGCCTGTTCCTCAGAACAACTGGCCGCTTTCCTGTACTGGGAACATTGGTGCTTCCAGACGAGGTCCAGAGACAAGGTCTTCTCACAGGCTGTTAAGCAGTCTGACAGTATTTGTCAAAATTTTAAATATACATCCCTTTCTCCCGGCTAGCTCAATTCTCAGAAATTTGTCATGCGGAAATAAACAAGTGTACAATGATAGATTTACAAGGATGTGCATTCCAGCAATTATTTATTAGCAAAAAATTGAAACTACTTGTCTGTCCATCAGGAAAATAAGTTTGTCACACTCATGCCATGTAATACAATGCAGTCCAAACTGACATGTTCAGCAAGTGCAAAATGCTCACCAGATTCCAAACACTTGGAACAATAACCCCAAAAGAGTATAATATCTCATTAATAATCCTTATACTGATCACATTTTTAATATATGGGGTCAAATAAAATATATTAATAAAATTAGTACAGTTTCTTTTCACTTTAACACGCTTACAAAAAAATTTCAAATTATGTAAATGGCATATTGGACTGCTCTGTTTTCGAGCTAGTGTTTATGCTAAAAATCAGCAGGAAATCCAAAGTTAACTTTTAGTTAAAAGAAGATATAATTATCACATTAACGTTTTCATACATGTGTCATAATATAACAATTTATGTTAAATATATTTTTACTTATTGAAAATGCTAAACATAGACAAATGTTAGAGATAAAAGTAGCTCATTTGTTTAGATTTTAGAAAGATTTTACCACAAGCACTAAAGTTCAGTCACCTGGGCCTGAATCCCAGCTCTACTGTGTACCAGCTACATGAGCCAGGCAAGCGGTTTAATACATCTGGTCCTCAGGTTACACATTCGTTAAATGGGCCCCATAATAGTACTTACCTCATTGAGTTCTTTTGAGAATGAAATAAATAAATGTGTGAAAAACTCTAATTACGGTGTCTGATCATATAGAATGCCAAATGAATTTTAACTATTATTTTTATTATACTTTGCCAGATCTGTCACTTATTCTATTAATCTTCACTTTTTGTTAGTCTAAATTTGTCTGGTTAGTCATAACAAACCTTTTCATCTTCCTTTAAGTAAGCTGATTGGCACTGTGACTGAGACATGAAATTTAACTCTCCTCACCCCTGAACTGGTTATAAAATTACTATCAAAATCAAGCAGATATTTTAATCCATTTAAAAATAAATAAACATTTTCAGTTACATCATCAGTCATATTTGTTTTGGAGTCTCAAAGAGATGCTCAATTAGCATTCTCAATTCCTTCATCAGAGTGAATCTCTTAGAGAAAGAAAGATCCAGCCAAATTTCAAGAATGTCACCTAACTTGAAATGAGCTCTGTGCATCAATTCCTTCATCACTGGAAATCTCTTGGAGACATAAAAAAATCCAGCAAGCAACAGGAATGTCACCCAGCTTGAAATGAGCATTTTGTGTAAAGTGTTGGTTGACAAAAGGCTAAGGATCCCCAAAAGGCTCTAGTCGGCTTTCCTACCAATGCCAAAGTGAAGGTGTTAGTCGCTTAGTCATATCCAGCTCTTTACGACCCCATGAACTGTAGCTCGCCAGGCTTTTCTGTCCATGGAATTCTCCAGGCAAGAATATTAGAGTGGGTAGCCATTCCCTTCTCCAGGGGATCTTCCTAATACAGGGACTGAACTTGGGTGTCCCACATTGCAGGCGGATTCTTTATCATCTGAGCCACCAGGGAAGCCCATCAAATGCCAAACAGATCCATAACTGCTTATAGGAGGACTAATTTTTCATTGCAATCCATTCCACGAAGATAAAATGAATTTTGAAATTACCTCGCTCTTTATGCATGTATTGAGAAAAATATTGTCAGTAATTGAAAGTAGCGATGTATTTACTGAGCTATCTGACATATCAACCTCAGTGTGAGAAATTGGCTGCTGATTAAAGAAATGTATCCTGTAAACATCCTGGAGGATATAGGCAAAAGTAGATAGGATTGAGAAGTACTGTCGATTTTATCATTTCTTAGCCCCTGGTGTGTATTGTGCAGCCCAATTAAAAATATATACATTTTCTGTGCCAGTGGGGAAAATGGCAGGGAAACAGAGAGTTAAAGAAACAAATACATCGCAGTTCTTTGCCAAGAGCCCCCTGTGGAGAGATCCCACATGATATCTCAGCCAAAAGTGTAATTTGATATCGACCAGATCCCATTAAAGTTAACTTCTGATGTGCTTTAATCTGGTTTAAATAAGTTTAGTTTTAAATCAATTAATTTGGGGATGTGTTCAAAAATGTCATTTTCAGACAGTATAAAGATGTTGCTTCCTTTTCTTGAGTCATTAATAGAGGCCCACACTTCTTTTCAGGGTTCCCTGGTGTCAGACTTTCCACACATTCATAGTTTACCTCATTCCAGTGGTCAGAATATTAACCAGTTCAACATGATGTTTTAAATTCATAGGTCATTTACTTATTGATCCCTGACATAGCTCTCAGCAGACTGGAAATGATTTGTTTCTCGTTTCCTCGCCTATAAAACGAAGGTGCTGAAGGCTGCTCTTGTTGCCAGCAAAGGATTTCCTAAGTCTGAATTAGATCGTTCAGTAAAGCTCATTGATCAAAGGTTCTGTGCAACTCTAATGCTGTAACACTTTTGAAGTGAAAGACTAGAATTGGTGTCAAAAGGAAACCACATGCTGTACACATCATTATAATAGCAAAACGATTTGAAAGGCCTTCTTTGTGACTAAGTCTTTTGAACATTATAAACGAAGAACTCTGTGCCATCAAAGCCATGGATATTGTGACCAGACAGGCTCTCCATGGATGAGCAACACAACACAGGGAAGGAAAGATGGCTCGGCACCCTTCCACTGACACCTCACCATCACTCTGAGAGCTTACCTTGCTCTGCTAGACAGGCACAGATGACTGGAAGTACCCACATGTAGGCTTGTTTACTGTGGCCACACGGGGCAGCTCAAGCAGAGGTGAGAGAGACAAACCCTGCTCAGTAGGGTGGGAGGACTCCAGGCAAAGGGCAGGATAGAGTGACCAAATACAGGACACGAAATCTGGGGGACATACCGATACTTTACTCCTTGGAAGGAAAATTATGACCAGCCTAGAGAGCAGATTAAAAGGCAGAGACATTACTTTGCCAACGAAGGTCTGTCTAGTCAAGGGTATGGTTTTTCCAGTGGTCATGTATGGATGTGAGAGCTGGACTATCAAGAAAGCTTTCCCTGATGTTGGGAAAGATTGAAGGTGGGAGGAGAAGGGGATGACAGAGGATGAGATGGTTGGACAGTATCACCAACTAGATGGACTTGAGTTTGGGTAAACTCCGGGAGTTGGTGATGGACAGGGAGGCCTGGCGTGCTGCAGTCCATGGGGTCGCAAAGAGTCGGACACGACTGAGCAACTGAACTGAACTAAACCGATATTAAAACATTTTGATGTGTTTATCTGAAGTTCAAATCTAACTGGGTGTCCTCTATCTTTATTTGCTAAATCAGGCAACATCAGGTACAGGAGCAGCTCCAGGAAAGAATCTATTCTAGTGGGCAAAGCAAGATCTCCCAGTGACACCACCATAGTGAGTGGCTACTAATGGCAGTACCCGTGAGTTGTCCACGAAGGAAGTGAGGGCCAATGTGAGGGCACTCACGGAGAGGAAGAGCAGTTATTAGAACAGGGAACAAGATCAAGGTTAGACTAACAAGAGTGAGCTGACTGTGAGTTCCAAAATAGTGGGCGGCAAGTGTGGTTCTCCATGTTTCTGCCTCCATACCATTCCCAGAACCAGACAGTCCAGAGAACCCGGAGGTGTATCAAATTTCCCAACAGGAGATAGAGTCTTAAAAAAGCCACCCTTCAGCTTCTAACTGTCAATGAGGCTATCTCCCCAGTTAGCA
Source organism: Okapia johnstoni (assembly GCA_024291935.2). Lineage (NCBI taxonomy): Eukaryota > Metazoa > Chordata > Mammalia > Artiodactyla > Giraffidae > Okapia > Okapia johnstoni. The sequence continues at coordinate 142,634,151 of CM044306.1, read as the reverse complement.
GTTTTTTGAACGTCACTCTGGAACCGTGAACTTGCAGATGTTCAAGCTGGTTTTAGAAAAGGCAGAGGAACCAGAGATCAAATTGCCAACATCCACTGGATCATCAAAAAAGCAACAGAGTTCCAGAAAAACATCTATTTCTGCTTTATTGACTATGCCAAAGCCTTTGACTGTGTGGATCACAATAAAGTGTGGAAAATTCTGAAAGAGATGGGAATACCAGACCACCTGACCTGTCTCTTGAGAAACCTGTATGCAGGTCAGGAAGCAACAGTTAGAACTGGACATGGAACAACAGAGTGGTTCCAAATAGGAAAAGAAGTACGTCAAGGCTGTATATTGTCACCCTGCTTATTTAACTTATATGCAGAGTACATCATGAGAAATGCTGGGCTGGAAGAAACACAAGCTGGAATCAAGTTGCTGGGAGAAATATCAATAACCTCAGATATGCGGATGACACCACCCTTATGGCAGAAAGTGAAGAAGAACTAAAGAGCCTCTTGATGAAAGTGAAAGAGGAGGGTGAAAAAGTTGACTTAAAGCTCAACGTTCAGAAAACTAAGATAATGGCATCTGGTCCCATCACTTCATGGCAAATAGATGGGGAAACAGTGGAAACAGTGTCAGACTTTATTTTTCTGGACTCCAGAATCACTGCTGATGGTGATTGCAGCCAAGAAATGAAAAGACGCTTACTCCTTGGAAGGAAGGTTATGGCCAACCTAGATAGCATGTTTAAAAGCAGAGACATTACTTTGCCAAACAAAGGTCCGTCTAGCCAAGGCTATGGTTGTTCCAGTAGTCATGTATGGATGTGAGAGTTGGACAGTGAAGAAAGCTGAGCGCCAAAGAATTGATGCTTTTGAACTGTGGTGTTGGAGAAGAGTCTTGAGAGTCCCTTGGACTGCAAGGAGATCCAACCAGTCCATCCTAAAGGAGACCAGTCCTGGGTGTTCATTGGAAGGACTGATGTTGAAGCTGAAACTCCAATACTTTGGCCACCTCATGCGAAGAGTTGACTCATTAGAAAAGACCCTAATGCTGGGAAGGATTGGGGGCAGGAGGAGAAGGGAACGACAGAGGATGAGATGGTTGGATGGCAACACCAACTCTATGGACATGGGTTTGGGTAAACTCCAGGAGTTGGTGATGGACAGGGAGGCCTGGCGTGCTGCGATTCATGGGGTCGCAGAGTCAGACATGACTGAGCGACTGAACTGAACTGAACTGGTTGATGGAGAATGGCTTTGTGGTGAGCAAGACGAAAACAGGGAAACTAACATGTGTATCAGTTTAGTAGATCAAGTGGCAGATGATTTTGTGTTGGACTGGGTGGGTGGTAGCAGATGAAATGGAGAAAAGTAAAAAGATTAAAGAGGCATTTTGGAGGAAGCACAGAAACCTCTTCAGAAGGTTTCCTCCAGGTCACGGAGGAGAGGACTGAGCCAAGAATGCCTTCTAGGTTTCTGGCCTGCCGTGAAAAGTTCTGTGTTGAGGGAGGTCACCTGAGCCAATTAGATTCTCTCTCTTGAAAGGAGAGGGGGACGAGTGGGTGGAAGTGGACAAAGCTAGGATATATGATGCCCGACCAATGCTGACTGCCATGTTCATCCCAGGGCCGGAGGAGGACAAGCAACTGCAAAGAGAGAAACAGACACCAGAGCTGTGTGACCCGCTGAGAAACCTAAAGCCTCATGGGCTTGTTTTCTGTTGTCTGAATACATCAAGTACATTCCTGTCTGAGCTCCTTGCCCAGATCTCCCTCCCTCATGTCTTTCGGCCACCCACTAAAACATCACCCACTCAAAGACAGCTTTCCCGACCAATCTGCAAGAACACCCAGTTTCTCATTATCATATCATCATCCTCTTTTAATATTTTCAAAACACCATCCTCTAAAATTGTCATCCATTCACATGTGTGTCGCCCACCACCTCTGCCTCTAGAATGCAAGCTTCCAGACCACAGGGACTTGCCTGGCCCTCTCAGGCTGACCACCCTTCACCCCTAGAACAACACCTGGCATCACCAGACACTCACTAAATACCTGATGAGTCGGTTCTGATCTGGCTGGCTTCCTAATTCCAGGTTCTAGTTCACAGAGATCCAGCCATAAATTGCTTTCTACCCTTGGCTGCTGTAAAAATGCCATGTCCTCCTAATAATCTTTTCTTCTCCTTGATCTTATTTGAGTGACTTCTTGACCTTACCAACAAAAGGGCTGTACCAGAATACACATAGAAATCTAAATCAGTAGAGGGGCTGGACAAAGACCAGGAAAGGTGCCAAAAAGATCAACCTCTAATAAAAAGAAAAGCCACAGCTTTTTTTGAAAAAAATTAGGACAGATACGTCAAGGGAAGCATACTCCACTAAGTAAGACACTAGCCTGTCTTACTGCTGATAAATATTAGCTAATTCAAAGGTTTTATTCCTTCCACGTGCAATCTCTGAGCAAGGCCAGGGATCCAGGGATGAAGAAGGGGCAGCCCAGCTGTGAGGGAAGGCAGTGTGCAGAGGACAGATAAGAGTCTCAGTAATGGTAGCACAGGAGATTCCCAGGTGGCGCTAGTGGTAAAGAACCTGCCTGCCAATGCAGGAGACACAAGAGACTCGGTTTCCATCCCTGGGTCGGGAAGATTCCCTGAAGTAGGAAATAACAACCCACCATAGCAACCCGCTCCTGTCTCCTTGCCTGGGAAAATCCCATGGACAGAGGAGTCTGGCAGGCGCCAGGGCATGGGGTCCCAAAGAGTCAGACGCGACTGAGCGTGATGGTAGCACAGGTGGTGAGCCTTCTGTAGCATCTGCAGATCAGGCTTCAGGTACTGACAGCCACCGAGGAGGTAAGTTTCCCATTACCTTGAGACAATGAAGGAAGGAGGTCATTCCAGGTAGAGGAAACAGCAGATGTAAGGCGGTGAAGATGCTGAGCCAGGGTATCAAGTTCTGAGCCCTTGATTCAGTGTGGCCAGAATTCAGGGTGTTTAAGGGCCAGTGACAGAAATGATACTGAGGCAGTAGCAAAGACCAGACTGCATGGACTTTTGTAAGGAAAGATCATTTTCTTTAGTAAATAAAGCCCAAGACAGTAAAATCTAGTCCTGGAAGAAGTCTGGCCTGGTGAGCAGGAACTCACAGACCCTTTGTTCCTTCATGGATTTTCCCACCTCCTGGCGACTCTCAATACTAACAAGCCTCAGGGGGGCCCTTGTTCTTCCAAGCTGGAGAGCTGGGACTTTACTTTCTAGGTGACCACACACACATACACACATACACACATACACATCCTTTCTTGACATTCTCCATGAGACTGCCTTCAAAAGAGCTGAGCAAATATTAAAGCCGCGTGTGATTAATAATGAAGTGCATTGGAAGTTAAGAGGCCGGCTGGTCCCAGTCCAGGTTCCCATGGATGGATATCCAGGGTCGCCAAGACCAGCGCCATTGTCACCCTCCTCAATGACGGCTTGCCAGAGAAAGGCGGCGAGCCAGGAATCCTCCTAAGCTGCCTGTTGTGTAGGCTGACGGGGATCACGGCATCACAAGGGGCTTCAGTTAACTCATTTAATAGGAAAGACATTCATTAGAACAGTTTGATTTTCATGAAAACAAAACCTGTTGCCTGGGAGGTACTCTGTCCTCTCAGAAGCATTAGAGAGGAAACCAGGGGTAAACTTTTTCCTCTGCTTTCTGGCGAGTTGACACATCCCATCAATTCCATTTTCTTATTTAAATTTCAAACCCACCCTCCTGCTCACTTTCATTCTCATAATTGTAGTAAGGACTTTACTATATTTTTATCTGAAATATCATACTAGCTTTTTAACTGGCCACATGATCATCAGTCTCCCCTTACCATCATTCATCATCGGACTCATCGTTTCTGGCTCCATCTTCCTAAAGCAGTGCTTTGAACATGCCATGCTCTGCTCATGAACACTCTGTAACTCCTGATTGTCTACAGAGAGACATCCTTGCCCAACTCTTTCACTCTCTGTGCTCTGGCACTAACTCACCTTCCCCACTGTAATGCCTACTACTTTGTCTTCATGCCGCCGCTGAACTAAAACATACTGTCCTTCTGTAGTGACAGGTTGATTCAGCTTAAAGTGTCCTTTTCTCCAACTTTCTCCACCCTTCAATGCTGACTTCAGATGCCCACACTTCACTGAAGCAATTTCTCATCCTTTTGGTGGGATGGACTCACCTAGTAGCTCCCAGAGCCCATGACCTCGAATCTCTCTTACAGAGCTAATCACCTTTCATGTTGTGCTAGAATGGTATTTGCGTGTGTGTGTGCACGCGTGCGTGCGCTCAGTCGCTAAGTCATGTCCTACTCTTTTGCAACCCTATAGACTGTAGCCCACCAGGCTCCTCTGTCCATGCGATTTCCCAGGCAAGAATACTGGAGTGGGTTGCCATTTCCTTCTCCAGAGGATCTTCCCAATCCAGGGATCAAACCCACATCTCCTGCATTGGCAGGAGGATTCTGTACCACTAAGCCACCAGGGAAGCCAGGTATTTGCATATGTCAGGAATAAAAACTCCCAAACCACAAAGCGTGTCTTCTCTTTGAACCCCTCATAGCCCCTAGCATGGCTTCTCTCTCCCTAGTCTAGTGTCTTGCCCTCACTGGCAGTTTGTTTATTTAATGACGTAAGTACTTGATCCGACATAGAACTTCCAGCCCAGGTGTAACTTCACGTGGCACTGTGTTTAGTTGTCAGACAAGAGTGCCCATCGAGGATTTGTTTCATTTTTCTGTTTTGTGCGGGAGGTGGTGGTTGGCTGTTGGGGTTTTGGGGTGAAGGCAAACTGAAGAGGTGCCCATTTGTAAAACGTGGCCTGGAAATCAACTAATCCCCTGCCCTGAAGGGGCTCTTACTGGCACAGAAGCCCAGCTTTGGCACTGCAATCTGAGCCTCCTTTCCTGCGTCCCTAATTACTCATGTGGGCTCCTTTGTTGGAGGTTTTTTTCCATCTTGGACCTTTGCCCTGCTTAACAGCCCAGAACACCCTAGCGCTAGCAACACATTTGTTTTGTCAGCTTTTACTCCAAAATGATTTTATAGGATCAATTTGCTAGGCAAACTTTTAATTTGGTTTTGTTTTCTCTTCAGGGACTTTATTTGTAAAAACTGAAATGCGTATGTGCAAAATCGGGTGATTCAAGTGCTTGAAATGCCAGGGAGCAGAAAGACAGCTCAGTCTCAGGGGACACTGAGACAAACTAGCAGCATACACCCCAGATGTTCATCTTGACTGTTTGCATGTTTGCGGCGGCAAAACGTTCAATGATCACAGTACCTGTATCTAAGTCCTTTTGGGCTGCTATAACAAAAATACCATATGCTGAGTGGCTTAAACAGCAAACATTTGTTTCTTGTAGTTCTCGAAGCTGAAAAGTTCAAGATCAAGGTGCCAGCAGATTCCTCTTGGCGAGGGCCCACTCCCCAGTTCATAGACAACCATCTCTTTGCTCTAACCTCACATGGCAGAAGGAGAAGGGCTATCTCTGGGGTCTCTTTTATAAGAGCACCAATCCCATTCATGAAGGTTTCACCCTCATGATCTCAGCATCTCCCAAAGGTCCCACCTCCTAATACCTTCACATGGGGGCAGAAGGTTTCAGTGTAAGAATTTGGAGGGGTGGGGTGCCGGGGGCGGAACACAAGCATTCAGACCACAGCAACTCAGAGCAGGTAAGACACCTTCAACTAACAGGAAGGAAATAACTGATTAAAAGTCGTCCTGGGACTACTCTGGCAGTCCAGCGGCTAAGACTCCGCACTTCCAATGCAAGAGGCACAGGTTAGATCCCTGGTCGGGGAGCCAAGATCCCACATGCTATAGGGCCATGGTCAAAAAAAAAAAAAATGTTTTAATAAAAGTAGTCCAAATAATTGTGTTTATTTCATCAAACAAGACATCTAAAGGAAGGCAGTCCTACAGGAAGGCAGTTCTAACATCAGCAAAGGATAGGACTCTTGCTGTCTCCTTGCTCTCCTCTCCTGTAATTAGCAGGGTCCCCAAATGACTGGCATGACTGCAAGTATCATGTCTTCACACAACCACATCCAAACAGGAGGAAATGGGGTGTGACAAAAGGCCTTTCTCACCCTGCTGCTCCTTTTCATCAGAGAGGAACATTTTTCCCAGAATTCTTCAGTAGCTTGTCTTGGTGGACTGAATTGGGTCACATGTTCATTCCTGGGCCAATCACTTGTTAAAGGGAAATCCTGACGCCGTGATTGGTGTAGGCCAATGACATCATTCGCAGGAGCTGGGCACCCTTGTCAGATAAAAAAAGAAATGGGTTCTGAGAGCAAGAAAAAGGGGGAATGGTTATCAAGTAGGCAGCCCACTTTATCTGCCAAGTGCTGTACATGGCTCTTCATCTAGTTCAATATCAAGAAGGTATTTTTTGTGGATAATCAATCAGTACTAATAAGAGTGAAAGGACTTCCCATTACTCCAAATCAAATATTAATAATAACCCACTGTTATTTCTATTGTTGTTATCGGCATCATCAAACAGGATGATGATAAAGAACAGAATCTAAAAGACCAAGACTGTCTTCCCGATTTAAGCTATAGTTTGATTTATTGTTCTGGGTATTTTTATACAGGGTTACTGAAAACATTTATCTTATGTTTACTTGAATTAAGCTGAAAGACTATCACTATTCTTTTCACGTCAATTGCTAAATTAAATAGTGGCTTATGTATAATTACTGGGCCTGGAGGCTTATCCCAACCTGTGGGAAAATTCCTCTCTATATGTATGTCACTGTGAGCTTTCATTCAAACTGAGTCACCCAACCTCTGACACTTCCTGCTAGTCCAACTACAGCTGTCATTTACCTTTTATCACTGCTTCCCAGGACACTTCCTGCTAGCCTTTCTTTCTTGGTGGTTCTGTCTCACCTCAAATTTATTTCCTTTATTTTTGGGTGGGTGGCTCTTCCTTTGTGTCCTGCCTTCACGCATTCACTGCCATGTTCTTCTGAACACATTGCAATCTAACGTTGCCCACAGACACAGACATTCCCCCAAGGGAAGCCGTCAAGGTTGCAATTCCAATGTAAGACTACGAATATCAGAGTCTTGTTTGAAGCTGTGCTCCACTTTGAACCTTTCAAGAAACAGCAATGGACCAGACAGAGCAGCTGAACAGTTCAGGGAGGACGAAAATGCCAGGGAACAGAAAGATAGTTCAGGCTCAGAGGAAACTCAGAAGACTTTGGACCAGATGACTGCCCTTATTGTAAAGAGACAGGAGAACCTAAGAGCTGTCGGAAGTCTGTTCTAGGAGGCTGGTTTAGTAAATAAGAGAAAGATAGCTAGCAGCAGGAATGGTGATGGCGAATTTGATCATACGCTAATTCTGAAGGTTTTATTGGTCCTCTGCCTTTAAATCAGGCTTCCCAGGTGGTGCTAGTGGTAAAGAATCCACCTGCCAATGGAGGAGATGTAAGAGACGTGCGTTCGATCCCTGGGTCTGCAAGATCCCCTAGAGGAGGGCATGGCAACCCACTCCAGTATTCTTGCCTGGAGAATCCCATGGACAGAAGAGCCTGGTGGGCTACAGTCCATTGGGTCTCAATGAGTCGAACATGACTGAAACAACTGAGCACGCACGCCTTTAAGTCACTTAATAGGATATTAAGGTTTATCCCTGCTCTCCCATCTTTCTCCATAGCCTGCTGCTACCCACCCTCTTCCTAACTAGATTTAACAGTGAAGCAGAAGTGCCATGTGGAATACCTGAGTTTCTCCTATAAAAAAGAATCCCTCTAACTTTAGGCAAGATCTCTCTGCAAATTTAGTTGCCTTGAAATCCTCTGATAATACATAATGAAATGAGGCACTATTTCATGGACACGCTTGCATATTATTTTACTTTCTCTCTCATAAATTCCCAAATCCCCAACCAATTTTATTGCCTGCTCCATCATTTTCTTCTATTTAATACTCCTCCAACACCATCTATGCAGTCTGACCTACCGCTCCCCTTAGATTGAAAAGTAATAAATATAGAGTTTAAGAAGAAACTGTCTTCCTGTGTATGCAGATGGCTCAGACTTTGTCCTTGCTAGGCCTTCTGTGTCTGGGTGATGGGATTCAGTGGAGAGCCCCAGCTGGGGCATTTGTGGCAGCTGCACCCTAAGTGTGCCCTTTTTTTCCTGTATATTAGCTCAGCTGGTAAAGAATCCACCTGTAATGCAGGAGACCCAGGTTTGATTCCTGGGTCAGGAAGATCCCCTGAAGAAGGGATAGGCTACCCACTCCAGTATTCATGGGCTTCCCTCATGGCTCAGATGGTAAAGAATCCTTCTGCAATGTGGGAAACCTGGATTCGACCCCTGGGTTGGGGGAGATTCCCTGGAGGAGGACATGACAACCCACTCCAGTATTCTTGCCTGGAGAATCCCCATGGACAGAGGAGCTTGGCGGGCTACAGTCCATAGGGTTGCAAAGAATCAGACAGGACTGAGCGACTAACCACACACAGCACATGAGAAAGGGTTTAACCATACCAGGTGATCATACCCAAAGACTTCCCTTTCACGGACAGCGAGACCTACCATGAAGAGCAGAGATTCAGAGCCTCCCATTCTACCCACGTGTCTCTAACTCAGCCTCTCAAAAGCTGAGTAACCTTGGTCAGTATCCTTCCTCCCTCTGTGTCTATAGTTAAGCTCAGACGGTAAAGAATCTGCCTACAATGCTGGAGACCAGGGTTCGATCCCCGGGTTGGAAAGATCCCCTGGAGGAAGAAATGGCAACCAACTCCAGTATTCTTGCCTGGAGAATCCCATGAACAGAGGAGTGTGGAGGGCTACAGTCCACAGACTCAAAAAGAGTCAGAAATGACTGAGCAACTAACACACACCTGTAAATTAAGGAAGATTAAAAGTTTCCACCTCCTGAGTTTGTTGAGATGATCACAAAAATTAACATATGAAAATGCTTCAAAGTTTTACATAAGTAGCCATAGGGGACTATGGATTCTTTTTTTTCTTTCTCTCTCTTTAACAGCTTAATTAAGGTGTAATTCACATATACACAATTCACCCAGTTCACCAGTTGTATGAATCAGTGTATTTACAGAGTTGTGCAACTATCATGACATTCAATTTTAGAACATTTTTACCACCCAGAAAGAAACACCATGTTCTTTAGCTATCACCCTGTCCCCTCACATTCCACCCCCAGCCCTGGGCAACCGCTAATCTGCTTCTGTCTGTGTAGATCTACCCGTTCTGTACGTCTCATATAAATGGAACCACACAACATGTGATCTTTTATGACTGGCTTCTTTCACATGCAGCATAGTGTTTCCAAGGTCCATCTATGTTGTAACATATGTCAGTGCCTCATTCCTTGTCAATGCTAAATAATATCCCATTTTATGGATATCTTCATTTATCAATTAATGGACATTTGTGTTATTTCCACATTTTCACTATTATGAAAAAATGCTGGTATAAATATGCATGTACAAGTTTTTGTGTGGATGTACATTTTCATTTCCTTTAGGTATAAACCCAGGAGTGGAATTATTAGGTCATTTTGTAGCTCTAAATTTAACCAAACTGCCAGACTGTTTTCCAAAGTAGTGGCACCATTTTTCATGCCCATTTGTAATGCATTAGCATTCCAATTTCTCCACATCTCTACCAACATTTGCTGTTTTCTGACATTTGGTTTCTAGCCATCCTTAATGGGTGGGAAATGGTATCTCTTTGATTTGCATTTCCAGGTGGTTGGATGGCATTACCGACTCAATGGGCATGAGTTTGAGTAAACTCCAGGAGTTGGTGATGGACAGGGAGGCCTTGCGTGCTGCACTCCATGGGATCACAAAGAGTCGGACATGACTGAGCAATTGAACTGAACTGAACTGAACTGAATAACTAATGATGTTGAGCATTTTTGCGTGTGCTATTGGCCACTGGTAAGCTATGAGTTCTTACAAAATGCCTCTTGTTGATGCTTCAGGAAACTTACATCACGAGAGATATTCTGAGATCAGATCCAGCTCTTGTGTTCCCTTGAGAGTTTGAAACAATGCAGATTACTCATACAACTTGGCCCTTGCCAGGTGAGAATACCAGCCATGTTTTTAAACATTATACCAATCAAAAGAAACTGAAAGAATAGGGCAAGTTCATCTTGTGTTCAATATGTCTCCTATTTAGCTTACATTTCTACCCAGGCCTCTTCTGTTTCTATGAAAACTCTTTTATTCCAGTATCTCCTAAAGATTCCACTTACCATAATTTGGATTTTCTCAAATTCTGCTGCCTTGATGTCTTTTTGATGTGTGTAAGCCCTCCCACTGGAAAGTCTTCAAAGATACGGAACATTTACATCTTTCACGATGCACATGGAAGTAATCTGCACATACTGAATGAGAAGGTCAAAGTCTTCCCACATCTCAAGAAAGGGCCTCCTTAAACTAACCAAAGCAGTTTCAACCAGATTTATAAACTTCAACAAGTTAATTCACTTCCATTTCCACACTGGTCAAATGAGATTCATAATTTCTAATTTATAGAGCTCTTGTGGATAGTAAGAAGTTGTATATATAGTATTTGGCACAGTGCTAGTCGAATAAGAAGCACAGAATAAAAGGAATATACCTACAAATCCATGTACGCCAACTTTAAATTATTCTCTCTAAAATCATGTGCATGCTGGCTCTCCAGTCTCTGGGGACCAGTGATGCACATCAGGACTCGAGACAGGGGCTGCCCAAGAATACAATTTGCTGAGAGGTTGAGAAATAAGAGAGAAGGACTCCAGACCCACAGGGGCCAATGGATGATGCTGAGTTATCAGAGGCACTTCCAATTCATAAGGCTTGACTTGAATGAGTCAAGGCAGGAGGCAGAGGCCCTGGGGAATCCAAGGAAGGCCTCAACCACATGCACTCCCTAGATGACCTTGGCCCTCCCCGTCCAGCCTGACCCTCCCTATTTGACTTTGACGGCTACTTCAGTGCTGCTGGGGTTCTTCTCCAAAGCCACAGAAGAATCAAAACAGAACCGAGTTCTTCAGCTCTGAAGACAAGGATCACATCTCAGAAAACAAAATGAAGCATCCATCAGAGATGTAATCTGTCATCTTCTATGTTCTTTCCTTTACTGGGGTTTTACAACACGGGGCTGATAGGAAGAGACTAGAAGGCCTTGCAGACAGTGACTGCAGCCATGAAATTAAAAGACGCTTTCTCCTTGAAAAGAAAGCTATGACAAACCTAGGCAGCGTATTTCAAAGCAGAGACATCACTTTGCCAACAAAGGTCTACATAGTCAAAGCTATGGTTTTTCCAGTAGTCATGTATGGATGTGAGAGTTGGACCACAAAGAAGGCTGAAAGCCAAAGAATTGATGCTTTTGAACTATGGTGGTGGAGAAGACTCTTGAGAGTAGCTTGGACTGCAAGGAGATCAAACCAGTCAATCCTAAAGGAAATCAACCCTGAATAGTCATTGAAAGGACTAACGGTGAAGCTGAAGCGTCAATACCTTGGCCAACTGATGCAAAGAGCTGCCTCATTAGAAAAGACCCTGATGCTGGAAAAGATTGAAGACAAAAGGAAAAGGGGGTGGCAGAGGATGAAATGGTTAGATAGCATCGCCCACTCAATGGACATGGGTTTGAGCAAACTACAGGAGATAGTGAAGGACAGAGGAGCTCAGTGTGCTGCAGTTCATGGGGTCGGAAAGAGTCAGACACAATTTAGCTTCTGAACAACAAAGGCCCAGTGGTCTAGCAGAATAGTCATTTGCTGCCACCTATGGGTATGACGTTAAAAGTGACCTAAGGGGAAATGAAAATTTCTCTCATCCCTTAATGTGCATTTAAATGTAATTCTACAGAGAGCACCAAGGAAGATTTTTTTTTGCTTATCTTGATTTCTATATTATGCAGAAACAAAAGAAAAAAGATTAAAGATAGCTACCAACTCTACAGCAAATATCACCAAATCTTCCTGAGAACAGTGATTCACAAATTATGCTATTGGTTTGAAAAATAGATTGATTCTGACTTGTCTAGCCCACCACAGCCTTTAACTGAGAGCAAGTTGAAAAACACAGATCAAATTAGGTTAAAAAATTGTCATTGTTCTGATTGAAAATAAGCTCATCAAAACCTATTATAGCAAAAGTCCATTTGTCATGGTTACCATGGAATTAGGCTCTTCACAATTACTTTAAAATAGTACTTCCACTCCACAGCTAGAAACTTCTGCATACAGAAAGGGAAGAATGGGCTTTAATGAGAAAAGCTCAATTGTGTCCTGAAATATTTATACCAGCTTTTCAAATAAGTATAAAACATTTAAGAGTTCTGCCTCCAAAGATATCCTTGAAAAAGATGAGAAATGTAACCTCTGATTCACCAAAAACAGAAACAAAAATATATTTTGGCTTATCTGGTCTGTAATTTTAGGCATATTAAAAACTATAGGGTAGGTGAATAGAACAAGAAATCAGGAAATGGTGACTTCAGTTGGGGCGATGGAGGAAGATGCTGTGCACACAATTCTTAAAGCATCCATATTTCTGGTTAATATGCCTATCTCCTAAGTAGATATGAGATATTTGAAAGCAGAAGTAGTATTTTATACTTATATCCTCCAAAGGTATTCTGAGTGCCTAAAGTTTAGACAATAAATATTTTTAGATATCTGGCCTCCCAAAATTTATTTCCCATCTACTATGTACCAGAGGTATAAGCTTGATTTAGAAAAGGCAGAGGAATGAGAGATCAAACTGCCAACATCTGCTGGATCATAGAAAAAGCAAGGGAATTCCAGAAAACATCTGCTTCATTGGCTACACTAAAGGCTTTGACTGTGTGGGTCACAACAAACTGTGGGAAATTCTCAAAGAGATGGGAATACCAGACCACCTTATCTGTCTCCTGAGAAACCTGTATGCAGGTCAAGAAACAACAGTTAGAACCAAACATGGAACAAGGGACTGGTTCAAAACTGGGAAAGGAGTCCATCAAGGCTGTATATTGTCACCCGGCTTATTTAACAGGGTACATATGAAAAGTACATCATGCAAAATGCTGGGCCAGATGAACCACAAGCTAGAATCAAGATTGCCAAGAGAAATAGCAACAACCTCAGGCAGATACCATTCTAATGGCAGAACTAAAGAGTTTCTTGATGAGGGTGAAAGAGGAGAGTGTAAAGGCTGGCTTGAAACTAAACATTCAAAAAACCAAGATCATGGATCCCGTCCCATCATTTCATGGCAAATAGAAAGGGGAAAAGTGTAAACAGTGACAGATTTTATTTTCTTGAGCTCCAAAATCACTGTGGATGGTGACTGCAGCCATGAAACTAAAAGACACTTGCTCTTGGACAGTGTTTAAAAGCAGAGACATCACTTTGCAACAAAGGTCCGCCTAGTCAAACTCTTCGCATGAAGTGGCCAAAGGACTGTAGTTTCAGCTTTAACATCAGTCCTTCCAATGAACACCCAGGACTGATCTCCTTTAGGATGGACTGGTTGGATCTCCTTGCAGTCCAAGGGACTCTCAAGAGTCTTCTCCAACACCATAGTTCAAAAGCATCAATTCTTTGGCACTCAGCTTTCTTCACCGTCCAACTCTCACATCCATACGTGACTACTGGAAAAATCATAGCCTTGACTAGACGGACCTTTGTTGGCAAAGTAATGTCTCTGCTTTTTAATATGCTATCTAGGTTGGTCATAACTTTCCTTCCAAGGAGTAAGCGTCTTTTCATTTCATGGCTGCAATCACCATCTGCAGTGATTTTGGAGCCCCGAAAAATAAAGTCTGACACTGTTTCCCCATCTATTTGCCATGAAGTGATGGGACCAGATGCCATGATCTTAGTTTTCTGAATGTTGAGCTTTAAGCCAACTTTTTCACTCTCCTCTTTCACTTTCATGAAGAGGCTCTTTAGTTCTTCTTCACTTTCTGCCATAAGGGTGGAGTCATCTGCGTATCTGAGATTAAAAATCTCTATAAAAACCCTTAAATGACAGAATTCAGACAGCATCTGGGTTGGTGAACATAGCCACTTATTTAGTTAGAAGTACAATCATCCATTGGTATCCACAGGGCACTGGTTCTGAAACCTCTGGATACCCAGATCCACGGATGCTCAAGTCCCTTATATAAAATGGAGTAGTACAAACAAGTGACAACCTGAAGCTTGAAATTGGCTTGTGGGACTGAGCTCTGAAATGCATGTTGTCTGACACCAACTTCCCAGAGTTGTTGAATTGAATTCTAAGACATCCGGTTGGTATCTGGGAGTTGGAGAAAGTGGCTGTTGGGGAAAATATCCCCACCCCCATGATGTCAGAAATGTGAGTAAAAATGGCTCAGAGAGGATAATGCCATTTACTGAATGGGTGACTGGAAAAATAGAGCACCTTAAGTCAATTGGTTTTCACTGGTTTATTAAAAATTGGATAAAATACAGACCAGCTTTTATGTCCCATAAAAGCATAGTCACAAATGCAAACCACACTTGTAATTTAAAGGTTTTTTCTAAGTAGGCATGTTTTAAAAAAATAAAAGGAAATACATGAAGTTAACTTTAATAATATATTTAATTTAACCTAGTATATCCAAAATTATCGTTTCAACATGTAATCAATGTCTAAAAATACAGGAGGTATTTTGTATTCTTTTTTTTTTTTGCAGTAAGTCTTTGAAATTCATTTTATATTTTACATTTACAGCTCTTCTCAGTTTGTACCAGCCACATGTGAAATGCACAAATCACTAAAGTTTCTCTGGTCAAGATTTAAAATGAAACTTTTTAATAACTTTTTTTTAATAACTTTTCATGGCAATTTGCATAAAAGATATACACTCTAATATTTCTTTTTTGCAGCTTCTTCTCTATTATAAAAGCAATGCATGTTCATTTGTAGAAAATTTGAAAAACAAAGTACAAAGAAAAATAAATGCATCTATAAACCCTCTTTCAGAAATAATCATTGCTAAATATATTAATACAGGTGCTTCTAGAATAACATATCTTTATATATACTCAGCACTTCAACCTAATTCATTTCTCCCCAACATTACCACAAGAGTTACCTCTTTAATCTCCCTGAGTCCAGTCTCCTCCATTTCAATCCATCTTGACTACTGATGCAAAACTAATCTTCCAAAAATGCTATTTTCCAGCTATTGAGGGAAGGCAGGTAGAATGAGAGCTTGCATAGCCAGGTGTGACTGACTCATTCTAACAGAAACATACACTCTGGGAAATTTTTCCTTCTAATGGAAATAGAATTACTTCTCTGTTACCTCTTCCTCATCATCTAGCCCATTATGGTGATGCAGTCTATTGCAAGATACTTAATAAGACCTCAGAAAGATTTGAGAGTACAGACTCTCTAAGAAAGGCTGGAGGCAATAGCAGCTGAGCTCTCTCCCTTGAGTGTTACAGCTTCAGGCCATGGCCCAGTAAATAGAGCCCAAGAACTACACCCTCAAGCTGAAGCACAGACATCGAGACAAACAGGTGTCACAGGAAAATCAGTAAAGATGTGAGGCAAGACCATCCAAGCAAACTGAAGGTCTGGTTAGGGCTGCCCACATTAAGTATGTGTGTGTGAATGCTAAGGCGCTTCAGTCATGTCCGACTCTTTGCGGACCCGTGGACTGTAGCCCACCAGGCTCCTCTGTTCCTGGGATTCTTCAGAAAAGAATACTGGAGTGGGTTGCCATTTCCTTCTCCAGGGGATCTTTCCAGCCCAGAGATGGAATCCTGGTCTCCTGCATTGCAGGCGGATTCTTTACCATCTGAACCACCAGGGAAGCCCAACCTTAAAATAACTTCAGGCAAATATTTCCTTTCTTGTATTAACGTACAGCTTTGTGGCTCTTGCCTTTATAAGCCTTTGACTCTCTTCCTTGGAATACTCATTTGGTTTTATCTTAAAAAGTGTCTCTCAAATTGCAATTTTGAAGACAGCAAAAAAAACCCCATCTTTCATTTCCAGCCTTTCTCAGTTTTTTTGGTTGACGTTACATGGTGTCACGGAGAAGGCAATGGCACCCCACTCCAGTCCTCTTGCCTGGAAAATCCCATGGACAGAGGAGCCTGGTGGGCTGCAGTCCATGGGGTCGCTAAGAGTCGGACACGACTGAGCGACTTTACTTTCACTTTTCCCTTTCATGCACTGGAGAAGGAAATAGCAACCCACTCCAGTATTCTTGCCTGGAGAATCCCAGGGACGGCGGAGCCTGGTGGGCTGCCGTCTGTGGGGTCGCTCAGAGTCGGACACGACTGAAGCGACTTAGCAGCAGCAGCAGCAGCAGCACATGGTGTCAGATGTAGGTGTAGGCTTTCTGGTTTTTTTCATTTTTGATTGACATTATTCACAACTGTTGCACATGGTGTCTAAGGAATTTACTATTTTGCAATAGTAAACAACTCACACATTATTGTTAAGTGTATACACATATACATACAAGATACAACATGTGTGAGGCATGATCCTAATTCTTTACACTGGTAACTATGTAGACATTAAAAATTAAAACTGCAAATAGTTTCCCAACACAAAAAGATTTACGTGATTGTATTCAAATGTATACAAATTAAATAAACTGTCAACTTTAATTTTGAAATAAAATTTTGATTTTTAATTGTAATTATTTTTGTCTTTTAAAAGAGAAATTCCAGTATTTTCAAAGAAAATATATAAATTATCAAAGCAATCTACTTTTACATTTTTTGCATTTACCTGATGTTTTTGATGTAAATCGTTCAACTTTTGTTCAATTTGAGTACATTTGGCTTTTTAATTATTTAGATCTTTCCTATCCTAGAAAACAAACTATGTGAAAGCCTCCATTATACCAAGATAATTTGATTTTGTTGAAATGAAGGGAAAAAATTAATTTTATAGAGTAGGTAAAAATGCATAGAGTAGGAAAGTGTTTCAGTACTCATCTAAACATCACTGGTTCAGGAACAAAACACTCAAATGTGCCCAATGATAATTACATTCATCATCTTTAATATTTTGCCAAGTTTCAGTTATGTAAAAACTGCAAAACCATGAAAAATCAAAAGTTTTACACATTTCCTATTTTTGCAGTCTGAAAGTATATTTGTCAAGTGTAAGGGAAGAAAAATTGTTTTCCCATCTTAGAGTCATAGGCTAGGGCCCTGTATATTAGGCTGATTAAAAAGATAGATTTACAAGAGAAAAATAGACAAGCTTATTAATACGTACGAAGAACATACACATGGGAGTACTCAGAGAGGAGTAACACAAAGGAGTGATCAGAACTTGGACTTACATAGCATCTGAGCAAAGAACAATAATTTTGCAGGGAAGTGGCAAGACAGAGGAAAAGGACTTTGAGCATCTAGGGCAGCAAATTGTGGGAAGGTCAATATATGGAAAGGAATGGTAGATAAGGGCTAGTCTGAGTAAGTTGATCATAAGATTCCTCAGACGCTGTCTCTGGGCTGCTAAGAATTCTCTCTGGTGATTACCTCTTCCCTTCACAGTAGGGAGGGGAGGGGGGACACCCTTTACAAATTTATGTCCTGCTTTTAGGCCAGACTGAGGGAGAGTAGAGAGATTTTCTTGTATCAACTTTTTCTTAACAGCCTTCAGTTCAATAGAACCTTCATGCCAAAGTGGTGTATTTTGGGGTGGCATATTCTGCTACACTTCAGAAGGAAAAAGATAAACCATATTTTATTTAACAGTATTTTGGCTTGATTTTCTCTGGTATAGATCATTTACATTTCGTATGATTATTACTATATTTGAATTTGGGTCTACTGTTTTACTATTTGCTTTCAGTTTGTTTCCTCTGGTTCTTTATCTATTTTCCCTTTCCTGTCTCTTTTTGGGTTATTTGAATATTTTTTATTATTGTGTGTTTGGACTATATTTCTTCAGATAATATGTTTATAGATTACTTCAGGGATTACTGTGTACATATTTTTTAACTTTTCTAAATCTATTTAGAATCAGTATTTTAGCACTTCAGGTGCAATGTAGAAAACTCACCACCACAAAGATCTCTTTATCCCCGCCCCTTTACTTTGTAGTTACATTACAGAGACGTCACCTTCAGGTCACCACATGGTAAGTCACACTGGCCAAGCCCAGGGCCTCCAGGGACAGTCCTGCCATCCCTCACTCTTTTCTCCTTGGTGACCTTGGAGTGTGTGAGGCCTGCCTAGAGATCTCACAGCTGGTGGGTCTCAGAGCATTTGCTCTGTGAACCCAAACTGGCTCATGGAAGTCCCCAGGTCCAGTTGTGGGGAGAGAGCAGGAGGGCCCCATGTCCAAACATATTCTCCAATCCAACTTTGTCAGAAAGTTCTGAGCCCTAGGGGTTGCTGGGTTCCCGCCTGAAGCCTTAATTTGTAGATCTTCTTTTTCGTTTGGCCTTTTAATCCCTGTATCTAGTCTGTCCATTTATTAAGATTTCTGTGTTAGGATAACACAGAAAAGTAAGAAAGTAAGAAAGCTTACTCTATCTGGTTTAAGCAAAAACAGTTTATTAATTTATGTAAATAAAAATGTTGGTTTCAATCTCATTTTTTTTGTATCCCCTAGGCTGGTGCCTTGGGCATTTCATTCCTTCCTTCAAGGAACACCTCTGAGTTCACACAATGGACCAGTAACTGAGACAGTAACCTCAGTAACTGAGGTGCAGCGGGCACTCAAAAAGCTCACCGAACTGAACACTGCTAGTACCAGATATCCTTTTATACCAGTAGGTTTCATTTAACACTCAAACCCCCACGTTTTAAATTCCCCGATTGAGACTTTCTCACTTGATCCACTAATCCGGAAACAAAAGCTCTGAAAGTTTAGATTTAAATGCGTTGACTACCTTAAGTGCTACACCCTCGGCCCTGTTAATAATCTTTAAAATGCACTCCGGCGCCAACACTCTGAGGGACTTCGGACTGGGAAAGTCAGGAAAACCCAGGGCAGTTCGGTGGACTTTCCACGGGATTCTAAAGGGCCCCAAGATAGTTAATGTCTTTATATGGACATCAGTGTAATAAATACGCAAATCGTGGCAGTTCCGAGCTCATTCCAGCTCTGTGAAGGCCCACGACCACCTCCTGGTCTCCCCGGTCGCCGTCAAGAAGCAGGATGCGGGTTTGATCTGTACCAGACTCTGAACTGTGGTGTTGGAGAAAACTCTTGAGAGTCCCTTGGACCGCAAGGAGAGCCAACCAGTCCATTCTAAAGGAAATCAGTCCTGAATATTCATTGGAAGGACTGATGTTGAAACTGAAACTCCAATCCTTTGGCCACCCGATGCGAAGAATCGACTCACTGGAAAAGACCCTGATGCTGGGAATGACTGAAGGCAGGAGGAGAAGGGGACGACAGAGGATGAGATGGTTAGATGGCATCACCGACTCAATGGGCATGAGAGTTTGACTAAGCTCCGGGAGCTGGTCATGGAGGCCTGGCATGCTGCAGTCCATGGGGTGGCAAAGAGTCGGACACGACTGAGAGACTGAACGAAACGGAAGACTCGCCTCTCTTCGGGTGCTGGCTCCGGGAGACTTGCCCCGCCCCGCCCCCAGCGCGCCCGGAGCCCCGCCCCTCTTCCCTGCCCCGCCCCCGGCGCGGGCCCTGGAACTCCGCCTACCCACCCAGCCTCGCTCCCAGCGGCCCTAAGCCCCGACTCTCCGGCCAGCCCCGCCTCCGGCACGTCCGGAGCCCCGCCTCCCCGCCTAGCCCCGCCCCCAGCACGGACCCAGAGCCCCGCCCCGACCCCCGGGCGGGCCCCGAGCCCCGCCCCGACCCCCGGGCGGGCCCCGAGCCTCGCCCGGCCGGTAGGAAAGAGCGGGCTCGGCGGTGCAGCCCGTGCTCACCTCTGCCGCAGGTGTCGGGCGGGGGCCGCGCGTGACCGGCATGAGCGCGCTCCCGGGGATGGACTGCGGCTCCGTCGCGGCCGAGAGGCCGAAGCGCCCGTCTGGCCGCCGGCGGCTCCTGCTCCTCCTGGCCGCCGGCCGCGCTGGAGGCTCGGGCGGCCGCGGCATCCCCGGGGCCGCCTCCTGCCCGCGCTCCCCGGCGGGGGGGCGCTGCGCCCTGCCGCCCAGGCGGCCCGCGGCGGCGCGGCACGTGCCTCCCCGCTGCTCCTCCTCCTGCTGGTGCCCTGCCCGCTCCGGGCGGCCGCGGCCCCGCGCCGGCCGCCGGCGGACTGGGAGCGCCCGCGCGCCGGGCTCCCGGCCCCCCCGGGCTCCCCGGCCGGGCGCGGTGGCGTGTGGAGAAGCCAGCCGGGCCTGGCCCCGGGCCTGGCGGGTGCGGCGGGCGCGTTCCCCCGGTGCCTCGGCCGGGTGGCCGCCCTGGCGTCCTCCAGGAGAGGTGAGGTCCAGACCGGGGCGGCGGGAACTAGGCGGGCCGGCCGAGGTCGCCGGGCTCCTCCCGGGCGTGGGGACCGTCTGGTCCCGCCGTCTGGGCCGCGCGCTAGCCGGGGCTTCCCCAGACGGGAAGGTCCGAACCCCCCGGGAGGCGGGCGCACGGTGTCCGGCGCAGGCAGTGACTGATGGCTGCGGGAAGGGGGTGCGTACCTCTGCAGATCCCCCGGGTCGGGTGCACACACCGCGTATAGTAGGCTTGCGACGGGAGGTGCGAAGCGGTGGGAGACGAAGGGATTGTTTCACAATTTAATTTTAGACCCTCGTTTGGGTTCGTTACTCTGCCTGGCATTTTTCTAGGTACTCAGGGTGTATCGGTCAGCAAACTCTAACTTCTTGGAGCTTAATTCGAGCAAAGGAGATTATATGCATATAATATAACGTTATAACACATAAACATTATATATGTTATATATAATATAATTATATATATAATAACATCTGATTAATGCTATCGGAAAAAATTAAGGGGGGTAAAGTTTGGAAGTGGAGTGGTCCTCCAGTTACTAATTTAAATGGAGTCCTCGGTATAAGCTTCATTGAGAAGTTGGCATTTGATTAAATTGAGAATGTGAGATCAATCACTGCCCTGCATGAGATGAGGAAAGTCTAAGCAGGCTCAGTGTACTAGATTGAAAACTATTGATTTAAAAAAAAATCATTTGGGGTAATCGTTATTAACTAGCAAAAGTCTAGCTTTGGGGAATCTATACATACACATCAGTGGCTCTCCCTAACCACACTGATGGCTATTTAGAAAATGTTTTCCTCAACAGAAATGCTCAGTAAGTGTTGGTTGCTTCTGAAATTTAAGAATATCTTTGGCTGGGCAAGAAACTGGTTAGTAGGGCAAAGGGTGAAGGAAGAGTTATGTAGGAGACAGAAATGAGTGGTCACCTGTCAGTGTGCTGCAGTAATTGTGAGTCTTTATTTCTGTACTTGGCCTTTTGTTGCCCTTTTTTTGACAAGCTAGTAACTTGTGATTTCTTTTCCTCTCATGATCCCATCAGCTAATGAGAATTTTGTTTCTTGGTCTTCAGCCTAGTGGTCTGTTTGGTGTCCAGGATTCTCTGTAGAGCTGCTTAGACCTAAGGATGATTTATGAATAGGAACTTTGTGTTTAGTTTCTTCCTCTGTCCAGGGCTGACTTCAGGCTCCTTTAGTGTATGTGTTTTAATATCCTTTTGATGTGCTGAAGGTCCCCAAAGGAGAATTACACATCATAGCTCGGTTTCCTCATTTCCTGGTTACTAATTCTGAGAATTCATAGTTCTTGGACCTCAATTTATTGTCACAATAAAGAAGGAAAAGTGGGCCAGAGCCGCTTCTGGTGCCAGAGGACTGCTGTGTCCCTAGGCCCTGCCCTGTGATGGAGGCAAGATAGACTTCACCTTCCATCAGCGGGGGTTGGAGGGTCAAGTGGCACATGACTAGGCCATCTCCATTTTTCAGCCGATAATATTTATTTAAAATAAGCTTGCAGTATTGTTTTAAATTACATGAATGATTACTGTTATTCAAAAAAAGGAATTTGGGACTAGAATAATCACATCACTTTTCACAAGCCAGTTCTAGACACAAATATTTTCAAGCTCTCTAACCCATTAAACAGTCCAGCACAGTGCTGAAATGGGTGGGGTGGCCTGCAAAGAGCCCTGTAAGAGGTGCATTAGTTCCTTCACCCGCCGTCCAGCTAGGGCTGTTCTGTGTCGGCGTCTCTTCTCACAGAGGCTGGTTTTTGCCCAGGGCTGGAGATAAAGGATGAAAAAAGAGGTACCAGATTTAAGTGACCTCACTTATGTGAAAAGGGAAAACCATAGGTGAAGAGGAGAAATTACTTCATCTCAAACTTTCTTTGTAGACAGTCTATAGATCTGGATCTAAGAATTCATACAGTTGCAGTTTTTGTTAAGTTATTTCTGGCCTGCAATGTACCAGGACCTCTGCTAAATGCTAGTGATACAAAAATAACTGACTGGACACTCTTGGGGAGCTTGGAATGATACACAGACATGGAAATAAATGTAGTAAGTGCTATGATAAGGTTGTCTGTCCTGGGCTGAGAACACATGTAAGGAAGGAATAGAGGCTGCTGCCTTACCTGGGAGGAGTTAGCAGAGAGAACCTTACAGGGTAGCATAATGCCCTGCCCAGAACATAATGGGTGCTTAGCACATTGTCAGATTAGATGAAGAAGGGTAAAAGGAATGCCTAAAATTTACCAGTTGAGAAAGGGGGGCAAACCAAGCTTAAGGATGGAGTACAGAGTCTGAAAATGCAGGAAACAAAATAACTTAGGTGGCCAGAACAAAAGCTGAAAGGGAGAGTGGGCTAAATTAGGGTGAGCTTTGTGTGCCTTGCCAAGGGCCTTACTATACTGTAAGCGAGTGCTTCTTTGAATCTAAGCAACTCTCAAGTTTTTTTGTTTGTTTTGTTTTTACTGTTTGACACACACATACATACAGTAGTTGCTGCATTTTGTATTTTGTTGGTCTGCAAACAGTGCTTGGTACAAAGTGATTATTGGTTCTCTGGTCCTTATCTTGGTACAGACTGTGACTGCAGCCACCCCACTCTTTCCAGTAACTTGGGAACCACTGCTATCGTCTTACAGAAAAGCATCAGATCTGTAGGATGCTGTCCATGTCACATTTTTGCTTACTTGGAACTTTGAATGTTTAGGGGATGAGAATAAGAGTTGATCAGCTGAAGGATGTTTAGGAGAGCTACTGAGAAAACCTGTGAACTCTGAATTAGTAAATGACTCCTCTGTCGTCTCTCACTCTTCTACAGCACCTGGCATCTTAGAAAAAAGTAAGAACAAAGATGTAGTAAGATTTTTATATTCAGTTCAGTTCAGTTGCTCAGTCATGTCTGACTCTTTGCGACCCCATGCACCACAGCACACCAGGCCTCCCTGTCCATCACCAACTTGCGGAGCTTACACAAACTCATGTCCATTGAGTCGGTGATGCCATCCAACCATCTCATCCTCTGTCATCCCCTTCTCCTCCTGCCCTCAATCTTTCCCAGCATCAGGGTCTTTTCCAATGAGTCAGTTCTTCGCATCAGGTGGCCAAAGTATTGGAGTTTCAGCTTCAGCAGCAGTCTTTCCAATGAATATTCAGGACTGATTTACTTTAGGATGGACTGCTTTTTATATACCTATGTTTATTACATTTAAATGAAAGATTTTTATTTTATATTATCCATCTCTCTTTTTCTTTTGCTGTCAATTTTAGTATGCTTGTAAGAATAAGAAACGATTATGTTTAAATGGCCTTTCTTAACAAAAATTACAAGTTCATTTTGTGGTTGTTTCCTGTCTTTTTAAAACTGTTTTTATGGTTTGTGGAATACAAAAACCAGGAAACCATTACTATGCTGCCTCCTTCAAATGAGCGACTGGAGGGACTTCCTGGGCTGTCCAGTGGTTAGGACTCCACCCTTCAAGTAAAAGGGCTGCAGGTTCAATCCCTGGTCAGGGAACTAGGATCCCACATATCACGAGGAGCAGCCAAGAAAATTAAAAAAAACAAATGAGTATCTGGAAACAAATTTGCAAAACGGGTTGGATCTGTGGTTAAATGCACAGAAATTCATACAAAAGGTAGTATATGAATTGTTAGAACATGTCTCCCCAAAGGTAGACTTTTGCAAAGTCAGGGAAAGAAAACTACAGACAAATATCTGTTATGAAAATACTAGCAAACCAAATCCAGCGATTTGGCTTCCATCTCAGGAACAGCAGGTTCACTTATCATCGGAAAATCAATTTGTGTAGTACACCACATTCACAGAGTAAAGGAGAGAAACCACATGGTCATGGAAAAGACAAAGAATTCGATGAAATTCCATAATCCACTCATGTTAAAGAACGTGGGAAATTTGGATCAGAATCCTCACCTGATTAAGGACATCTGAAACACCCATAGTGAGCTTCATACTTGATGGTGAAAGACAAGATTATTCTGCCCGCAGGGTCAGGAACAAGGATGTCTGCTCTCACTATTTGTTTGATTGAACACTGTACCAGAAGTTCTGGCCAGTACAGTTAGGCAAGAAAATGAAAAGACATCCAGATTGTAAAAGAAGTAATTATTACTATTCACAGATGACATGACTTTGTATCTGGAAAACTCTAAGGAATTCATTAAAATACTTTCACAGCTAATACACAAATTTAGCAAGATTGCAGGATAAAGCTCAACATACAAATTGTACAAAAACAAAACTCAGTTGTATTTTTATATACTAGCAATGAACAGTCTGAAAATCTAAAGAACAATTCCAGTAACAGTAGCATCAAAAAGAATAAAATCCTTAAATTTAACAACAACCAAAGCACAAAAGTTATATTCTGAAATCTATATATAACATTATTAAAGGAATTAAAGACCTAAATAAATAGACGTCCCATGTTCATGACTGGACGACTTTAATATTTAAGATGGCACTACTTCCCCAAATTGACCTACAAATTTAACACAATCTCTATCACAGTTCCAAGTAGCTTCTTTGCAGAAATTGATACGATATAATCCTAAAATTTATATGGAAATACAGTGGACTCAAAATAGCTGAGACAATCTTGAAGAAGAACAAAGAGAACTCACTTCCTGGTATCAAAACTTATTACAGAGCTACAAGTAATGAAAAAAATGGGGCACTAGGAGATGGACAGACATATAGATCAATGGAATAGACTGGAGAATCCGCAGGTAAACCCACCGACTTAAAATCGGTTGAATTTTGGATGAGAGTCACAAGACAGTTTAAGGGAGAAAATAGTGCTGAGACAACTGGACAGCCACATGTGAAAGGATGAAGTTGAACCCCCATCTCACACCATATACAAAAACTGTCTCAAATGAATCAAAGACCTAATGTGAGCGCTAAAACTGCAAAACCCTTAGAAAACAGATGTAAATCTCTCTGCTCACATCAGCCAGTGGCTTTTCAGATGTGACACCAAAAGCAAAAGGACCAAAAGAAAAAGATAAATTGCACTTACTTAAAATGAAAATTTTTTATGCTTCGAAAGGCACCATCAAGGAAGTAAAAGCCAATCCACAGAATGAGAATGTTTGCAAATCATACATTTGATAAGGAATACGTATCTTAAGATATGCCTTCCTCAGTGATCAGTGCAAAGAAATAGAGGAAAACAACAGAATGGGAAAAACTAGAGATATCTTCAAGAATATTAGAGATACCAAGGGAACAGTTCATGCAAAGATGGGCTTGATAAAGGACAGAAATGGTATGGACCTAACAGAAGCAGAAGATATCAAGAAGAAGTGGCAAGAATACACAGAAGAACTGTACAAAAAAGATCTTCACAACCCAGATAATCACGATGGTGTGATCACTCACCTAGAGCCAGACATCCTGGAATGTGAAGTCAAGTGGGCCTTAGAAAGCATCACTACGAACAAAGCTAGTGGAGGTGATGGAATTCCAGTTGAGCTATTTCAAATCCTCAAAGGTGATGCTGTGAAAGTGCTGCACTCAATATGCCAGCAAATTTGCAAAACTCAGCAGTGGCCACAGGACTGGAAAAGGTCAGTTTTCATGCCAATCCCAAAGAAAGGCAATGCCAAAGAATGCTCAAACTACCGCACAATTGCACTCATCTCACACGCTAGTAAAGTAATGCTCAAAATTCTCCAAGCCAGGCTTCAGCAATACGTGGACCGTGAACTTCCAGATATTCAAGCTGGTTTTAGAAAAGTCAGAGGAACCAGAGATCAAATTGCCAACATCCACTGGATCATCGAAAAAGCAACAGAATTCCAGAAAAACATCTATTTCTGCTTTATTGACTATGCCAAAGCCTTTGATTGTGTGGATCATAATAAACTGTGGAGAATTCTGAAAGAGATGGGAATACCAGACCACCTGACCTGTCTCTTGAGAAACCTGTATGCAGGTCAGGAAGCAACAGTTAGAACTGGACATGGAAGAACAGACTGGTTCCAAATAGGAAAAGGAGTACGTCAAGGCTGTATATTGTCACCCTGCTTATTTAACTTCTATGCAGAGTACATCATGAGAAACGCTGGGCTGGAAGAAGCACAAGCTGGAATCAAGATTGCCAGGAGAAATACCAATAACCTCAGATATGCAGATGACACCACCCTTACGGCAGAAAGTGAAGAGGAACTAAAGAGCCTCTTGATGAAAGTGAAAGAGGAGAGTGAAAAAGTTGGCTTAAAGATCAACATTCAGAAAACTCAGCTCATGGCATCTGGTCCCATCACTTCATGGGAAATGGATGGAAAAACAGTGAAAACAGTGTCAGACTTTGTTTTTGGGGGCTCCAGAATCACTGCAGATGGTGACTGCAGCAATGAAATCAAAAGACACTTACTCCTTGGAAGGAAAGTTATGACCAACCTAGACAGCATATTAAAAAGCAGAGACATTACTTTGCCAACAAAGGTCCATCTAGTCAAAGCTATGGTTGTTCCAGTAGTCATGTACGGATGTGAGAGTTGGACTGTGAAGAAAGCTGAGTGCCGAAGAATTGATGCTTTTGAACTGTGGTGTTGGAGAAGCCTCTTGAGAGTCCCTTGGACTGCAAGGAGATCCACCCAGTCCATCCTAAAGGAGATCAGTCCTGGGTGTTCATTGGAAGGACTGATGTTGAAGCTGAAACTCCAATACTTTGGCCACTTCATGCGAAGAGCTGACTTATTGGAAAAGACCCTGATGCTGGGAAGGATTGCGGGCAGGAGGAGAGGGGGACGACAGAGAATGAGATGGTTGGATGGCATCACCGACTCGATGGACATGGGTTTGGGTAAACTCCGGGAGTTGGTGATGGATAGGGAGGCGTGGCATGCTGCGATTCATGGGGTTGCAAAGAGTCGGACACGACTGAGCGACTGAACTGATCTTATATTAAAAAAAAACTCTCAGTAATAAAAAGATAGCCCAGTTTTTTAAAAATGGGCAAAGGGTCTGAAATTATATTTCTCCAAAGATAGACAGATGGCCAATAAGCACATGAAAAGATGTTCAGCATCATTAACTGTCAGGGAAATGCAAATCAAAACTACGGAGAGATACCACTTGACACCCACTTGGATAATTATAATAAAAAAAGACCAATAATAACAGTGTTGAGGATGTGGAGAAATTAGAACCTTTATACAGTTAGTCCTTCAACTGGTGACTACGTTAAAAAAAAAACTTGGTATATCTGTACAATGAAATGTATTTGGCAATAAAAGGAAATAGGATACTGACATAGAATATGGTGGGATGAACCTCAAAAATACCACTCTGTGTGAAAGAAAGCAGTCGCAAGGTATCATATACCTAATAATTCTATTCAAATGAAATGTCCAGAGTAGGCAAATTCATAGAGACAGAAAATAGATTAAGCGATTGCTGAGGTGGGGGGCCATGGAGTAGGGAAATTAGGGAGAGTACCTAGAGGGTCTAGGATTTCTTTGGGATTGATGAAAGTATTCTAAAGTTAGTTGTGGGTCAATTGCACAGCTCTAAATATACTGAAAACAACTGACATATGCATTGGAAATGGGTGAGTCGTATGCATGTGAGGTGCGTCTCAATAAAGCCATTGTTAATTAAAAAAAACAGGCTTTTGAGGTATGCCTTGTTTTTTTTTTTTTTTTCTGATGCTGAGTTGCTTTTGTTTACCATCAGGTCCTGTTTTGAACCACAGTGTCCTTTCCTTTCTAGAGCTGAGCCTCTGTGCTGGCAACCTGCAGCTGAACAACAAAAGGAGAGAGTTCACCTCTCCTGGGAACCGGAAGCTCTACTTTGACACTCATGCCTTAGTGTGTGTGCTCGAGGAGAATGGTAATCCTCTGCCAGTCGTCACTGGTGCCATCCAGAAACACTGCATTACAGCTTCCTTATGGTCTTACGTAATTTCTCATGTTTCTCTTTGAAGTCTACAGGTTGCCTTTTGATCAGTTTCCATTTTTTCGAGTCCTTGTTTTTTTCTGTTTAAGGGCATTTTTGCTTCATCAGCACAACTGAGACTTTGCTCCTAAATTTTCTCTTTGTCCAAGTGAAGTGTATGTTTATAACATCACTATGGAAGTATAGTGTTAGAGGTTAAAAATTAGACACAAGCCAGCAAAACTCAGGAATGACTCCTGGGACAACTGTCTAAGCCTAGAAGGGACAGTTTTATTCCTGTGCATCTCGAGTGCTTTAAAATTTTTCGTGAAATTAAATTGTTGCGGAGCAGCAGTTAGTGATCATTTCAGCTTACTGTGGTTTTTAAAAAATATTCAGCCTGACATTTTCTCTTACTGCTATTGAACCAACTGATGTAAAAGATTACTCCAACATGTATGGCAGCTATTGAAAGTACACTTATTATATAGGAAGCATTCATATTTAATCTTGTCTAGACAAATGCACGGTGTAAGTCAAATACATATTATATTGATAATTCTTTGTACCGTGAAACACATATACTCTCAAAATCAGAATCTCAGATACCATAGCTTGTGCCTTTGAAATAAATCAATCTGTGCTATTGTATAGTCATCCATCCAGTTGTGCGTGTTCATATCTGAAAAGCTGCCCTGTGTTGATGTGCTTTATCTGCCCAGAATACGGTGATGGGGTGGGTCCTTCTGTGCCTGTGTGGGTTAGTTAGCAGCCCTGGGTTCAGGCTCTGCCAGCTTCCAGCTGCGTGGCCTCACAGTCTCTCTCCCTTCTTAGTTCTCAGCCCCCACCTTTGGAGCATGGGTGTACTAAGAATTCCAGAGAGCCCTTGTGAGTGTTAAGTAATGTCCTTGAATGCACGTTGGGAAAACTGTCCCATGCTCTGTGATAATTTTTACAGCTTTTTCTTCTCAAACTTGAAACAGTCAGCCTTTTCCACCAAGACTTCTTTCTACTCAGAATTTTAAAAATAAAAGTAGAAGAGGGGCATCTAAAATTATCTTGATAAGCAGAAGACTTTTCTTTTTCTTTCCTTTTTTCTTTTTCATGGACCTTTTGTTCTTGTATTCGAAGTAACCAATTGTAAAAAGACATTCCAGAGATCATAGGAGCATCTCTACATGGACTAGATGTCTGGTGATATTAAGAGAACGTCATTCATTTTATTAAGTGTGACTGTGGCCAGGTAGCTGCAGGGGACCCAAATCCTTTCTCCCATGAAAGGTGGGGTTTGTTTCTCCTACCTTTCAGAATCCATTTATTTATTTTTGACAAATTAAAAATAATAGATGTTGAATGTTTCAACATCTCTACGTCCTACTTTTCTTGATTTAAAACGCTGGCCTGTGAGTATTTGCGTATTTCAAAACCAGTGATGGAAGGACCCCACTGGGTGTAGGACATGAAAGTGCTTACCTGGATGATGGCTGGGTTAGGGTAAGACCAGGAAGGACCCCGTGGGGAATGTTAGGTCCTTTATCCTTTTTTTTCCCCTCTGGAGTTATGTCTCCTGATTCACAGAACTTCCTCTGTCCATAATCTCACTGGGCCTGATTGTGTCCCACCTCTCTTTCCTGTTAATACAAAGAATTCATTTGCATCTGGTAACCCAGAAGTTTTCAGGCTGGACTTCTCCTTATTCTTATCCTTTCTCCTCCTGCAGGTGGCTCTAAGTTTTAAGGCTGTGAAGTTCATCTCTTTTCTTACCAGCCTAAGTCCTCTTTGGTTTCTCCTATGCTTTTCTTTATAATCCCCATGTTTAATTATGTTTAATTAAATTATGTTTAATTATGAACTCTTATTAGTAAATTTTAAAAATTGCAAAAGACATGTTGATTTTTTTTAAATTAGGGAAACAAAAGAACCAAGAAAAACTGCTCTGAATCCCAGTGCCAGAGCTAAACTGTTAACATTTGAGTGATGTTTTTTGCTAGCTGTTCATGCCCCACACATTGAAAATTAAAGGATTTTGAATAAAGTGAAAAGAATAGGTTTTTGGAAGTCTTTTTGTCTTCTTTGTTTCTTTGTTCTTTTTCGGTATAGTCCCATGTTTAATCTCATCCAGATTGAATCAGGTATAACTTTATCCAGACAAATATGCCATGAACTAATTATAAGAATCAGTACATTCTTCTGAAGCTCTTATAGATGAAAGTATTTAACAGAAAGAATTATATACCAGGTACTTATGCATCTTAAATTAAGGATTTAAAAATAAGCATTTTAATTAGAATTTTCAATGTGAAATAATGTTAGTACCTAAAGTTATTAAGAACAGTAGCCGTGCTAAGTTGAGTCTTTAGGTAATTCAGTTTGGCGTCATTTATTGAATATAAAAGAATATATTCCTTCCAATCTGGGCTTTCCTCACTAGTGATTGAGGAAGATTGTGGATGAAAAAATGTAAGAACTGATTTTGTCTTTTAACATTAAATAAATTAACAGCTGAATTATTATTACATAGCCACTGACTTGACCGATTTGTGCTAGAAATAAAATAAACTG
The DNA here is from genome assembly GCA_024291935.2 of Okapia johnstoni. Classification (NCBI taxonomy): domain Eukaryota; kingdom Metazoa; phylum Chordata; class Mammalia; order Artiodactyla; family Giraffidae; genus Okapia; species Okapia johnstoni. Next base: position 142,603,266 of record CM044306.1, on the reverse strand, counting down.
TCTCTACTTAATGTAATTACTTTTTACTAATATATACATTTTAAAATTAAGGAAGTCATATCCACTGTAGAAAATTAAGACAGCACAGAAAAAAATAACAGCTACCTAGACTCGTTCATAAATTACAAAAGCAATAACTTGTATAATATCTGTATTTTTGAGTCTTGTATCTTTTCACTTGACCTTGCACAGCAGGTATCTCCTGTCATTAGACGTTCTCTGAAAACATGGTTTTTGACCCCTAGGAGGGACGTCAGAGCTCAGTCAGCCCCAGCCCTCATTTTACGTCCGGAAACACTCGTGTAAACATTCAGGTGTCCTGCTCGCCCCAAGTGACAGACACATCACAGCCTATGACTAGACCCCACCCTCTTGCCAGGCTAAACTTTCCAGCTGCTTCTGAATTCAGACATTCACCTGCATGTGTAACTTTGTATTTTCTCCCTTTCGATGAAGGATTTTTTTTTTTTTTATTCTGACAACTGTGGTCTCCTGAGTAATTGTCTTTGTGTGTTTGCCTAGGGTTTACTGCTCAACAAGCAGAAGTCATTGTATCTGCCTTGATCAAGATCATGGAGGCCAACATGGATATCATCTACAAAGATATGGTCACCAAGATGCAGCAGGTAGCTCTGCTGGGGCTCTTGAGCAGATTGAGTGAGTAGGCCACCAGGGAAGTCCCAGCGTATAGCAATTTTAATATAGATGAGAGACAAATGGCTACAGTGGCATAAAATATATTTATTCAGAGCTATTTTTTCAACTTCTATAGAATCATTAAGTTTGAAAACTAACTCTTCTAGTCAACCATGCAGTGGTCATGAGTTTGAGCAAACTCTGGGAGATGGGAAGCCTGGCATGCTGCAGTCGGTGGGGTCACACAGAATCAGACACAACTGAGCGACTGAACAACAAAATGCTTTAATAAATGGAGATGTGGCCGGAATTATAGCTGGTGGTCCTCTGCCACTCTGTTAACTGATTCATCTGGTGCTGATACTGGCCTTGAGTTCTTACACTTTTCTCATTTCGAGACAGAGGAGGACCTCACTGAGCCTCTCTGTGTGCCCGTGTCCTGGTTTCTCGTTAAGATGATCCCAGGTTGAGATGGTAGGAGGTGGACTTCCTAGGCCAGACTAGGTTATACGTCTCGTTTTTCTTTTCCCAGGAGATCACTCTTCAGCAAATAATGTCTCAGATCGCTAACGTCAAAAAAGATATGATTATTTTGGAGAAGAGTGAATTTTCAGCCCTCAGATCAGAAAATGAGGTAAAACTAAAGAGCCACTCATATTTATCAAGTGCTTTCTATTAGGATATGGAGATATAATGTGCATACACAAAAGTGTACAAAGAAGTGTACATCTCAGAGAATTTTCAGTAGGGACTAGCAGATGAAGAAGCAGTCCTTGACTGGCACCCCAAGACCTTCCGTCACCCCCTTCTGGTCACTCCTCGCACAGCCAAAATCACTATTCCAGCTTACATGGCTGTTAACTAGTGTTGCTCTTCCAGAACTTTATCAAAGGAATCACAGTGTGTCTTGCAGCAATAGATCACTCTCTTTCATCGTTCATAGTATTGTTGGAACATGCCGCATTATTCTACTGTGATGCGTATTCGAGTTATTTCCAGTTTGGGGTTATTATGAATAAGTGCTGCTGTAAAATAGCTCTTCATGTCTTACTTAAAGTGTGGGCGTATGAGATCAGTGTTTAAATAGGTACTGTCTTCGCATCTTCCTTTTGTTTTCCAGCCCTATTTAGAGTCCCATGAAGGAAGTTCGTTGATCCTGTGTTGGTCTTGATCTTATAAGAACCCACCTAGCAAAAAATTCCTTCTTTTGCTAGAAAAAAAAATGAAGTTTGAAACTGTCTTGAAGTCATTTATTTGAGGGCAGAATCCGTTAAAAGGAAACTTGAAAGAGGTACTAAAGCATCTCTGGAGGGAAATGAGACTATTGAGGACAGTGTGTTACTAATTGTATGTGACCTTCAACACAAGCTGAAACCCCTCAAGACACACCGTGACTAGAGTGCCACCCTGGCATGACCAGTGATCATTTCTGCCTCTGAGACTGTTCAGTTACGGTTGTGTTCTAAACGTGGCTAAATTCATGTTGAATTGAGGAAAGAACTTGAAGAACTTGCTCATAAGTACTTGTTGTAATATTTATTTATTACCAAGTTTTATGCTTTTCTTCTAACCTTCCAAACATCCTTTACTGACTTCTTTTTAATGTTTTTTTAGAAGATAAAACTTGAGCTCCATCAGTTAAAACAACAAGTAATGGTAAGATCCTCATTCCTGTTTGCTTGCTCATTTATAACTACATAAGTTCAGTAATAAATATAATGTCCAAAATATTTATGTGTTCTTAAAAACTTACTTCTGTGTTAAATATTTGTGTAATGTGTCTCAGAATTACACATTGGAAGATGTAACCAAGAACATAGCCAAAGAATAAGTTACTGATGTCTGTAACCAAATCCATTAAGAAAATTGTGATCCAAAAGGAATGAAGTCATTTTTAAATAAAATTTTTCTAAAACAGCCGCATGGAATCCTTACATTCTCTTAGGAGAGAATGTCTTTAAAAGAATTACACGTGATTTTAAAATGCTAGCTAATGCCGGCTGCTTGATTTTTTTAAGTGGAAAGGACATTGGTGTTAAATAAGAAAAAGGTTTTGATAAGTGTCAGAAAGCTTTATTTGAACCAGAATCTAATATTTCACTTGAGTCCATCTCTGCTTTCCAAAGTTGTCCAGAGAACAGCTTGATTCATAAATTCCACAAGGCAACTGTATTGGGAATCTTGATGTTAAAAGCAACAGTAACCCACTGTGATCTGACTTGAACCTAAAAGGGGATTATCTGTATAAATAACCAGGAAGTCCCCGCAGACATGGCTGAACCAGTCTCTTGACCTGACTGGTCTCCAGCTCCATTTCTCCGCACACCCCTGGGCCCCCCAACCCTGACCCCGCCGGTGGAGCAGTGGAGACAGTGGACCAGGCTCACATCCTCACAGGCTTTGGATCTCTTACTTTGGATTTCTTTCTGTCTTTGATGTTTGCCCTCCTACTAGGATGAAGTGATCAAAGTCCGAACAGATACCAAATTAGACTTCAATCTAGAAAAGAGCAGAGTGAAAGAATTGGTATGTTTCTTTATTTAAAAATATAATATGAATTAATTTCTTTGCAAGATGGAACATTTGGTCAAGACTAAGGTTATTTACAATTCATAAGTACTGTTAAATACTTACCTGTATATGGTTGTTAGACATGGTGTTTCTTTATTTCAACTGTATTTTGGATTAGGATTTTAAAAAGTAACATTAAAATTAAAATCTTGGTCAAGTTTGAATCTTGTTTGTTTCAGAGATACAAACTATTTGTCACTTAGACATGAATAAATTAAGTTTTATCTTGATCTATGTGATATTAACTTAAATCTCCACTGGTCCTGATTGAACAGAAGTTAAGTTGATTATCTGATTGAATGGTATTAAATTATAAATATTAAATAATGTTAAATTATACATTAAAAGTTGAAGGTTTAAAAAATATTTCCATGTAGTTTTTTTAATAGAGAAATCTTAATGACTTTTTTGCATTGTTTTGAAATGCAAATTCTAAATGATTCTTTAAGTTACGCTGAATTGAAATTTTCAATTAGGAAAAGCAATTGAAAAGTAAAACTTTCATTACCAAAAAGACATCACAAAATGTGGGTTGTAAATAAGCAGAAGGGATATATATATATATATGTATGACATATATTTGTTGTTATTGTTTCCTCGCTAAGTCATGTCTGACTATTTTGCAACCCCATGGACTGTAGCCTGCCAGGCTCCTCTGTCCATGGGATTTCCCAGGCAAACGGGTTGCCATTTTCTTCTCTAGGGGATCTTCCCGACCCAGGGATCGAACCTGCATCTCCTGCATTGGCTGGCAGGTTCTTTTTTTTTTTTTTTTTTTCTTGTAACATTTATTTATTTATTTATTTATTTTTTAATACATTTATTTATTTTAGTTGGGGGCTAATTACTTTACAATATTGTAGTAGTTTTTGCCATACATCGACATGAATCAGCCATGGGTTCACATGTGTTCCCCATCCTGAATCCTCCTCCCACCTCCCTCCCCATCCCATCCCTCTGGGTCATCCCAATGCCCCAGCCCTGAGCATCCGTCCCATGCATAGAACATGGAATGGTGTTCCGCTTCACATATGACAATATACATGTTTCAATGTTATTGTCCCAGAACGTCCCACCCTCACCTTCTCCCTCAGAGTCCACAGGACTGTTCTATGCATCTGTGTCTCTTATTCTGTCTCGCATATAGGGTTACCATTACCATCTTTCAAATTCCATATACATGCATTAGTATACTGTATTGGTGCTTTTCTTTCTGGCTCACTTCACTCTGTATAATGGGCTCCAGATTCATCCATCTCAATAGAACCGATTCAAATGTTTTTTTTTTTTTAAAGGCTGAGTAATATTCCATTGTGTATATGTACCACAGCTTCCTTATCCATTCGTCTGCCGATGGACATCTAGGTTGCTTCCATGTCCTGGCTATTGTAAACAGTGCTGCGATGAACATTGGGGTACACACGTCTCTTTCAATTCTGGTTTCCTCGGTGTGTATGCCCAGCAGTGGGATTGCTGGCTCATATGCAGTTCTATTCCCAGTTTTTTAAGGAATCTCCACACTGTTCTCCATAGTGGCTGTACTAGTTTGCATTCCCACCAACAGTGTAAGAGGGTTCCCTTTTCTCCACACCCTCTCCAGCATTTATTGCTTGTAGACTTTTGGATAGCAGCCATTCTGACTGGTGTGAAATGGTACCTCATTGTGGTTTTGATTTGCATTTCTCTAATAATGAGTGATGTTGAGCATCTTTTCATGTGTTTGTTAGCCATCTGTATGTCTTCTTTGGAGAAATGTCTGTTTAGTTCTTTGGCCCATTTTTTGATAGGGTCGTTTATTTTTCTGGCATTCAGCTGCAGGAGTTGCTTGTATATTTTTGAGATTGATTGTTTGTCTGTTGCTTCGTTTGCTATTATTTTCTCCCATTCTGAAGGCTGTCTTTTCACCTTGCCTATAGTTTCCTTTGTTGTGCAAAAGCTTTTAATTTTAATTAGGTCCCATTTGTTTATTTTTGCTTTTATTTCCAATATTCTGGGAGGTGGGTCATGGAGGATCCTGCTGTGGTTTATGTCGGAGAGTGTTTTGCCTATGTTTTCCTCTAGGAGTTTTATAGTTTCTGGTTTTACGTTTAGATCTTTAATCCATTTTGAGTTTATTTGTGTGTATGGTGTTAGGAAGTGTTCTAGTTTCATTCTTTTACAAGTGGTTGACCAGTTTTCCCAGCACCACTTGTTAAAGAGATTGTCTTCTCCATTGTATGTTCTTGCCTCCTTTATCGAAGATAAGGTGTCCATAGGTGCGTGGGTTTATCTCTGGGCTTTCTATTTTGTTCCATTGATCTATATTTCTATCTTTGTGTGGCTGGCAGGTTCTTTACCGCTGAGCTACCAGGGAAGCCCCCATATGATATACAAAATAATTATTATGCCGATGTTATCTGCCTTTCTAGTCTTGAAACACTTTTAACCATGAAGAGGAAATCACTTAGTATCACTAAAATATGTAATGATCACTAGCATATGACTAGTTTCTAGAAGATGCAAAACTCCTTTGGTTACCTTTGCCCTTAAGGGTTATATATGGGCTTAGCAGGAACTCTGAATTCACTTGATGTAGGAAGATGCCTGTAGCAACGAAGTCAGGAAGAACTAGATCTCAAAGATTGGGAGATACAGGCTGTGAGCATAGATTAAAGTCAGTGAATTTGTGTGACTTATTAACCTAGCTGAGAAGTCCTTTTTGGTAATCCTAAATGCAGAGTACTCTGAAGTGCAGGACGGCAGTATACTAGTCTGCAACTAGCATGAGTTTAACGTGCCCTGAGGAAGATGAGCTATCCAGCCCTCTGATTCTTTCGTTGAATGCACTTAGAATACTGTTCCAGCAGCATTGACTATGGGGATATTTACAGCCAGTTCCAAATGCAGTATAGCCTATAAACTGCTTTGGGGTGGAGGGAGATGGGGCCAGATAGATGCTACTTTTATAATCGTGGCAGTGTCGAGATTTAGTCTTTTCTCTTGTGGCTGAGTCAGTATTAGTGAAAGCTGGAATTTTAAGGGATGCAGAAAATCCCATTCCACCCTGCCCTCTGGTGGTAATCTGGTGCGTAGCTCTCTCTGAAACCCTGGAGATGAGTGTTCTTTGGTCCTGCAAGCAGTTCTTGGTTTGGGGTTTGGGTTGTTGTTTTTAACTCCTAAGCAATGCTGTTTTTATACTCTATCCCCCTGGTAGTCATAGAGGGACATTTATAGCTAGAAAGTGTCTAGAGACTTCAAAAGCATTAATTTTCCCCCTGTAACAACAGTGTTAATATATTGAGGATGTTTTAAATTCTTCACTTAAATTACAAATTTTTATTTGCTTAGGCAAATCCTGATGCCTACCACTAAGGAGACATGCCTGATTTTGGTCTCAGTGTTGACAGAATTACACAGTCATTAATAGCAAAAAAGGCAAGATATTTTAATTCTGAGTAGAACTAGTCAATTCCCTTAATAAATTGGATTGTGACAGTGCCCACAAGGATCTGTTTTTTGGTTGTTTTTTTTTTCAGTTAAAACCAACATGTGATGGTTTAGTGTATTTCTTGAATCTATGTATTTACATAGTGTTTTATAATCAGAAGGTAACATCTGTGTCACAGAATAATCTTGAAACTATTTTTTCCCATCTTTGTATCTTTTCTCTTTTGTCTAAGCTTCACGTAATTTTGTTTGCTAATTTTGTTTGTAGTTAAGATGGGATAGCTCCTAAATTGAATTGTTACCCTACTTTTTTCAATCCTCCCAAAGCTGAAAAGCCTATGACTCAGCATCCATTTAAATTGGTCCCGGGAAATGCTGTTACAATAGTGGGAGGGACTTAGAGACATCACAGCAAAGAGATGAAAAGAAAACCAACCAAGAGAGAGGTAGAGGATGACAAAAGGAGATCTAGATGTTGAAGTAATGAGTGAATGTAAGTAAGATTAAAAAAAGATTAAAAGGAGTAGGCAAGTGGGCTGCTTTATCCTAGGGGTGACTGCTAGTGGTACATATTCTTGGAAGTACTGAGACCGGAATGTTTAAGGTACCAGAGGAAGAGGAGAGAAATAAATAAAGGAATAAATCAGAACCTGACCTGTGTTCCATGTTTGTTTCAGTATTCGTTAAACGAAAGGAAGCTGCTGGAAATAAAAACAGAAATGGTGTCACTGGTAAGAAAAGACTCGCTTTTCACCTTGCAGAGCTGAAACTCTGCCCATTAAATGCACTAGCTCCTCACCCCTGCTGGCCACCATCATTCTGTTTTCTGCCTCTGTGAGTTTGAGCACTCTCGGTCCCTCATGTAAGTGGAATCATACAGTATTTGTCCTTTTGTAACTAGCTTATTTTGCTTAGCTTAATGTCCTCAAGGTCCATCCGTGTTGTAGCAAAAGTCAGAATTCCCTCCTTTTTAAAGCTGAATAATATTCCCTTGTATGGACATACTACGTTTTGATTATTTTTATGGCCATTGTGAATAGTGCTCTAACTGGGCATGTGGATATCTGTTGGAGTCCCTGTGTTTAATTCTTTTGGGTATACATACCCAGAAGTGGAGTATCACAGGATTTTTTTGGTACTTAACAAAATACTTAGTTATTTTAATTGAAGAATAAATAAGGAATGGAGTTGTTGGTTTTTACTATATTTTTTGATTTATGGCATGCGTAACTTCTTTTCCGTCCGTATTACCTGGGTCCTCTGAAACCTGGAAGAGGCTTCCATGAGAGAATACTAAACTCGTCCTCTGGAATATTTTACTCCTGCTCGCATTTATATCCTTATTCATTTCCTGAACTGTTCACCACAGGGGACTACTTACTTGCCCTGGGGTTTTTAGTGAAGTATTTCCCATACTTTTACGCATTCACATTAATGAAATCTTACAAACCCTTTATAACATCAGCCAAACTCACTACACTTTGGGTGTTAACTATGTATCTGGTTTAACTATTGTATTTGGGAAAGAACTCATATAGGCCCTTGGTATAGCCAAGCCTCATAATAAAACACTTGGTATTTGAATTATAAAAGAAGAAAACTTTTTAAAAATGTGAATAGAAACAGTGTCCAGCAAGCCCTGTTGCTTTTAGATTACCTAAGATGCCACTCAGTTTTTAAAGCATGTTTTGTATACTTTTTACTGAGAGGAATTCAGAAGGAGGAGGTATATTCATTGCCATTGAGAACAGACCAGCTTCCTAATCTTAATCTTACTTGTAAAGCTGCCTATAATTTATAAAAGCTTCCTTCCATCAGTGATCGCACTTGCTTCTCTAAACAGCCTTTGTGAAGACAAGGCCAATGTTACTTTTTATCTTTGTTTCAAACTGGAGGGCACCGGCCTAAAGATAGCTAAGGCCCTGACTAACACAACATAGCGTGAAGCTAGCGGAACTCAGGACTACAGCCCAGGCCTGCGTAACCTGACCATGGGTGTGCCTTGACTGCACCCTGTCGAGAAGCGACTCAAGGACTGTGGGCAGAGGGGACAAATCCAGTGTGGTTTAATGCTGTGAACCTCTTTGTTTTAAAAGCACGCCCAGCAGGATCGAGCCGTCACGCAGACAGACAGGAAGATAGACACCGAGGTTGCTGGCCTCAAAACCATGCTTGAGTCACACAAGCTTGATAATATTAAATATTTAGCAGGTAAGCCGTCTTACATTTAGATAGTTAAAATGAGCTGAAAATAAAATTTAAAAAATTGTAAAGTTTTTTGGCCGAGCCATGCACGATCTTCATTCCCCAACCAGGGATGAAACTCATGTGCCCTGCAGTGGAAATGCAGAGTCCTAACCACTGGACCACTAGGGAATTCCCAAGATAGATAAAATGTATAGATTAAGTCAGAGACAGTGTTGCATTTCATTGATTCTAGCACATTTTTTCATGCTTTAACAGCTCTGAAATTAGAAAGCATCTTAAACAGTTTCCAATAGATAAAGTATCATACTAACCATGTCATTTCTTTTTCTTTCTTTGTAAAGGACATGACTTTATTTACTACTGCTAATGGCATCTTAAATTGGATGAGATACTATCATCAAACAGTTTGAGTTACTATCCCAAACTGTTACTGGGAATTATTTTTAGTGACATTCAAGATGGAATATTTTACACATAGTCGAGTTGTGATCTTTCTAGTTCAGTGGGTGACACTTCTTACAAGGAGTTATTTTGCTTTTGCAATTTTTGAGCCAAAAGAGGGAAAGAAGATTCACATACCAAAAAAAAAATTACTTAACCATTATTTTAACTAAAATTTAACATTGTGGATCAATATTTTGAAGTAGAATAGTATTTAAAAGTAGAATTTTGCTCACGAAGTTAAAGGGTGTGTCCCTCTGTGGTACATGTGCATTTACTTTGTGACCACAGAGTTCTTGGGATTCTGTACTTTTATTGAGAAGTTTCCTTGGATATTGAACGCATTTGTACTTTGGAGATGACAATATCAGATGTGGGGTTTTTTAACAGGAAGGTGTTTTGTGGAGTGTGGCACATCAGTGAGCAAGCCAGGTTTCTTGGGTTTGGTTTTACTTTCTTGAAGGATAAATGTCTGTTTTTTTTTTTAGTAAAATGATGTTCCTGCAAGTAACTTTTAATAGAACTAATACTGTGCCCAATTGTTTTTTTTCTTCCAGGATCTGTATTTACGTGCCTAACAGTAGCTCTGGGATTTTATCGCCTGTGGATATAATAAAGTATCTATTTAAAGAGTGTTCTATTGTTCTGCCTTAAGAATACCAGATTCTTGTTGTACTTTTTTTTTCTCATTTCTAATTATAATGCTGATTTTTTAATTTAATGCATATTATTTATTTTATGCAAATGATGGACATATAACCAAGGCAGAGAAGTGAGAAATTTCATAACTGCTTCTTTCATCTCTTCTATTTAGTTGACTTTATAACTCTGAGCGGTGGACAAAGCAAAGAGGACTCCACTCCCCTGGACCAGTGAACTTGATCTAACTTGTAGGACACAGCAACAGTAAATATGTGTATAACTCTGCAATTTTAAATCTTCTGTCTCATCAAGGATTTTGGGTCTCTATGTAAAGGCACAGGAGCTTTGCCAAGTGCTGAAGAGTCAAGGTGACCAAACCAAGAGCACCAAATCTTTCACCTGCTGACCCAGACCCTGACGTCAGCCGGTCCCTGAGCTAGAGGTTGTATTTCAAGTCCAGTCAGTCGGTAGCCTCATGCTACGCTGTACTTGACAACAGAAAGAGATTTTTTTTTTTCTTTTAGTGTCCATTATCCTTGTTATCACTCTACTTATTGTTTATATGCCTTCCAGCTGGAAAATCTTGTTTCCTAATGAAGTATTATGATGAGGATGGAGACTGTGTCAGCCTCCTGGTGTGCTGACTTCCTCTGCCTCCTTCCCCCTCACTCAGTCCCTCCTCCTCTCCCTCTTGATTTAAGAGCTATCGTAATGCTCCAGGGATGACACTGTCTCCCTGGAAAATGTGCTCACTCTCAGCGTGGAAGCCTACTTCAGTGTGTGTGATCGTCACCCAAATGGCCTTCTTCAGCTTTTTACATGATACAGGGGAAGCACACGGTATAATGTCTGTAGCAATACTGAGATAGTTAGATAGTGTATGTACTGCTCAGAAATATCTTTAATGAAGATGCCTTTGCCCATTACAAGCTCAGGTCATAGGCTTTGAAAATTAGAGAACTGTCCTCCCAGGTAACTGTCCCTCCCAGGTGTGGGTTGATTTCTTTGGTTGTTAAAGACATTCTCATAGCGACCTTACCTCTGCACTTAAAACAGATTACTGGATACAACTGGGGGGGGGTTGGAAACGCACATTCTCGCCTTCCTTGAATGACCTGCACGTAACGAGAATAAGCATTCAGGAAATGATGACATCAGATGTCTCCTTCCTGTCGGCCTCACATGAGCGTGTGCACATCTGTGCACACCTGGTCCAGTGGGGAAACCACATGGAAACTTCTGGATCACACTGGTAGAATACAGTACCCATCAACACTCGTCCGTCCGCAGTGGTGACTCAGTTGTCCTCTGTTCTTTGGATGCCATTTCTAAACTTTGTAAGTCATTGCCTGTTTGAGGACATGTGTGTAGCTTAAAGATCCTGAGCTCCAGATAAGTATGAAAATCAAATACTTTGGCATTCGTGGTGTCAGTTTCAAAGCAAAAAATAATCTTTTCTCAACTAGATCCAAAGTTGTCTTGACTGCCTCAAAAGATACTTTATCAGTATATTCTTTCCCTTTCAGAGAAGGCTCTCCAGAAAATACTGTTCATTTAACAGTTGTCCTGAGTATTAAAGAGTGAAGTAAGTGACCTCCCGCTAAGCCCACCTTTGCAACATAACTTTGGTCAGGGAGACTCAGAAGGAGGCTGGAGCACCCATGCTCCAACCAAAGAAAGTCCCCAGAGGAAAAAGCACTGTCCACAGTTCTGTTTCAAAGCGAATACTAATGCATTCGCAAAGTGACCTTATATTCTGATGAAATATTTTTTAAATAACATTCGGTTGGATGACTTTCTGTCCTCTGCCAAAAGTATTCCATGTGACATTCCTATGTCCTCCTAGTGAGGGTGGGCCACACCTGCCTGTCACTTGGTCCAAGCCTCTCACTGACTGCAGTGGAGTCCTCCGAAGTACCAGCCCGCACCTCCCTGGCCTCAGGAACAATGAACTCTCCTCTTGGTGGCCTGGACTGCAGGTTAGGGACCGTATTCTCTATTTAGTCAGATATATTCTATCTGAAAGCACAGGAGCTAGAAATGCAAGTATACCCTTCCCAGCGCTCGCCCGGACGTCTGTGAGCCTGTAAGTGGCTGGGGCTGGATGCCACGTGACAGTTCCTGAGCTCAGCTGGCTTAGAGGAAATTCAGCGTTAGCACTTGATAGGGAGAAGATGCCTGACGAAACGCCCTGCATCTAGCACATGGGGGAATTGGCCATAACAAGGTCCTGAAGATCACCCCTTAAGGCACGGGTTCCTAACCCTGAATGTCAAGTGGCCTAACGCCTTATTTCCTGTTCATGCATGAACTGCTCAGAAAGTTCCTCTGTACCTTCTCTCCACTCTCCTGCTTTTTATCTGTTTTTTTAAGAGCTTAAACTCCAGCCCCAATCCTCTCCTGCTCCCTTCATAAGCCAGCCTGTTTGTGTGTATGGTTCTTTAGAGGAAACGTGAATTCTGACTTCCTTGCTGGTCTTAGCCCTCCACTAAGTACTCTTCCAGCTCGGTAGCTAACAAAACTACATCTGAAGGTCTTTGTCTTTCCCCTTAAGGATGTCAAGTACCTCAGTTGAGAAGTCTCCAGTTCAGGAAGAAAGGCTTGACTCAAACCAGCCACCTTGCTGGGATTTATCTCCGAGCTCTGAAAACCAGGCTCATGAGCCTCAGTGTCTGTGGCCCAGCCTGGGCTGTGACCCTTTGCTGCCGCCCAGAGGGACGAGCTCTTCCTTCCGTCCCAGGCTCCTCTGCAGCCTCTCCTGCTAATGCTGTGTCAGCGTTGGCAGGGACCCCCCCGATACGCCGTGTTCTGAGAATTTTGGCGTCATTCCTGAACAAATGTCATATAGACGGCACTATGGAACTCGTGTCTAGAAAACTGGCTCTTAACATAGGTTCATCACATGTGTTGTGACTTTTCTGACACCTAAGCAAAAACATGTTAATCAGGAGTGATTTATTCTTTATAAAAAATGTTTGAGCCTGTTTAGCCTTTTATCAGGGTTTCATTTGGAAAATACCAACCTTCCTGCAGATTTATAACTTATGTTCCTCTCATTATAACCCAAATTGTTTCTTAACCCTTTCATTACTTAAGCAAATATTTGGTTACATTTTACTGTATAACAGAGGGGGCCTAATATTCTTATGATCTAAAATAAAATATTTAATTTTATGTGATAAGAATACTTTCCTGTTTGTTCACATTGAATATGAGAAACTAGAACAACTTCTGCCTATACCCTGTTTCTACTGTTTTTCCTTCCAGTTGTGTATGATAATGATGTATTATTTTAAAAATCTAAAACCTAAACATAGTTGAATTTGCATACAGGACACATTTGAAAGTGGTTATTTGATTTAAAAAATAAATTTTTATTCAAAAGACTCTTAGCTTGCTTGTGTGAAGTGTTTTAACTCCTTGTTTGAGGGCAAATGCGGTTTATATGCAAGTTTCTGCAAAAGCTGGAAGATCAAGTTACAAGTGATAGAAATCCAAGTCAGATGAGCTTGAGCGAAGAGTTTGCTTTTCTTGGCCTACATGATCAAACTTCAGGAAGAGTGAGACGAAGCTGGCGCGGGAACTCACCTCCCGGCACCTCGAGCTTCCACTTGTTACCAGGGTGGGTCGTTCTCAGACCAGCTTCCCGACGGTGAATTTGCCAGCTCACGCCCTGCGACTTAGCCGGGGAGAGTTCCACCGTGAAAGGGCCTGGAAGGAAGAAAGCGAAGCAAGCGGCTGAAGGAGCAACCAGAGGAGGGGTCCTGAGGGTTCCCCACATTCCTTCCCCAGGACGCACCTGTTCCACACAAATGCCACCTCCGACTCCTTAACACCCGTTCCCCTAGGAGAAAAACTGCTGCTTAGCAGCCTCTTGTCCCTCAGCATGAAAACTAGTGTCTCCCTAGCATAGAGATATTTTTCACTAGTTCTCTTATCTTTTATACTAGTTTATGGTCTGCATGAACCTGAAAAGCTGTATCAATCAGTGTCTAGCTCAGACCTCAAGAACTGCTACCTGTGAAAGCAGTGGTAAAACTTTATGGGGAAAAGATGGAAGCCTGGGGGAATCAAGATACTCAGCGATCCCATGAGAGCACTTAGAATTGTTATTTTTTTTTTACATTTGTATCGGTTGGATGCTTTCAATTGTAAGTAGCATAAAACTAACAGTGATTTATACCTCATGACTTGTACTACTTAAGTCTAGAAATAGGTGATCCTCAGGACTGGTTGGCAGTTGAACCCTTCATCTTTCCACTCTTACGTTTCTCTGTACAGTTCAGTTTAGTTCAGTTGTTCAGTCATGTCTGATTCTTTGCGACCCCATGGAATGCAGCATTCCAGGCTTCCCTGTCCATCACCAACTCCCAAAGCTTGCTCAAACTCATGTCCATCAAGTCGGTGATGCCATCCAACCAACTATCTCACCCTCTGTCATCCCCTTCTCCTCCTGCCTTCAATATTTCCCAGCATCAGGGTCTCTGTACATTAGCTTTCAACTTCAGCCATGGGATTGCTGATCACAACATGGCTGCTATAGCTCCAGGCATCACATCCTCACAGCAGCATCCAAAACAAAAAGAGAGATGCATAAAAGGGTTCTTCTCATATATCTCTCTCCTTTTAATCAAGGAGAAAGGTTTTCCACCCCTCCCACAGAAATTGCCTTATGTCTCAAAGGCCAGGACTAGGTCACATGACCATCTGTAGCAAGACAAGTTACCAAAGGGAATGTTTAGCTTTCCAGCCCCTCTGGTAGGAGGTGGGCAAGGAAGAAGGAGTTTGGAAATGATTGTTGGATTGGCATTCAACAGTGTTGTTTACAATGTTTGTGAAAATTTAATAAAACACAGGCTACACAGTAAAGACAGCCATAGGACTATCTTGATCTGAAATTCGAGTGGTCGCAGGAAGTGTGAAAAATAAGTCTACATTTGGTATAATTCAAGGTCAGGAAGGGATGACTGAGACAACAGCCCTCAGGCTTGTTCAGGGTGGATGGACATAGAAGGCATCTTGCTCTCTATGTAACAATATGTTCTTTGTGAAATGCTGCAAATTATTGGTGTATCTAATTCCTTCTTGTGACCCAGGATGGGTGTACCTGCAAAAAGTCTACTGATGCACGTATGCAATGAAATCACACACAAAAAGTGGCTGTTGAACAAAGCGTGGACAGTGGGTTCTGGGTTTTCTGCATAAATATTTACGTGAATGCCTTGACTTGGCTATGAACACCAGCCAGTGGGAGAAGCAAAGCAGTTGCAGGTCCACAAATTTAAGAAAACTAAGGAGAAAACTGAGAGACAGACAAAAGTCTACTAACGTCTCCCTTCCAATGAATAAAGCCATGATTATTTTGTCAGGGCAGCACATTATCTTTATCTGGTTGCTACACACCAGTTTTTACAGGCAGATCATTTCACAATCACTGGTAGGATGAGTCAGGAGCCCTGGTTTCAGCCTCCAGCCTTGCCAGTTGCTTTGCTCTGGGGAAGCCATCTAACATTGCCAATCCTCAGTGCCACAGTTTTAGAATAATAGCATCAACAACAATAATGACAATGGGAATAATTATAGGACATTCGTTCACTGTCTCAGAGGCACAGTTCTAAAACCTTGGCATGCTCAGTCACTTCAGTCATGTCCAACTCTTTGTGACCCTGTTGACTGTAGCCCACGAGGCTCCTCTGTCCATGGGATTCTCCAGGCAGGAACACTGGAGTGGGTTTCCATTTATCTTCATCGCATCCCTAGGAAGTAAGTTCTATAATGATCTCTGTTTTACGTTGAGGGAGTCAAGAAAGAGAGAGTGGAAAAAACTTGCCCGAGAGCACCCAGCTACTATGTGGTGACTCCAGATTCAAGCCCAAGCCTCCCGACTCCAAGGAATAGAGACCCCACCAAACTGAGAGCACGTGGTGAGGATCAACTGAGGTCAAACACGTGAACACGTTCTGTAAACTATAAAGCCATATATTCATGGAAAACATAATGCGGTCCATGTGTAATAACTGGAATCACTTACTAGTAATTACTAGGCATATTAGTTACACCACCACCCAAACAAGTAAATTGCCCTTAGTATTCTCTTTAGCAACCACCCCAGAGTGCCGAGACAGATGAGGCCGTATCCCAGCAAAAGAACATCATCCTTTGAATGGCTGGTATAGAGACTGCAGTAGATATTAGAGGAATATAGATAACCTAGAGGAAATAAGTGTTATACTGCACCAGCCCTTCATAGAAATCCCAGGGTAATTGTGACTGTTCATACTTCTCTTTGGAGGTCTTTCTACCAAAGAATTGGTGTTGGCATGGAGCCCACTGTCCAAGCCTTAGCTTCATCTGACGTTTAGGCCTTAGGTAATTCCTTCCTGCTTAGGAAGGAATTACCTTCCTTTTTGTGATATGATCATTAACTAGGATATATCATTCTTAATCAACGATGTCAACCATCTGTAGCACTACATGAGAAAATAAAACAAATTTCAGCCTCTTTTCAAAATTTTCCCAGAAAACTGGGCTCCCCAGATCCTGACCCAGGCCCCTTGGGAACATTCACATCTCATCTGAAGTCTGTTTTATTTGTATAAAATGCTTCTTGCTTGCTCTCAGCTTTCCATGGAAACTGAGGGTCTCCTCTTCTCAAGCCAAGCAAGATTTCAGATCTCAAAGAGGTGGGGGGAAGAATTGGTACCCTTACAGGGCACACCATGCTTTCACCCCAACCTCTTGAGTGTTTAAAAAAATTATGTCTATGTAATTATATACATTAAATGTTGTAAATAATATGTATGTATTGTACACACACATATACACAACCTCACAAGAATAGGCAAATTCCATAAAGGCAGAAAGTAGACTGATTGTTGCCGAGGGCTGGAGGCTGAGGGTGGAGCAAATGAAGAGTGGGAGCTAATTCTACAGGCTTTCTTTCTGGACTGATGAAAATATTCTAAAAACCAATTTTGAAAAAAAAAATTTCAGAGGCTGGGGAGGTGGGCACAGGGGGCAGAAGGGCAATGAGACCCGGATTTGTTTTTATAAATTAAGCTGAGAAAGCAAAAACAAAATAAAAACCAATTTTGATGATGGTTGTGCAGCTCGGTGAAGGTACTGAGAACCACTGAATGGCACATTTTAAATGGGTAAATTGTAGGTTGCATGCTAGCTCCATTAAAGCTGTGCTGTTGGTTTTGGTCTTTTTTGACATCCATTCTACACCTCCGGTTTACAGATGAAGCCCCGAGGCCTGAGACGTGTCCCTTTGACTGCATGAGTCACACAGCCAGGACCGGTGGCCCGGCTGGAATCTGACAGGCCAGCTCCTCCTGGGGCCTCATGACTCCTGACTAGTCTCCTGAGGTGATGCTTTGGTTGCTGTTAAGTCCTAAATTACTTTTTATCAGGTCTCAGTGAGAACTAGATGCCATAATATAGTCATCCTTCTTCTATTTGTAATGTTTTACAAGGGGCGAAGCCAACTCCTGGTCAGTACAGGGAGAGAGGCAGGAACGCGGCCATTTGGGAGTTTGTCTCCTCAAGGGCACTGGACCCACCCCCTTGCTCGGGTGCTCCAGAGTCAGCGTCAGGACTGGCTCCTCCCTCACCCCCAGGATGGCAGGAGAGAGGTGGTACCCACGTGGGCAGCGAGGGTGGAGAGGCGGCCCCTGCTGACCGCAGAGGCCTCTTCTAGGGAGCGAGTCAGCTTGTGGCCAGAAGGGGGCGCAGTACCAGGCAGGAAGGCTGAGGCGACGCCATTCGTGGACCCCACCGCTCGGTTCTAGCAGGAGCTCGGTGATTCCATGCTCAGGCCTCCAGATCTGGACTAACCCAGGCCTGGGTAGGCAGGATAAACGCTTCATAATTCCCCAGAGAATCAGGAGACCGGGGCATGCTGGCCTGGGCACCACAGAATCGCTTTCAGTTTTAGTTTCTTTGTCTGTAAAATCAGGAGGGTGAAGCTGGTGGTTTTATTGTCCTTTCCAGACTCATAGCGACCTTTTAGAAACATCTTCGGAAGAACTGGTCCCTAACTGGTGTCCTTTCCTGGTGTCAAAATAATGCCCAGCACTGCCCAGCTGTTGTTTAGTCGCTCAGTCCTGTGAGACTCTTTGTGACCCCATGGACTGTAGCCCCCCAGGCTCCTCTGTCCATGAGGTTTCCCAGGCAAGAATTCTGGAGAGGCTTGCCATCTTCTTCTCTGGGAGATCTTCCCGACCCAGGGATCGGACTGGCAGGCAGATTCCTTGCCACTGAGCCACCGAGGGAAACCCACGGAGAGTCTTCAGTAAATGCGTGTGCTGTTTCCTACAGAAATCTGTTTCAAATTAGGAGAAAATCCAACAATGCTTTTTTTTTTTTTCACTGAAAGAGATCATTTGGTTTGAATGAGAACCAGAGAGGTTAAGTGTATTACTGTAGTTACTTGGCTAGTTAATGATAAAAGTCAGAGTTAGAATCCCGTTCCTTTGACTACCGGCCTGTAGTATTTCCATAATGGCACAATACCTTGTGAACTTCATTCTCCAGCAGAGACACAGGAACAAATTGAAGTGAGAAAATGAATTTAGGTAAAGTGACCGAACATTGAAATTTTTATCAAGGATGATCTGCCCCTATTCCCAGGGGACACTATGGGTAAAGGAGATGCAGGAGACAGGGGTTCCATCCCTGGGTCAGGAAGATCCTCTGGAGGAGGAAATGGCAACCCACTCCAGTATTCTGCCTGGAGAGTCCCATGGACAGAGGAGTCTGGTGGGCTACAGTCCACTGAATCACAAAAAGTTGGACACGACTGAGCAACTGAGCACACGTTGTAAACTCTGGATGTTTGCTGGAGAGAAGAGCTGTCACCTTCTCATTTGCCTTGCTCCCCTGAAGCCTGAAAGTGTCCTTTAGCTGTGCCACTTGAGTACCTCGGGACTGCCCTAAACAGGGCTTCAGATTACAGGTTGAAATTGGCCTCCTCCCTCTCTGAAGACCAGAGGAGGCAGGAATGTGGTGGGAGTGGGTGGCATAGTGGGAATAGAGGTGAGCGTCCGCCTCAAATGTTGGCATCCACTGAGGGGGTAGGGGGCCCAGGGATCCCCGGGTTATAAAAATCCTGACTTCATGTCATGGCTCAAGTGTCTTTGCAAGGTCTGCTGCTGCTGCTGCTACATCTCAGCAGCACTGACAGCTGGAATCCTGCAGATTGTTCCCTTTGTGATTATAAACTGTCTCTGGAGTAGCGTGCTGTGGGCGGTTGCCGTTTATATTAATAGAACTGCCTGGACCAATCAGCCTGCTCCTCGAAGGAACACACGCCTTACTGTCTTCCAGGATTGTTCTTGCAAGACAA
This sequence comes from Okapia johnstoni, assembly GCA_024291935.2. Taxonomy (NCBI): domain Eukaryota; kingdom Metazoa; phylum Chordata; class Mammalia; order Artiodactyla; family Giraffidae; genus Okapia; species Okapia johnstoni. The sequence continues at coordinate 142,583,993 of CM044306.1, read as the reverse complement.
CATGCTGTGCCGATCTGTTTGGGAGGAAAGGAGGAGAGAGAGGGCATCTTCCAACTCAGGGACATGAAGAAATACCAGAGCCCAGGCCAGCCCTGAACAGAACTCAGTGAGAACGCTGTCTTTTATCTATCACCTCTGCCCACCTCCCGCTGCCCACTCTTTGGGCCTTCTCCCCATTCCATGGTCTCCACCTGCTGTCAGATGCCCATTCCTTTCGTGTATTCTCAGGACCCCAACCCACCAAAACCAAACCCCAAACCGTCCGCTCTCAGAAATAGTGCACGTCTCACCCTTTTGAGGCGGCCTTATGAGGGTGGGACTTCACAAGGATCGTGCATGCTTAGTCACTCAGTCGTGTCCGACTCTTGCGACCCCATGGACCGTAACCACCAGGATCCTCTGCCCATGAAAGTCTCCAAGCAAGAACACCAGAGTGGGTTGCCATGCCCTCCTCCAGGGGATCTTCCCAACTCAGGGATTGAACCTGCATCATCTCCTCCATTAGCAGGTGGGTTCTTTACCAGTAGCACCACCTGGAAAACCCAACAGCAAGGAGACCTGAGTTCAAATCCTTACTCCTCTGCTTCCTGGTTGTCTGAACTATTGCAAATTACCTGCCTTCTCCGATGTAAAATATAGGTCATGTGTGTGTGTGTGTTAGTCACTCTGTTGGGTCCTACTCGACCTTAGCCCTCCAGGCTCCACCATCCTTGGGATTTCCCAGGCAAGAATACTGGAGTAGGTTGCCATTTCCTTCTTCAGAGGATCTTTCTGACCCAGGAATCAAACCCAGGTCTCCTGCATTGCAGGCAGACTCTTTACCATCTGAGCTACCAGGAGCCATACAGGTCAAAACACTCACCATACCTGGTAGTGTGCTTTCAGAACCAAGTAACCAAAAAATCACCCCATAAGGAAATGTGTTGACCCATATAATCAGAAGTGCAAAATCTTTTTTTAAGGGGAAAATATTTTTTAAAATAAAATATTAAGTCTTGAGTATGAATGTAAGTGAAGAACTTAGCATAATTCAGTGCTCAGGAAATGAGTATTATTACTATTGCTATTCTTTTCAGGGAACTTTGCTTATTACACTTCAACAGTATTGAGGAATTTAAGACTCTCTCAACTAGAAAAAATTTTCTGGCTCTAGTCAGCAGGTGAGGCAGTATTTTCTCAGACAGTGATCTTGCTAGGGTCTCTCAAAACCATACCTATAAGTAACTATTTCCTTAACTAGGAATAAGACCTGCACTCATGAGTATTTCCAAGATACAGTGGAAAGGTATCCTTTCTATTGGCTTCCACGTGGCTCCTGGATTAGAATACTGGCTTTTGATGAGGTTCCTATGGATTGACTGATTTTACTAATAATTATGAAGGCTCTTTTATTCTGTGTAGTACTTAGGTAAAAGCTAGTCCACCAATGTCCTCATTCACATTTCAGTTACGGCAAGTCTCTAGAACAACATCTTATCAAAGTACCAGTCAGGCATCTCTACTCTGAAGACAAATACACCTTCCCAATCTGAACAACATTACCCATCCCTTAGGGCTTCCCAGGTGGCTCCAGGAGTAAAGAATCTGCCAGTGGTGCAGGAGATGTGGGTTTGACCCCTGGGTGGGGAAAACCCCCTGGAGAAGGGAATGGCTACCCACTCCAGTATTCTTGCCTGGAGAATCCCATGGACAGAGGAGCCTACAGGCTACAGTCCATGGAGTCACAAGAGTTGGAAATGACTTAGAGACTAAACCACCACCCAGTATCTATCACTTAACTTCAGAATAGTCTGGTGGATAGAACAGTTTTTCTTATTTCTGCCAAACATGTACATATATATCCTAACTTTCTACTTCCCGGGTTGATTTCTCCCTTTCCTTCAGAGTGTGAGAGTCAGGTGGGTTTTTATCCAACTCTGTGACCCAGAGTAACTTGAGGGGTTCTCGGTTTCTGCATGTTGCTGGGATGGGGGAAGAGCAGGTGCCATTGAGAAGAATCTACCAGTTCACCGGGAAGACACCAGGGGAGCCTGAGGACCTAGAGTGTTTCCTCTGTCAGCTAATGTACGCCTGCAGCCCTGCCAAGCTCTGATGTGTTTAGACTTGAACTTCACAGGGAAGGTCGCACAAAAAGCAAGTTCCTGGGATTCGTTCTGTAGTCTGAGTGGGCTGGCATGTTCCCGCTGGGCTATTTCTGTACAAAAAGCTGTCTGGAACCATCTGAGGATCACTAACCACTGCAGTTTATGGTAATATATTTTCTAGTCACTTTCTGTTGCATCATTTCCTCTCCATTTTATGCTTAAGAGAATGAGTGTGTGTGTGTACTTGCCTGTATGCGTGCGAGTCTGTGTTGTGTGTGTTCCCAAGTTACGTTACCATGGAGAGTTATTTGGAAAAGGTGTCTTGTGAACCACTTCAGCTGATGTATGAAACTGCGCTTTAGAAATCAAAGCTCCTCTTCTGTGCATAGCTTCTGTCTGGAAGGACGCATGAAAAATGGCAACAGTGCTTGTCTCTGGGGGAGAGAACTAGGGGTTCAGTGGTTAAGGAACACTCATTCTTCAATGTGTATTTTTTTTTTTACCATGAGGATGTAATCCTTTCTAAAAATGAAATCTGAAGATTCAGTGCCAAGGCTTCTCTTGGAAAATATTCACTGACTCAGATATTCCTCTTGGTGGCCTTCCCTGGTGGCTCAGTGGTTAAAGAGTCCGCCTGCCAATGCAGAAAACATGAGTTCGATCCCTGGCCTGGGAAGATCCCACATGCCTCAGAGCAACTAAGCCCATGCACCACAAGTACTGAAGCTGTCCTCTAGAGCAGGAGGCGAAACTGCTGAGCCCAGAAGCCACAACTACTGAAGCCCCTGTACCCTAGAACCTGTGCTCCGCAACAAGAGAAGCCCTCACACCTCAACTAGAGAGTAGCCCTGTCTTGCCACCACTAGAGAAAAGACTGTGCACAGCAATGAAGACCCAGAACAGCCAAAAATAAATAAATATTTTTAATATACTACTGTTTAAAAAAAAATTCCCCTTGACTCCTGCACTCAGCTCCCCAGAAAGAATTTGGGACTCTCTGAACAATCATGAAGTGAATATTAAGATGGAATCTAACTGCCTTCTTGGGTGCACGTGACTCATCGTCAAGGATACTGTCCTCAGCCCAGTCCATTGGGATGGATAAAGGTTGTTGAGTAGAGACACGATATCTGTTAGATTCAATTGTAATCAATAGTAGCATTAAACACATTCTTGCTGGCAGTATCACAAAGAAAGTGCAGCTGGTGGTGAATGTGGCAACCTGCTGACTGCAGGGAGCCGGGCATACACCTGATGCCTGAGTTTCTGCCAAGCCAAAGCGAGATAGCTCATCCAGGCTGGACAGGGAAGCCCCATACCTGGTCATGTAGAAGAATATTAAACACTTTCATGATGTGTCTACACATGTTTTGATTCCGCAAGAGATGATGGCTCCGACTTCAGAAGTTGTGGTGACCTTATTGTGTATTTTTATATTCTCTGTGCTGAGTGGATGACCCACTTCCAAACCAAGAGTCCAAATTACAAACTAACATCCCAACAGCCTGTCATTTTCCATCTTCACTAGACTGGGAGTCCATGAAAATAGAGTGTCGATACAGCACCTCCCATGGATGCTTGACATTCAATGTGGGCTAACTGAATTGCGCTGGACACGTTTCTATTCACTGGAAATCATCAGCCAGCTCAAGAGGGAGAAAAACATTGCCCATCACAAAAATAACTTGAGAACTGTGCAATCTGCCAGCATCAGTCATTTGTGTTGAACTTGCTGTCAGCGCACTGCTAGATACACCACACCCTACCACGGAAGCGATCATTCCCTTCCTTTCGAGTCTCAAAGTGGTGGGAACTAGAAAAGCTTCTGTGAATTTGGCAAGGATTAGGATAAATGTTTCCAGTCCCTCTGGCAAAGGTGAGGCTGGCAGAGGGAAACCCGTCTATTTATTGTGCTTTAGTGCCACCTGTTCATTAAGGGCTATGCTTTGGGGGTAAAGCTGTGCTTTCCTGTACCTGAGACAATTCCTGGACCTCGTAAACTTAGCTGACAACATAATTTTGCCACACAGGTTATTGCTGTGTTGTTCCAATATGCTTGAAGTGATCATGGAACTTCATGGAATGCTGAACATTTTCCCACGGGAAATACTTTATTTTGCACACAGAGCCACCCGGTCTGAGAGTCCCCTGCTGGGGACGCTGTGCTACTCCGTTGAACACGAAGGAGCAGATGTTTCAGAAGATTTCGTACAGTTGGGAGGAATTTTACTGACTGCCAGCCATGTGCTAGACCCTTCTGCCTTTTTCAGGTCTGCACGCGTTGACAGCCTCTCTGCAAGGCTGACGTCACTGACTGCCCTCTAAGGACAGAAGGCGGAGCACAGGGAAGGGAGGGGCTTGCCGCAGCGTGCCCCACTGTAAGCGACAGAGCTGGGGTGCTGCACACCCAGGCCGTCCTTGTCCAAATGCAAACTTCTTTCCCTACAGCAGTGACACGGCCTTCCAATGCTTCTTTGAGGCTGAAGGGCAAGGCCTCCTCACAGTTTGGACATGACTTTCAGAAAGGCTGCCCAGACCATGGATGGGACATTGATGAGAAAGAGAACTTGGATTTTTTTTTTAGGAGGGTATCCACGAATTGATAACACAATGACATCTGGAGAGTGAGAGGTGAGATTCCTGCTAATCAAATAGCAAATATATAGAAAGTGGATCATGGAGGCAGGATTGCACTCTCTAGAAAGACTGAGGAGATCACAAGGTGGTCCATGAGTCACAGAGGCTATAAACCATGAAGGCATTGACTCAGAATCAAAAGGATCAAAGGAGTCAAGATGGAAACCCACAGGGAGCACAACATTGGCCATTCATTGACATGAGCGGCCAATGACTAGAAGCAGCAAGATCAACTCTGGCCTGCTGTATGGCAGGCACTATTCTGGTTGCTACGGAAATAGCCATGAACAAAATAGATGAAGTCCTTGCCCTTATGGAGCTACGAGTATAAAGATGGTAGAATGGCACGTAGTTTGAAAAAAGCTGAAACAAGGGGCAGGAAAGTCATTTTCCAGATGTCACTGAGCAAACCTGGCCAAGCCTGGCATCGAAGCAGGAGAACAGGAGTTCAGGACCAAAAGGCCAGTCCACCCCAGGACCCAAGGGAGATAAAAGGTGCCTTAGGAGACATATGGAATGGTTTCAAGGCTGAGGTGCTGGACTGTCTTTAAAAATTTAAGGACCAGCATCAAATATATAAACAGGATCTTGGATGGCAGCCTGGGGCATGGGAACAGAATACACCCTAGTAGGGCTGCAGGGCAGATGGGCTGGTGGCTTCGGTTTGCACCAAGGAGAGGATGCCCATCCCATGCTTAGAGACTCAAGGCAGTAGAGTACCACCCTGGAAATGAGGTCCTCAAAATTAGCGGGCCTCCTCAGGGCCTTTGATGTGCTGTAACCTCTGAACGTGGCCCACCTGCTCTTCCCTGAAGCCCTGGCTGACTCTTCTTCATCCTTCAGGTCCCATCTGAAATGTCGTGTTGTCAGGAAAGCCTTCAGCCAGCCTCCTTCCACCCAAATTCAGTCGTGAGGCCAATGAATTTGAAAGCTACCAATATTTTTTTCTGTGCAATCTAATGAAAATCCAAATTTTAAAGATGGTAAGCATGTCATTCTAATCAGGTATCACTGAGGGCCGAACCAATGCTTTGTGAGCTGGGCCATTTGTGTAGATGCTGGAGGCCAGTATAAGATTTTAGGCCCTTCCACATCTCCTGGGATTGAGGTCCATAACGTTTCTGTCGAAAGCACTTTTCCTGCTTCCCTGGTAGTTCAGACAGTAAAGAATCTGCCTGCAATGAGGGAGACCCAGGTTCCATCCCTGGGTCAAGAGGATTCCCTGGAGAAGGGATTGGCAACCCACTCCAGTATTCTTGCCTGGAGAATTCCATGGACAGAGGAGCCTGGTGGGCTACAGTCCATGGGGTCTCAGAGAGTTGGACACAACTGAGCGACTAACACAACAAAGCTCTCTGCCTGCAAAGGTCTAGAGAGCCTGCCCCTTCTTTCTCGAAGTCTGCTGAGCATCATCAGAGCCAGCATTCCTGAACTCTCTCTCTAAAAATAGCAGATGCACCCAGGCCGCCCCGTCCCCATCCCTCTAAGCTCCCTTCGTTGTTTTCCACTGATTCTGCTGGCATTTTCACATGTCTGTTTGTTGACCAACTTCCTCCTTCCCATGAGGGCAGGGCATGTTCACCGTTGTATCCCCAGGGCCTGGCAAGGAATAAGAGCTTAACAAATATTTGTTAAATGAATAAGAAGATTAATAGATGGCAGACGACAGGGAGAGCAGGCTGCCCAGGCACAGACCAGCCCATCACACCCCAGGCCCCAGCCCCCAGGCTCCAGGTGAGGAAGCTTCCAGACTTCCCCTCATCTCCTTTTGTTGCTTTTTCTGCAGCAGGTGGTCTGTGGTCTCCTGGATTCTCCTCCATTTCTTGGTTTGAGTCTCACCTTGAGTCTCACCTGATTTTCTGGCTCCTCTGGGATTAACTGACTTCCCTGGTGGCTCAGATGGTAAAGAAACTGTCTGCAATGCAGGAGATCTAGGTTCGATCCCTGGGTCAGGAAGATCCCCTGGAGCAAGAAATAGCAACCCACTCCAGTATTCTTGCCTGGAGAATTCCATGGAGAGAGGATCCTGGTGGGCTACAGTCCATGGGATCACAAAGAGTTGGACATGACTGAGTGACTAACACACTGGGATTATAGCAAGGCTCTGGCAGCCTGTTCACACGCTGCTGTTTCCCTCTGGCTCCAGCTGCCCGTCCGAGGTCAGTCCCACCTGTTCCATGGGACAAAGCATCTCAGCAGCGCCCTATCCAGTTCCTGAAAAGATTCCTACCTGTCTGCTAGTCATGCTGGGGAAAACATCGCAAGGAAGCCCCTCACTCTCCTGGCTAGATAGTGATCACCAAAGGCTTTCCTGCAAGTAAATATTCCAAATATCACTGAGAGGCACTTTGATCTGTGTTGAGGTCACTCCTAAAACTTCCCATTGCTTCACTACCACCTTCCTATGTGGAATTTTGAAGAGGTTCTGACCAAAGTACCAGCAGAGAACAAACCTGTGGGAAGAAACTTCACAAGGTCCCACGTCATTTGCTGTTTCAAATACTCAGCTAGAAAGGGGAAGAACGAGAGAGGTGAGGGGGTTACCTTCTGAGGCTGCCACTCAGCGAAGCTGACTCTCCCTCACCATAATTAGGACAGGACACAGACTGTGAGCCTGTATTAGGATGCCCTGCTCCTGAAACAAAGCCAGGGCACCCAGCTCTCCTAGCCCTGCTGAATTTCTTCCTTCTCCCCCAGAGACAAACATGCCTGAGACCCTTCAGACCCTAGCAGCCAAGGACTTCCGATGGCTTTGGTTTGCGGTCCTGAGGCTTCTTCCTAAAAGGCCAGGGAGCCGCCAACTGCCTTCACCCACTGAGACCACAAGCCATTGCTTGTTACCACTTTAGGTATTAGGGCTCAGCCACAAAATGCCAGCTGCCAACAAGCCGTCTTTTATTTACTCCTTGAAAGCAATGCCATCCACAGGTATTAAAACAGGTAAAGAGGGCTTTGCAATCAGTGAGGAGTTAAGAAGTCCCACTCGTGCTCTGTGGCTGCATCTTGACACGAGTGGATGTCAGAAGCCTCCTTACCAAAGGCCCTCAATGCAGTGCCATTTAATAAGCACTGGACATTTTTCTGCGAGAGCCTAGGAAGAGGGCACAAACTCTCTTTACCCATTGTTGAACATCCAGCACCGAGCAGAGTGCCAGGTATACAGAGACCAGATAAATATTTGTTTAACGAGCGAGTGAAATTTTAAGAGTGGTCTTTGGTGACAAGACTGCAACCTACTAGCTGAGTAACCTTAGGAAATTTATGGAACCTCTTTAAGCCTCAGTTTCCCTGTATGCAAATGAGTAAAGGAAGGTGACCCACTGCAAGGCTGTTTCAGAGACTAAATGTGACTGGACAAGACAGCATGTAACACATGGGCACGGCAGCTGGCACATGGTAATAGCTCAATACAATATCCTTATTATTTCATTGTTATACTTTCAACCAACCCTGTTCTCCTCCTAAGGCCTAAAATTCCTAGATCATAGATTCAAGAACCAACTAATAGGAACTACTATCTTTTATATGTCACAGGCACTGTGGTTCAGTGTTACATAACTGCACTTTCTTGCTCAGTCGCTCAGTCGTGTCCAAGTCTTTGCAACCCCATGAGCTGTAGCCTACCAGGCTCCTCTGTCCATGGGGTTTCCCAGGCTAGAATACTGGAGTGGGTTGCCATTTCCTCCTCCAGGGGATCTTCCTGACCCAGGGATCGAACCCATGTCTCCTGTGTCTCCTGCATTAGCAGACAGATTCTTTATCGCTGAGCCATCAGGGAACTACTCCTTTTCAATTCCTACTGTTGAATGTTTCTGTGATGTAAAATGAGATTTAGCTAAAATAGTTTTTCAGGAGTAAAGGACTTTTCTTGTTGAAGGTGTTCTAATCCCATCCAAAGGCACTTTCACAGCCGCACACTCAGAATAATGTTTGACCAAATAACTGGGTCCCCGTGGCCCAGTCAAGTTGACCCACAAAATTAATCATCACAGGATCACAGACTAATGATGAAGCAAAGAAGCATGTTCGTGTTGGAGATACTTCCTACTAGAGTTTTCCTAACGGAAAGGAACCTAAGAAAGAAATCCTCTTGGACAAAGGAGTGTAAGTGTTCCACTTAGGCCTTTCACTGGCTGCCTGATCACTTTTTATCTGAATGTCTGGAAGGCAGGGAGCTACTTCCCAGAGGGAGCAACCAATGATGATTGCAAATGGGTAGAGAAATACCCCGGCTTCCTCATCCCTCATGTTAGGCACATCTAATGTACGTGTGTACAATCTGCAACAGGAGCATGGTGAAATTGGGTCTCAGTTGTCCAATGGTAACTTCAGTCTCATTAATACACTGTATCCAATTCCTTTTCTTGTCTAATTCTCCACTCCCCTACTGGGGCTACCCAAGATATCACCTCTAAAATAAACTGCTTGCACTCAGATCAGGTCTCAGGTTCTGTTTCCAAGGAAACCAGACCTAAGATAAGAGAATAAATTAGACAATCATAAATTCATTTTTACATGGGTTTAAGGTTGAAATTCACATACATGGTTCTCCAAAAAATCCTACATGGAATTTGTGTTTAATGTAGGCCAGAAAAAATGCTTGGAAAAAATAAATGCAAAATCTCTGATAAACATATTTTAAATACAGGCCTCAGTGAATTATCAGAGACAGTTTTCCAAGGAAAAAAAGTCACAATAAAACTATCTGAGAACATACAAGGATTCAAGTCTTCATGCTTAAGAGTCTCTAAAATCAGAATGAAATTTTTTAAATGAAAAAAAATTAACCCATAGATTCACTGAAATCTCTTTCACAATCTCAGCACATTTTTTGAAAACATTGACAAATTCATTTTAAAATTTATATGGAATTGCAGAACCAAAAAATTTTGAAATAGAACAAAGTTGGAGGAATGACAGTAACTGATTTCAATACTAGCTATAAAGCTACAGTAATTAAGACAGTGTGGTTTTGGTATAAGAACAAGCATACAAATTAATAGAATATGGTAAACAGTCTAGAAACAGATCTTCACATATATAGCCAATTGATTTTTGACAGAAGTACCAATGTAATTCAATGAGCTGAGGATATCTTTTCAACAAAATGTCCTGCAAAAATTGGATAATTGCATAGAAAAAAAATGAACCTTGGCTTTTATTGACTCCAAACCCCAAGGTTAACTTTAAATAACCAAAGACCTAGACCTAAAAGCTAAAACTATGATACTTCTAAAAGAAATGATAGGAAAAGGTTTTCATAATCTTGGATTAAGCACTTGAAAAATGCTCAGCATTTTCATTCATGAGAGAAATAAAAATTAAATTCACTAGAATGACCAAAATTTTAAAATTGACAACACCAAGTAAGTATTGGGAAGGATGTAGAGCTGGTGGAAATACAAAATGGAACAACCACACTGGGAGACAGTTGGACTGTTTCTTAAAGTCACACTAATCATATGACCTAGGTATTCTGCTCCTTTTATTGTACCCAAGAGAAATGAGAATATGGCCACCCAAAGACTTGCACATGAGTGTTTACAGAAGCTATATTCATAATATCAAAAGCAAAACAAAACTGAAATTAACCAAAATGTCTGTCAGCAAGTGAATCAATGAATGTGTTTTGCTGTAATCTACCAAATATAATGAAATACTTGTTTCACTAGATTGTTTGACTGCTAAGTCATGTCCAGCTCTTTGTGACCCCATGGACTGTAGCCCTCCAGGCTCCTTTCTCCATGGGATTTTTCTGGCAAGAATACTGGAGTGGGTTGACATGCCCTCCTCCAGGGGATTTCCTTCACCCAGGAATTGAAACTGCATCTCCTGCTTGGCAGGCAGATTCTTTACCACTGAGCCACCGGGGAAGCCCATAATAGAACACCACTCAGCAATAAAAAAGAGCAAACTGTTGGAATACCCAACATGGGTGAATTTCAAGAACATTACACTGGATGAGAGAAAACAGATACCAAAGTGTATACACTCTGTGATCCCATTTACGAAGTTCTAGAAAAGAAAAAGGGAATCTACAATGACAGAAACATTCTCAACATCATGCACAGTTTTTAAAAGGCAAAGTAAAACCACAGCGAGGTGTGGTTTTTCAGTCTTCAGGATAGCCAAAGTATGTGCTTTGAACAAAGCACAAATCTACAACAGAGGTCAGAGGTGGAATTTGGGAACTGACTGCAAAGGACCTTGAGAGAATATTTTGACTATGGCAGAATACCCAAGAGTATACATTTATCAAAATCCAACAAAATATACACTTAAAATGAGTTTTAGTGTAAGTCAATTATACACCAGCCAGGCAAATGGGAAGTTACTGTTTAATGATCATAGCTTCCCGTTGGGGAAGCTGAAAAAGTTCATCTTTTTTCGTGGTGGTGATATGTGGTATTTCATGTGAATTTCTAAAACAACAACGTGAATATACACTTAAAAATAACTAAAATGGTAAATTTTTTATTGTATATTTTACTATAATAAAAAAAATGTGTACCTTAATAATACTGATTTTGCAAAAATGAAAAGATGGTGTCCAAGGTAGAAGTTTGAAAAAGAGTGAAATACAATGTCTGGAAATGAATATAGGGGTTTTCTTGATGGCTCAGCAGGCAAAGAATCAGCCTGCAATGCAGGAGACACAGGAGACATGGGTTTGCTTCCTGGGTCAGGAAGATCCCCTGGGGGAGAAAAATGGCAACCCACTCCAACATACTCGCCTGAAAAATTCCATGGACCGAGGAGCCTGTGCAGTCCTGAGGAGCTTGTGTGGTCCACAGTCTGCGTGGTCACAAGGAGTCAGACACGACTGAGTGACTGACGCACACTCATACAGAAATGAATATATAATATTTGGAAATATCTATGGAGGATCTACTACATGTTAGCAAGATGTTTGATGCTGTCGAAGGTTGTCTTTCCTCCTTGAGCTTCACAGGATAAGAGATGGGAAAAGGAAGATCCAAAGCTTGAGTTAGACAGACGTAGGACGTTGCATGTGGTACTAGTGGTAAAGAACCTGCCTGCCAGTGGAGAGGTAAGAGATTCAGGTTCAGTCCCTGGGTCGGGAAGATCCCCTGGAGGAGGGCATGGCAACCCACTCCAGTATTCTTGCCTGGAGAACCGCATTGACAGAGAAGCCTGGCAGGCGACAGTCCGTAGGGTCGCAAAGAATCGGACACAACTGAAGCGACTTAGCACACACGCCCAAGGAATGCTTTAAAGAAGTGAATGATATTTGCATTCATGAAAAAAACAATTTGCCTTAAAGAAGTCATGCTAGTTTTTTTTTCAATTAATTTTTATTAAGCACTCATGGTTTATCCCAGGCTTCTCTCTCTCTTTTCTCTGACTCTCTCCTGCCCTCCCTTCCCTCTCTCTGATTTTCCTTTCTTATGACTCAAGTGTTAGTTGCTCAGTCGTGTCCAGCTCTTTGAGACCCCATGGACTATAGCCCACAAGGCCCCTCTGTCCATAGAATTCTCCAGGCAAGAATACTGGAGTGGGTTGCCATTTCCTTCTCCAGGGGATCTTCCCGACCCAGGAATCAAACCCGGGTCTCCTGCATTGCAGGCAGATCCTTTAGCATCTGAGCCACCAGGGAAGAATCAAGCCTCCCCCAAACCTGCTCTACCAAAGGTCACAGTGACCTGCTTCCTCATTGGGAAGCACTGTTGAATCTTCGTTTTACCTGAATTCCAAAGCACTCTTAAATCTTCGTTTAACCTGAATTCTTGACCAAACTCAACACTGATAATTCCTCCAATCTAATAAAACTTTCGACTCCTGGCTTCTCAGCTGCCAGTCTGTCTGCATCTTCACCTGTATCCCTGACAGCACCATCTCAGCCTCCTCTTTTTCTCTTCATGCCAGATTTCAGGAATTGACAGATGTTTTCTGTAAAAGGAATGATGGTTCATATTTTAGGTTTCATGGGTCACAGGGTCCCCACTGCACATGCTTTGTTTTTTTGTTTGCCTGCTGTTGTTTAAAACCCTTTCAAATTTTAAAAGCCCTTCTTAGACGAGTGTTTCTGCTCTGTGTGGGTCCCCCCGAACTCTGAGGGTTCTTCGTGGACCACTCCACCCACTGTCATTGTTCCAACCCCTGTAACCCAAAGACCTCAATAGCAATGCCCTTTAAATTCCATCTTCCCATCAAGGCGTGTTAAGGATGTCCCATTTTCTGCATTCCAAGAAAAAGAGAAAAAGGGCCAAGTACACAAACAGATGATTTTAAGCATATGAAGACTTTCAACCTACACGATAGAAGACAAAGTCAAACCACAATGAGATGTGGTTTTTCAATCTCACAGACTAACAAACATGGAAGAGTGATAAGGAAAAGGGTTGATGGGGTATTGGAGAGATAAGCATCATCCTTTTCAGTGGACAATTTAGCAATATCTTTCAAAATATGAAATGCACACATCTTCTGACCCAGAAGGTCCATTTGTAGGTAGTTATATGAGAATGACAGGATGGAGAATACCTGGGTGGCATGTTACTACTTGTATACAGAAGGTATGGAGACAACAAATGCATATACAGCAGATTGTTAACAGTGGTTTGGGTGGGGCAGAAACTGGTGAGGAGTCAAGGATGGGGGAGAAACTGAGTTTTTCACTGTTGCAACTTTCTGTATTGTTAGAATATTTTGGTCTTAGGCATACAGTATTTTTACCAAAAAATTAACAAGGAATAGTTGAGTTAGACGGGGCCTTTGTTGTTATTGCTGTTCAGTCGCCAAGCCGTGTCTGATTCTTTGTAACTCCATGGACTACAGCATGCCAGGCTTCCCTGTCCTTTACCATCTCCCAGAATTCACCCAAGTTCATGTCCATTGAGTCGCCGATCCCATCCAACCATCTCATCCTCTGCTGCTATTTTCTCTTTTTGCCTTCAATCTCTCCTAGCTTCAGGATCTTTTCCAATGAGTCAGCTTTTCATATCAGATGGCCAAGTATTGGAGCTTCAGCTTCAGCATCAGTCCTTCCAATGAGTACTCAGGGTTGATTTCCTTTAAGACTGACTGGTTTGATCTCCTTGCAGCCCAAGGGATTCCCAAGAGTCTTCTCCAACACCACAATTCAAAAGCATAAATTCTTTGGCATTCAACCTTCTTTATGGTCCAATTCGCACATCTGTACATGGCTACTGGAAAGACCATAACTTTGACTATGCAGGACTTTGTCAGCAAAATGATGTCTTTACTTTTTAATATGTTGTCTAGGTTTGTCATAGAAGGGACCTCAAGGGCTATCTAATCCAACTGCACTTTTTGCAAATGAGGAAACTGAGCTCAGAGTAATTCTGTGACTTTCCTAAGATCTTCCTGTTACTGGCTGAGCTTGAACTTGAGTCCAGGCCTCCAAATTCCAATCTGGCCCTGGTCCTTCTACACATACTATGTCACATTTCTAAGTTGATCCCCTTGATTCGGGAAGTTTATCTACATAATTTGAATATGACAGAGAAATAAGGCATTTATAAAATTAAACATTTGCAATGTATTTTCTTTAAAAAGTCCATTCTTGTATTTTATAATATCAAAGTACAGGCATACCTCATTTTATTGCCCTTTGCTTTCTTATGCTTCACAGGTACTTGTGTGTGTGTGTGTGTGTGTGTGTGTGTGTGTGTTTTACAAATTGAAGGTATGTGGCCACCCTGCATTGATATTGGTGCTGTTTTTCCAAGGCTCTGTGTGACATTTTACTAATTTTCACAATATTTTAAGCTTTTTTGTTATTGTTATATTTGTAATGGTGATCTGTGACCAGTAATCTTGTACTATTGTGAAAAAATTGACTTGCTAAAGGCTCAGATGATTTTTTAGTAATAAAGTATTTTTAAATTTATGTTTAAATAAAGATTAAAGGCAAAAGGAGAGGGGGGTAGCAGAGGATAAGATGGTTACATAGCATTACCAATTCAATGGACCTGGGTTTGAGAAAACCCCAGGAGATAGTGAAGGATGGGGAAGCCTGGCGTGCTGCAGTTCATGGGGTCCAAAAGAGTCAGACATGACTTAGCAACAAAGCAACAACAACAACTTTTAAATTAAAGTATGTACATTGTTTTTAAAACACACAATGCTATGGCACACAATAAGACTACAATGTAGTATAAACATAACTCTTATAGGCACTGGGAAACCAAACCTTCATGCTTTATTGCAATATTTGCTTTACTGCAGTAGTCTGAAACTGAACCTGTTGTATCAGTTCAGCATTCAGTCATGGCTATATTAGATGATTTAGTATCTAGAGAACTGATAGAAAATTTAAATATTGCAGAAGCGTATTGCAGTGTTTCCTCAACAAGCATTCCAGCCTTTTCCCATCAGGTGGCAGCCATGAGTGATTTGCATAGGACCAACCCCACTCCCAATTCCAGGGAACACCTTGATTGATCTAAGCAAGGTTTCTTGCTACATTCATTTATTTAGAGTATATAGGCCTTAACCAATCAGCATTTGCCATTCCCCTGCCCACAGGGATTCATTTAGGATTGGTCCAATCAGTGTCAAACCTGAAGAGCTTTACTGAGACTCATGGAACAAAAACATATTCTTCTTCTGGATACCATGGTGTGTATATGAGAAGCTTGGAACGACTGCAACCTTTTTGCTACCAAGAGGGAACCTTGCCTAAGAACTCAGCTAACACAACAGAAGGCAAAGTAGAGAGTAAGAAACCAACTCCTTGAGGACATTATTAAGTTGCTAAATCATACCAATCCCGGCATTGTCAACCGGCAAAGTCACATAAGAACTCTAGACTTTCTAATTATGTGAACAAAATTCCCTCATGTATATTAGAGCTAATTTGAGTTCAGTTCAGTCGCTCAGTCATATCCAACTCTTTGCAACCCCATGGACTGCAGCATGCCAAGCTTCCCTGTCCATCACCAACTCCTGGAGCTTACTCAGGCTCATGTCCTTCAAGTTGGTGGTGCCATCCAATCATCTTATTATTTGTCATCCCCTTCTCCTCCCGCCTTCAATCTTTCCCAGCATCAGGGTCTTTTCAAATGAGTCAGTTCTTCATATCAGCTGGCCAAAGTATTGGAGTTTCAGCTTCAGCATCAGTCCTTCCAATGAATATTCAGGACTGATCTCCTTTAGGATGGACTGGTTGGATCTCCTTGCAGTCCGAGGGACTCTCAAGAGTCTTCTCCAACACCACAGTTCAAAAGCATCAATTCTTCAGCGCTCAGCTTTCTTTACAGTCCAACTCTCACATCCATACATGACTACTGGAAAAACTATAGCTTTGACTAGATGGACCTTTGTTGGCAAAGTAATGTCTCTGCTTTTTAATATGCTATCTAGGTTGATCACAGCTTTTCTTCCAAGAAGCAAGCGTTTTTTACTTTCATGGCTGCAGTCACTGTCTGCAGTGATTTTGGAGCCCCAGAATAATAAAGTTTCTCACTGTTTCCACTGTTTCCCCATCTATTTGCCATGAAGTGATGGGACTGGATGGCATGAGCTGAGTTTTCTGAATGTTGAGCTTTAAGCCAACTTTTTCACTCTCCTTTTTCACTTTCATCAAGAGGCTCTTTAGTTCTTCACTTTCTGCCATAAGGGTGGTGTCATCTGTGTATCTGAGGTTTTTGATATTACTCCCAGAAATCTTGACTCCAGCTTTTGCTTCATCCATCCAGTACATGAGCATTTCTTATGATGTACTCTGCATATAAGTTAAATAAGCAGGGTGACAATATACAGCCTTGACGAACTCCTTTCCTGATTTGGAATCAGTCTGTTCTTCCATGTCCAGTTCTAACTGTTGCTTCCTGACCTGCATACAGATTCCTCAAGAGGCAGGTCAGGTGGTCTGGTATTCCCATCTCTTGAAGAATTTTCCACAGTCTTTTGTGGTCCACAAAGTCAAAGGCTTTGGCATAGTCAATAAAGCAGAAGTAGATGTTTTCCTGGAACTCTTGCTTTTTCGATGATCCAGCAGATGGTGGCAATTTGATCTCTGGTTCCTCTGCCTTTTCTAAAACCAGCTTGAACATCTGGAAGTTCACGGTTCACATACTGTTGAAGCCTGCCTTGGAGAATTTTGAGCATTACTTTACTAGCGTGTGAGATGAGTGCAATTGTGCAGTAGTTTGAGCATTCTTTGGCATTGCCTTTCTTTGGATTGGAATGAAAACTGACCTTTTCCCATCTTGTGGCCACTGCTTAGTCTTCCAGATTTGCTGGCATATTGAGTGCAGCACTTTTACAGCATCATCTTTTAGAATTTGAAATAGCTCAACTCGAATTCCATCACCTTCACTAAAGGAAATCAGTCCTGAATATTCATTGGAGGACTGATGTTGAAGCTGAAGCTCCAATACTCTGGCCACCTGATGCAAAGGACTGACTTATTTGAAAAGACTCTGATGCTGGGAAAGATTGAAGGCAGGTGGAGAAGGGGATGACAGAAGATGAGATGGTTGAATGGCATCACCAACTCTAAGGACATGAGTCTGTGTAAGCTCCAGGAGTTGGTGATGGACAGGGAAGCTTGGCGTGCTGCAGTCCATGGGGTCGCAAAGAGTCGGACAGGACTGAGCGACTGAACTGAACTGAGAAAGGCTTTATAGAGCCCAGCCCTGGGGGGTTGTAACTGTGCCCACAGCTCCCCCTTCTGTGTGCCACAAGACCCTCAACCTAGAACATGCCCAGGGCAGGGAGGATGCAGGTCTCTGGCCTTCAGTTAGTTCAGTATTTACTGAGCTACTGAGCATGGTATTTAGCTGTGGAATACAGGAACAATACAGGATATAGAAACAATCAAGTTCCTGCCCCGAGGATGCCTGGAGGGCAATGGAGGAAGTGACACACAAAATTCCTTTCCCTTTTTCCCTTATGTCTGATTAACCATCTACCTTCACAAAACATTTAAATATAGATACTGGGGCTTCCCAGGTAGCTCAGTGATAAAGAGTCCCCCTGCCAATGCAGGAGACCAGGATTCAATCCCTGGATCAGGAAGATCCACTGGAGAAGGAAATGGCAGCCCACTCAAGTATTCTTGCCTGGGAAATCCCATGGACAGAGGAGCCTGGCGGGCTACAGTCCATGGGGTTGCAAAAGAGCTGGACATGACTTAGTGAGTAAATAACAAGAGCAGTAACAAATGAGGTTGACTAGATAATTTTAGCATTCCAGAACTCTTCCTTTAATTTTTCTCTTTGTATCCCATGCAGCACAGTGTCTAACATGCAGTGGTGTTAATGAACAAATAAATCAAATATTTTACAAACATTCACTCTTAAAAATGATTACATGTGGTAACAATAAATGTTTCTACTTTAAAACTTCTACTTTAGCTTCCCTGGTGGCTCAGATGGTAAAAAGTTTGCCTGCAGTGCAGGAGCCCTGGGTTCAATCCCTGGGTCAGGAAGATCTCCTGGAGAAGGAAATGGCAACCCACTCCAGTATTCCTGCCTGGAAAATCCCATGGACGGAGGATCCTGCCAGGCTGGGGTCGCAAAGAGTCGGACACGACTTCACTTTCACTTTAAAACTTAGATGCAAGAAATAGTTAAGCTTGAAACAAAGAAAAACCCAGAACACATTTTTTTACATCTGAGGATGCATGTATTATGAGGACCTTATGAGGACAAGATCATTGGCATTTGGTTAATCCTGAACAGTAGATGCTATTAATAATGGTTGGTAAGGAATGTCACTGAATTTCCATATTTCTTGACCTTTCCCCTCTGTCTTGGTTCAGTGAAGTAAGTCTTGTATTGGGTTCAGTTTAAGGGTTTAAAAAAATGTTAAAAAGAACTCTCCGGCCATCGAGTGGTTAGAACTCAGTGTTTTTAAACTGTATTCTGATTAATACAGGTAGAAGTTAAGTAAATCTCATAACTGGAGAGTCTGATATCTAGCCAAAATCTTGGCTAAACAGAAGAACTCACCACAGAACCTCTCTTGAACAAAAGCTTCTTGTTTCTTCTTCAGTTTCCAGCTAGAGAACATTTTCAGCTGCACGTGCTTCTGAGGAAGTTTATGCTGCCTGCTAGGGTCCAGCCTCCTTTTTCCAAGGGGTCTCCTTCCCATCATGAGAGTGTGTTGATTTAAAATGGTAGTTAAACCAACAAAGGACTCAGAGAATCTCAAGAAAATGTTCCTTGGAGAGCTCACCCTCTCCTAAAACACTGCAGCCTTTCCCTTTGTGTTTCTCAAGGAATAAGGACACTCAGAGGCCATGCCTGTGACCTCTGGCACCCAGAACAGAGTCAAAATGCTGGTTCCATTTCTTCAGACATTCTCTGGCCAACTACATGGGCAAGTGTGTGTGTGTACATGTGTATTTGATTACTTTATAAAACCAGAATCAAATGTTCTATTATAAAAAAAAACTACTTTTGAGTTTGCTGGAAAAAACCTCTAAAAACAGTCATAACTAGCACATCTAAAAATTCTGTTTCTTTCTCCCCTGTGGTGTCTTTTGTTTTTGCCAAGAAGAAAGGGCTCTGTTTACATTTTGCATCACCCTCTTCACGTGTTCGGGATCCTCCTCACCAGACTCACGTGTTCTGGCAGCCTGCAGGCATTCTCTCTTGCTCCCACCCCTTAAAGGAGCCACACCGTGGCTGTGACACAATCCAACACTGAGGGTATGCGTCACGCCAGAAGATTGTTCTTGTTATTTTTTAATCGCAATCAAAGCTGCTGCCTTTCTTAACTCAGACTGTGTCAGAAGATGATCTGACTCTTTGATCCCTCTCTTTCAGTGGTTTGCAAATGTGATTGTGCATCCATGTTCAGTGAGTCTCTTTAAATTATGGCGCTCACATAATATATGGGGTCCTGAAAACCAGGGGTATAAATAAAACCATCCATCCAGTTTTATACATATGTCACTGACCATAAAGAAGGCTGAGCACTGAAGAATTGATGTTTTCGAGCTGTGGTGCTGGAGAAGACTCTTGAGAGTCCCTTGGACTTCGAGGAGATCCAACCAGTCCATCCTAAAAGATATCAACCCTGAATATTCACTGGAAGGAATGATGCTGAAGCTGAAGCTCCAATACTTTGGCCACCTGATGCCAAGAACCACCTCAATGGAAAAGACTCTGATGCTGGGAAAGATTAAGCGCAGGAAGAAAGGGAAACAAC
Organism: Okapia johnstoni; assembly: GCA_024291935.2. Classification (NCBI taxonomy): domain Eukaryota; kingdom Metazoa; phylum Chordata; class Mammalia; order Artiodactyla; family Giraffidae; genus Okapia; species Okapia johnstoni. The sequence goes on along the minus strand of CM044306.1, from coordinate 142,564,125 downwards.
GGAGAGTGAGATGGTTGGATGGCATCACTGACACAATGGACAGGAGTTTGAGCAAACTTTGGGAGATGGTGAAGGACAGGGAGGCCTGGTGTGTTCAGTCCACTGGGGTTGCAGGGAGTTGAACAAGATTTAGTGACAGAACAACAACAATACTGACCATCATCCACCAACCACTGGGGTAGGTGAAATACGATGTACGTGGCTTCTGGGGTCCACATAGTCTGTAGAGATAGTTACTGTATGTACTGAATTCTAACTCAGTCCATATTTATTGAACTTTTGAATGCTGTGCTTGCCTTCAGCCTAGAGACAGAGCTAAACAAAGGAATAAAAGATGAAAGAGTTAGTGGCCCCTCTTCTGAAAAGATTCCCATCTTTCTCACCTCAGCCCAGCAGCGTGTGCCTACCCAAGGCAGCTGGCATCAATCACTCAACAAGCATGTGAAAGACAGAACGAAGTAGGAACTTGCTACCTAGTTTAGGAGAAAAGATGTGTCTACATAAAAGAGCTAGAGATCAATGCAAGTTCATGTAGAATCGAGCGATGGAACGTGGTGACAAAGACAGGAGCATGGATGGAATTTGAAAAGGGGATAAAATGGCTGGGCTCAGGTTCGGGAGCATCTTCCATGGAAGATGGAGCCTTGGGAGCTGTCCCTTGAATGAAGTGAGGAACTGAACTAACACAAAGGACAGCAAAGCGGGTTCTCTGGCTGGAAAATAGATGAGCTCGGAGAAAGCCTAGAGCTAGAATGAAAGGGCTGAGCATCCTTGTTTACCTTTGTCCTTCTTTCATATTTTTTCTGCTGCTTCACACATTAGACTTCCTCCAACTCCAGCTAATAGGCTGCAGATTTATAGAATAGCCACCTGTATTTTACACCATCTGCTCAGGGAATGTTTTATACCTATTCTCCCATCTTTTCAGGGAAGGAAGGAGCATCGTATCTGATGAGGAAATATAGAATCATTGAAGAGAAGTGGCTCTTTTCCTGTCTGGCCCTTCCCTCCTCTTCCCAAATGATCCAGTCATCCTAAAGTATTAGATGGGGCAGAGCGAGGTGGACATTCACGGTGCAGGAGAGAGAGTTACCTGTGGTGTGTTGGCACCCACTCTAGGTAAAGAGGATCTCTGTGCCAGGGGGAAGTCTGATCGGGGGTCAGAGCCCGTGAGGGTGGGGCATCCACAGACAGGGTGGCTCCCTGTGTGTGTCAGAGTGCAAACACAATGACCAAGTCATCCTCATGTGAGCGTATTGGAGCCTGAGCAGAGAGGTAAGCGTCCATAAGAGGGAGGGGTGGAGGTGAGCCCAGGAAACTGATCAGATAAATAAATCTATGAAGGTTTCTCACACTCGAGAAAGGAGTCGCAAAGAAGGAAAGGGAGAAAGCCAGAATGAACATGGTGGTGTTGGATTGGAATTGGACGTATGAACACGAACCATGATTTTCAAGATAAAAAGACAAATGATAGAGAGATGGAGAGACTAGATAGATAGGAATATAGGCATAGATGTACATATGCAAATTTGCGCTGTAGCATATGGACTCCCCAGTTATGCACTTTAGGAGGCCTGGGTTTCCCGCTTGCCTTTGCCTCTTATTAAAGTAATTAAGGTTAAAGATTCTAAGGTGGTCCCTGATGGTCCATCCCTCCCGGAGCTCATGCCCTTGTGGAACTAATTCCCTCCCCTTGAGTGTGACATGACCAATGACTTGCTCTCAACCAACAGGATGTCATTTCTGCAATCATATTGCATGAGATTATGTCTGTCTTGCTTGGAGACTCTCTCCCTTGCTAGCTTTCACGAAGCAAGCTGCTATGTTTAGTGACTTGTCCTGTGCAGAGGCCCACATGGATAAAAAAAAAATTGGAGGCAACTTTATTCTTTGTGTCCTTACCAAGAACTGAGGGAGGCACACAAGAGAGGGTCCTTTTTGATCCTCCCAATCCCATAAAAGAAGGAAATGGCAACCCACTCTAGTATTCTTGTCTGGAAAATCCCTTGGACAGAGGAACCTGACGGGCCACAGTCCATGGGGTCGCAAGAGAGTCGGACATGAGTGAGCAACTAAGCTACAACAACCTCTAGCCAACAGCCTCCGAGAAACTGAGGCTCTTTGTCCAACAAGTCCACAAAGAACTGAGTGCTGCCATCACATGAGCTTGGAAATGGGTCCTTCCCCATTTGAGCCTGGAGACAAGACAGCCCCAGCTGACAGTTTTTGGGACCGTGATGCAGAGGAATAGCTAAGCCTTGGCTGGACTTCTGACCTCAGAAACAAAATGATAACAACTGAGTGTTGTTGTAAGCTGCTAATTTGTGCAGCTATAGAGAACTGACAGCAGAACCTGGCGGGCCACAGTCCACGAGGTTGCAAAGAGTCGGACACGACTAAGCGACTACTACTCAACACTCAATGGAGAACCGGCACAAGCGCTCCCTGAGGATGCCTAAGGGACCAGCACTCCAGTAGCAGTGAGCACAGATGGTGCCCAAATTTGGACTTTAAGGCCACTTTCAACTAAAAGGAACCATGGCTCCTTAGAGAGATGGCTGATTCCAGGACTGCAGCAGAGAAAGTACAAAGTGAACCTGGAACATTTTGTTGTGCCAGAAAATAAGAAAATGCTCAAAGAATGATCAGGGCATGTCAAAAGGATATAGAAGCCGACTTGAAAGGGTTCCCATCAGCCAAGTCAGGGATAATTTGAACATCAGGATGAATGATCATAGTAGCAGATTACGAATCTGTTGCATAAAACAAGAAGCCATGTGTCCATAGAGATAAAAGTAAATAATCTAATGAATAAATTGAAAATTTGACAAGAAGTTAGATATTTAGATCAACTCAAGATACTTCCTCACATAATGGTTATTAATGAGAAAGAGGAGAGAAACGTGGCAGATACTACCTTTATTCCACAATGGAAGTTCACCTCATCATTAATAGGAGAGACTGAAATCGTGCAGCCTGAGAGGATGCACTGAGAGGAACACAGAAGCATCCATTTGAGATTCCTGCTCAAGACACATAACTTGAACCTACTCATGAGGAAATATCAGACCAATCCAAATTGGGGGGCTGCTCCAAAAATAACTAGTTTGTGACCTTCAAAAGTGTCAGGGTCATGAAAGTCGAGGAGAGACTAGGAACTGTTCATGACTATGGGAACATGACAAGTCACTGCAATGCATGATTTTGAACTGGATCTTTTGGCTGTAAACAATGTATTTTGAGCAGTTTGCAAAATTTGAGTAGTATGAAAAGATTTGGTGGTAGCAATGCATCAGTGTTGCTTTACTGATCACAATGGTCATACTTTGGTGATGTAGCAGAATATCGGAATTCCACAATAAAGTTTTGGAAGGTGATAGGTTGTGATGTCAGCAACTTATTTTCAAATAGGTCAGTTTTTTTAAAAGTTTTTTGCCCTTTATTTCCAGCTTCTTTGTTGTTGTTCAGTCACTGAGTTGTGTCCGACTCTTTGTGACCCTATGGACTGCAGCATGCCAGGCTTCCCTGTCCTTCACCATCTCCTGGAGTTTGTTCAAACTCATTTCCATTGAGTCAGTGATGCTATCCAACTATCTCATCCTCTGTTGTCCCCTTCTCCTCCTGCCTTCAATCTTTCTCAGCATCAAGTTCTTTTCTAATGAGTTGGCTCTTCGAATCAGGTGGCCAAAGTATTGGAATTTTAGCTTCAGTCCTTCCAATGAATGTAACTTCTTGGTAAGTTTGTGATTGTTTCAAAATTTTTTAAAAATTCATTAAAAAAGAAAAATTCCAGTCCAGGGATTCCCAGAATGTGTTCCCTAGAATAGAAGCAACAAGGTTATCTGGGAACTTGTTGGAAATGCAAACTGTTGGGCCCCACCCTTTAGGTAATTCTGAAGCACTCGTAAAGTTTGAAAACCACTGTACTAAACAGCATTCAAAAAGCCAGTTTTTAACTGAGTAAACTTGAACTGTTGCTTACAAGTAAGATTGGTCTTTTGGAATTCCTTCCTCTCTTTCTGGGCCTGCCTGTGGCTCAGGTGATAAAGAATTTGTCTGCAATGTAGGAGATCCGGGTTCGATCCCTGGGTCGAGAAGATCTCCTGGAGAAGGGACTGGCAACCCACTTCAGTATTCTTGCCTGGAGAATTCCATGGACAGCAGAGCCTGGCGGGCTACAGTCCATGGGGATTACAAAGAGTTGGACACGACTGAGCAACTAACACTAACTAACCTCTCTTCATAATGATCCATTATGAAGCTGACATTTGAATGCAGAGTTCCAAAGAATAGCAAGAAGAGATAAGAAAGCCTTCCTCAGCGATCAATGCAAAGAAATAGAGCAAAACAACAGAATGGGAAAGACCAGAGATCTCTTCAAGAAAATTAGAGATACCAAGGGAACATTTCATGCAAAGATGGGCTCGATAAAGGACAGAAATGGTGTGGACCTAACAGAAGCAGAAGATATTAACAAGAGGTGGCAAGAATACACAGAACTGTACAAAAAAGATCTTCATGACCCAGACAATCACAATGGTGTGATCACTCACCTAGAGTCAGACATCCTGGAATGTGAAGTCAAGTGGGCCTTAGGAAGCATCACTATGAACAAAGCTAGTGGAGTTGATGGAGTTCCAGTTGAGCTATTTCAAATCCTGAAAGGTGATGCTGTGAAAGGGCTACACTCAATATGCCAGCAAATCTGGAAAACTCGGCAGTGGCCACAGGACTGGAAAAGGTCAGTTTTCATCCCAATCCCAAAGAAAGGCAGTGCCAAAGAATGCTCAAACTGCCGCACAATTGCACTCATCTCACACGCTAGTAAAGTAATGCCCAAAATTCTCCAAGCCAGGCTTCAACAGTATGTGAACCGTGAACTTCCAGATGTTCAAGCTGGTTTTAGAAAAGGCAGAGGAACCAGAGATCAAATTGCCACCATCTGATGGATCATCGAAAAAGCAAGAGAGTTCCAGAAAAACATCTACTTCTGCTTTATTGACTATGCCAAAGCCTTTGACTGTGTGGATCACCACAAACTGTGGAAAATTCTGAAAGAGATGGGAATACCAGACCACCTGACCTGCCTCTTGAGGAACTTGTATACAGGTCACGAAGCAACAGTTAAAACTGGACATGGAACAACAGACTGGTTCCAAATAGGAAAAGGAGTACGTCAAGGCTGTATATTGTTACCGTGCTTATTTAACTTATATGCAGAGTACATCATGAGAAATGCTGGGCCGGAGGAAGCACAAGCTGGAATCAAGATTGCTGGGAGAAATACCAATAACCTCAGATGTGCAGATGATACCACCCTTATGGCAGAAAGTGAAGAGGAACTAAAAAGCCTCTTGATGAAAGAGAAAGAGGAGAGTGAAAAAGTTGGCTTAAAGCTCAACATTCAGAAAACTAAGCTCATGGCATCCGGTCCCATCACTTCATGAGAAATAGATGGGGAAACAGTGGAAACAGTGGCTGACTTTACGTTTTGGGGCTCCAAAATCACTGCTGATGGTGATTGCAGCCATGAAATTAAAAGACGCTTACTCCTTGGAAGGAAAGTTATGACCAACCTAGACAGCATATTAAAAAGCAGAGACATTACTTTGCCAACAAAGGTCCGTCTAGTCAAGGCTATGGTTTTTCCAGTAGTTGTTTACGGATGTGAGAGTTGGACAGTGAAGAAAGCTGAGCACTGAAGAATTGATGCTTTTGAACTGTGGTGTTGGAGAAGACTTTTGAGAGTCCCTTGGACTGCAAGGAGATCCAACCAGTCCATCTTAAAGGAGATCAGTCCTGGGTGTTCATTGGAAGCACTGATGTTGAAGCTGAAACTCCAATGCTTTGCCCACCTCACACAAAGAGCTGACTCATTGGAAAAGACCCTGATGCTGGGAAGGATTGAGGGCAGGAGGAGAAGGGGACGACAGAGGGTGAGATGGCTGGATGGCATCACTGACTCGATGGACATGATTTGGGTGGACTCCAGGAGTTGGTGATGGAGAGGGAGGCCTGGCGTGCTGCAATTCATGGAGTTGCAAAGAGTCGGACACGACTGAGCGACTGAACTGAACTGAACTGGTAAGGCTGACAAATGTGACACTAGGTAAAGAAAGTGGAACACTACGAAGAGGTTCTGAAACTGTTTTAGAAAAGGAAGAAAGGAAGCACTGTTTACCGGGAAGACGTCACACTCCGGGTTCTGTGCTAGGTTCTTTCCAGTAGGAAAGAAAATCCATAATTTTCAGGATAGCCTCCAGAAATGTGGAAAATTGATCAGGATCTCTTAACCCAATTCACTGAATATTCTAGGTTTTTAGAAGTCTATTCAAGATTTATTCATTAAGCATCTTTTGATCACCTACCATATACCTCATAGTGAGCAAAGCATTGAAAGTTGTATTGTAGTTCATTCCTATGCACGAGATTTGGAGGCTAGGACAAAAACCTCCATAATACATATAATCTTCTTTTAAATCACAGCTTGATTGAGATATATTTCACACACCATAGAATTCATCTATTAAAAGTGTACAATTCAATGGTTTTTAGTATATTCAAAAGTTGTACAGCCATCACCACAATCAATTTTAGAACATTTTCATCATCTCAGAAAGAAACCTTATACTATTAGTAGTCACTCCCCAATCTCTCCTCCCCTCAGCTCCTGGCAACCACTCATCTACTTTCTGTCTCTGTGGATTGGCCTACTTTGGACATTTCATATAAATAGAATCATAAAATACGTGGTCTTTTGTGACTGGCTTCTTCACTTAGCAGATTGTTTGCAAGGTTTATCCATGGTGTGGCATGTGTTAGAATTTCATTTCCTTTTATTGCTGAATGCTGTTCCACTGTATGGATGGACTTCCACTGTGTGGATGTCCCATTGCCTGGATGGACTTCCATTGTGTGGATGTCCCATTGTATGGCTGGACTTCCACTGTATGGATGGACTTCCACTGTATGGATGTTCCACTGTATGAATGGACTACTTTGGTCCACGGGGTTGCAAGAGTCAGACACAACTTAGTGACTAAACCACACCACCACCACTTCCTTGTTTATTCTTCCATTGGTGGACATTGGGATTGTTTCCACCTTTTGACAGTTCTGAATGATGCTGCTGTGATACTTTTGAACAAATCTTGTTGTTTTCACCACAGCGCTTGGCATGCAGGATCATAGTTCCCATGGAAACACGAAGTCCTAAACACTGGATCATCACGAAATTCTCTGGACGTGTCCTTGTCCTTGTCATTAGTCTCATCATTCATAGAAGTATGGCTTAGTCATGTGGTCCATGGGCTATTGGAAAACTGTATATTATGTGTTAATTAAAAGAGCAAACATCAGTTCAGATCATTCTGGGCAAAAATGTATACTTTAAATTTTACAGTAAAACAAACATACCTCTAAGTGAAGATTTCCCCATATTTCCAAAAAGATAATGTTGAACAAACCTTATAGTGAATTTCACATTTGACCTTATTTTTCAGTAAATACAGTTGTGAAAATTGAGTCAGACTCTTTCTTTAAAACATTCTCCCCTTAACATGCACCACTGTGATTGGTCAAGACAATAGGGCACATTTAGGCAGCAACATCTGGACATATGTTTTCATTCCTTTTGGGAATAGAAGTGGGATTTCTGGATCATATGATTGCTCTGTGTTTACCCACTGTACTCTTTTTCAGAGTGACTGCCTCATTTTGCATTTCTCCCAGCAGTGCATGAGCATTCCAACTTTCCACATCCTTACCAACACACTGCCCATACATGTAATCTTTGTATCATAATAGACTGAAAAACTTCATGCTTAAAATAAAAGCCACACGGTGGATTAAAGACATGGAAGCAAGTATTATGAAACTAGCTTGTTCAAGCATCAGGAAGTTTTTAAGGAAAGCCTACTAGATGTAGGGCACTGTAATAGGAAATGGCTCTTTTGAGGTGTTTCTTGCAGCTTGTTAAGTAAATGGGACACCTATGACTCAGATTTCCCTGGCAAGCCAGGAAGTTTCTCAAGATCACCTCTACATCTGGTTTTACAGGCAGAGAAGCGTGACTGAAAATGCTGGTTCTTCCAATCACCCATGGGGCAGTGGGCAGAGGCAAATGTAATAGTTTCCAAAATAATTTTTAACTTTTATACAACTTTAAAGGTTACTTTCCATTCAGAGTTGTATAAAATGTGGACTATATTCAACCTATTGTACAATAATACATCCTTGAGCTTGACTTACACCCAATAGTTTGTACTGCCCACTCCCCAGGCCTATAATGAATGCCCCCTCCCCACTGGTAACCGCTAGTTTGTTCTCTGTATCTATGAGTCAGCTTCTTTTATGTTATATCCACTAGCTTGTTGTATTTTTTAGGTTCCACATATAAATGATATCACACAGTATTTATCTTTCTCTTTCTGACTTATTTCACTAAGCATGATGCCCTCCAGGTCCACATATGTTGCTCCAAATGGCAAAATTTTGTTCTTTTTTATAGCTGAATAGTATTCCATCGTATATATGTACCACATCCTTTTTATCACTCATCTGTCGATGGACACTTAGGTTGTTACATGTCTTGGCAATTGTAAATAATGCTGCTATGAACATGGGTGTGTGTGTATCTTTTTGAACTAATATTTTTGTTTTTTCTGTTTATATACATAAGAGTGGAATTGCTAGGTCAGATGGCAGTTCTATTTTCATTTTTAAAAAGAAACCTCCATGCTGTTTTCCACAGTGGGGGCGTCAGTTTACAGTTCCACCAACCATTCACGTGGTTCACTTTCCTCCACATTTTCATCAACATTTGTCATTTGTGGACTTTTTGATGAAAGCCACTCTGACAGGGGTGGGGTGATATCTCATGGTGGTTTTGAAATAATAATAGTTTTTGACTCTTCAGGGAGCCAGACAAATGTAAGACAGCAGAGCCCATCCAGGACATCTGTAACTGGCCTGATTTTCCAGCTCTGAGCTCCAATCAGCCTTTAGGCCACTAACCAGGGACATTTTAACCAGGTCTGATCCACAGAAGTATTTTGTTTGGCCTGTGTTGTGTTTCAAGCTTTCTAATTTGAATTCCTTTACAGTCTCTAGTCTGTGACAGCTCCCACTGATCTCTATTGCTTTATATACCATCATCTTCACTCTTTTACATTGTCTGTCTGGTTCCTGGAATTGTTTGAATGTGTGCATCCTGCTTCGGAGGCTGTTTTAGTCACATTGTTAAAACCTGGGCGATTATTAAGTAGAACATTGTTGCCATCATCCCAAAGCAAACAGGGCTTCCCCAGTAGTCCAGTGCATGAAAGGGAAAAGTGAAAGTGAAGTCGCTCAGTCGTGTCTGACTCTTAGCGACCCCATGGACTGCAGCCTACCAGGCTCCTCCGTCCGTGGGATTTTCCAGGCAAGGGTACTGGAGTGGGGTGCCATTGCCTTCTCCGCAGTTCAGGAGACAGGTTCAATCCCTGGGTCAGGAAGACCCCCTGAAGAAGGAAATGGCAACCCACTCCAGTATTCTTGCCTGGAGAACCCCATGGACAGAGGAGCCCGGCAGGCTACAGTCCATGGAGTTACAAGAGTCGGACACAACTTAGTGACTAAAGAACCACCACCAAAGCAAATAGTCACATACCTACACTGCATCATCAATAAGAAGCAGTAATTAAGCAGATAATTGTGCAACATTAGACAACGATACATACATTGGGACCTGTCCCCACTAGGAACTTACAGACTAAAATAATCTACACTGACACAGACAGACATTCGTGTGGCTGACAGACCATGAAAATAAACATGATGGAACTCAGCCTCGGCCATAGCAGCACTACCAGACTTGTGACTGGGCTCCTGCTCACACGCACGTTCTGACAACCGACTTCTTTACAAGAGATGCTCTTCCCATGTTATTCCTATTAAGATTTGAAAGTATTTGCTGATTATGCCTCCATGACATGATTCGAAAGACTCATGAAATTCTAATAATCTTTCGTAATGCAAGCATTTTTTTTCTTCTTTCATTGAGTTCTCTGATAGCTGACGTAACCACTAATATGATCAACCGTGTGATTAGAGATGCAATTTGAAGCAAAGTCCCTCATCCTTGGGCTTCCCAGGTGGCACTAGTGGTAAAGAAGTCACCTGCCAATACAGGAGACTTAAGAGACTTGAGTTCGATCCCTGGGTCACGAAGATCCCCTTGAGGAGGGCATCGCAACCCACTCTAGTATTCTTGCCTGGAGAATCCCACGGACAGAGGAGCCTGGCAGGCTACAGACCATGGGGTTACAAAGAGTCGGACACGACTGAAGCAACTTAACATGCACACACTCAACCTTCGATGCAGCTGATCCCCTGATCAGTTCCCCTTTACCTGCTGGTGTGCCCATCTCAGGCTGCCATGAGCACTACTTACCAATGACTCACACCACATCCTTCTCCAGAAGGAGCCTCCTTTCCCAGAGATGCTCAAGATGCCATGCTTTCCCAGGAGGAAGGTAGCCTGCAGCTAATGAGTGATTAATACAGGTTATAAAAGTCCTGGACTCTTGCCAGGGGTGCGGTATGGAATTCTGTAGTGCTACACCCACTCCAGCTCCTTAGACTGAAGCCAGACTTCCCCAAACCTTCATTTTTGCCTGACTTTTTCCCCTGCGGTCTCCTGCTTCCCTTATTCCCTAACAGATTTCACTTTCAAGCATACCCCTCCCAAAGTCACTTGCATCAGACACTCCTTCTCATAGTCTGTTGCGGGAAACCTGATGCAAGACCCCTGACCTATCCTATAAAGTTATCCTCATAAACTCAGATGTTTAAATGGTTGTTAAAGTATAACACAGATGATATTTAGGCAGGTAATGGTTAAAAGGTAACAGCCCTGCTTCCCTGGTGGTCCACTGGTTAAGAATCTGCCTTGCAATGCAAGGGACACTGGTTTGATCCCCGGTCCAGGAAGATTCCACATGCCGCAGAGCAGCTGAGCCCGTGTACCCCAGCTACTGAGCCCATGCACCTCATACCTGTGCTCCACTACAAGAGAAGCCACTGTGATGAGAAGCCTGCACACGGCAACAAAGAGGAGCTCCTTCTCGCAGCAACTAGAGAAAACCCACGTGCAGTGATGAAGACCCACACAGCCAAAAATAAAACAAAAGGAAATCTCAAAAACAATGAAAAGGGATAGCCCTGAACTTTGCAGCCATGGTGACCCACTAGCAGTATTCCTAATGCAGCGTTATGGCATTTATGTTTCTGCTCAGTGGAAGAGTAATTTCAGCTCATATCTTAATCAAAAAATTAGTTTTCCATCAAACCAGAATGCTTATAACCCCCTTTTTACTGAAGACTGGTCAGAACCCAGAGGGGGAGAGAGAGAGAGAGTAAACTATAAAATTATGAAGACAAGTAGTGAATCTAGATTTGCCTTTACTGATGCATAAAATTTACATAACATATGAGCTCTGTGTCTTATGGAAAAATACATTTCAATAAAAAGCATTGCAGTTCTGATGGGGGAGAGTTGCACTGCTGTATCACTGATATCACTGCTGTATCACTGTAGCTTCCACAATCCACTGGTACTGTTGATCTTTTTAACAACATTGAACAACTCTTTTTCCCAAGACCCAAAAATCTGAGCAGTATGTGTGTAGTAGTTTCCTACAGCTGCTGTAACAAATGACCACAGTCTTGGCGGCTTAAAACAACAGAAGCTTATTCTCTCAAGTCCTGGAGGCCAGAAGTCCAAAATCAAGGTGGACTCCCCCCAGTTCTGGGGGGGGGGGATCCAGTCTTTGTCTCTCCCAGCATCTCGTGGCTGATGACATTCCTTGGCTTGTGGTTCCCTCTCTCTGCTCCATTTTCACACGGCCTCCTCCTCCTCCTCGTCTGTCTGTCTCATTCCCCTATTCTTCCCTTCATAAGCCCCTGGATTCAGGGCACACTGAGATAATCCATTATATCTACTACTGTGGGCAAGAATCCTTTAGAAGAAATGGAGTAGCCCCCATTGTCAACAAGAGAGTCCAAAATGCGGTACTTGGATGCAATCTCAAAAAAGGCAGAATGATCTCTGTTCGTTTCCAAGGCAAACCATTCAATATCACGGTAATCCAAGTCTATGCCATGACCAGTAATGCTGAAGAAGCTGAAGTTGAACGGTTCTATGAAGACCTACAAGACCTTTTAGAACTAACACCCAAAAAAGATGTCCTTTTCATTATAGGGGACTGGAATGCAAAAGCAGGAAGTCAAGAAACACCTGGAGTAACAGGCAAATTTGGCCTTGGAGTACAGAATGAAGCAGGGCAAAGGCTAATAAAGTTTTGCCACGAGAACACACTGGTCATAGCAAACACCCTCTTCCAACAACACAAGAGAAGACTCTACACATGGACATCATCAGATAGTCAACACTGAAATCAGATTGATTATACTCTTTGTAGCCAAAGATGGAGAAGGTCTATACAGTCAGCAAAAACAAGACTGGGAGCTGACTGTGGCTCAGATTATGAACTCCTTATTGCCAAATTCAGACTTAAACTGAAGAAAGTAGGGAAAACCACCAGACCATTCAGGTATGACCTAAATCAAATCCCTTACAATTATACAGTGGAAGTGACAAATAGATTCAAGGGATTAGATGTGATAGACAGAGTGTCTGATGAACTATGGATGGAGGTTCATGACATTGTACAGGAGACAGGGATCAAGAAAAAGAAATGCAAAAAAGCAAAATGGCTGTCTGAGGAGGCCTTACAAATAGCCGCGAATAGAAGAGAACCGAAAGGCAAAGGACAAAAGGAAAGATACACCCATTTGAATGCAGAGTTCCAAAGAATAGCAAGGAGAGATAAGAAAGCCTTCCTTAGCAATCAATGCAAAGAAATGGAGGAAAACAATAGAATGGGAAAGTCTAGAGATCTCTTCAAGAAAATTAGAGATACCAAGGGAACATTTCATGCAAAGATGGGCTCGATAAAGGACAGAAATGGTACAGGCCTAACAGAAGCAGAAGATATCAAGAAGAGGTGGCAAGAATACACAGAAGAACTGTACAAAAAAGATCTTCATGATCCAGACAATCACAATGGTGTGATCACTCACCTTGAGCCAGACATCCTGGAATGCGAAGTGAACTGGGCCTTAGGAAGCATCACTATGAACAAAGCTAGTGGAGGTGATGGAATTCCAGTTGAGCTATTTCAAATCCTGAAAGATGATGATGTGAAAGTGCTGCACTCAATATGCCAGCAAATTTGCAAAACTCAGCAGTGGCCACAGGACTGGAAAAGGTCAGTTTTCATTCCAATCCCAAAGAAAGGCAATGCCAAAGAATGCTCAGACTACCGCACAACTGCATTCATCTCACACGCTAGTGAAGTAATGCTCAAAATTCTCCAAGCCAGGCTTCAACAGTATGTGAACCATGAACTTCCAGATGTTCAAGCTGGTTTTAGAAAAGGCAGAGGAACCAGAGATCAAATTGCCACCATCTGCTGGATCATCGAAAAAGCAAGAGAGTTCCAGGAAAATGTCTACTTCTGCTTTATTGACTATGCCAAAGCCTTTGACTGTGTGGATCACCACAAACTGTGGAAAATTCTGAAAGAGATGAGATACCAGACCACCTGACCTGCCTCTTGAGAAATCTGTATGCAGGAAGCAACAGTTAGAACTGGACATGGAACAACAGACTGGTTCCAAATAGGGAAAGGAATACGTCAAGGCTGTATATTGTCACCCTGCTTATTTAACTTATAGAGTACATCATGAGAAACACTGGGCTAGATGAAGCACAAGCTGGAATCAAGATTTCCAGGAGAAATATCAATAACCTCAGATATGCAGATGACACCACTCTTATGGCAGAAAGTGAAGAACGAAAGAGCCTCTTGATGAAAGTGAAAGAGGAGAGTGAAAAAGTAGGCTTAAAGCTCAACATTCAGAAAACTCAGCTCATGGCATCCAGTCCCATCACTTCATGGGAAATAGATGGGGAAACAGTGGCTGACTTTATGTTTTTGGGCTCCAAAATCACCGCAGATGGTGACTGCAGCCATGAAATTAAAAGACGCTTACTCCTTGGAAGGAAAGTTATGACCAAGCTACATAGCATATTAAAAAGCAGAGATATTACTTTGCCAACAAATGTCTGTCTAGTCAAGGCTATGGTTTTTCCAGTGGTCATGTATGGATGTGAGAGTTGGAATATAAAGAAAGCTGAGCACCGAAGAATTGATGCTTTTGAACTGTGTTGTTGGAGAAAACTCTTGAGAGTCCCTTGGACTGCAAGGAGATCCAACCAGTCCATCCTAAAGGAGATCAGTCCTGAGTGTTCATTGGAACACTTCAACTCAAAGCTGAAACTCCAATATTTTGGCCACTTGATGTGAAGAGCTGACTCATTTGAAAAGACCCTGATGCTGGGAAAGATTGAAGGCAGGAGGAGAAGGGGACGACAGAGGATGAGATGGTTGGATGGCATCACTGACTCAATGGACCTGAGTTTGGGTAAACTCTGGGAGTTGGTGGTGGACAGGGAGCCCTGGCGTGCTGCAGTCCATGGGGTCGTGAAGAGTCAGACACGACTGAGTGACTGAACTGAACTGAACTGAACTGAGAGATAATCCAGGATTATCTCATTTCAAGATCCTTAATCACATTTGCAAAGACCCTCTCTCCCAAGAAGGTCATGTGCACAGATTCATAGGTGAATCTCTTGAGGGGGCATTTTTCAGTCTGTCACAGTGTGTACATGTGTGCAGACACAACCACACCAAGATAAAAAGAGACATGTACACTGGAAGTATCTGACCAGGGCAGCACTTGCACATTTATATATAGGTACTTACATACTTATATTGAACACCCACAGTCTTTAAAGCAGTCCAAAAAGTTCTTGATGTAATTCAGGCTCATAATTGTGCCCAAGCACAAATTGCATCACATGTGTGATGAGGTTAGTGCATGACTTGGAAATATGCACTTGGTCATTGAGTGATTTAGCCAACCACTCAGCGCCCACCTGTCAGTGTGACTTTGATGTTCTCTAATCATGTAGATTAGTCTCATTATACTTATTCAGTTTTATGAGGTGGCATAATATGCTATGGTAGAATTAGGAGTTTGAAGATTTTGGAAAGGTCTTGGGCCTCTTAAGAATGGCCAAAGATCAATTACCTATGTGGGATTTTCAGATGGACAGTGGCATAAGGCATATTTGAGGGACTGAGACTGTTGATGACATTAGGAGACAGATAAGTAATTCCTCAGCAAATGCGGCTCCTCTTTAAACAATTGATATCTAAGTTAAATATTCTTAGGATAATTGCAGCCAAAGCAGAGAAAGACTAAAGAAGTCTTTGAAACAGTTTTTAAGATACAGATGTTCTGACATCTTTGAAACAGTAAAATTTTTAAAAGCTTCACATATGCTAGGCATATTTTTCCTTGCATATCTTTAAAGGCAGTTAAGGAAAAAACAAGCAAAAATGGTTAAAAAATTAATTACCAGGCAGAAAATGACATAGAACCATGATGAAAGACATAGCAAATCGTGAAATAAATCACTTCACTAAATTACTTTCTTCTTATATTTACTGAGATTGCAAATTAGGCTTTTTACCTTCTTTGAGGATCATAATGATGAAATATATACATACATGTGTGTAATAATTGATGCTTTTGAACTGTGGTGTTGGAGAAGACTCTTGAGAGTTCCTTGGACTGCAAGGAGATCCAACCAGTCCGTCCTAAAGGAGATCAGTCCTGGGTGTTCATTGGAAGGACTGATGTTGAAGCTGAAACTCCAATACTTTGGCCACCTGATGCAAAAAGCTGACTCATTTGAAAAGACCCCGATGCTGGGAAGGATTGGGGGCAGGAGGAGAAGGGGACGACAGAGGATGAGATGGTTGGATTGCATCACTGACTCAATGGACATGAGTTTGGGTGGACTCCAGGAGTTGGTGATGGACAGGGAGGCCTGGCATGCTGCAGTTCTGAGCGACTGAACTGAACTGATACATAATATATATGTATATATATATATATATATACAGTAAAAAGTAAATGTTAGTCGCTCAGTCATGTCCAACTCTTTGTGATCCTATGGACTGTAGCCTGCCGGGCTCTTTTGTCCATGGGATTCTCCAGGCAAGAATACTAGAGTGGGTTGCCATGCCCTCCTCCAGGGGGTCTTCCTGACCCAGGGATTGAACTCAGGTCTCCTGCATTGAAGGTAGATGCTTTCCTGCCTTAGCCATCAGGGAAATCCATATATACATATAGTTATCTCCATGCTGTTACAGATACAAAGAAACTCACATTGGAAAATTCATTTGATTGATAAAGGGTTCGGCTGGAGCATTACTTTTCCTTCTTCTGGGATATTAAAAA
Organism: Okapia johnstoni; assembly: GCA_024291935.2. Taxonomy (NCBI): domain Eukaryota; kingdom Metazoa; phylum Chordata; class Mammalia; order Artiodactyla; family Giraffidae; genus Okapia; species Okapia johnstoni. Next base: position 142,547,709 of record CM044306.1, on the reverse strand, counting down.
AATAGCCCTGCTGCTCTTTGTCTCTATTGTGGCTCTTTTCATATTCCACTCTGAAAAAATGGTTGTGGAAATAATGTTTTTTTCCACAAAACTTAAGGAGCTTAAGTTCTTTCTCTCTCTTATCCCTCTTTCTCTCTCTCTTTTTAATTTCCACATGCTGCCTGGCACTGTGTATTGCAGATATGTAGGCACTAAATAAATGATGACTGAAGTGCAGCCCACATGTCAGAAAATAGGTGGCTAACTCATAGAAGGAAGGCAAGTTACAGCTTCTGTTTCTAAAGAGCTTTCCCTGTTCCTCTAAGTCCTTGTTAGTCAAAGGATGGTCCATGGACAAGCAGCAGTGGCATCCCCAGAAGCCTGTTAGAAATGTAGCATCTCAGTGCCGCTCAGCAAACGCCCACCTGCAGATCTGAGAAGCCCTGTTGTTGTCCATGTGTACTACTCTTGCCTCTCCAACTAGATTCAGTTCACTGAAGGAACAGATTCCAAATTGCCCTGTTTGTCTTTGTAATCCTTCTTCATTCTTTCCCTGACTCTGTGCCCAGAACCTAACACAGGGTTCCAAATGTAATAGGTGCTTAATAAATGATGACTGAGCATTACTCCCAACCCCTTCCCGCAGCAGTTTCCTAGCATTGTTCTGCCATTTGCCATCCAGTTCAATTTGTCACACATTTGTGGCAGAAACATCTTGACTCTGTTCATGTATGGCATCAGGCATGTCCAGGACCCTAGGGTGAAGCATATGTCATTGGTCATAAAGTCAACTTGTTGCCTTCTGGGATTTCATTGCTAGTGACTTGGTCTTGCCATTTAGTGTTGAGGATGGTTTATAAGAGGTGTTTTCTAGAACTGGGATCACAAAGTACAGTCTTTAGACCAAGTTCAGCCTGCTGCCTGTTTTTTGTAAGTGAAGTTTTATTGGAACACAGCCACACCCATTGGTTTATGTATTGTCTGTGGCTTCTTTTCAGCCACAAAGGCAAAGTTGAATACTTTCAACAGGCACACGGAACCTAAAATATTGTGTAGTAACACAACCTGTTACAGAAAAAGTTGGCCAATTCCTGGTCTAAGAAGATATATTTGATGTGTGTAAGGCAAGAGCAGTCTCCCTGAGTCACTGGAAGTTGTAAGAACCCTGTAAGAGGCAGTTTTCAAAGACACTCTGCAAGGAAATTCCCTGCTGTCTGGTATCTATGCTGTTGTGTCAAACCCTCCCTTTAAAAGTGGGCTGGACTTAGTGACTTACTCTGAATCAACAGATTATGGCCAAAGTAATGGATGTCATTTCTGCGATGCAGTTACTAAAGGCTGTGACTTCTGTCCCTCGGCTAGTGCTTCCTTGGCTGGCATATTTTGATGAAGCAAGCTGCCATGCTGGAGAGCCCCACGCAGCAAAGAATAGAGGGCCAATAGCCAGCAAGTAACCAAGACCCTTAGAACAATGTTCTATAGAACACAGTCCAATCCTCCAGAGACAGCTGTGCGAGCGAGCTTAGATCCTTTCCCATCAATCCTTCAGCCCCAGCTGGCACCATGAATGCCCATGAGGTTTCTTTTTTTTCACCCCGCTGCACCTCTCAGCATGTGGGATTTTAGTTCCTGGACCAGGGATAGAAGGCATGCCCCTGCCATGGAAGCGAGAAGTCTTAACCACTGGACCTCCAGGGAAGTCCCTCCCCACTGCCCTCATGAGCTTTCTGACCCACAGAAACTGTATGATAATAAATACTTTAAGCCACTTATTTGGGGGATAATTTGTTCAGCAGCAATGGATAACTAATACAGACCCTAACACCATACAACAGATGGCACACTCTGCCATCCCATTTCCCAGGGCCTGGAAGGATACTGTAATGGACATTTACTGAAACTGAGGGCCCAGGGTCTGAACATCTTTCTAGGTACTGGAAAATCCTTGACTGTGGACATCAGTGGTCCCTGTCCCATTAGGGCAGTGTGTTCTAACCTCTCCACGTCGTGCCAAGCATAGAAAATGAATTAGATGTGTCAAGTTCTCTATGAACTCACGTGGCTGCTCACGGCCAGAAGGTGCCACAGGCTCTAGTCACTCCAGTCCCACCCTGAGTTGAAGGTCTCAGTAACTCAGCACCTCTATAAGCTGGGAATCTCTACTCATTGGCAGCCCTTGGCAGGAGGTTGCAACTTAGGCTTGGCCAACTTTGACCCTTGAGTGAGTGATGAAAAGATTGGGGGTCAGAAAGGTGGCAGAGGTAGCATCTGATGGTGGCTGATGTAACCAGTGGTGGGGCTACTCTATTTATGTTGCCTGACCCCTTTTGGTCTTGTTTTAGGCCTGGTTGTCTAGCCTTCTGGTCAATCCTGAGACTCACCCAATATGTTTCCAATGAGTTCCTTCCGCTTAAGGCAGTCAGAATTGGCTCCTAATTGTTTACTACTGAGAACCTCAGCAGATATGTGTGTATCAGTATCATAGCAATACATGGGAAGGACTGAAAATAAAGGTGCAAAATGATTGTGGACAGATTCAAGGCTAGTAGGTTTTTACCATTTAGGTCCCTAAATGAAAGTCTCATATTTTTGTAATAAAACTTTACTTTTAATTATGTATTATAATTGCACATGGTAGAAGAATTTTGTGATTTTTTTCCCCCTCATGTCTTTTTGGTAATAATTTTGGCAAATTATTGTATAGCCTTTTTCCATTTAGAACATCAGAATCACTTTTCCATATCTTCATCTTTAAGAGCGTATATATCTACTTCAGACTGTGCTTATGCAAGAGGCCTGGAAGGACTAGGTATGAAACTGTGCCCTATATCCACAGACTGACTCAAGAGGAAGGAGTGCCTGTTCTCTACTTAGTTGTCCGCCTTCTTTTGGGGATTCCACTGCCCAGGGGAGATGCATTAAAAAATGTTTTTTGAACAAATTTGCTAAATATGCTTCTGATTCCCTTGAGTGGAATTTCTTCAACTAGTCCCTTCATGTTGGGCATTTAGTTTGCTTCCATGTTTGATCTATCAGTATTTCCTATTGAACATTTTTAGGCCTAAATTTTTTCGACACTTCATATTTTGCTACTTGGTTTTAATTTTTTGGTGGGAATATGTCAAAATGCATGGATACCTTTATGTCTCTTTATAAATATGATCATGCTTCCCTGGTGGCTCAGCTGGTAAAGAATCCCCCTGAAATGTGGGAGACCTGGCTTGATCCCTGGGTTGGGAAGATCCCCTGGAGAAGGAAATGGCTACCCACTCCAGATTCTTGCCTGGAGAATTCTAAGGACAGAGGAGCCTGGTGGAGTGCAGTTCATGGGGTTGCAAAGAGTTGGACACGACTGAAGTGACTAAGGACAGCACATAAACATGATAAATTTTTGGCTTTCTAAAATGATGTTGATGTTTTCTGAAACTTTCAGTATAAGGAAGGGCCTGCTTTACAGAATCCTGAAATTTACACAACTGAAATCATTAATTTCTTGAGGCTGCCTGTTTGGTAAGTAACTAGTCACCACTATAAAAAGCTTCCAACAAAATATCAGCTACTTTTCTTCTCTCAGTTATTCCTAAGCATATGTAAAATTCTAAATGGTTTCTCAGTGTACTTACTGACAGGAAAATACACCCTCATAAATAAAACCTTGGTGACTACTTTAAGCAAGTTGGGTGAGACTTGAAGCTCACTTATTCTACCTTGGCTAGCCAATATTTAAATAAAGCTTGGCTTACAGATAACTCTTTACTGTAATATAAATGACAGTCTTCAGTTCAGTTCAGTTCAGTCGCTCAGTTGGGTCCGACTCTTTGCGACCCCACAAATTGAAGCACGCCAGGCCTCCCTGTGCATCACCAACTCCCCGAGTTTACCCAAACTCATGTCCCTCAAGTCGGTAACGCCATCCAGCCATCTCACCCTCTGTCGTCCCCTTCCCCTCCTGCCCCCAGTCCTTCCCAGCATCAGGGTCTTTTTCAATGAGTCAACTCTTCGCACAAGGTGGCCAAAGTATTGGAGTTTTAGAACAATTTAAATACAATGACATCATGTAATTTAAAGTGCAGTGGCTTGAAAAAAGTCATCAAGTGCTAAGTTAGAATTATCAGATATTTTTATTAAAGAACAACAGGGCATCTAGTGGCTGGATAATTGAGGGAGAAATTAGACTGAATGACTATTAGTTCTGGCCAGCCCTTGAGGGCCTTCAGTTAAGTCACCATTTACCTATTCTATTCAAGACAAATAATTCTCTATTCAGCAAAGAATGTTCTTTGCTTATTTGGCCAAACAATTACCAACATAATATCTTTGGAAGCAAACGAAACACCAGAATTTATATCATGTAAATTACACACTGTAAAGCTCGATTTTGCCAGCTAAGTAAAGGATAACTTAAGGAGAAGTGGTGAAAACAAAATAGTAACGTTGGGAGGGGTCGGAGAGCAATCCTTGACCAGTTGTGCCAATCAGTCGACCAAGCAAAGCACTGTTGGGAATTGCAAAGTAGGAAGTCCTATTTTTGACTCTGCTGACCTCAGTGAATAGTTCCTTGTTGTAAAAATGGGCATAATTCATTGCTACCTAATAAAGAGGTCTGTTACGAAAATTAACGAGTCTGCAAAGTGTTTGGACGCCTCTAGAAGCCCTTCCTGGAGAAGGAAATGGCAACCCACTCTAGTATTCTTGCCTGGAGAATCCCAGGGACAGAGGAGACTGGTGGGCTGTCATCTATGGGGTCGCACAGAGTCGGACACGACTGAAGCGACTTAGCAGCAGCAGCAGCAGCAGCAAGCCCTTCCTAAATACAACTTGTAATTTCGTGTTCCTGCTCTCCGATGACATGCCACTCTTTATTAGCACTCCTAAAAAATTATTGACCCCTTCTGCCACTCAAGGTTCACTTTTAAGTCCTCATAAAATTACTTAATAAGACGTTCCCTTTATAAATGGTTTTGTTAAGGTATTCAACACTGTGAAGGATGCGGAATAGTTGGCTCATCAAGAGGGAGGCGGCAAACAGGGCCCTGTCCTGGGGCACGAGCTCGAGCAGAGCCCGGGCAACCCCCGGACGGCACACTCACGGACCCGATTTGGGCTCCGGGAGCCGGGTCGGTCCCGGTGGTCTCGGGGGCCCGCCGACCGGGCTCGCGGCTGCCCCAGCGGGGCTCGATTGCTTTCGCCTGGATGGGAAGCGGCCCGGCCGCGCCAGCGGCGACCCTACAGTGGCGGGGGCGGGGCGACGGTAACAAAAAGAAGTCAGGTAGGAGGAGAGTCTGCCGGGCGGGCAGTCGGGCGGGGCGACACGGCGGGCTCCCGGCAGAGGCGGGGACGCCAGAGGCCGGCCCGCCAGCAGCCGGCGATCCTCCTCCGACCGCGCGCGTCCCACTGGCGGCCTGGACCCCGCGCCTGGACCCGCGCGGACCCGCCCTCCGCCGCCCGCGCGGCTCCGCCCCCCCCCGCTCAGACCCGCCCCTCGCCCGCTCCCGCCCCTCGCGCTCCGGCCCCGCCCCTCGCCGCACCGCCCAAGCGCAGCGACTCGCGCTCCCGGCCCCGCCCCCTCGCTCGGCCCCGCCCTCCGCTCCGCGCTCGCGCTCCGGCCCCGCCCCTCGCCCGGCCCCGCCGTCCGCTCCGCGCTCGCGCTCCGGCCCCGCCCCCTCGCAGCGCCGCCCGCGCGCAGCGTCTCGCGCCGGCCCGGCCCTCCCGCAGGGAAACAGCCGCGAGACCAGCGGCCGCGGCGGACGGCACCGCGCTCTCACCCCCCGCCCCGCCTCGCCCGCGGCCTCGGCGCCTCGTTCCGGGCCCGCGCTCCGGCTAACGTTCTCTCGGGGCCCCCCCGAGCCCGCCGCCCACCCACTACCCCCCGGCTGCGACCCCCCCCCCCCGTCGCGCTCCCTCCGTCTGGGCGCGCGGGCCGGCCGCCTGCTTCCGGGGCGGGCGGACTGGGCGCCTGGTGCCGGCGGCCGCCGCCACAGCGCCCCCGGGAAGCGGAGGAGGAAGGAGAGAGGAGGCGGAGGCGGCCGCAGGCTGAGTCGCGGCCGGGATGTCCGGGCAGCCGCCGCCGCCGCCGCCGCCGCCGCCGCCGCAGCCACCACAACAGCAGCAGCAGCAGCTCCCGCCGCCCCCGCCGGCGGCCGCGGCCCCCGGTGCCCGGAGTCCTGCCGGCGCCCCCGGCCGTCAGCGCCGGCTCGTCTCCGGCCGGCTCGCCCGGCGGCGGCGGCGGCGGCGGCGCGGGGCGGCGGCTTGGGGGCCGCGGCGGCCGCCCTGCTCCTGCACCCGCCGCCGCCGCCGCCGCCGCCGCCGCCGCCGCCCCCGGCCACCGCGGCCCCGCCGCCGCCGCCGCCGCCCCCGCCGCCGCCGCCGCCGCCCGCCTCGGCGGCCGCCCCCGCCGGCGCGCCCCCCGCGCCCCCGGGCCTCGCCGCGGGCCCCGGCCCGGCCGGAGGCGCCCCGGCCCCGGCTCCGGCGGCGGGCGGCAGCGCCGCGGCGCCTTTCCCGCACGGGGACTCGGCCCTGAACGAGCAGGAGAAGGAGGAGCTGCAGCGGCGGCTGAAGCGCCTCTACCCGGCCGTGGACGAGCAGGAGACGCCGCTGCCGCGGTCTTGGAGCCCGAAGGACAAGTTCAGCTACATCGGCCTGTCTCAGAACAACCTGCGGGTGCACTACAAAGGTGGGGGGTGTGCGGCGTGCGCGGATCGGGGGCCGGGCTCGGGACCCGCGGGGGGCGATCGCGGGAAGGGGGCGGTGAGGGTTAGGGCTCCCTGCGTGTAGAGTGGGAGCTGGTAATCCCAGGCCGGGAGCAGGACACCTCGGGGGAATCCAGGATGACAGGACATAACTCGCTTTCCGATTGCCCTTTGAGATAAATCGTCGGGCCGGGACGGAGGAGATCTGGGTTCCCAGTTGGGTTTACATTGTTCTCCAGGTGGTGGTGGGTCAGGCGCTCTCCTCTTGCTTGGGGGGTGGGGTGGGAAGAGAGGCACGATTCTGGGGTATTAATTTCTAATCTAGGGAGAGCAGGGATGTATAGGAGGGGGGAGGAGTGATCCGTGGAGGGTTTTTGCCCCAAATTAGGCCAGAGATTGTCTAGAGGGGACGACAAAAGAACCGGCGACCGAAGTTTGTCGTCCGTGTTACCTACCTCCATAAAAGCAACTGAAGGGTGAGAGAGCTTGAAACCTCAGGAAGATGAGTTGTCTTGGGGGAGCAGAAACCTACCACTACCGATTGGAAATGCCCTATATTTGTCTGTTGGCGTTATATAGAGCCTGGTGGAAAACAGGAATTTGTTAAAAAAAAAAAAAACAACACGTTATTTAGTATCTTAAAGAAAATTGGCTTCTGTTTTCCACCTGCAGTTTAAAAAAAGGCCTTGGGCTAGTGCTCTTGTGTCCCTCCTCCCCTCACCTATCTCTCCTATGTTAAAACAAAGCTTTAAGCAGATTAATTGTATATAAAATTATTAATTGCCATGGGGATTTTTGAAATGTAGCCCAAATTAATAGCATGCATCAAGTTTACATGTCTGGGGCAAAAAAAAATCAATACAGTGTATCAGTCAATCTGAAAACAAATCCGGTTTTTTAGGCCCCAAACCTGCTGCTTTTACATTCAAAGCAGCCTCATTTTTGATTGGCTTCAAAGGGAGGGTCTTACTCAGATCCTAGTGACATGGATATAAAGGGTATAAACAACCATTGTGGTGAAATTCTTAAAGTTTACCAGACTGAAATTTGAGAAGAACCTTGATAAATAAGTTACTATTTAATCAGAAAGGAGAATAGCCACAGAAATCTTCCAAATGATTTGGCAGCAAAGAATACGCACAAAAATAGGCCTTGTTGAATATTTCTTCCTTTTATCCAGAGAAGAACTTTCAACTTTAAATGCTATGGCTCTTAGTCTCAGCGACTGAAAATTTCAAATGATTAGACCTTTGTTATTTTTTATGTTAGGGTATTTTGTTAATACCCTCCTCTGAAGGCTATTATTTAATTTTGTGTTTTGTGTGAACAGTGCTCTTAATGAAGTGTTCACTTCTGATCAGACCACCAGAATGCTTTTTGTTAAGACTCGACAGAACTTGAAATTTTATGGTTGATGGTTGATAGTTAGCTTATAAAATCAGAGACAGAAGATACAGGAGATTATTGAACAAAGAATTCTAGCTTTCTGAATCCTGCCATCGTTTGTGGTTTTAGGCATATTACCAGACAGGGCCTCAGTTTCTTCCTTTGAGTTGATGAGAGAGTTGAACTAGGTGGTTGGTTGGTAAGGAAATTTCCATGGTATCTAAGATTTGTGATTATTTAGCACTGTAACATGCCTTGACTAGTTTTACTAACTCCTTTGACATAAAATTGTTGATTCGGGTCAAGGAAAAGTACAGCTTATGTGAAATTGGTTGGAGTTTGGAATATTTATGACACTGCTGTCTCAATTATTTTTCCCGTTGGCCTCTTTATTTCTGTTGTGTAATACTAAGATTCACTTTCTGGAAACCTCACTATTTTGTAAACATAAACCATTATTTCTGGAAAAAAAAGATTTTGCTGTTTGTCATCCTTTCCTCTCCCTTTCTCTTTCTCCCCTTTGTCTCTCCCTTCCCCCTTGTCACAAATACAGGCCCCCTTTCCCCCCTCTGCCTCTTCCTCATCTTGTTATTTTTATGTGTGCATGTGTGTTTTTCCTGTTGTTTTTCTGTGTGCCTTCTGAGTGGACCACACGAGAAGTTACTGGGCATCTGAGCAAAGGAGAGGTGTCGTAGGCAGTGGTAATCAAACCTCAAGGCACAAAATAACATTAAAAACTACTGTTCATGAATCATTTTTTGCATGCTGTAAAATTTCAAAAGATTGAAGGTAATTATTTTCCAGAATGGTGAGGATTTTCCCTACCTTTGAAATAGAAATTTCTTTTGCTCTGAATGTATTCTGGCTTGAAGATGTTGTTCTTCTCAATAGGAATTAACTCCTTTTGGAAGCTGTGGGGTTCCTTAAGTGATTTGAGGGAATTTATGTTAAACAATGCCAGCCATGCAGACAAAGTTGATTAGATTGCAGGGGAATTGGGTGTGTTTACTCTGTTAAAATTTTTAGAAAGACTTCTTGCTTAGCAGTCATACACCAACTGTTGAAATCCTTAAACATGGCCCCTTTTATTTTTAAAATTCTTGTTAGCTTTGAATAAATACAAATATGACAAGCTTAGACCTAGTTATAATGATAAGTTTATTCCAGCTTAAAGCATTTTAACAAATATGACAATAGGTTTGATTATTCTGGATGTTTCAGTTGCAGGTTGGATTTTTGTATTTGTGAAGTTACCACAGTCTGGATACTTTGCGAAGCTTTCTGATACATACAGCAAGAGCATGTTATTGGATTTGGATAAGATGGTAGAGCTCTCATTTAAGACGTGAGAAAGTGGGAGCACCTGGAGGTACAGCTCCCTCATCACAAGCAAGCCAGGAATGGAAACTAATTTTCACAGATTCTGAATTTACTGTTCTTTCCACTGTACTATATTGCCTGTTTCAGGTTGTATGAGACTTAATTGTCTCAGCTAGATAAAATCCAATGATCACATTTAGAACTTTCTGGAGAGTAGTTGACTTTGAAGAATAGTTGATGTTGAAAGGACTCCTCTGGGGAAGGTGCTACCTGGGGCACACTAATGCCGTGGAGAAGTCCAGACACCCGGGTTATGCTGATTTAGGCAGCTTAGAAGAAATGTGGAAGTTGGGAATGACAGGAAGAAGTGAATAGTGTGTGTCACCTTTTAATTGAAGCGTTATCAACAGTAACCAAATAGGTTGAAATATTGGTATGCCCAACTCGCCCCCCTCCCCCCAACCCAGTATCACCAGTCACTAGACCTTTAACACTTCCTAAATTTAATTGCCTATCTAATTTCTTGCACTTGTTTATGAGAACAAATATCTCAACACATATTTGCTTGCTTACCAATACAAGTGTTTTTTGAGATTTATGGAAGGTGATACAAAAAATGTTCTTTAAAATCAAGGAATTTAAAAACTGAGTTTTCCCCCCCCAAAAAAAACTTGCTTTGCCAAAATTTTGCTTTAAGAATGCTAGTTGAGGAGACTTCCCTTTCCAGTGCACGGTTGGATCCCTAATCTGGGAGCTAAGATCCCAGATGCCTCAGGGCCAAAAAGCCAAAGCATAAACAGAAGCAACATTGTAACAAATTCAATGAAGACTTTAAAAGTGGTCCACATCAAAGAAAATCTGTTGTTTTTTTTTTTAAAGGAGTACTTGTTAATAACGGCAAGAATTAAGTGATTCTGATAATCATGATTTTTTTTTGTAGTGATGATTTATTAAGCAGTTGATGTATATAGTGCTTGTTGTGTCTAGTCACTAAGTCATGTCCGACTCCTTTGCGACCCCATGGACTATAGCCCACCAGGCTCCTCTGTCCACAAGATTTCCAAGGCAAGAATACTGGAGTGGATTGTCATTTCCTTCTCCAGAACTACCCAGCCCAGGGATTGAACCCACATCTCCTGTATTGCAGGCAGATTCTTTACCACTGACCTACCTGGGAAGCCCAACTGTCTATTTATTTAGCAAGCTTTTAGTGAGTATTTATTTTGTGCCAGGTTCTGAGCACTCAAAGGTGAGTAAGACACCGTCTTTGAATTCAAAGCGCTCAAAGGACTTTGCACAGTGTGTGGTGGGGAGGTGTGTTACCCAGTGCTGTGGAAGATGGGAGGAGTGTGCCCAGTGCAGGCTACATGGCCAGGGATGAAGCTGGTGGGTCAGGGACAGCTTCTTGAAAGGAGTGAGGCCAGTGGTCAGTCTTAAAAGATGGGTATGATACAGGGGAGGAGGAGGGGCTGGACATTACAAGGGAAAAGGCATAAACAAGAGTGTAGAGGTGAGAATTATTCTAAATGTTTGGATCTGCAAGCAATATGAGGTTGTTGGAATGTAAGTGTGTGACAAGGAACAGCTGGGAAAAGATCCAGCAAGGCCTTACAGAATGTTTCGTTGAGCTTGGATCTTATCCTGTAGGAGATGAAGAATCATCAAAGGATTTTAAATAGGAAGTGACTGGCTCATTTTCATCTTTGTCAGATTACACAACTGACACAACTGATACAATTGGAAGATGGATTCAGGGGCCATAAGACTGGAAGTGGCAGACTCATTCAGGAGGCTGTTGAGACCATAGAAGAAATAAGGACCTGAATTGCTTGGTCAGTGTTATGTGTAGAGAAGAAAGGACATATCTGTGATCTGTATTGAAGTCGCCCTGACAGGATATGATAGAATGATTAAAAAAAAAAAAAAATCAAGGCCAATGCTGGGTGTCTAGCCCTGTTAGTTTTTTGTAGTGAATCGTGAAGTAAATAATGATGGCAAGGAAATATTACAGTATATTTAGAGATAAGTAAAAATGTGAATCTTAGCCATGTGATCTGATCTGACTTCATGTAAACCAGAAGAAGCCAAAGAGAAGCATTAGAGAAAGAACAGATAGTGGTCCTCTGGAGTCAGTGAGGTGCAATGGAAGCATACAGCTGGAGTTCATGATTTTTCACTTTATTGTAATGTTAAGGTGACTCAGCGACGATGCTAGTTTCTGGTGGTTTTCTTCTCTTCCCTACTAACCGGTTGATCCTTTTTCCTATTTTAAACTCCCAAGAGCCTTTTCAGATTGGCCTGGCTAGTTGCCATCATTCTCAGTTGGACAGATGTTTTCATTATATGCTGTGATGCGAATTGGTGGCCTTCTCGTGGGTACTCGCCTGTGTTGAGTCAGCTGTAGGGGTGTGATGGTTGTTACAAAATGTCCTCCTGGCACAAGGGGAGTGTGGGTCCCACTTGTTTCAGCAGGGACAGCGTTGTGGGGGGGCAGTTTCTCCTTGGAAGGGCTGGCACATACCACCATGGATGGGATCCTGGGGGAGAGGTCGAGGTCACGACTGATTTGGGAGTCACCACTAGCTGGTGGTTGAAACTCACATGTCTGAGAGAGAAAGTCAAGTCAGAAGAGCAGTGGGCCAAAAATGCAATCCTGAGCCAACACCAACACTGAAGACTGGAGGGAGCCCAAGAGGGAGTAGTTCAGAGGCACCTGCACGGAGGGCAGGGTTGTGTCACAGAAGCTGAGCCGGGGAGTGGAGAGTCAGAAATGAGGAAGTGAACCTGAGCGTCAGAGGCGACAGACAGGTTTAGTGAAATAGGCACAGGAAAGTTTCCACTGGATTTGGAAGTTAGATCATTGGGCCCCTAGGCAGAGCAGTGTGAATTGGGTGGCAGGGGCAGAAATCAGGGTGAATAGAAGGGACCAAGCAGAAAGTATGGTGAATACAAATTATTGTTGAGAAATGTAGATGAGGAAAGAGATTAGGTAGTACCTGGAGGGGAATGGAGGATAGGGCTGATTTTTTGTTTTTTCTTTGTTGTGGCTGATACTGTTGTGGCTAACTGATACCTGAAAATTAGCTTCTAACATCAGCATATACGATGAAAATCCACATAATTAAAATTATCCCTAAGAATCCTTTGGACAGTCTGTGTTAGAGACTACTGTGTCATTTCTAAGTAGGTCTCATTTTAGTCTGGTTGTGGGTATAAAACAAGTGACATAAGTTAGGTGACAGTATGATGTTAGTGCAAGGTGTGGAGTCATAATAAATGTCTATAGGATTTAACATGTTTTAACAAATAAGTAGTAACGATACCTGGTTTTATTACCTTAAAATTAGGGGGGGAAAAAGTTCAGTATACTCACCACCAACCAGTGATGTCAGTGCATCACTGACAATGGTTTATAACACAGAGGCATATAGTTTTATGAAACATGTATGCATTTTGGGGACACTGTGCCCTTATAGCTTGAAGGGAAGGAGAGTAAAGAGGAGAAGGATGAAAATAACGAGCTTGGGAGGCTGACAGAGTGAGAACGTGGAGGAGGAAAGTAGTTCAGAAGCTGAAGATGCCTGGCCTTGAAAAGGGGAGAAATACATACTGGCCCTTCAGTAATAGTGAAAGAGGCCACCAGTTAACAGTAAGGGAGCAGAGAGTAGAACATAACCGTGTATAACGGTGGAGTCCCATTTAAGTCCTGTTTTGTGAGACAGGAGGCGAGGCAGTTTGCTCACTGAATTCAGATAGAAGACTTAAAGCCTAAAGTGAACGGTGAGGGTGTGAGCCATCTCCATCATTCTGAAGATGTCTGTGTGATGTGGATAACAGTGGGAGTCCCTGCTGACATCCTTTATTCACAGAGGTGACTATTTGCAAGATGTTTGGGCTTGTATTCAGCAAAGGCCAGCCACCTGGTGCAGGAGTGGGGAAGATGGCTTGTAACATTGGTTTAAGGCTGTGGTTTTGCTGCCTGGCTGTGATGGAAGGGTAGGCATATGAGGGAAATCAAGATATTTGAGTGCTTTAAAATAATTACCATGTATATCATCCTGAAAGAGGAAAAGCAAACAAGAAAGAGTTCAATGAGCTGAAGTTCCCTGGATTTTGAAGTGCAGAAGTGGGTTCTTGAGGAGCGGGAGCGGATAGGAGGGTGTGTCCTGGGGAAGACGTTGGTGTTGCCGCTGTAATGCCAGAGTTGAGTTGCTGGGAAAAGCTCATGTTTTCCACAGAATTGCACACTAAAAGTAACAGGGCTTATGGGAAAAAAAGGGCTGGAGCAGACCACTTAAAACCTGTGGAACTTCGTAACCAGAGCACTACAAAAATAACAGTTCTAATACGAGCCTGGTTAAATTTCCACTCCTGTGTGTGCCCCGTATCACGGGCTGCTGATCCCTCACAGTGTTCAGCCCTCAGGCTTGCTCTTCTTTATTAGAGATGTAAGTTCCTGTTTAATCAAACAGAAGCACGTGGGGTTTCCCTAGTGGCTCAGTGGTAAGGATTCTGCCTGCCAGTACAGGAAAGACAGGTTCGATCCCTGATCCAGGGAGACCCCACATGCCTCGGAGTAACTAAGCCTGTGCACCGCAACTACCGAGCCTGTGCCCTGGAGCCCGGGAGCCGCAGCTGCTGGAGCCCGAGTGCTCTAGAGCCTGTGCTCCACAGCAAGAGAAGCCGCCACGGTGAGAGGCCCTCGCTCTCCACAGCTAGGGAACGCCTGTGCAGCACTGAGGACCCGGCGCAGCCGAAAATTAAATTATTTTTTTTAAAGGTGAACCTTAATACGTGCATTTTTCCCCCCAAACTTTAAACGTTTTATTTTGTATTGAGGTAGAGCCAATTAACGGTGTTGTGATAGTTTCAGGTGACTTGCAAAGGGACTCAGCCATACATACACACGTATCCATTCTCTCCCAAACCCCGCTCCCATCCAAGCTGGCACATAATGTTGAGCAGAGTTCCATGTGCTATACAGGAGGTTCTTGTTGGTTATGCATCTTAAGTATAGCAGTGTGTACAGGAGCTTCCCAAAGTCCCTAACTGTCCCACCCCTGCCTGCTGCAACCATAACTTTGTTTTCTAAGTCTTTCTGTTTTGTATGTAAGTTCATTTGTATCATTTCTTTTTAGACTCCACCTATAAAGGATGTCATTCAATGTTTCTCCTTCTCTGTTTGACTTACTTCACTTGGTATGACTCTCTTTGGGTCCATCTATGTTGCTGCAAATGGCATTATTTCATTCTTTTTAATGGCTGAGTAATACTCCATTGTATACATGTTCCACATCTTCTTTATCCTTTCCTCTGTCGATGGACATTTAGGTTGCTTCTATGTCTTGGCTGTTGTAAACAGTGCTGCAATGAACATTGGACTGCATGTTTTTCTTTTGGATCATGTTTTTCTCCAGATACATGCCTCGGAGTAGGATTGCAGGTCATATTGTAGCTCTATTTATAGTTTTTTAAGGAACTTTCATATTATTCTCCATAGAGGCTGTACCAATTTATATTCCCATCTAGGGTTTCCTTCTCCCCACACCCTCTCCAGCATTTGTTATTTGTGGATTTTTTGAGGATAGCCATTCTGAGCAGTGTGAAGTGATATCTCATTGTAGTTTTGGTTTAGTACATATTTTTTTAAAAATTACTTGGGAGGAAGGTTGGGGGATCTCAGGATAGAATGTAAAGTGTGACAAAGCAATCTTAACTGTATTACAAATACATGAAACAGTCTCAGGAAAGGAGGGAAAAGGCGCTGACCTAAATAAACAAGTCACTGGAAATCAGTGGAGTCTGTAAAACTAAAAAGGTAAATGAAAGCAGATAAGCACCAAATTCTTGTTGATAAGCTGTACCTCAGGGGGATATGGGTTAACAGTTCTGATACTGTTATCCACGTAAACTGGAATTTAATGATTAAATCAACAGATGGTGGACAGTAGGAGCTAGGTTTCTCAGCGTTGAAGTGGTTAGAATGATCCATGTGGTAATGGATTAGAGTTGGTTGTTTATTATGTACACAGATAATTACATAGAAAGTATAGATGTGTATAGTGTGTATAGTGAAGTGAATGTGTTAGTAGCTTTCTCTAGTGAAGTGAAAGTGTTAGTGTCCAACTCTGTGACTCCATGGACTGTAGCCCGCCAGGCTCCTCGGTTCATAGGATTCTCCAGGCAAGAATACCAGAGTGGGTTACCATTTCCTCCTTCAGGGCGTCTTCCCAACCCAGGGATCGAACCCATGACTCGTGTCTCCTGCATTGGCAAGTGGGTTCTTTACCACTGCGCCTGGGAAGCCCAGCAGTGAGCATACCTAGTACCTAGATCTTGGATTCTAATGCCATTTGTCCTTAAAAGGAGCCAGGGCTCCTTAGAGAGATGACTGATTCTAGGACTGGGGCAGGAAATACACCAGATGAGCTTCTAGCCTCTTGCGTTGCCAGAAAGTAACAAACAAAAACCAAAAAAAACACAAATGGAGGCGTATCAGAGCCCCGGAGCAGCCAACTGCAAGAGCGCCCGAGGCGGAACGGGCCATGGCTGAGCAGCAGAAGACGTGAACCGGCCTTGAACTGTAACCCGAAGTGTGAAATGAGTAGGCATGAGATGCATGAATCCATACGGATATAAACAGAGAAGAAGTATTGTAGCACTTGTGGTCTGTACTGCTGTCGAATTTTTCCCAGATGGCTTAATATGGTGGTTAGTGTAGCAGTTCCTGAAGCCACCGAACACCAGGGACAATAGGAATGCACTTCTGTAGGAATCCCAGCTCTTTTGATTTAGGGCCTTTTGTATATTGCTAAAATTTTCCCTTTAATTCATTAATGTACTGGGAAAAGCTGTTATGAACCAAATGACTTCTTTATTATGCTGACATCATTCCCATATTTATCAAGTGCATGTGAGCTAATTTGTATTCAAGAAATGTGTTTAGTAGCAAGACAGACTTTATTAGAATTTAATGTTTCTGCGGTGGAGTCGTTTTGGATGATGTCTGAATCCAGAGTGTGGCTCCAGGAAGAATGGTCAAAATTAGAGTGGAAGTTCATGGGGAAAAAAAGAGGTCCAGGAATTGAAATGCAGAAACAAATGAGTGTTATGTGTGTGGATGTTGTATGGAGGGCCTATAAACAAGGTAGGACTGAGTCAGAGAGATTAGAGAAAGAACAGTTGAGGAAGCAAAGCTTGAGCTAAGATAGAAAGGCTGAGAAGGAAGGGCGCCGCTTAGGCACTGCCTGGCCTGGCCAGGGTGGCTAGAGCAGAAAGGAAGAGGTGGGAAACGGCGGAGGGAGAGGTCAGACAGGGTTTTCAGGAAGTTTATCTTTTTCTCCGCTGAAAGGGGAGGACGTTAGTTGTACTGAAGGCTAGTGGTACAAGGAAGACTGATGTAGGTTTTCAGAAAGGCACTTGGCTGCTCATTGGAGAGTGGTGGGTTCTAGGGGTGGCGGCTTTATTCAGAACCGTCCAGTTAAATGCAGTCAGCAGGTTGTGTGCTTAGGAGGAGCTGACCTTGCTAGCCTTAGCGTCCTGAAGCAACACATGTATTTTCTTCTTGAACCATCTAGAAAACACTTCACCTTCAAGACTGTGGTTTTAAAAATGTGCACTTTGGTAGTGTGAGGTTGTACTTTCGTCACCACAAAATTTAAGGTCATAAACTTCCTGCTGACAAACCTTATTAGAAATAGGCTCTTTGCTGTGATACTACTAGTCTCACCTAAAAATAGTATGCATCCTTTTAATCCTACATCTCGCCTTTCTCCCAGGTCTTTACCTTTTAAAGTTAATTTTAAAATGAAGTAAATCCTTTTAACCTTTACAGAAATTTTCTATAGTGTCTTGGTAGAATATAATGAATATACTAGTCTTGGAGATTTATGATTGTGTAATTCTTTACAGTTATTTTTGCACAGTAGTAAAATGTAGGGGATTTTAATTCAGACGTGGTGGCTCAGAGGTTAAAGCATCTGCCTGCAATTCAGGAGACCTGGGTTCAATCCCTGGATCGAGAAGATCCCCTGGAGAAGGAAATGGCAACCCACTCCAGTATTCTTGCCTGGAGAATCCCATGGACGGAGGAGCCTGGTAGGCTACAGTCCACTGGGTCGCAAAGAGTCGGACACGACTGAGCAACTTCACTTTCACTTTTCACTTTCTACCAGTTCGGGGTAAGTTATATTACCTCTGTAAGAATTTCTTCATTTTTAAAAATGAGGTTAAATTATACCTATTCCACAGATGTTGAATGAGAAAAATCTATACAAAAGCACCTAATGCTTTGAGAGATTGTTTACCCTCAAATATTAGTTTTCTTTTTCTTTTTGGATAGAAATAGCTTAAATAGGATGTGGGAGTACTTGTGAAGTGATCCCAGAATGCCATTGTAACTAAATCCTTCCTGTGGGTTCAGGGCTCCCACTGGATCAGGCTTCTTGAATTTAAATCCCAGCACAGATCCTGGTTTGGGACTCACTCAGCAGTGAGACCTGAGTTTCTTCCTTTGGCTTCCTCAAGTGTGAAATGGTAATAAATAGTACCTACTTCATGGGTTGTTTTGAATATGAAATGAGCTAATAAACACAGTGCTTTTATTTACTTACTTACCATTTTCAAAATTGAAGTACAGTTAATTTACATTGTGTGTGTATGTGTCAGATGTGCAGCATGGTAATTCAGTTATACATGCATATGAATTTTTTAGAGTCTTTTCCATTGTAGGTTATTACAAGATATTGAATATAGTTCTCTGTGCTGTACAGTAGGTCTTTTGTTTATCTGTTTTATGTATAGTAGTGTGTATATGTTAATCTCAGACGCCTAATACGTCCACCCAGCCCCACCCCTTTTGGTGACTGTCAGTTTGTTTTCTGTGTCAATACAGTGCTTTGAGAATGGTGCTTTTCATACAGTATTAAATACATGTCATCTATTATCACATACGGTTATTAAGTATACTTTGAGATTTCCTTATCCCTAAAAGTTTTGAGCACTTCTCTTCAGAAAAGCCAAAACCAAAAATAAAGGCTGGTCGATTTAGGACTCCTGGGTTAATTGGGGTTTTCTTTAGATATAGTTTTAGCTGTCTAAATTCTAAAAATGCTTTTCGTTTACAAGACCTTTTCCCAAGCTGCTCAATTATTTGAACATAATTTTACTGTAGAAGATGTTTTGCTGAAACCGTAATTTATAAAATTTGAGTTTTTAAAAAGTGATTAGCGTATCATTCTGCAGATATGTGCTGTTATATTTTTCTTCCACTTAGCTCAATATAAATATTACCTACCTATGTTAAAGCAGTTTTATCAGCGTCTGTACATTGCCACTTCCATTTTTATCTTCCTAGCTAAGTGTATCACCTCTCAGTGGTCCCCCGGGCTGAAAACTTATATCCATAATATGTATACTTAAGACACCTGTGAATGGTGATAGACTAGAGCGGCTGAATTCATTCTGTTTCTTTTAGGCCATGTGACCATGTGCTAATTTGCACTGCAAGTGTACATTCAACTGTTTAATGATAGGATATGCATTGATAATTTGACAGAGTGTATGGTAAGAAAAGATATGATCTCATTGATGTGTGATGGTTATTGTATAGCCAAGATACAATTTTTGACTTACAAGAAGGGTTTAATTTTAAAACAATCATGTTAAATTTAAGAAGGGGAATTCTGCCACCCATGAAGGTAGTGGTATAGTCTGACTGAAAGAGTAATGACTGTATTGGGTGAAGCATATCTAATTGGAACACCTGAGTAATGACTTAGAGCTTTATTTCTCATCAGCTCTTTTGGGGCTTGTGGGGCTTGTCTCATTCACTCTGAGCACTTTCTGACATGCTGCTTCAGCTTCTGTCTTTATTCTTCTGGTGGTTTTATGGGCATATGTGGGCACATTTTCTCTTGCTCACGTGGTTTTGTTCACATGCTAGCTTTCAAGATAATTTGTGTCTTGGGGGGTAGACATAGTGGGGGATGTATATTAGTAAATAAAATTCTCTGGGATTAGATTGGGGAATAGCTAATATGTAAAAGTTTAAAAGCCATTATCTGATTTCCTAAAGATGTCAGCAATAGTATGGTATATTCATTTCCTTTCTTAGGAAAGACAACTGGAGGGTAGATATGTTTCTTGGTAGGCCATAATTGAGCAAAGAGCTTTTATGGACCAGTCTCTGTATAGAATTAATGATCAAAGTGTGTCAAAGAACAGCATTGTAAATTCTTAAAAGAAGAAAGCTGTTTCACCAATTCAGTCTAATTGTATAAAGTTTCACTTTAAACAATAATCAATGATACAGATACTTCTGGTTTAAAAAGTAGGGCATTTGGCAAAAATGTGCTGTTTAGGAATTTTACAAATTATATGCAAGTTTAGATCTAATAAAATAAATCATATTCTCATCATGTTCTTAAAAGTGTATCCTTTTGTCTTTTAAAAATATTGTTTACCTTAAAATATTTAATTTGCATAAGGGATTACTAGGTTCAGTGTGCTTATTAGATTCTGAAATTTCACCAAAACTAGTAATTGTGTGAAGAGTTCCATGTTTAACTTGTACTGTTTTGCATATTGGATTGTGACAAGTGTGTTACAAAATCTTTGATTATTTGTACTAATGAGAGTAGAAATGTATATATCATTCAAAAGGTGTGTTCTTTGCTAAGTTAAGATTTTCATTTGAATATCTGTCTTGATTGTCTTTCTTCCTGTTCCTTATGCAGGTCATGGCAAAACCCCAAAAGATGCGGCATCAGTTCGTGCCACGCATCCAATACCAGCAGCCTGTGGGATTTATTATTTTGAAGTAAAAATTGTCAGTAAGGGAAGAGATGGGTAAGTGTAAATTTTGGTGGGAAAGATTTGTTTATGGGTAATTATTTTTGCTTTCATTCATAACTGTTTATGATGTAATTGGAAAATTGAAATTTTTTCTTAAATTTTGGTAATTGAAAGAGTGGAATCTGAATATTCTAGTATAGCAGGTTTTATCTGGTTCTGCTTAAATACTCATTGAAGTTGACACTTGAGTTGATAAAATTACCTGATTTTTCTGGTAGGTTTGTTGTTAAAACGGAGAATTGGAATAAAACAATAGAGAGATAATGACTCATTTCCCATGCCTTTCTTACACTGCCATTTTCTGAATTCCGCTGAGAAGTTAAATCTTCTCAAAGATAGTTAACCAAAAGCAAAAGGTGAGTCACAGGTATTTTATAGGGGTGGAGACTCAGAATTTTAGGTTTAGGTCAGGGAAATGTATGATAGTACACTCTCAGCTATTCGCAAGGATTAGGATGTAGTTTAGAAGGTTCCAATTGACAACTTTGTATAGATGCTGGAACTAACTTTTGTATCATTGCTTTTCAACTTGGGATCAGTGGTGTGTGGTGTATACACAGCAAAGTACACACGTGTGTACACACAGTATACACACCACTCTGTGTGTGTGTGTGTGTGTGTGTGTGTGTGTGTGTGTGTGTGTGTGTGTGTACATCAGAGTCACTTAGGGGACTAATAAAAATATAGCAGTTTGGGTCTTGCCCCCGAAGTTCCTTAATCAGTATTTTCAGGTGTAGAGCTTGGACATGATGGACATTTTGAGGACGCTCCACAGGGACTTTCGGTGCATACCTCTCTCTGAATGAGAGCTGATTATATAGACTCATTGGATCGGTCCTGTGGTATTTTCTGATAAATTCATTGTGGTATCAGAGATCCTTAAAAGCATCTCTAGAGTTGTTGGTCCAGCTCCCAAGGTGAAGTTACTAGAATGTGTAACTTTACCTGTATTTGAAGTGAATCATTTCACCCCTTTAGTGCTTCTTATGGGTTTTAATTGACAAAATAAGTTGTTCAATAGATTATTCCTCTTACTTTATTTGCTGAACATTATCAACGTCAACAATATGGAAAGTACAAAGTGAAGCCTTGGATGCAACGGTAACTTTTTAACTACTTCAGTTTTCCCAGGGTGGTCAGGCCAAAGATAAAATCAGAGAAGCCAAGAGGAAAGTGGTTGAGAGACCCCAGATTGAAATGGCACATAATTGTAACCATTTTTAGTTCCACTGCTGCATACTCACCCAGTTCTTTATACTTCAAATTATATCATTAGCTCCATAATGCTGGTGTTGCTCAGGATAATTCCCAGAATTCTCTTCACCTTTAACTCTACATACTCTGCATGAGCTTGACCTTATATTTTCACGGCTGCCAGTACCCTGATGAGTCTCAAATCTGAAACTGCATCTCAGGATATTCCCTTGAGCTCTGGACCAGATGTTTGTATTTGAATGTCCCACAGGCATTTAAATTTAGCTTATTTAAAATCTTTTTCTCAGCCTTAGCCTGGCTCATAGTTTCACTATTGCAGAAACTTGCAGACTTCCTGCCTTGAACTTTCTCTGTCCACTTCTCCAGTTTCTGCCCGAGGCAGGTTTTGGTCATTTGTCCCCTGAATGACTGAGACCTCCCAGGTGCTCCCTCTTTTGCTCTCACTCCAGTCTGTAACTGTTGTCCATCTTCCTCCTGATACAGAACTGAAGTGTCTGTCCCTCTCTTAAGATTATTTAATACACCGGTTACTTTGAGAATAAAATCTAAAACTTCTTAGCAGGATCCTCATGATGTATGACTAATGCCTTGCTAATTTTTTAGTCTCATCTTTTTGTGGCTAGAATTTCTTTCATTTTTAAAACTAGGTACACTTGACATGTGGTAAAACTTAAACTGTTTTAGCGTGCAGGTCTGAGTTTTGACAGATGTGTACAGTCTTGTAACCATAACCACAGTCAATATATAAAGCAATTCCATCACCCAGATTCCTCCATATCCCTTTTCAGGCAACCTTTGCCCATCTCCAGCCCCTGGCAACCACTGATTTGTTTTCTTCCTTTATAGTTTGCTGTTTCTAGGATGGTATATACGTGGAGTCATGTATTGTAAAGAGTATAGTAGCCTTTTAAGTCTGGTATCTTTCACTTAGTATAATGCATGTGAAATTCATCCCTGTTGTTGTATGTATTGGTAGATCAGTTCTTGTTATCGCTGATTGTATGGAGGAACCAACCACAGTGTCCTTACTCACTCTTCAGTTGAAGGACATCAGATTATTTCCAGTTGTTTTGGCAACTAGGAATATAGCCACTAGAAACATTTATGTATAGGTTTTTGCATAAAGTGAGTTTTCACTTAACTTGGGTAAATACTCAGGAATGGGATGTCTGGGTCGTTTGTTAAGTGTCTTTTTAACTTTATCAGAAGCCGCCAAACTATTTTGCAGTGTGGCTCTGCTGGCTTCCATTCCCACCAGCAGTGTGTGGGGTCCCGGGGGCTGTGCCTCCTCAGAAGCCCCTGGTATTGTCAGGGTCATTTTGTTTGTCTTTAATTTGCTGCCATTCTGATAGATACCTAGTGGTTTCTTGTGATTTTAACTTACATTTCCCTAATGACCAATGATGTTGAAGAATCATTCATTCTCATCTGCCCTGTTTTTTTTTTTTTTGAAAACAAACAATAATTCTTTCATTTTCATTTTAAATTAATTACTTGTCAACAACTATGGACATGGTTAAGAAAGGACGTAACCGATATACTTAAGAATACTGAATTGACGACCGCAATTGGATGGAGTGCTTCTTAGGGCGGGTCTCATTTTAGCCTTCACCCTGATTAAATTTAAGGTCCTTATTTCTCCTCTCTTTCCTGAGCTGGGGGGCCTCAAAGTGGGGCACCCAGTTACTCTTCATTCCCACTTTCCTGCCAACTTGGGCTTGGAGAGGCAAGCCCCAGGACACAGAAAGTAGGGTGTTGAACAGAGCGGAACCAGCACACAGTGACCCGACAGGAGAGGGGTGGGACACGCCTGAGGTTAGAAAATGTTACCTAACCAAGCTGGGGTCCGCTTGCCCAGCACCCAGCAATGCCAGTCTGCCGACACCAGGTTGTGGTGAAGAACAGTGTTTAGTGAGAGCACCAAGCCAGGAGGATGGGCAGCTTATGCCCCAAGACTCAAACTCCCCAGTGGCTTTCTGGGGAGGTTTTTTATAGGCAACATTAGAGGTGAGGGCTGCAGGGTGTCTGATCAGCCTGTGGGCTTTCTTCAGTTGGTGGTGAGATGACAGGGTGATGCTTTGGGAATCTTAATCATCAGCCTTCTGGTTCCAGCCCGTCCAGGGTCAGCACATAGTCACCATCCACCTCCTGGGGTGGGGGGGTCTTAGTTTCCACAGAACAACTCAAAGATACTCGTCAGCTTGTTACATGTACCCCTCGAGGGAGACTGGGGCTCTGTTTTGTCCCTGAACCAGCAAGCTGTCAGCACTTTTTTGAATGACCGCTTTTCATTTGTTCTGCATTCCCTCACATCCCTGGTTAGTAACTGCTTGCATCTGCTCTTCGGAACTCAGGAAACCAGGAAGGGCTTTCGGACCCGGGAAGGCCTCACAGGGGCCTGCTGGGCTTCAGTCTCCCTTTCCCTGATACGTCTCAATCTGGAGGGGATGAGGGGTAAGAGCAGAAAGGGAATAAAGGTTTGGATAGAGCGGTTGACCATAAACCTGGCGAGAAATTAAAAAATGAATTTCTCTTGTCCCTTTCCCCATTTGCTAAGCTTATTAGCTAATTTAATACTCTTCAAGTCCTAGTTTACAGGTACTTTTTTTTGGTGGCACTTTCTCCTTCCCAAAATAAGATTGTGCCTTTATCATGCTTCCTTTCCTTTAAGGGCAGACAAATTATAGTACCTATACTGCTGTAATTGTCACTTATTGATTCAAGGATAAGGGACTATTTTATATTTCTGTATTCCAGTGCTTTATTTTTAGCCAGCTCTCATATGAATGAACAAATGGATAGATGAGAAATAGTACCTACTGCCTGTATATTCTTGGTGAAAACCATTGTTTTTTTGGTCTGATTTTGTTTATTTCTGGTAGTCTTTTTGAGTGCAGTTTTAGGTCCAACCCAATGGTTTTGGAAGCGAAGAACAAACAGTTCATTTATGGAACGAAAACAAGTCGTGCAGCTTATTTTGGCCAAGTAAGGTCTTTCTGGAGATACACTGAACTGTTACCAAGAGATTCAAGAATTCCTTCCTAGAATCCTAACGTTGTGAAGATTTAACCAGAAAGAGCAGCTGTCAGTTATCTTTCATTTGCAGTGATATATGCTCATCTGAGAGTTGATTATATTTAATTTAAAATTGAATTTTTTTTAAGCAATGTGCTTATCCAAAATAGAGACAGATAAATAAGTATTTGGATCCAAGATGGCAGTTTTCTTAAGAAAAATTGTCATTGTAGTAGATTTTTTCATAAAGTGGCAGGAGTTGGGTATGAATTGCTTCTTGCTTTATTTGTAAAATGCATGATTTCTAGGTTGCCTTGGAAAATTAGGAATATGACTGTGATGATTAGTACTTATATTTCTTCACTGCCTAAGAAGTGAGGCTTGAAGGAAGCTCCTCTTATTGAATAAAACAGTAAGTTTTGCTTTCTGCCTTGGATTTTCATCTATTTTTCAATTTCATTTAAATGTTTATTTTTGTTTAAAGATAATTTTTTTGTATGTTCAGCAAAGTAAGCTTACTTTATTAGGACAAAATCACCAGTCTAGATTTTTTAATTTAAAAATGAATTTCTGACACATTTTGCAACCAAAAAATTAAGTCCCGTCATCTGCGTAAAATCATTTTTTAGGAGACGTATTTAAACGACATATATTTACTTTATGTTCTTGTTAATTCTTATTGACTGTCAAGATGAATTTCTAATAGACTTTGTCTCATGAATGTACTTTCAGTTCAGGAATTTCATTCAGGTTTTAAATTATGCATACTAATAGAGGCAGTGGAGATAAAGTTAATTATAAATGTGAGAGATAATAAAATTTTTATTTGGAAATTTTTAGAATAATTTATTATGAGTGTGATATTTTTAGCTCTTCAAACAAAATATTGATGCCATTCTGCCAATGTGATTCAGGAGAAATCAGCAAGTAATCTAGTCTCTGTTCTGTTCCTAAATTCTGCTGATAATAAAATGTAGCCTTCAGAACATTCCTTCTATGCTTCCTGACTTTTCTGGATTATTTCCTGGGGGAGTAGAAAAGAAATCAAAGGCCTTTTTTCCCCATCTATCCTTAAAAGGTATTTCCTTCTAGTTTCTGTTGGTGATGGCAGTGAAGGAGACACAGATGCAAACTGAAAAAGACATCAGATGAGCAATATATTTATTAATGTAGTGAATTTAATGAATTGAACAAGAGTGATATATGGTATGTCAGGCACTGTCAGCAACTGAGTGAGTTTAAATAAGAACTTATTTATCTCTGCCTTCTCCCTAGATTCTAGTAGAGAACCTGGCAGCAGAAGCACAGTAAATGCATTGAGTGAACCGAATTGTGTTCTTGTCCTCAAGGAATACAGAATTCAGTATATGGAGGGTACAGTGGTGCAGGGCAGGGAGCAGATATGTGCGACTAACTCTAGATGAAGACATAATATATTAAGTACTTAAAGAATGAGAGACTATATGGGATCACTGAGGAGATGATGAGTCTAGCTCCAGGAAACAGATTTATAAAGGAAATAGTATTTGATAGGCCTTAGCAAATGAGTTAGAATTTGAGACACTTTGTTGGGGAAAAATATCGCCGAGTGTACTAAGTGGGAGGCATGGAGCTGTGGTGTCTTTGGCTGAAGAACATGAGCCAGTATTGGTGGGGACTCGAGGGCTTACAGTGAAGAGTGAACAGCAGTACGAGTGCAGCTGGACTCTAGCATTGGAGAGCCTTGACGATAGCTCTGTGGGCGAATGCTCTGTAGGTAGAAGGGGGCCTTCAGTCTTCTTGAATCAGGCAGTGATACGGTATCTGTTGAGAAAAACAGTACTGGGTGGGGAGGGGACGATGTGGAAAAGAGCCAGAGGTGGGAGTGAGACACTGAGGCTGTTGCCTGGGATTGAATAGTGATAGAGGTTAAAAAAAACAGAGGAAGAGGAGGTAGTTCCCCTTGTTGTTCCTCTTATGTACCAGCTACTGTGCTAGGAACCTAGGGTTTACAAGGAAGGGTTGGCCGAGACGGGGTCCCTGCCTTCCAGACGTGTGTAGGTAAGATGAGAAATGAACATGTCAGCACGTTATAACACATGTATGATGATCGCTGCATGAAGAAAGTAGAGAAGTGTGGTCGAGAAAGTGACCAGCTCTGTTGGAAGATGGGGTGGCAATCAGGGAAGCCTCTAGAAAGTGTGCGTGTAGTTACAGAAGAGGAAGAAAGCTGAATGCAAGTCTCTCCCACTTCCCTGTCCTTCAGCCACCTGCTCACCCTCCTTAGACCAGTTTCCTAGGAGTCCCTCCAGAGATGTCCCTGAGCAGAGTTTTCAAAGACAAATAGCTGCTTTAGAAGCTGATTTAGTTACTTTTGCTAAAATACAGTGAAGTCCTTGGGGATTAGAAAGATGGAGATTTGGATGTTGGCTCTGCCACTTTAACCGGGGCTTCCCTGGTGGCTCAGAATCTGCCTGCAATGTGGGGGGCCTGGGTTCAATCCCTGGGTCGGGAAGATGCCCTGGAGAAGGGAATGGCTACCCACTCCAGTATTCTGGCCTGAAGAATCTCATGGACAGAGGACCCTGCCCGGCTACAGTTCCTGAGGTTGCAAAGAGTTGGATTCGACTGAGTGACTACATCACTTTTGCTTTTCTGCCACTTACTAGTTCTGTGTCCTTTTTGACAGACTTTTTTTACCCTTTTCTGTAAAATGGAAACAGTGCCAGCCTCATAGGATTGTAAATAGTTCAGATAAAACAACTGTTGTCGTGCCTGCTGCAAATCCTTGATGCTGCTATTGCCGATGGAGAAAGAGAAACACAAAGGTTTGTGGCAGGAATGTGTCTAGGGTTGATCATGAAGGGACTTCTAATGGATAATCTCTACCTGTTAGGTGCTCGTTTTAATGGGGAATGATAATGATTTGATTTACATGTTGGGGCGGTTACTCTGATATGGAAAAGAGAGGTCTGAGAGACACAAGAGGACCAGTTGGACCATTATGATTGGCTTAATCTGTGTAGTGGAGTTAGTGAGGAAAATAGATGGATTTGTTAGCTATTTAGGACTTTAAAGAAAAAGAAAAGGCTTGATTAGGAAGTGGGAATAGTAAGGGTAGCTGTTACAAGCAAAGAATGAAGGGTGGTGGCTGGGACAGTCGATTAGATAGATGGTACCGTGATTGAACATGATAAAGAATACTGGAGGGAAGTGGAGCTTTGAAATTGCAGATAATGGGAACAGTGTGAGACATCCAGATGATGAATTAATAGTAGGGCCTTGACTAAAAATAAATGGGGTTTAGGAGAGAGAAAAGCTGTCAGTGGATTTTGGAGTCATCAGAATGTGAGTTGTTGAAGCCATGAGGATTGATATGATCATCCAAGTATGTGGTGTAAAAAAGAGGAGGCCCGAGGATGGACATCTAAAACACCGTATTTATAGGAAATGTAGAAGGGTATTAATAGCTAAGAATTCTAAGGAGGGATGGTCAGAGTCAGAAGGAAGGTCATAGAGAGTCCTGGGTGTCAGAAGCCAAGGAGGTCAGTTAAAAGGAGAACCGAATTGTCTGCTGCTCGGTCCCTGCAGAGGTTGTTAATCCTTGTTCTAGCAAATTCCTTAAAGTTGGGGTGGGAGTGAGTGCAGTGTGTTAGAGTTAAGAGTACGGAACAGAGTTAATGGAACCAGAGGGCCGCCTACCTGTGTGGCTATCATGGGAAAAAGTCATTCTCTGTCCCTTCAGAAAAATAGGAAGAAAATTACATCTTGTATAAATTCTATTAATGATTCAACGTGTTTCCTTCCAGTGTTGACATATACACTTTTATTACACAGCTCTACTCTTCGTCCAACAGTTTTATAGCCTATTTTTATTATTGATTTACTTTCTATGTATTTTTTAACTACTTACAGGTGTAAGCCTTTTGCTATAAGATTAAAAGCTCTGGTCATCTTGCTTCTTTTTGCTTTGTTTTTTTTCCTGCAGTATCATCGCTTGCATGTGTATTAAGGCCCATCAGAGCTGTTGTCCTCTTGTTATTTAAGTTGTTTCTCTAACTTTTCACTATTCTAAGTGATTTTTTTGCATGATGTTTATCTTTCTTAGGGAAGATTTCTTGAAGTAGAATCAATGTATCAAAAGAAAGAGTATGTGCACTCTTAGATGCATGATGCAATGGCCAAATTACTCTAGAAACATGAGTTCAACTTCCGTTTGGGCAGGAGAAGCTTGGTCATGTGTGTAAATTAAGGAGAGGGAGTCACTGGGGAATCCAAGGCAAGTTGAGGAAACAAGCTCCTTTGCTGACGGAGTGGGGTTGAGGGGTTAAATGTAAGTTAGGAATGTGGGCTGGAATATGCAGTTGATTAGAACAGAAATATCTCTGCTTTGGGAAGCCTGTCTTGACAACTTTTGCACCTCCAAACTAGGTTAGACTCCTCTTTTATCTGCTTTCAAAGCACTTCTACTCCCCGTTTATAGCATTTCATCATATTCATAATTGTTTATGTGAGCTCTGTCTTCCTTGTTAGAGTGTGAGCTCCACTAGAGCACAGACTTTTGTCTTTTTCACAACTTAATCTCTGTAGTCCCACACATAGCTACTTAGTAAATATACACTGATCAGAGAAGTAAAAATGTTGAACTGTGAGATTTAAAGCCATGAATTTGTTGTGACAGCAATTTACATACATAACATTTTTCACTATGTACTCAGCTTGCTGGGGAGTAAAGGTGAATTGCATGATTGATGCAGAGTGGAAAATTACAGTTTAGGAAGTTAGAAGAACACTTGCAGTAGTTGAGGTTTACTGGTGAAGGAACGTTCAAACGGACAGTTTTAGTTCAGGCTGGGTGAGGGAGAAATGACATCAGTAAAGAGGCAGTAAAAGCAGACCAAATGGAGACATTTGTGGTTTAAGTAGAGATGTGGTGGGATTTTTGAGGTGGAGTTCCTGGAGCTGCCAGGTAGGATGTACCAGTGAAAGACAGCCTATGTGAGGAGAAGACGAAGGGCTTTTTGGTCAGTTTTTTTCACTAGCGTATCCTCAGTGCAAAATTTCAGGCGCAAAACAGGGGCCTGGGTGAAGGTGGTGGGAAGAACAGCTTTTCCTCTGCAGACCCCAGCCCTGTGTCACATGCAGATTATAGATAGGTGTTGGTGTTTATAAAATGGACAAGGTGAAGCTTGGGTTTTGGATACTTCTTTCCCTACATTTTGAAACCACCAAAGATGCTTGGGAGCTGCATTTTTGATGGTGAGGAGGAAAGTATTACTTAACAAATGCCTAGCGAATGTGGGAAAAGTGCCCTAGAGATATATAACCACCACGTTTCTTAAATTATTCTTGAGTTGGTTATCTATCTTCAGTGTTGTTGAAATCCCAAGTCACCTCTACGCCTACTCCATCACTTATTTTATGCCCAGCTAGTGCATGTGGATTTTTTAAAGAACATTTTTCTCCAGTTGTAAGGTAATGTATTCTTCCAAGGAATATATATATATATGTATATATATATATGTGTGTCATTGCTTGCAGCATGTGGGATCTTAATTCCCTGATCAGGAATCAAGCCTACTCCCCTTGCATTGGAACCTTATTGGAGTCTTAACCAGTGGACCACCAAGGAAGTATCCTGGTAGTGTATTCTTATGCAAAAGAGAAAAATCAGACAAATCCTATGAAGTAGAAAAAAACATAACAATTTTAAATAGCATTTTCAGTCCTACCACTCATACTAAACTACAGTTGATATTTTGGGGTATATTCTGCCTTTTTTCCTTCTATTCAAAGAATGAAAAATTGGTTTAAGATATATGCGAATCGTGTATACCACTACCTATTCTTAATGTGAGTTTAATTAAAAATTGAGAGAAAATTCCATTTTAATAATGTCTTGAAGATACCTACAATCGTTCAATATAACATTAAGGTTATATTTGTTGTTCGTGTTTCGTCCCTAAATCATGTCTGACTCTTTGTGGTTCCATGACTGTAGCTCTCCAGGCAAGAATACAGGAGTGGGTTGCCATTTCCTTCTGCAGGGGATCTTCCCTACCCAGGGATGAAACCCAAGTCACCTGCATTAACAGGCGGATTCTTTAGCACAGAGCCACCAGGGAAGCCTGTTAAAGGTTGTATAGCTTTGTCGTAATGAATATATTATTACTTAGTCATATTTCAGTTATACAGAATCAGAAAACAGTTTGTAACCAGTCTATTTATGTTTATTTCAGTTATGTTGCATGCTTGCTATTTGCCTACTGCTGAAATCACTTACATAAAAGTAAATGTTCCAGAATAGAGAGATGTGATCTGTTAGTCCTGGACCTTCTGATTTTCTGTGGGTGATTTGGCACTTGGATAGGTTTTTCAGGAGGGCCGGCTGAGATGTTTGAAGTGATGACAGAGTAGTAACTGTTTGGGAAAGAAGCACAGGCTGGTGAGGAGTTGTCCCTCATCCTAGGGCTGCCCTCTCTGTGATTTAGATGGTGCGGAATCGCAGCAGCTTTCCTCCCCAGCATTTTCACATGTCGAGAAGAGTTAACACAGTAAACACTCACATAACCACCTTAATTTTAGAGTTAGGATTTTGCTCTATTTGCTTTATCCCAGATCTGTCCATCCAGGAATACTTTTTTTTTTTTTCCCTAAATGCATTTCAAGGTCAGAGTTTCCAAACCAGTTTGAATTCTCCAATTTTACACTTGAATCTCTCTTTTCTTCTGAAAATCTTGTTTCTAATCCTATTGACATGATTTTATTTGCTTTGTCCTAGAACATAACTATACATTTCTGAATGAACATACCAGTACTATTACTAAAGGAATGTTGAATACCATATGGGTTTTTTTAGTTTCACACCAGTTGACATTTTATTAGTTTCACTGTTTAAATTTCTCTTTGTTTATAGGGATTGCTTTTTTCTATTTGATGTTTGTTTCAATTAAATAACACTTCTGAACATTTACATTGTTCACACATTAAAACTGTACCAGAAGGCACTTCACAGACGGTCCCCTTTACCCTGGTCTTCCCGCATAGGTGACCGTTTTCACTGATCCTTGTTTTTCTCTATTATTTCCTTCTGAACTGACAAGCAAATATGCCAGAGAGGACTATGAACGGGTCTCACAAGTCACTGGTGACACTAATTGCTGCTAGATAGGGGAAGTGGTTAGGTGGAAATAGGAGTGAAAGGAAGCTTTAAACATTTCGTCACGTTTGAATTTTGTTTTTTGATTATGATGTGATCTGGTTGCGTGTTTTTTTTTTTTTAAGGCAGGGCATTAGCGTATCTATACGCTTAGAAAATTACTTTATAGTAATACCTGTAGTCTCCTCTTTAAAGATATTCTCTGTTGTGAGCAGTGATGGAATTAATTACTAACCTCTTTTGGACCTTCCCTTCCCTCTTTCCTAGAATCTTTTTATTGAGTTTTTCGGATAACCAGCCTTTAGGTTTCTTTGCTGGGGGGCAGGGGAGTGGTGGGGATGGGAATCTTTCCAGTCCTCCTCTTTATTGATTGAAGTATAGTTGCTTTACAGTATTGTATTAGTGATTGAGTGATTGAGTATTGTTATAGGTTATACTCCACTTAAAGTTATTATGAAATATTGGCTATATTTCCTATGCTATATAATATGTCCATGTAGCTTATTTAGTGTATACATAGTAGTTTATACCTCTTAATCCTCTACCCTTATCTTGTTTTCTGTATCTGTGAGTCTGTTTATGTTTTGTTATATTCATTCCTTTTATTTTTTAGATTCCATATATAAGTGATAACATATAGTATTTGTTTCCCTTTGTCTGACTTATTTCGCTGAGCTCAATGCTCTCCAAGTCCTCTATGTTGTTGCAAAAGACAGAATTCTTGACTGCATAGCATTCGGTGTGTGTGTGTGAGATCACATCTTCGTTATCTATTTATGTGACACTTAAGTTGCTTCCATATCTTGCTGTTGGAAATAATGCTGCTGTGAACATTGGGCTGCATGTATCTTTTCGAATTAGTGTTTTCATTGTCTTCAGGAGTGGAATTGCTGGATCATATGGTAGTCTGTTTTTAGAACTATTTTTTAGTTGACTGCATCAATTTATATTCCCATGAACAGTGTACGAAGGTTCCCTTTGCTCCAAATCTTTGCCAGTATTTGTATTTGTGGTCTTTTTGATGGTGCCTGTTCTGACAGCTGTGACGTGATAGCTCACTCTGGTTTTGATTGCTTTTCCCTGATGACTAACAGTGTGAAGAACCAGCTTTTGTTTTTTTTTATTTTCTCAGGTTTCCTGTTTTCAATTTCATTGATTTCTGCTCTGATTTTTATTATTTCTTCTCTTCCTAGGTGTATATTTTTCTTAATTACTGATTTCCTAAGATAGAAGCGTGAATTATTGATTTTAGATTATTATAGTGTTCAGTAGTATAAATTTTCCCCTAAGTACCTTTTTTAAGCTGCATCCCACAAATTTTGATAAATTATGTTTTCATTTATATTTAGTCTAAGATATTTTAAAATGTCTTTTGAGAAATCTTCTTTGTGACCTTTTTGTTATTTAGAAGTGTGATGCTTACTCACTAAATAATTTGAGATTTTTCAGCTTTTGATTTCTTGTTCAACTTTATTATTGGTTTCAGAGTGTCCCTTGTATTATTTCAGTTTTTAAAATGGGAATCTGATCTTTCCTGGTGAATGTTTTTGTGAACTTGAAACGAATGTGTATTCTAATGTTTTTAGATGTGGGTGCCAGTGAAACCCGGTTGATGGATGGTGTTCTCTGCATCCTTACTGGTTTTCCTCCTTCTCTGTCTGCCAGTTACAGATGTCTCCAGTTATAATAGTGGGTTTGACTATTTTTCTATGTAATTCTATCAGTTTTTGCCTCACATCTTTTCTTTTCTTTTTATTTATAATTTATTTATTTATTTCAGTTGGGGGCTAATTACTTTACAATATTGTAGTAGTTTTTGCCATACATCGACATGAATCAGCCATGGGTTCACATGTGCTCCCCATCCCGAAGCCTCACATCTTTTGACATTTTGTTACTAGGTGCATCCACATTAAGAATTGTTATGCCTTTTTCAAGAATTGACACTTCACATAATGCTTCTCTTTATCCCTGATAATTTTCCTTGTTCTGAAATCTGCTTTGTTTGAAACTAATATAGCTAGTCCAGCTTTCTTTTGATTAGTATTAGCATAGTGTACCTCTCTCCATCCCTTCATGTTAACCTATCTGTGTCTTTATAATATAAAATAGGTTTCTTGGAGACAGCATTTGTGGGTCTTATTCTCTTATTCAGTCTGTCAGTTTCTTTTGATTGTTGTATTTAGACCTTTCACATTGAAAATGACTCTTGTTAGAGTTGGGGTGATATCAGCCTTGATTTTAACTCTCTTATCCATTGCATTTGTTCCCTGTTGCTTTTAAAAAATCTTTTCCTCGCTTCAGTGTTCATTGAGCATTTTTAAAAAGGATTGTATTTTCTCTTCTATCTTGAGATAGCATTTATAGTTCTTTTAAAAATTTTATTGGTAGAGTTGCAGTAGACATTTTCAACTACTATTAAGTCCATTTTCAAGTAACACTTCACCACTTTACAGGTGATGCAGATGCTTTCTGACAGATTATAACCAATCGCTCCTCCTCAGCGGTACCAGCTACGTCACTGCTGCTTTTCTGCTTGCTTCTGAACATCCTTGAAATAACGATACTGTACACAAAAGCACAACCACTTGTAGAGGATGCACGCACGTGACCGTGTACGCCAGACGCATGAACTAACTTACGTGATTGGACATGTGAACGCACATTTGCATCTGTGAAAGTTCGCAACTTGAAGATTCATATGTAGGGGACTTACTGCACATACTACCACAATAAGCTTCTTGTCCATCAAATCTTCTCACTCTCTCACTGCTATTGAGTTTGAGCTTGTTTTTGTATGCTATGCAACACCTCGGACAGCTACTCCTGTTTGTGAGCCACAGCCCTCCACATCTGGTGTTGCAAATCTCCCCTGTCCAATAACTCCTTCCACCACTTCGCAACTCACAAGCTGCAGTTCTGTTTCACCGACTTCCCCAAGTAACCTTTAGGTCTTTCTCAGTGTAAGGTGCCATATTTATTATAGTATTTATGTATTTCTTGACAATTCAGCATGTGTAAAACCATCTTTATTGAATTTTGGTGGTTTTTTATTGGATTTTTACCTTTTTAAAAAAAGATACAATGAAGTTTTTGAATGTTGTACTCTTAAACCCATTTTCTCCTTAAGCTCTGTGGTTTTTATTGCATGATGTTGTATACTGCAATGATTTTAAGGAACTCAGACATCATGATAATAGCAGAACTGACTGTAATTGCTCTATCCCATATCTGCCCATTCCTCTGTCCACCCAGCCATCCATCTTATCTTTCAATGCATTTCGAAGTAAGCAGACTTAACTCCTAATGATTATGGCATGCATAGCGTTAACCAGAGTTTGATACTTGCTTACTGCTCTTTT
Organism: Okapia johnstoni; assembly: GCA_024291935.2. Classification (NCBI taxonomy): domain Eukaryota; kingdom Metazoa; phylum Chordata; class Mammalia; order Artiodactyla; family Giraffidae; genus Okapia; species Okapia johnstoni. Next base: position 142,512,751 of record CM044306.1, on the reverse strand, counting down.
TAAAATTATCATAAAAGTTAAGTGTTGTGAAGTCTGAAACGTACCATTTGATGAGTAGAAGTGTTTCCTCCTCCTCTTTCCCAGTTAGGCCCTGTCCTCACTGTCTCAGAAGTGCCATTGTTTTCATTTTGCCTGTTCCAGAACTTCATATACAGGCGTACTTTGGAGAAATTGCAGGTTCAGTTTCAGACCGCCACAGTAAAGCAAATATCACAATAAAGCAAGTCACATGAATTTTTTGGTTTCCCAGTGCAAATGAGTTATGTTAACATTATACTATAATCTGTTCATTGTGCAATAGCATTATGTCAACAAAAAAGTATATCCCTTGATTTAAAAGTACTTAATTGCTAAAAATGCTAATAACAATGGAAATGGTTGAAATATTACAAGAATTCCCAAAACGTGATAGAGATGCAAGGTGAGCAGATGCTGCTCGAAAATCTGTGCTGACGGACTTTGTGGACGCAGGGTTGCCACAGACCTTCACTTGGCTTTTTTAAAGCTGTATCTGTGAAGCTGAGTAAAATGAGGAATGTCTGTAAAAGGAGTCACACGGCATAGACTCTCTTGTAAGACTTCTTTGATTCAGGATTACGTTTCTTAGGTCATCCATGTTGTGTATATCAGTGATTCATTTTCCATGTTATTTCTGAGTAGAACATACCACAGTTTGTGAATCCTTTCACTTGTTGATAGATACGTAGGCTGTTTCAGTGTTCTCTCTCTTGTGAAGAAAGTTCTTAGGAACATAGTTACACAAGTTTCTAGGTGCACACGCTGCCTTCATTTCTCTTCCGAGTGGAACTGCAGGGTCTTGGGGTAAGCCTGCACTCAGACTTAGGAGAAAAGGCCAGCCGTGTTCCAAAGGAGCTGTACCATTCTACATTCCCACCGACAGTGTGTGAAAGTTCTTATTGAACCAAATGCTTGGCAATACTGGTGTGGTCAGTCTGAAATTTTAACCATTCTGCTGGATGTATAGTGGTAGCTCAGTGTGGTTTTAATTTCCCTTTTGTAATGACTGATAGTGTGTAGCAGTTTCATGTGCTTCTTGTTTATTTGCAGTTTTCTATATTTTGTGAAGTGTCTATTCAGATCTTTTGTTCATTTATAAAAATTGGATTGTCTTATGTCTTTGGGGCAGAGTTTAATTTTGCTGATGTCTGACTTACGAGTTTGTTATTTTATGGTTCTTGCTTTCTGTGTCCTAATAGGTATTTGCTTTATCCCCATGTAAGTAAGATACTTGTATGTGTTTTCTTTTAGAAGCTTTATACATTTAATCTTTGTGTTTAGGACTGTGATCCATTTTCAGTTGAGTTTTATATATTATGTGAGGTAAAGATTAGTGTTTACTTTTCCAAATGGATATCAGTTCTATCACTGTTGATAGAAAAACCTTCCTTACTCTTTTGGACTGTTTTGGCACCCTTGTAAAAATGTTAAGTGATTGTATAAGTGTGGTACTCTTTTGGGTCTCTTTCTGAATCCATTGCGTTGATTTGTTTGTTGATCCTTAATGCCAGTACCACACTGTCCTGATTACTCAGGTTTATGCTAGGTGAATCTTGAGGTCAAGTGATGTAAGTCCTACGTCTATATTCTTTCTCATACTTTCTTTTGGATATTTTAGATCCTGTTTATTTCTGTATAAATGTTGAAATCAGCCTGTCAGTTTTATAGAAACCTCCCAGCATGCATGTAATTTGGATTGCATTGACTCCTAGAGATCTCTTTGGAGAGAATTGTAGCCTTAGTAATATTGAGTCTTCTAGGCCATAAATGTGATGTATCTCTCCATTTATTTACGTCTTCTTTAATTTCCCCATCGTTCCGTAATTTTCAGCTGAGAAATTCTACATGTCTTTTGTTCAGTTCTTAAGTGTTTTATGCTTTCTGGTGCTATTGTAGATATAATTGTTTTTAAAATTTTATTTTCTTAGTGTTTGCTGCCAGTATATACAAATACAATAGATATTTTTATATAGTTATTCTGTATTGTGCAACTGTATTAAATTCACTTATTAACTTTACTGATTATTTTGTGTTTATCTTTTGTTAAAGTAATGTTATTTACAAATAAAGTCAGATTTATTTCTTCTCCTTTTTCTTGAATAGGATGTTTTCATTAGATGAATATATTTATCTGTCTATATTTAGCTTTTAGCAATAAGCTATGCTGAACTCTAAAAATGTCATACCATTAATTTATGCAATTTTTTTTAGTCAAACTAACCATTCATTTATTCATTCATTTGAAAATGTGCATTGAGCACCTCCTATGTGTTAGGCCTCCACTCTGCACAGAGAATAAAATGCTAATAGTCATAGAAACACAGTCCTTGTTATAAATCTGGCACACCTCTGAGTTGTTCCTTGCATGTGAAAGCCAGTGAGGTAGGTTTCATTATTATCAACATAATGTTCAGATGAGTATCTTGGCCAGTAAAGTTCTCTTTACTCTTGACTAGGGATCATGTGTCTTTATATGTCAGGTAATTTTGAATTGCATGTTGTAACTGGATTATAATTTTTTAAATTAACTATTTTTTCAGTAAGTTTAATGACATTTCATAATTTCCTTTGCTAATTGTCATTTCTTTGTCTCATGCATTTCCTTCTGGTTTCACTGGAGTATTAGCTTTATTATGCCCTAGAATACCTTATTTTGCCCTCATTCTTGGATGATGCTTTACCTGGGATTAAGTTCTGGGTTGACAGTTCTTTACTCTCAATACTTTGTGCCATTGTTTACTGTCATCAGCTGTTGCTGGAGAGAAGTCAGCTGTCATTTTAATTGTCATTCCTTCTGACATGATCTGCCTTTCTCTTTGGAAGCTTTTAGGATTCTGTTTGTATTGATAGTCTATAGTGTATTTGTGTGTGAATATATTTTTATCTTTCTTAATGTGTGTGATGTGCACTTTCAACTTAACCAAGATATTTTTTAGTTGTGGGAAGTCACTAGCTAAACTATCTCAGTAAATATTGGTGTTCCACTGTACTTTTTAATAATGGTGATTCCATTTTTTTTTCTTTAACATAATCCTAAATGTGTGTATTTTTTAAATGCTTTTTTTTAAAAAATCATACTCTCCATTGATTGATGTCTTCTAGAATGAATTCATGTTCCAGTTGTGTATTTCGTTGGTCTTATATACCTTTTGGGGAGGCTTCCTGGGTAGCTCAGCTGGTTAAGAACCTGCCTGCAATTCAGGGGACTCAGTTCGGTTCCTGGGTTGGGAAGTTCCCCTGGAGAAGGATAGGCTACCTACTCCAGTGTTCTTGGGCTTCCCTGGTGGCTCAGACAGTAAAGAATCTGCCTGCACAAGAATGTACAATGGAGAAAAGACAATCTCTTTAACAAGTGGTGCTGGGAAAATTGGTCAACCACTTGTAAAAGAATGAAAATAGAATATGTTCTAACACCATACACAAAAATAAACTCAAAATGGATTAAAGACCTAAATGTAAGACCAGAAACTATAAAACTCCTAGAGGAAAACATAGGCAAAACACTGTCTGACATAAATCACAGCAGGATCCTCTATGACCCACCTCCCAGAGTAATGGAAATAAAAGCAAAAATAAACAAATGGGACTTAATTAAACTTAAAAACTTTTGCACAATGAAGGAAACTATAAGCAAGGTGGAAAGACAGCCTTCAGAATGGGAGAAAATAATAGCAAATGAAGCAACTGACAAAGAATCTCAAAAATATACAGGCAGCTCATGCAGCTAAATTCCAGAAAAATAAATGACCCAATCAAAAAATGGGCCAAAGAACTAAACTAGCATTTCTCCGAAGAAGACATACAGATGGCTAACAAACACATGAAAAGATGCTCAACATTACTCATTATCAGAGAAATGCAAATCAAAACCACAATGAGGTACCATCTCAGGCCGGTCAGAATGGCTGCTATGCAAAAGACTACAAGCAATAAATGCTGGAGAGGGTGTGGAGAAAAGGGAACCCTCTTACGCTGTTGGTGGGAATGCAGACTTAAGAGAGTTCCAGAAAAACATCTGTTTCTGCTTCATTGACTATGCCAAAGCCTTTGACTGTGTGGATCACAATAAATTGTGGAAAATCCTGAAAGAGATGTGAATACCAGACCACCTGACCTGCCTCTTGAGAAACCTGTATGCAGGACAGGAAGCAACAGTTAAAACTGGACATGGAACAACAGACTGGTTCCAAATAGGAAAAGGAGTACGTCAAGGCTGTATATTGTCACCTGCTTATTTAACTTATACGCAGAGTACATCATGAGAAACGCTGGGCTGGAAGAAGCACGAGCTGGAATCAAGATTGCCAGGAGAAATATCAATAACCTCAGACATGCAGATGACACCACCCTTATGGCAGAAAGCGAAGAAGAACTAAAGAGCCTCTTGATGAAAGTAAAGAGGAGAGTGAAAAAGTTGGCTTAAAGATCAACGTTCAGAAAACTAAGATCATGGCATCCGGTCCCATCACTTCATGGCAGATAGATGGGGAAACAGTGGAAACAGTGGCTGACTTTATTTTTCTGGGCTCCAAAATCACTGCTGATGGTGATTGCAGCCATGAAATGAAAAGATGCTTACTCCTTGGAAGGAAAGTTATGACCAACCTAGACAGCATATTAAAAAGGAGAGACATTACTTTGCCAGCAAAGGTCCATCTAGTCAAGGCTATGGTTTTTCCAGTAGTCATGTATGGATGTGAGAGTTGGAGTATAAAGAAAGCTCAGCACCAAAGAATTGATGCTTTTGAACTGTGGTGTTGGAGAAGACTCTTGAGAGTCTCTTGGACTGAAGCAGATCCAACCAGTCCATCCTAAAGGAGATCAGTCCTGGGTGTTCATTGTAAGGACTGCTGTTGAAGCTGAAACTCCAATACTTTGGCCACCTGATGCGAAGAGCTGACTCATTGGCAAAGACCCTGATGCTGGGAAAGATTGAGGGCAGGAGAAGGGGACGACAGAGGATGAGATGGCTGGATGGCATCGTCAACTCGATGGACATGGGTTTGGGTGGACTCAGGGAGTTAGTGATGGACAGGGAAGCCTGGCGTGCTGTGGTTCATGGGGTCACAAAGAGTCGGACACGACTGAGCAACTGAACTGAACTGAATATTTATACTTGTTATCTAGTTCTCTTATTAAACTAAAACCTTTAAAACAGTGTTTAACAGTTGTAGGCATCTCTGTGCCTGGTTTTATTGGTAATGACTTCAATGTTTCACTGTTGAATACTTTGCTTGTTGTATTAGATTTGGCATAAAGTGTGTCTTATTTAGGTTCTTCCCTTTTATTTTTATTGAGTTTTTGTTAGGAGTGGTAGCTGAATTTATCAAATACTATTTTAAATCTTGATACAATCACAATTAGCAATTTAACTAATTGTTAACTAATGGATTCAGTTTGATTTTTTAGTTTTTCTTTTTTGCATCAATACTTGTAAATGAATTTCTTTATACTTTTTATAAAAGTATGCTTTTTATACTTTTATGTACTTTATACTTTAAAAAAATTTACATTATACTTTGAACTACCTTTATCAGATTTTATTAATATTTTTAAAGGTTAATGATTACCTTTTGCTCTAGTATTTCTTTTGTAGAGATAATTTTGTTCTCATGTTTTATAAATTAATAATTAAGGCTTTCATGTTTAAGTCCATATTGTCAATTTGCCTAAATACTTTTGGAAAACCAATACATAGTTACCCTGTAGCACACACTTTTTAGGATATTTGGGTATTGCAGATGCTTTTATCTGAATCGAATGCTTTTTTCAGATATGTCTCCATGACTTTGTTTAGGGGAGGGGAGGAACTAGATTTTTACTGTGTCCTTTTAAAAACCACATGCCCCTCTGTACTTTTTGTTAGAATTCTTAATTCCAAATATTTATGTGTAGATAAGTTGGAAAGATTTTTATAATTGTAAGAATACATAAGTAATTCTTTGGGCATGTTTATGAATGATGGCTCTAGGGATTTACTGGGAGTCTGGGTGGTGTTGTTGCTTAATATCGCCCTTGTTGCTTTTTCATGAATTCTAAGAACCTTTTTGTAGCTACTCTATGCATTTCATGTTGGGCTTATTAATTCTGGTAATGTTTGAGAGTGTTTTGTAACTTATACATATGTATAACTATAATCACCAGCTTTTCTTTCTTCCTTTTTTATTTTTTTAAACAGTTACATGGGAATTGGTCTTTCTGCTCAAGGTGTGAACATGAATAGACTACCAGGTACACTTGTAATTGAATTACAGTGCAGTCTTATGGCTAACTCTGGCTAAAAATGTCAAGTAATAACTTGAGATAGTTAAGTACATTAGTCTTCTATATTTTTAATCACTTTATGAGTTCAGAGTTGAAGCTAAATGATTTTGATAAATTCTCTGCTGTTTTGCAAACCATGCCTTGCTTTGTTTTGCGTGTTTTTGTTTTGTTTGTTGTTACTTTGAACCTTCTAGTACGTAGTGATGTCAACTACTTTAAATGTTCTAACGTGGTTGGTTCTGTCTCCTACCCAACACATACCTGACTTTTACCCCATTTTCAGTTGTTTAATACTCTGGGTATCTAGGCTGATATTAAAAGTAAGCTAAGGAGAAAAAAAGCAAAGTAAGCTAAGGAAGGTGTGAAACGCAATGGCAGACTTTTCCTAGAACCATTAATCGTACTGAAGTGATTCTTCGATTATATTTTCTGATGTTCTGTTCACTAATGTTAAAAATTAACTTTAGAGGAAACTGCTTGAAAATTGGAAGAAAAATCTTGTGTGTTATTTTAAACTCTTTGTGTTTAAACCAAATCAAAGCAAAATTCCTTTGGTCTATTAGCAAAGGAAATATGCATGGAGACTGTGTCTTGCTGTTTGTTTGCTTTTTCTGTTAAGAGTCCTCTCTAAGCCATAGCTTAGCGTTCTGTGTGGCAGATTTATTTTTGTTAATGTTGTAAGCAGTGTTTTAATACAAATTTATGTACTGTGATCGTTGAAAATTTAAATGTACTCTTGGGAATTTTACCTTTCTAAAGGTGAAATTTACAGAGATTGTACTATTCTTGCTTGTCTTGTTATAAATTTACTGAATAGTTCTAGTATGGGGGGATCTTACTTTGCACTGTAAATATACTGAAACTTTCTCTTTTAGGCTGGGATAAACATTCATATGGTTACCATGGTGATGATGGACATTCATTTTGTTCTTCTGGAACGGGACAACCTTATGGACCAACTTTTACGACTGGTGATGTCATTGGCTGTTGCGTTAACCTTATCAACAACACCTGCTTCTATACCAAGAATGGACATAGTTTAGGTACTAAAATAACCAGATGTTATGGTTATTGTACTCATACCATGGTGGTGATGTTTGCTGTGTAATTCTCCTTTATGAGTAGATGCCTCTGGAAATTGTTTCTTTGCTCTTTCTAGGTAGAAGTTGAGAAAATGGTGAAAAGTTAAATCTGAACTATTATGTAATGGGCACATATTCAATTAAACATCTTAATTTTTTACGGGCCACATTGTATCACACCTGTGGGATTAACTAGGAATAACGGCACGTTCAGATATTTATTCTAGTAGTGGAAATGCTACGTTTTCTGCTTTGCTTTGAGTAAAGCCCCTCACAGTATGATTCAGTTTTCTAGATACCGGGTGCCGAGAAAAAAGCTGTCAGTTTTTAGTATAATACGAGGGTAATCACAGAGCATGGAAAAGTTTGATGCTGCCAGCGAATTGAAGGGCACTGACATACTGAAAAATCAGGCCTACTAACAAAAAATTGATAAAGATTGTAACGACAAGCTAGTTTTGCAAAAGGAGCAGAACTGAAATGACCAAATGACAACAAAAGCTCTAGAAGACAGACAGCTGGCAGATAGACAGGTTAGTGAGAGCTGAGAAACCGCTCCACCGCGAGACTGACGGGGAAGGGGGGGTTTGGTCGAATATCTGTACTGCTTCAGATTTAATACTGTTATGCTCCCTTTTCTTAGAAGATGTTTTTTTTTGCCTTTGTTTCGTGTTAAAGTAAGTATAAAGGATAGCAAGGTTGATGCTTTCAAAAAAAGTTTCAGATTTTTAACTGTTCAAAACATTCTTGATTTATAGCAGGCTATCTCTGATGAGATAAAGGGAAAGAAGGCATAAACTAAGTAGTCCCAAAGGCAGAAAATTCAGTTTGCTTATAGACAGTATTTAAAAATAAAACTGCATGTAGTATGCTTAGACATATAATAAATATTCTTTAATCAAATGCGAAAACTATTCTGTAATTTAATAGTAGAGCATTCTGAATTTTGGGCCATGTTGCTAATAGTTATTTGGGGTTTTTTTAAAGTGTCTCAGCATACTCCTTATATAATGTTACTGTCTTCATCATAGTTACATTTGGCTTAAAACTTTTCCTTCTGATTATGACTGTTGCTTCTGAAGTCCTGTGCTGGCTAACTTAAAAGCTGTCACAAGTACACAAAGATTCTTAGCATTCTTTTCAGTACAGGACCGTTGATAAAGGATGCCATGTATAGTGTGTGTGTCTGTGATCTGATTGCTATTGGCAGGCTGGTTTCCAGAAGGAGACCGTCCGCCCGTTTAGTTTATTTGTTGTTGCTCTTCAGGCTCGGTCTGACTTGTCAAAGCAGTTAACTGGGGTCGTCCTCATTGGCTTGGCTGCTTAAGGTTAAGATCTTAAACCAGAAGTCTGCCTTTAGGTGGGACCTTTGGTTCAATAATGCAAAGATGACATTTTTAAAACCAAAGCTAATCTTTTTCTAGTTTGCAAACTTTATTCCAGAGAAGAAATTTTGTTTTGGGAGTTGACAACATCATAGGTGATGTGATATTATTTTTTTCCTATTAGATTTTCACAAGCATTTACATTGAGATTTTCTTTTGCGTAAGGAAGCTATTTTTAGAATGTGCTGTTGTCGTTCATTCCCTAAGTTGTGTCCGACTCTTTGCAACCCCGTGAACCGCAGCATGTGAGATGCTGTTTAAGAACAAAGGTATTTGATGGAATCACGTCCTAAAATTGTCAGTTTAAAACAGTTGCATTATTCATTCATAAACCTAATACGTATTTATCAAGCACATGGAGAGGCAGGATAACAGTGGTCAGTATGGGAGTTCAGTTGTCTGGGTTTATCTCCTGGCTTGGGCTTGTGACCTTATGCGAGTTACTTAAACATTTCTGTGCCTCAGATCATAAAACCAGATCACTGTAACATGTACCTTATTAAGGTTGCTACGGCAGACTGAACTGATGCATGTGAAGTTAAGTGATTGCCGTACACATAGTGAGTACTCAGTAAATGTTGTTTATTGTCATTTGCCAGAGTCTGGCCCAGGTGCTGGGGATGCAGTGAGTAAAAATTATTCCGCTGGAGCAGAGGTCAGCAAGCTATGATGGCCCATGGGCCGGATCAGTCTCGTGTCTGCTTTCTAAGTCAAGTTTCACTGAAACACAGTCACTACCGCCCCCAGCCCCTGTTCATCTGTTCTCTATATATGGCTGCTGTCCTGCTACTGTAGCAGAATTAAGTAGTTGAAACAAGCCAAGAGAGCTGACAGTGTTTCCTTTCTGATCCTTTACAGAGCAATGTGTTTCTCTCTGGACCAGATTCTAGCATCTAGAAGATAAATACCACTCAGCTCCTTTTCCCTTGTATTTCACAAAGTGGAGAATTTCTGCCCCAAAGCTTGGTACATCCTTAGTTTCTGTCTCCTGGAGGTTTTCAAAATGTATCTTTACTTACCATATAAAGAGACATGAAAAGGGTTTTGAGAAAATAGTTAAAAGAGAAACATTTCAGTGTGCAAGTTAATTCTTTTGAATTTTTTAATTTTGTTATCATTCTTCAGTTGACAATTACTTTTCTAAAAGTCTCTTGATAATAGATTAGGAAATTGGGAAAAAATTGTTTTCTGTGTAAAATTTAAATAATCGTTCAGCTTGTTAAAGTGCCATTTTTGTGGTCTGAATATGTATAGGTTGTGTTCAATATGTTTGACAGTGTTCAAAAGTGTTATTCTATAGAATTAAGTTGGATATTTCATTAGAGATTTTGGTAAAGTGAGGAAGGATTTCAGTAATTACTGACAAAAGGGAATTTTTGCTTAAACAATATAAATTTAGACAGTCTTTATTGATAGACATTTTTGAGGGAAAGTGATTAGGGTGCTGTTTTATGAAAGGTAGTAAAATTATATATGGTCATGTTTTATTTGGAGAAGGCAGTGGCAACCCACGCCAGTACCCTTGCTTGGAAAATCCCATCGACGGAGGAGCCTGGTATTCTGCAGTCCATGGGGTCACGAAGAGTCGAACACGACTGAGCGACTTCACTTTCACTTTTCACCTTCATGCACTGGAGAAGGAAATGGCAACCCACTCCAGTGTTCTTGCCTGGAGAATCCCAGGGACGGCGGAGCCTGGTGGGCTGCCGTCTATGGGGTCGCACAGAGTCGGACACGACTGAAGCGACTTAGCAGCAGCGGCGGCAGCAGCATGTTTTACTTATTCTTGCTATTTTCCTTGTTCTTTTTAGTTTTCTGAAATTTTTAGGATAAATTCTCACATTTGTTTGGCCCACAATCACTTTGCTTTCTGTTTATTAATTAAACTAAAGGTAATCTGAATGTTTTCACTTTTGACAAGTGAACATATGAGTTTACTGGTGTTTAAAAGTCATAAAGACCGTAGAGTCAGATCATTGTGTTTTCTGGTGGTACAGCACAACTGTAGAGCCACAGACTCTCAACTGGGAAGAGACCTTAAAGATAATGTTTCAACAGAAAGGTCCTCATTTTTTAGGTGGTGATCATCACCATAGAGGGAGGGATGCTGGCATGGTTTTATTTTTGTCGTTATGTTTAAACTGAAGAATTGCAATTAGCCAACTCACCAATATCACCCCCTCTCATTATTATAGAGCTCAGTCTTTTTAAACATATGACTGAGGTCCTATAAAAATATCTGGTTTGTTTATTATCTTATTTTCAGCTAAGTAATTTATTTGAATATTTAAAGGACGATTGCATCATCACTTTGGGATGTTGCCATTGTTCAAATGTATTTGGTACATAACTATTGAAATTACTGTCAGAGGGCATTTAAGAGAAATTCTCTACTGTATTTTTGTCCTTTGAAGGAGGAATTAATTTTGTTTTCTAGAGTGATCAAAACTTTGAGAATGTATTTTTATGAGAATTTTTTTAAGTAAACAAAGCTATTATATTTTCTCTTCACCCCTTTTTGTAACAGAAAATCTTTCCTTTTCCTTCAAAATTATTTAAAAGCTAAATCTAGGTAAGGAAGATTCAGATAACAAGGCTGGATAAAGCAGCTTAGGTGTCAGTCAGAAATTAAATGTAATTATTTTGCAACCAGTTTTCTTTTGTGGTTCCTCACATAGCTTTGAATATATTTCTGAAACCATTTCAGAAATCCTGGAGGCAACAGCGGTACCGCAGAAATAAAATTGGCGTGTGCCTGACAAGGGCCATGAGCCTGGCAAGGATGGCGTTCACTCGGGCCTGCATCAGTGTCACAGAGAGAAGGACGAGTCTAGTTATTTTACATTTAGCTTTTTAATTTTTTTCTTCCTTTGCTGTGTTTTCCATTCTTTTTGGTGAGATATTCAGCTTGTCACCATACTCTGCCTTTGAAAAACAACCTCTAATGCCATTTTCTTTTCCTTTTAGGTATCGCTTTCACCGACTTACCGGTAAGACATAATTTCTTGTAAAAGTAGTTTTTGTATTTTTAATTAAAAGAAGTGTATAGAAACTAGTACTACTCACATTTAAAATGCAGTCTTATTGATAATTAAGTTTATAAGCCATGCTGCACGTAGACCAGAGCGCCTTTCTTGAGCTACCATTGGTGTGGCCCATCGGAAAGTAAGCCCAAAGTTGCACTGGGCACCATTGCCCAAGGGAACTTAGCTGTGGCTAAGAATTAAATCGGAAATGATTATTTAGAAGACACTTTTTAGTATCACTGTGGATTCATGTGAAATATGTTTCTTTTTTATTGTTGGGCTTTTTAGTAAGTGGCTGTATGACAGTCATTTACTGATTCAGCGTCTATTGATGCCACTGTGTGGCGAGTTCTGTGCTTGCTTTTTGTTCGACAAAACAGATGGAGGTCTCTGTCCTCTGGGAGTATTCAAGTTAAGGAACTTAGAGAATAAATAATGCATTAAAAATATTTTTTTAAATTTAAATACTTTTTAAAAGAAGAAAAACAGTAGCGCTTGAGAGGACCAAAGACAGAACCCAGGTGGTACAATTTGCTCACCGTTGTTCAAGGTCATTGTTGACCAGAATCTTTGGAGAAAGCAAGGATACGGAGAACAAGAACGTTCCAGGCAGAGGGAGTAGTTAGGGGGCTGGCACTCAGGCAGGAGCACATGGGGCGTGTCTGAAGAGCGTGAAGGGAGGTGGAGAGACTGAGGTGGTCGGACCCGAGGATGGGGGAGTGGGTAGATCACCTCGGTCTTGAGGGACATTGTGAGCACCTGGGCATTTACTCTGAATGAAGTACACTGACACTGCAGAGTGTTAGCTGTTATGATACACTGGGATGACGAACAGACGGCAGTTGGGGGAGTAAAGACAGAAACAAGCCGACCGTGAGGGGCTGTTGGCAGAAACTCAGGCAGGAGATGCTGGTGACTTCAGCATCTAGAGACATAAGGAGTGGTTCGATTCTAGACACCTTACATCCCAAATCTAAGCCTCTGTCAGTTGTAATATGCATCATATATAGCCCTAAAGGGAGTGGGGACTAATAAACTCTGATACAGCGCTTTCTTATCATTTAGAACTGATATTTTATATTCACTGATCTCTTCAGATATTTAAATCTATTAATAAATTTTTGATCGGTATCACTTAGTGTATGCCTGAAACAGGACATTAAGAAGCAGTGACCAGTGAGTGAGGCAGGAGGAGGACTAAGAATTGGGTGTCCTCCTTCAGAGCCAACTGAAGATGATCTATCCAGAAGGAAGAAATCAGCGTGTCAGATGCCACTGTGATGTATCACATCACACGGGCTGAGAATTGACCGGCGGGTTTATTGTTAAGATTTAGCAGAGTGTTTGCTTGCTGTTGAGAATGGTACAGTAGCAAGAACAGGGGATGTTGTATACCCAGAGGAAAGGTAGCCGCAATCCTGCCCTTGAGTGGACAGGGGGTGATCCCGTGGGTGAGTGGAGAGGAGAGGCTTTCAAGAAGAGTCTCTGGTGGGTGCAGGTACCAGGGCCCACATAGCTCAGTCTTGTTGCAGAGGTTTTGCTCAGACTCTCCTTGTCACGTGGATTTGGTGAAAGGGCATATGAAGCTGGTTTGATTTTTTTTTTTTTTTTTCCTTCCCCTAGTTTTTGTGGCACCAAGCAAGTAAAATCAACTTGTCAGTTAGCAGATTTTGTTCTTCACTGATAGTGGTGATCATTTGAAAAAGGCGTAGCTAGTTGTAGATATCTTGACTGGGGTTGCCTTCTGATTATTTCTTGTCCCATTTTAGAATCACCAGTTCTATTTTTTGCCTTGTCTGTAATTAGCCAAGAGTGATGTTCATCTCTGCAGCAGTGGGTAAAGTGGTGGTTAGGGTGGTGGTTGTAAGTTTTCTGTTAATAACACAGTGGTTCTGAGAGCTCTTTATTTTTGTGACTGTGAATTCTTCTGGGACTTCCACACACAACATATCATTCTTCTACTTAAAAAGGAAAGAAAAAGTTCGTCTTTCTCTTAGAGTCCCCACCACCTGTGATCCTTCACTAGCCAGTCATAGCAGTCAGCCTCCGTGGAGGGGATGTTTACAGAAGAAAAGCTTACCTATTATGGAACCAGAGGGTGCTTTACATCTCTGAAAACTGGAGATATTTTTCAAAATGATCATTCTTCCCCAACTCACCTCACCATCTTCAGATATGATGATTCTGTTGAGTGTATGCCCTTCTAGATCTGTTTTAAACTTATGTTAGCCATTGTGTCCATAACTGTCGTCTGGAAGAAGATGGGTCATAGTTGATGCACTGTTCTGGTAGCTGGCTTTCTTCATTTGGTAATTGCGCCTCTTTTTGTGTCAGTATACACATTTTTAACGCTTTGTTTTTGCTTGTTTTTATCATATCTTATTGTAAGATGTACTGCAACGGTTTAAAGATGTATGTTTTTGCATATTTGACATTTATGAAAAGGGGTGCATCCCAGAAATCTGTGGCCTGTCACAGTTTAATGGACAGTGTTTCTGCTTAGACATAAAATGATGGTAGATCTTATAGTCAGTGGGGTCTGAGCTTCCCTGATTGTGGTGTATAATACCACCTGTGAATGGACATTCTTTTTAATTTTTTATTTGCTATTAAAAATAATGCTGCAGGACAGATATCTTTGCACATTTGCTTTTCTGTAGGATTAATTTCTTACAAGAAAAAGACTAATTACCAGTAAGGAAATTGAATCTGTAATTTCAAAATCAGACAAGAAAAAGAAATGAAAGCAATTCAAATTGGAAAGAAAGAAGTAAAGTAAAATTGCCGTGTCAGTTTTAATAGATTTTGCCAAATTTCTTTCTTACAAAGTTATATTGGTTCATATTTCTGTACAGTGAATGAGAGGGCTTATTTTCTCAGCCTTCATCAACACTGGGTATTCTCAGCTTTTAAAATCTTAATCTGTTGTGCAAAAAAATCTTGTTTTAATTTGCATGTAAGAAATTCAGTTTGTATCTCTTTATATTTTTAATAATCATCTTATGTTTCTTAAAATTGCCTGTGTATCCATTGCCAATTAAACTTTTTTAACTAGTAATTTTTGGTGGTTTTTATTTTTTTATTTTGTATGGGGGTGTAGCCACTTAACAATATTGTGATAGTGTCACATGCACAGCGAAAGGGGCTCAGCCATACATGTACACGTATCCATTCTCCCCCCAAAATCCCCTCAAATCCAGGCTGCCACATAACATTGAGCAGACGAACTAGTAGTCTTTGTTTTACTATATTCTGAGATTATTTTTTCGTATTTAGAATATTGATCCTTATGTGTGTGGCAGATTTTTTTTTCTATAAATTTCATTTTTCTTGACGTAAGAGTCTTTGTTTTAAACTATGTTTAAAACAAAGTTTAAAACAAATTCTTTTGTTTTAAACTATGTCACAATTTTGTAATGGGCTTTAATGAAAAGAATACTGTGCTCAGAGTAGAGCCATGAGTTTCCCTTTCTGCGCATCATTAACAGACTGGTGCTTTTGGAGACACCATGCAAGCTCTTTAAATCTCCGTTTCTCATTGGTGAAATGAGAAGGTTATAATAAGTGTCTCACTTGTCTTCACCTTCAAATTTTATTAACTTGTCAAGTTTTGTTGATTATTAAGAATCAGTACATTTGTGTATGTTGTGTTACCACTAATTTCCCTAACCCAGTGTGATTATATTTCTCGATATATTACCACAGTACTCCTTCTGTTTCTGATTTTGGTTGCTTGATTCGTCACCTGAGTTTAAAAATACCTTCTTAACTTTTTGCAGTGAAATCTATCTAAGCATCTTGTATTTACACACATTATATTCTCTTAATCTTTACCTGATTTTGTACTGAAAATACCTGTGATAATCATTAAAGCAAAGAAATAGGCATAAAGACAGAGACTGAAGATGAAGTAGGGTTTGGAGTTACAGAAAGGAACACTGAGCTTGGATTTTGGTGTTAAATAAGCCTGTGTTTCAGTCCCAGCTCTACGGTAGTGTAGGACAGTTGTGAGCACGTTAATTTACCCCAATCCTCCGTTCTTCTATCTTCATAATGCAAATAATAATAATGATGATGACTTAACAGGGTAACTACAATGATTAAACTCAGACATTTAGTAGACAGTAACTTGTTCTCCCTTCAGATTTGACAGCTAGCGATAGAGCCAATAGAAGGACTCCTGTATTTTTTGTACAAATTTTTGAAGCTGTTGAACTTGTTTCACCCTCAAGTCTGGAGTATATCTTGGAGGAAATGCATTTCTTTATGAATTTGAATGTTTAAACCCTTTCTCGAAATGTGTGCATTTTATTTTTATGTAAAATTCTCTATTCTTAAAGGCACTGTTTTGCTTATAATTAAGTTCTTATCACCATCCCTTAATAAAGGCATCCCAGATATGCAGAGAATAGAAATTAGTAAACTTAAAATAGTGTGTGTCCAGTTAGGATGTTCTTCGGTGGTTATCAGCTTCCACGTGCACTTTCTAGAAGTGCATCGCATGTATCATATGTAAGAGGATAAACATGAGTTGTGCTTGAATCTCTCTATTGTATGACATCTTTTTTTTTTTTCAATTTTTTAATTGAAGGATAATTGTTTACAGACTTTTGTGGTTTTCTGTCATACATAAACAAGAATCAGCCATAGGTACACCCATGTCCCCTCCCTCCCAGGCCTTCTCCCATCTACCTCCCTAGCCCACCCTTCAACCTGTCACAGAGCCCCTGTTTCAGTTCCCTGAGTCTGTATGACATATTCTTAAGAGCAAGAATTTATTTATTAGAAGTACCTTCATTTATTAGACGTATAATGCCATATGGTGTGAATAAATAAATACCTTAGGTTGCTGTGTGTTTTTCTTGATCATTTGCTTTAGTTCTTCCTCTACTAGTTTCTGATTGAGATCTTGCAAATTTGCTCCACAAATATTTTAATTCTGTTATTTTAAAGGTAGCATTTGAAAGAATGATTTTTTTTTTTTAACATAAAAGGGATGGATATTTAGTGAATTGTGTTGTCTTACAGCCAAATTTATATCCTACTGTGGGGCTCCAGACACCAGGAGAAGTCGTCGATGCTAATTTTGGGCAGCATCCTTTCGTGTTTGATATAGAAGATTACATGCGCGAGTGGAGAACGAAGACACAGGCACAGATAGACCGCTTTCCTATCGGAGATCGAGAAGGCGAGTGGCAGACCATGATACAGAAGTGAGTGGAGAGATGCGCCAGGGACGTTTTCAAGAGTACATCTTTTATAAAACATTTCAGCCTTTCGGTGTGAAAGACTGATTATCGAATGAAGCTTTTTAATCTATTCATATGTGTCCTGATAATCTTAATGTATTAATAATGCTCAATTTGGTGACACACGTCCCAAATTGTATTTTAGTCTGATTTATTAATTTGCTGGAGGAAATAAAGTGACACTAGATCGCGTAGGTTAATTCATTTGCTATCCTTAGTAATGGGATTTAACAGTTCCCATAAGTTACATGATTCAACTACCAATAGCGCCAGTGCAGAAGATAAATTCAGAAAGATAATTTAGATTGTAGAATTCACATTGTGGTTTTGGGGCATGAACTTGGCTGTGTTGTTCAGCAGTGGTATAAACACTTAGGAGAAAAATAATTATCGCTCAGTAAGAATAAACATCAGAATAATGCTGTATTTTACATCCTGGAATAGACATGATGTGCTCATTGCACCTTTCAAGATTTGGCTAAAATTTTCCAGTGAATGGGTAACTATGTAAGAATAATATCAGCTATTTTTGTTTACTTGCATCCCTTTTTTTGTCTGACAGAAAATCTCCAGCCTAAAGAATTTTCAGAACTCCATTTACTTACTGTATATTCTATTACACATTTAAGAGGAGGTAAAGGGAATATAGATCAAGAGACAGTGAGTGTGGAGTTTAGATTCCTCTGCTGCTGCTGCTGCTAAGTCGCTTCAGTCATGTCCGATTCTGTGCGACCCAATAGACGGCAGCCCACCAGGCTCCCCTGTCCCTGGGATTCTCCAGGCAAGAACACTGGAGTGGGTTGCCATTTCCTTCTCCAATGCATGAAAGTGAAAAGGGAAAGGGAAGTCACTCAGTCGTGTCCGACTCCTAGTGACCCCATGGACTGCAGCCTACCAGGATCCTCCGCCCATGGGATTTTCCAGGCAAGAGTACTGGAGTGGGGTGCCATTGCCTTCTCCGTTAGATTCCTCAGTGCAGTTTAAATGCTTAGGAGTCAGTGTAACAGGGTGGAGGACAGGCAGCGGCAGAGCAAATAGTGGGCGTTAGTAAAAGTGCTGTAAATGAATGACCTCTGTCTCAACTCACTCTTTACCCCCAATTTACAATTTGTTTTATTAGGCAGCTTTTGATGAAAAAGTAGAATTTCAATATGGGAGTCAGCAGGAAAATACAACCCCTGTGACAGTCACCTTTTTTTAGACTACGCCTTTGCTTGAAATGCTCAAGATGACATGTGAATGTCAGTTTGAATAGCAATAGCTCTTAAAACTCCAAATAGTGCAGACTTCAGAATAAATACTGTTAAGTTTAAGTAGTCATTTTCACTATCATAATCTAACCCAAGAAAATTCAAGATACCCTCAGTCCGACACAGTTCATCTTAAATGTCTGTATAATTGCTTTGAACAGTCTTAAATTTACAAATCTCCTAAAACTTGGCATGTTTTTTGGAGGAGATAATTTTGGGCAGGATGATGATTCTGAGAACGAGCTGCTTCCCCGGAGCTGTTATCAGTCTTGACAGCAGTGTTTCTGTCCTGCACGGTTGAAAGAGTAGTGACGCTGACTCAGAATCCCCCAGTCACCGTGAGTGAAGAGTGCGCGCTGGGCTGGAATGCTCTCTGGGGGTTCTTCATGCTCTCCAGGGGTTCCCACTGAGCATCGCGGCAGGGTGGCTACAGAGGAAGCATCACCTCTTAGTCCTGCAGCCAGGGTTCAGGGAGAGCACCCTCCCCTGCCCCATTCTTCACAAAATAGATCCTCACTGGGGGAAGTTCATGTGAAAACGTTCTCCCCTGCCCTCTTGAATTAATCTAACATTTAGATGAAATAAAATGAAAAAAATCTGTGTGTTAGAAATTTCCCCGTGCCACCTCAGTCACCTTCCTGAGCCACTGCTTCATACCATTTTCTATTGGGCCCTTAGTAGTGCCAGATGGAGGCAGGTTCAAGAGTTGAATATTTATAGATATATTGGATATTTCAGTTAATATTGTTTGGTCAACGGTTTTTCTAACATTTTGTCATTAGATCCAAATACCATACTTGTAAATACCACTTGGTTTTTAAAAAATCAGTTTGCTCTTAGGAAGTGTCACTTACTCATCAGTCATATTTGAGGAATTCATCTCCTGTGCACGAACATACTACCTGATTTAGATTAGAAGGCTGACTCTTCACTGATTAATATTGTCACCCTCATAGACTTTGTTCTGAAAGATTCTGTCTGTAGGGTCACCTTCGTATTTCTTGTGTTCACACCTTGTGACCCGTCTTATGTAATTGGTGGACAGAACTGCAAAGAGTTAAACTACAGAACACGAAGAGTTAATCTATTGTTTTTAAATTTTTTATTTTACAAAATGCCAACACTTTACTAGGGTAAGTCATATGATAATGATAAAATAGAAATTATGGTTAGTACGATTGAGTAAGGGTGGGAAATAATAGGAAAGGACCTGGGGATAATGGAGTGCTGAGAATCAAAGTTGTTTCATATCCTTGATTATCTGGTAATACTTATTTTTAGGCAGAGTAGACTCACCATAGCATTTGCAGTTATCTTTTTGGAAATAACTCTGTGAATAAGACAAAATGATGTTTTGAACTGATTTTGAATGAGGTGATTAAAGCCTTCATTGTTCCCAGGGCATAGATTGGTTTTGTAACGCCAGAGTAGACCTGTGCATATAAATTGTAGTGTGAAGCATGTATTCTCTTGACTAAAAGCTGTGTGTTTCTTCTTTTTATTTTAAGAATGGTTTCATCTTATTTAGTCCACCATGGGTACTGTGCCACAGCAGAGGCCTTTGCCAGATCTACAGACCAGACGGTTCTAGAAGAATTAGCTTCCATTAAGAATAGACAAAGTAAGGACCTGTGGTGTGCGGCTCACACGCGGCTTCAGATTATGGGTTTGGTTACATTGACTTTTAGAAACCTGATGTTTTTAATGAAAGTTTTTTTTCAAATTTATTAATTTGAAATTATGCCTCTGAAATTTACTTTTACTGACATTTTTTGAAGGTTATCTTAAAAAAATTCACAGGACTATAGTAGTATTCTGGATGTAGAAAGAGAATTTTGGAGAAATTTTCGTTAAAATGTTTGCCACTTTTTCTTTAAAAATGTTTTCTTGAGCTTTCCGAAAGTAAACATTTAATAAGAAGTGTGTGTGTGTTTTTTTCCCAACAGGTAAAGTAGTCCCATGATTATTAGATGTTAGTGGAGATAATGTGTGAGATGTTTGCACTTAAATTGCTTTCTAAATTTAAGATAGTATTGGTCTTGAGTATTTATTGCTTAGGTCCCGATGCGAGTGGCCAGTGCTGTGGGGCGTGTTTGCGACAGGGGCACATCAGCATGACAACTGATCCCCAGTCAGCCATCCTAAAATGGTGCTGTCAGTCCATCAGGGAGGGTGTGGCTTGATGAGGGTGTCGAGACAAAAGCAAGGCACGAGGGATGCAAGCAAAACTTTCGTAGGTCCGATTGTTATAAAACACTGATGACATTGTGTTGTAGCTGACTGTATGCCTGTCTTTCTCACCACGTATAAGCTGTAGCGAACGGGAGATGTCTGCTTAATCTTTTCCTATCCTCGTCATCTGGCCTTCAGGGCATGCTCGTTCAGTGGCTGTTGAATTCAGATCTTACTCAAAGGCTAATTTTCATTTAGTACTGGGTTCAAAAGGCTATATAGTATTTGATAAGACATTTTGAATATTATTTCTTTAATGTCTCCTATGGTCCTTTCTTTAAAAACCACTTTATTGAGGTATGCTTGACGTATGAAAAATGATGCCTATTTAGGGTATACAGCCTGATGAGTTTGTATATGTCCATGAACCCATCACCACAGTGTATGGCATAATATACCCATCTTTTTCAGCTTAGTGTATTGCTTAACAGCTATTTTTCCTATATTACTTATATGTTTGGTTTTTTTTTTTAGTAGTTTATTACAGTACTTGTTTTTCTAATTGGTTATTTTGTCTGAAAATATTCCTTAAAATAGAAACTGAGTTAGAAAAATAAGTGCAGACTCATCATAATTTAAAGATTTTTTTTTTTTTTTTTACTAATTTTTTGAGGGTCTGCTAAGTTTCTTTTTCTATTCTTATAAAATTTATCTTTTGCTTTCTTTTTCTAAATAGGAATTCAGAAATTGGTGTTAGCAGGAAGAATGGGAGAAGCCATCGAAACAACACAACAGTTATATCCAAGTTTACTTGAAAGAAATCCCAATCTCCTTTTCACATTAAAGTGAGTTTAATAAATGTTGTATTAATTATATATGTGTGTTACATAACCAAAATTATTTTCTTGCTGTAATAGTTTTAGTTTATGTTTTACCTTGTTTCAGGTATTGAGATATAATTTTGTAATGTAGCACATATAAGTAACAGGTTGAGGAATACACTTTTGTGTTGAGGACTCTTAAGTAGAAGGCATTTTTCTACTTTGTGTTTGCTCTTCTGTCATTCTATCCCTGTATTTAAAAAATGTGAAACTCTTACTTAGAATATGGGTATCTGTTTTTTTCTCTTGTAAAATTCCTTATAGTAAGTTTGCAGAAGTTTGCAGCATTTTTAAAAATTGCAGTAAAAATATATGTGAAAGTCGCTCAGTCATGTCCAACTCTTTGCGACCCCATGGACTCTATAGTCCTGAATTCTCCAGACCAGAATACTGGAGTGGGTAGCCTTTCCCTTCTCTAGGGGATCTTCCCAACTCAGGGATCGAACACAGATCTCCCACATTGCAGGCGGATTCTTGACCAGCTGAGCCACAAGGGAAGCCCAGGAATACTGGAGTGGGTAGCCTATCCCTTCTCCAGCGGATCTTCCCGACCTAGGAGTCGAAATGGGGTCTCCTGCATTGTGGGTGGATTCTTTACCAACTGAGCTAACAGGGAAGCCCAGTAAAAATACACATATGATAGAACTTGCCATTTTTACACGTACAGTTTTCTGATATTCATCTTGTTTCTGGTACACTCACATTGTTTTTCAGCCACCACCAGCCATCTGCTTCTAGAACCTTTTTCATGATCTCAGTCTGAAACTTGGTACCTGTTAAACACTGACGCTGCATTTCTCTCTTCCCTCAGCTCCTGGCAACCATTCTAGTCTCTGTCTCTGTACACTTGAATTTGAGTACTCTGAGTACTTCATGTAAATGGAATCATAAAATGTTTGTCCTTTGACACTGCCTTACTTCCCTTAGCATAATGGATGTACACATCTGTGTTGGAGTTCCTGCTTTCATTCTTTTGCATATATGCTCAGAAGGGGGATTGTTGAATATAGGATAATTCTGTGTTTAATATTTTGAAAATTAGTCCTCACAATTCCATAGCCCTGTATAATTTTACATTCCTGCCAACAGTGACAAGATTTTAGTTTTTCACCCTCACTTACACTTACTGTTTTCTGTTTCTTTCGTTTTTTTTAAAATAAATAATAGCTATTTGGCTTTTTTTTTGTTGGTTGTATGAATCTTTGTTATCTTAAAATTCAGCTGTTATTAAGTTTTAAGATTTAAACTTTTTAAGCATCAGAAACTCTAAACCTGATGTCAGAACTACTTTGCTTTAGAATAAAAGTTTAAATGTGGCCCGTTTGATTAAGAGCTTGCAGATGGGAATAGGGGTGAGGAAGCATGGGGAGTAGGCCGTTACTTTGTGTGAAGGTAGGTGTGTACATAAAAGTACATAAGGTACTTCTTAGGTATTATTTGATTTGTGAACAAATGCAAATATTATTTTAATTATTTTAGCTAGAAAAAAATGAGGTACATTTTGGTTTATTATAGCTACAGATAGAGTTTCAGTTTCTTAGTAAATCTGGATTAAAAGTGATACAATGTCTTTTGCATTATACTCTCATTTTTCAGGAAATTTTAAAATAATATTCTAAGCAGTACAGTATATGGAACCATATTTAGCATTTTTAGTATACTATCTAAAGGCCGGACTTACTGATAAATGCAAATTATTAAAGTATTTCCTTGTAGAAGTCTGTTGCTATTAGGTAACTAAACAGTAATCTGAAGATGATGTAAGTAAACTTTTGTTCTCTCTTTTTAGAGTGCGTCAGTTTATAGAAATGGTGAATGGTACCGATAGTGAAGTACGATGTTTGGGAGGCCGAAGTCCAAAGTCTCAAGACAGTTATCCTGTTAGTCCTCGACCTTTTAGTAGTCCAAGTATGAGCCCCAGCCACGGAATGAATATCCACAATTTAGCATCGAGCAAAGGAAGTACTGCACATTTTTCTGGTGAGATTCAGTCTTACGACATTAATCTTACAATTTTTACCCTTCTTCATGATTTTGAACAAAAATTCTTTTTTTCAAAAATGTAGACTTTCTGCTAGCCATTTTGCACGTTTATAAGTTGATCTCAAGAGATTCTGGAAGGAAAATTGTGAGCAGGTCACATTTGTGCGTTTTTGGTACCAGAAAGTAACTTCAAGATGAGCTGTTTCTAAGAGTGGGTTACTAACAGATCTCCATAAGTGAAGGGCACCATTCAAGTTTTGTCTCTAGAAGTCAAATCAGAGATATCTGGTAATGAGAAGGCAGTGGCGTGTTGGTGAAGTATACATGTAAAGGCAGTGACGTGGCCGTGGTGTCTGAGGCCCCCGACCCCCACACCCAGCTCCCAGCGGGGCTGCCTCCCTCCTCCTCTCCCAGCCCGGCTGCTGGCAAGAGTCCAGCCCGCCTGTCCGTTTCCTCCTGGACTCACGAAGGCTTCTGGTTCTCTCCTTTCTTGGCTTTTATGACATCACTTCTGCAGATTCATTTCTGGTCCTTGTCGGTCTTTCTGCTCTGCTCGTCTTCTCGGTTTTTCCCGAGGTCTTACCTTTCCTCTGTACGTTTAACTTTCTGAAATCCAGCTCAGATACTGTTTCCTGTGCTTTCACAGAGGAGAGCGACATCTTTGCTGTCCCTTCCTCAGCATCACACTTTCTCTGTTGCGGCCCCTTAGCTTGTTTACATCACCATCCTGCACGGCGTGTGTGGTCTCATGTTTGTGTCCTTAGTCGGCGCCCCTCTGTGTGTCCTGTCAGCCTGGGACAGATCCTTGGCCTCGGTGTGTTCTTACGTGAAATGGGGTTATGGTAACGCTGGGCCTCATAGCAGGGACTAAATGAGATGCATAATTAAGCCTTCAGTAACTACAAGGGGAGATCACAGCTCACGGTTAAGTATCCTGATGTTCTTTCGAAGAACTTATCCCCTTGGTTTCTGTTGAAGTAGTCCACTGACCTTCCTATGTCATAAAAGGTTTAAGTACATCATCAGAACGTGGTAGATCTGTTGCAGCCTGGTTTATTTCTGTTTTTATAAAGTGTCTTCTTTTTTTTCCCAGGTTTTGAAAGCTGTAGTAACGGTGTGATATCTAACAAAGCACATCAGTCGTACTGCCACAGTAAGCACCAGCCATCCGGTTTGAATGTACCGGAGCTGAACAGCATAAACACGTCCAGGTCGCAGCAGGTCAGCAGCTTCACCAGGTAATGAGTCCCCTAGCGTTGCCATCACTGTGAGCAACCTCGGTTACGGGGTGGCATCGTCTGAAATAGTTTGGAAAAATGGAGTTAGATGGTCACAGTGGGGGTCTCAGAGAGTGAGAGGGTAGCAGTCAGTTCCCTGCCTGTGCTCCTCGTGTCCATCCCAGAGGCCCCCTTCCTCTTCCTCTGCACCCCTCTCCCTCTAGAGGGGTGACGGGGACAGATCCAGGCGCTCTGTTGCCTTCTTGCCACCACAGACCCCTGCAGTGGTCACAGAAATGTCATTTATTAATGTTTCCAAGTGAAGTCACTGTAGTGTATTTAAGCTCTGGAGTTGACATATGATACATATACAACTATTTTTTCCTCTGTGTATGGGTTTTTCAGTGTGAGGAGCATTTCCTGAGTTGAAAATAACTAACTTTACAAAAAATATTTGTTGATGAGACCCTACCTTTAATTTGAATAGCTTGCATATAGCAGATAGTTAAGTCGTTCAGTAAACATACAGCACAAGGAGAGGACTGAAAGCTTGCTGGATGTCAGACACCCCGCTGCTGGGTGTGGTCTCCACGCAAAGAGCTTTGCGAGAAGAGATGTTCCTGTCACGGTGCTCAGACACACTCGAGTTTCTATTCGTGAAACCTAAAGGTTCGTGAGATGCAACCGTTTGAATGAAATGCTAGTGTGTGAGGGCAAGTTCTTATGGATTTTTATCAATTTGATTGATGTTGGTTTGGTCTTAGAACATGAATTGATGGGTCACACTGCGTTTTGGGGGGATATGCAAAGTTCTCCCATTGAAGGAGACAGAACCTAATGTTTGCAGTGACTCTCAATGGAAATGTGATTCTGGAGAAGTGCATGTAAAAATCTGTACTTACAAATTTGGAGATTATTCAGAATTTCCAGGTTATCTCTTACAAATGACAAGTATGTATTGAAATAATGGCATTATGTGGTACGGTTGTGAAATCCACAAAAATGATCCGAGAAGAACAGGAGGAAAAGGGACTGACTTGCTGAGGAGCTCAGGGTAGGCAGTCGAGATGACACACTAAAATATGCAATTACAATGTCGTAGTGAAAATTTTGTATGGAGATGTAAACAAGTAAGCCTTTAGTGCATCATCATACTATATAGTATTTATTAATAGTACTTTATGATTGTTACGGTTCTACCATAGTTTGAGGGTAGAATTGCAGTGACTTTGTTGAGTTTTTCACTTAAATACTATGCTCATGGCAGGAAGTTGCTAAAGAGACCTGTAATTACCTGAGTTGAGGGAAGCAGGCTGAACGGAAGGGGTTGATGACACAGCATCCTCTTTTGTGTACAGCATAGAAGAAAGTAAGCTCTTAAACTGCCTTATACTGTTAAGCAGTAACAGTTATTTTCCAGTCGATAATGACTTTCCTTACGACAGTGTTGTGAAGTAGGCAAAGATGGTGTTAACTAACTATGAAAACCATTTTACAGATGTAGAGCTGAGTACCAGAGAAGTAAATGGCTTTTTTAAAGGTGAATAATTAGTAACTAGTAAGTTGCAGAACGATGACTACTTCCCAGGGTGTCTGACCTCTAGACTCGCACTTTCTCCATTGGACTCCCCGTGAGAAATGCCCTTCTCCCCACCCGCCTTCTCCTCCATCCCAGCTTCTATTCAAGCTGTAAAATTCCACTTCAGTTGTTACCTCTTCCAGGACAATTTCTTACCAATTCTCAAATTTCACGAAGATACTAAATGAGCTTTTCTAACTGACGGAGATGTGCTGGGGCCATGCCCTGTTCTTCTAGATCGCTGAGTGTCCCTGTACCTTGATGGTCTTATGGACAGAAGTGTGTATGCACCCACTCACCCAGGCTGATAACCAGTGGTTACCTTTGCTGGCATTATGCATAAAGTGCTTTTTGCTTCTCTGCATTCGATGTTGTTGGTTTTTTTTTTTTTCCTACAAATGAATATACGTTGCTTTTTTAATGAAAAATGATCATTTTTATTTATTTGAATATTTTCTCAGTTTTCATCAAGTGTTTCCTTCTGGACTGTATAATCATTACCTAGATCTTCATAGGAGAAATCTGGAAGGTTAGGTATTGTTGCTTGGGGTGTGGATGGAATGAAGGGCAAATGTTGGCAACCTCAGCGTGGCCACTTAGAGCTGTTGGCACATGTTATTCGTCCAGTCAGTGTGAAATGGGCGAGTTGGAAACGCCTTAGGTATCTCCAAAACAGCATTTCAAAAATTAAGACTCCGCAGTATATTTAGACTCTTCAGCCAATAAGAAAGCCAGTCAGACAAAAGTAGTGTTGGGTTCTGAAAAGGCTGAGGGGATGAGACAGAGTAGTCGTTTTTCGTGTTACCACTTACCTTTGAGAAGAAGTCTAATTTTGCATAGTAAGAACAAATGCCAAAATGCCAAGACTGTTAGAGAAAAAGTAGCCTAGAAGCAAGCTGGGTATGAGGGCAGGGAGAGAGGTGAAATGAGGTGGGTCCAGGAGTGGTTTATTTTGTCAGGAAGGTTTTTCCCTCACATGCTGGAAGTGAATGCTTGTGGGGCTGGGGGTGGCGTTTTAGGGCAGGAGTTGATTAAATGAAGTGCAGGTCTAAGTTTGAAAGATAGTGGGAAATACGTGCTGAAAAACGATTTCTCCATAGTGATGGGAAGTCTTAAAGCCACTACATTTTAGTACATGTATCTTTTTCCTTCCTTATCTCCAGGACTACAAATTCGTTAAAAGTTAGCTACATCTTTGGCTTTGAATACATTCAAGATTTAACTAAATACCTTTTTTCCAGATTGCTATTGCCTTATGAAGTCAGTTTTATAAGTAGGCTCTGTAGTGGATATTAAACTAAGCTGCAAGTGTGCTATTTCTAAAATTAGGTTTGTTTTTTCATTTTCAGTAATGATGTAGACATGGAAACAGATCACTACTCCAATGGAGTTGGAGAAACTTCATCCAATGGTTTCCTAAATGGTAGCTCTAAACATGACCACGAAATGGAAGATTGTGACACCGAAATGGGTCTGCAGTGATATTTCTTACATTTTTAATAAAAAATGATGACTACAAGGTTATGTTTTTACTTGTACTGATTCACAGCTGATGAACATAAATCAAATTTAAAGATGTGTGTGCCATTGGATTTGATAGTAACGTAGTCTCTTAGAAGTCTCTGAGAGTGGATAGCTAGCGAGAGTAGAGTTTAATTTTTTAGTATCTTCTGGAGTTTCTTTGCCGAACTGTTTCTGCACAACTGTAGCGCTTTCAGTAGTGCAGCAGTGCTAACTTATTAGTGTTCACTATCCTTTAAAAGGATTGGTAAGGTTGGAGATAAAAAAAGTTTGTGTACCTGTGTCAATATAGCCAATATAGATAGGCCACATGGGTAGAGATGATTTTATAAATTCTAATCAAATTTTCTTTAATTCATTTAACCTGAATATATGCAACTGTTCATAGTTCGGTGCCGGCAGGTAGTAGGTGCCTGTTTGACACCCTCCCTTGGTTCCTTCCCCCTCAAAATTATGTGGCTGAAAAATACATTAGCATGCATAATTTTACTTTGTGGACAACTTGTGTAGTAAATTGTACCATAAAGTTAAACAATCAGCAAACTTTTCCATCAATTGGAGAGTGAAAATTACTGAAGCTTATAAATTCTTATTTGATTTTATAGTATTTTGATACTAAAAGGAATTTATTAAAATTGCTGGAAACTATTTTATAAATGCAAACTTAATATTACTTACACAACCATCTTCTTGTTTAGGATCATATGTTCCAATGTATAATTCACTCTTTCAAGCAAGGAGTGTGACTGAAAGGCAGCCTAGTTTTACCTGATCAAATATTAGCAAACAGCTTCAATATTCCAAGAATATTGTGCCTAGGGATAAAGAACAGGAGTTCTAGAGCCGGATCACCTGGATTTGAATTCTGCAACTGCCACTTACTAGCTGTGTAACCTTGGGTGAATTCCTTAGGAGCTCTTTGCCTCAGTTTCTTCATCTGTAAAATGGGTATAATGATAACTGCCTGTAAGTGCTTCATAAACATTAACTGTTACCATCATGATTAGTGATTTATATATCGTTATTAGTGATGTATCTTTTTGCATTATTGATCAGTGATTAGTGTCAGTCAGGATATATAAACTGTAAAATTTTTTCCTAAAAGTAGTATAATTAACCCTTTTGATTAGGTACAGTATTGTCTGTGTTTTTATTGGAGTCATTTAGGCTATCTTACCTTCTAACTGTCCTGTGTCAGTTAAAGTAGCCTGGGAAGCAGTTACTTATTCCTTTTTGTTCTTTTTTTTGCAATGTTGCTGTATTTTTAGAAAATTGTGCTTAATTTTTCATAACATTTTCCTTGAGACATGTACATCGTTAACACCGAAAGCTTGTCACCTGACTTTCAGCTCCAAGCCAGATAGATATTGGATCCTAGACTCATAAGCCCTAGAGAAAGTATTCCTTGTAGCTACAAGGTTCCATATTATAAATTAAAAAGAAACCTCATATGTAAGTAAAATATTAGGAAGTAGTTACTAAATGAAACATCCAAAATGTTGTAAGCAATTTATGTTTGTTTCTCCATTGTATGCCAAATGTAAGGTGGTAAAATACCTGTTTGTTTCGCTTACAGAAGTTGATTCAAGCCAGTTAAGACGCCAGTTGTGTGGAGGAAGTCAAGCTGCCATAGAAAGAATGATTCACTTCGGAAGAGAGCTGCAAGCGATGAGTGAACAGCTGAGGAGAGAATGTGGCAAGAACACAGCAAATAAAAAAATGTTGAAGGTAAACTTGTCTTCCCTTGAAAAATTGTAAATGTGTGGATGAAACTAGAATGTCATTTTGTAAAACACTGAGCAGTACTGGAGTTACTGTGGGGAAACTTGGACACAAACTCCTCCCTGGCTTCCTGCCCAGTCGAGAGTGAAAACGTGCTGCGACAGGGTGAGGTGGCCAGGCTCTGCTGGAGAAAGCGCTGGATTTCAGTAGAACATGTAGATTAGACCCCAGGTCTGCACTTCTCAGTGTCATGTGCCTCTTGTCAACTTGCTTTCTTAGTTTTATTTTCTCAGCTGTAAAATTGGCAGAGTTATTAGGAGAAATGTGAGTATGCTGATGAAACGGTAAGTGTGAGATATTTTGATTTTAGTAAACATTGCTTAGGGTTGCAGCAAACTGAATGTATGATATGTGGCTTTTATTTTGATGGTGATTGGCGAAGGGTTGGGTCGTCTTTCACTGAAGAGTGAAAACACATTCTCAGGTCTCTTCTGGATTGATGCCTGTGCCGGGTGGTGATAACGGGGAAGATGGAAACACTTCAGTTAGTTAGCCACAGCTCTGTGTAGCAGCTGAAGGTGGAGTTTTGCCTCCCTTAAGTCAGCATTGCAGTCAGCTGTAGAGATGAGATTTTTTTCATGTTCACAGCAGTCCCACCAGCCCTGTAGACCTGTGAGACAGGAGCCTGGCCCTTGTGGTGCTGTGTTTGTTTTGTTTGCCCTGCATTAGGTTGGGCTCGGTGTTGGTTTGTTATAATGTTTTCTTCTCAGTGTTTTGAAATAAGTCCAAAAAATGAAGGAGAAACGGCACATAGTGGCCTTGACACTGAGACTTTGGGTACCGAAGGGGAGGGCGAGCCCCGGGACTCCCGCCATCCCTTCCCGAGGGCCGGTGAGCAACCCCAAGTAGCGCTAAATAGGTATAAAATCAGAGGAGATAACCATCCCAGCTACCTGCACTCACAGCTTTAGTACAGCACCTGTGTAGGCAGAATGTGCCTTTCTTGGAAGGTTGAAGAAAGCACTTTTACACTTCCAGATAAAAAGGCATGCATAACTTTATTTTTCCAGATTGCAAATTTTCATCCTTCTATTAGGTTGGTGCAAAAGTAATTGCGGTTTTTCATTGTTGAATTTTGCCATTTGCTGTTGCAATACATTCTTAAATAAATGTGATTATGTTATATACATCATTTTAATGTGCATTTGTTTGTTTTTTGCTAATGACTTATTTTAGACTGTAGAAATGATGTTAGACAAACAGAAAATTCGAGCAATTTTTTTGTTTGAGTTCAAAATGGGTTGTAAAGGAGTGGAGATACCAACACCAACAGCAACATTTGGCGCAGGAACCGCTAACGCGCGTACAGTGCAGTGGTGGCTCAAGAAGTCTTGCAAAGGAGACAAGAGCCTTGAAGATGAGGAGCGCAGTGGCCGGCCATCGGGAGTTGACAACAGCCAGTTGAGAGCCATCGTTGAAGCTGTTCCTCTTAAACTACACGAGAATTTGCCAAAGAACTCAGCGTCAATCATTCTATGTTCATTTGGCATATGAAGCAGATTGGAAAGGTGAAAAAGCTTGAAAAACAGGTTACTCTTAAACTGACCGATAATCAAAAAAACTGTCATTGTGAACTGCCTTCTTCTCTTATTGTACTAAACAACAACGAACCATTTCTCGATTGAATTGTGATGTGTGACAAAAAGTGGATTTTATGTGACACCCAGTTGAGTGCTTGGACCAAGAAGAAGCTCCAAAGCGCTTCCGAAAGCCGAGCTTGCCCCAAATAAAGGTCCTGGTCACTGTTTGGTGGTCTGCTGCCTGTCTGATCCACTACAGCTTTCTGAACCTGGTAAAACTGTTAACATCTAAGAAGTATGCTCAGCAAATCAACGAGATGCACCAAAAACTGCCACGCCTGCAGCTGACATTGGTCAACAGAATGGGCCCAATTCTTCTCTGTGACAACGCCCAACCACACGTTGCACAACTTACACTTCAAAAGTGGAACAAGTTTGGCTACAAAGTTTTGCCTCATCTGCCTTATTCACCTCACCTCTTGCCAACCAACTACTACTTAAAGCATCTCAACAACTTTTTGCAGGGAAAATGCTTCCACAACCAGCAGGAGGCAGAAAATGCTTTCCAAGAGTTCGTCAAATCCCAAAGTGTGGATTTTTATGCTACAGGAATAAACAGGGTTAATTCTTGTTGGCAAAAATGTGTTGCCTATTTTGATTAGTAAAGATGTGATTGAGCCTCGTTATAACGATTTAAAATTCACCATCCGAACCAGCAGTTACTTTTGTATCAACCTAATACAACTTTGTAGAATCTTGTCAGCTATCAACAGTGCTAAGAAACTTACTTCCTAGGCTTTATTATTACTTCATATATCCAAAGCTATCCATCTGGGAAACTTCCTTACTAGGTACTGGGTTGTTTCAGGGCAGTGGTTCTCATCCTTTTTGGTATCTAAACCCTTTAAAACCGATTAAAGATTCCCAAAGGACTTTTGTTTGTATGACTTATATTTATTGATTTTTCTCTACTAGAAATTAATACTAAAATTATTAATTCACTTTAAAATAACAAATCATTATATGGGTATTTTTCATTAAAGTGTTATTTAATCTTTCTAAAATAAAACAATGAGAAGAGAGTGGCATTGCTTTACATTTTTATAAATCTCTTTAATGCCAGGTTTAATAAAAGGTAAGCTGGATTCTTGTCCCTGCTTCTGCACTCAGCCTTGTATGAGCTCACGCATCATGTCACCCCTGGAAAGCCCCACTGGGAGAGCTGTGGGGGCAGGAGTGAGGGAAGAGCCAGTGCTCTCCTAGTAGTGGTGTCATGAGCATAAGTTTGGGCCTCACAAGAGCCCGTGAAAGGGTCTTGGACCCGGTGTCTCTGGAGAGAACTGATGTTTTAGGAGATATTTTGGAGATAGGAAATGTTTTTTTAAAAAGAACTCATAGACATTTTTACACTAGATCATCTGTTTTCTTGTTAAAACTTTATGCTAATTGAGTGTCATTTTATGTAGTCCCTTTGAAAATTTAACATTTCACTCCATGGCTTATTTTTTGATTGTAATTTGTGTGAAGCACAGAAAAGGGCATTACATGGCCTGTTCTCAGAGATTCTCCTTGGTTATATGTTGCATTGAGTGAAGAGGTAATTTATCATCTCAGGATCGCAGATGGCTTTGATTTTGCACCTCTGACTTCCGTGCAGATGCTGACTACTGTCTCAGTGTGCTGGGCTTTTCTTTCCCCTCAGCCTGTTTCTGTGTAGCTTGAGCCTGTTTCTGTGGCTGCTTCTTGTGACACAGTGCACTCGGTTAATAAGCAGTACATGGAGCATCACTGTTCACACGTCTGCCTTCCTCCCAGGACTGTGAGTCCTTGGAACAGTGACGAGGTCCTGGTGATCCCCATCTCTGTCCAATACATACTCGTTCAACCATACTGAAAATACGGGGCCAAAATCTTAGACTTTTTTGCTTGTAATATTTAGATTGGTAATTGAAAAGACTGTTTTTACTAAACGTACAGGAAGTACTAGCTGTGGTGGTAACCTCTCATGGCCTCAGTTTGCTTCTAAGATGGGCATAAACATCCGCCTCCTAAGGTCATTGTGAGGATTAAATGAGATGGTACACGTTAGCCCTTGAAACAGTGCCTTGCACAGTGTTAGTGCCCAGTGTTACTACCATCACGATCTTTTTTTTCTGTTAGTGTTTTAAATACCAGGAGGTGTAGACAGAATGGTCTTGATGGGAGATTTGGAACTGCAGCATCCCACCTTTTGGGGAGCAAGTCAGGATGTAGGTTCAGGAGCATAGTCTTGTGCTTAAAGTCTTATGTAGCGATTATTCCTTGGACAGATTCTTCAGTCTTTTAAAATTTACCTGCACTATAGGGATCGCAAAGACTTAGACACAACTGGGCAACTGAACTGAGCTGAACTGCACTATAGAGATGGTACTTCATGAGATGGATGTGGGTGGGGTTAATTAAGTCTTGAGCAAAGCTCAGTCTTTAGAAATGGTGATTGATCAGTTAGCTTCACAGGATAATCAGATATTAGTACTTTCTCCATGAATAAATTTAGATGGGGAGGGAACCAGAAATGGAATCTAGTAGCTTTGTGGGATGCAAAAGATATCTTAAATACTGTTAAGCAGGTCTTGGAATCAGCAGGTGCATGAAACCTTTCTTTCCCCCCTTTGTATCCAGCACCTTGAGTAGCTGCAGGGGATCAGAATAGTAGAAGTTCTTCAAAGAACTTTCATTAATAGCTGGGGCAGGAAGTCTAATGTGAACGAAATGCTCAGCAGTGTAGGACGGTGGATGGGGGAGCCTAATGTATTCCTGTTGTCAACCTCAGACCGCACAGCTTTGCTTAATGGGCAGTTCTTCTCTCGTCGCCACAACATAGAGGCCCACTCAGATGAGCAAGGACAAGGACAGACTTGACCAGGAAGCCTTCTCCCACTAGCAAGATGACTCAAAGGGTGCTGGAGCAGTTTACCTGGGAGGATGGTTTTCTTCAGGAATTTGTCTTCCACATTTCAGTGACCAGCATTTTGAGTGTTGTTACTGGATTCACTGATTTAGTTTCCTCAGCACTTCTCCACATACCCCTTGTGAATTGGGAAGGTGTCCTATGTCTGTCTATATCTGTATCATAATATTACTTTGGATTAGGTGTTGATTTCTGGCAAAACAGTAATTTATCATTCATTGAAAGATTAGAGTGAACTGACATGGCTAATTTCTTTAACTCAGTAAGTCCTCATAAACTGAAACAGGACCTCTTATAATCCCCAGGATGTGTGTGCAGGGGTTGTGCTCAGTCGTGTCCGACTCTTTGCAGCCCCATGGACTGTAGCCCTCCAGGCTCCTGTGTCCTTGGAATTATCCCAGCAAGTATACAGGTTGCCATCTCCTCCTCCATGGGATCTTCCTGACCCAGGGATTGAACCTGCAGCTTCTGTGGCTCCTGCGCTGGCAAGCGAATTCTTAACCACTGAGCCACCTGGGAAGCCCAATCCCCATTATACAGATGATGAAACTGATACTTTCGGAGGTTGTTCTTGCCAAAGGCTACACTGGTGATGCAGCTTAACTTGAGGCCAATGTCTAAAACCATTGTAGTTATGTCCTCCCACAGAAAGACAAGAGCCATCACCTGAAAAGAAGGCTCTATGTCAGTTACTTCAGGAGGGGCGGTCTGAAGATGGTTGGAACGCCTGAGTGTTCCTGAAGGGGAGCTAGTTGGTTTTTTTTGATCACTGAGTTTGAGAAGACGTCGTTTCCCCCGTCTATTTTTTAAAAAGTATACGGGCAGGTTGTCTCCCTTTAATGTCACGTTCCTATCAGTGGTCATTAATTGTAAAGCATCCAAGCGTTTTGTCTTTATAGTAGCCCATTCCACAAGAATTGAGTGTTTTCCGTTTTTATTTGTTCTGTATGTTTTGTAGGTGTAAGTGGTGGATAGTGAAAATGGCTGTTTATAAAAAATAGGAAAACAAATCAGATTTTGCTGCAAAATCTAGTTGTTAAAAAAGTCTCATAGTCACAGGGGTGAATGAGTTTTAAGTGTTAATCCAGTGCCTTAAGGTTGTATTTTACCTGTCTCTCAAGTTGAAACCATCGTGAGACACACTGAACTGTCTGAATTAATCAAATTGCTATGTTTTCAACAGGATGCATTCAGTTTACTAGCCTATTCAGATCCTTGGAACAGCCCAGTTGGAAATCAGCTTGACCCAATTCAGAGAGAACCTGTGTGCTCAGCTCTTAACAGTGCAATATTAGGTAAGTGAAGCCAGAAAGCACAGCTTCAACTAGTCTCTTGAGTATTTGAGACAGTATTTGTGCTGGCTGGCATTTATCCTGTGGTAAAATCTTAAGGGAAATGTCTTCTACATTAAAAAAAAATTACCTCACAGCATAGAAAAATTCCTGTTATCTCAGTCCCAGATTAAATGGATTCAAATGGAGTAAAAACAGTACATTGGGGTGTATCCTGTGATGTCTGGAAAACAACTTTCTGTGTGAATGTGGACACAAGCATTCCTGGCCTGGGTCACCCGTGCCCAACCTCCCAGCACGCTGAAGATACTGGCTCCGGGCTTCCCGGCTCTTCAGTGCTGTCAGCCCCAGCTCTTGGAGACGCAAGCTATGTGCATTAAAGTTCAGATTTAACTACATGCCCTTACCAAGTGAAAAAGGGAGGGAAGGAGGAGAGAGTAGCAATAAGTAGGCTTAGCCAGGGGGAGCCCAAAGTGACAAGCAGGGACTTGCTGTCCCCTGACTGGTGGCCATTCCTGTGAGCAGTGTGGTGTTTATAAACTGAACAGATACTCTTTAAATGAATTCAGTAACTGCACATTTTATGCATTTATATATAAACTACATAGGGTTGACTGTTTACATAAAATGACATTTTAATATCTGGGCAGCTTTTTTCAAAGGGAAATCAGATGAGAGTGACTTTTTACCTTACATTTTAGAATGTAATTCCTCAAGAAAAGTGGGAGCTACCAGTTGAAAGTCTGTTGTGTGCTGCTTGGCCCTGTTAGGCTTGGGAGCTTTGAGGAACACGTGAGATGCTCTTAGGTGAGAGCAGCGCACACACAGTTGGTGTGTAGGCAGGAGACTTGGCGCAAAGGCCAGGGCTTAGATGGCTGCAGTGTAAAGGGAGCAGTTTAGAGTTCTGACACTGGGGCCTTCATCTGCTTCTCTGCCCTTATAAAGTTCACTATTAACTCCTTGTGTGGTGGCTTAATACTGAAGTTTTGGCGTAGACAGTGGTATTGTGTTATAGTTTTCTCACATTTAGAATTCATATATAATAACTTTCTTTGGTTAATATGTTGTCTTTGGTTATACAAAATTAATTTAGCTCTACTGGTAAAAAATAAGTATACTTAGTAGCAGTGCTAGGATTGTAGGGCAAATTATAGTTTACTGTAACTGTGTTTTTGAAATGACTACATTATAGGTAATCATGAAGCCCTAATTGCTTTGTATCTGGGTAACACTCAGACTTGGAAAGAATTTTGAAGAAAAGTGACCAGTTTTCATATGACAGTTAAGAATCTTGCATTCTCCAGGGGAATTAAAATTTCAAGTAGTCAATTGCTTAGGACCATTATCCAAGATATATATATATACTCATATATTGTGCCATAAATTACGTAGTTCAACTATACATAGTGCTTAAATTTATTAAACATATATAATTCCTGCAAAAGGAATGACAAGACTTAAGCTGCTGTGGGTCTGTGTGTGCATATTTATAAATACTGTGCTATATTATAGAGCTTCATGTCTCAAGAGTGCTTCAAGTTACATTACTGGTATGTGGTGCCTGCAAGTTTTGTATGCCAAAAAAATCTCAAGGACAGTTATAACAGATGTGCCTCCCTTGGCCAAAATGAAACTGTAACAAAGTGCCTACCAACCCAAACAGCATTCACCACTATACCCTGGAGAGGAGTAGGCAGCCTCTTATTGGGTTGTATCCCCAGGAAGAGGAAGAATCCACCAGTGAAACTTGACTGAAAACCTGGCGCCTTTTTCTCTGGTAATGTCAACTGACACTGGTCAGATAGAAGAGAGATACTAAATATTCCTTACTCCCCAGTGCAAACATTAGTTAAGAAATTACATCATTCCTGTCATAGTAAATATGGAAGTAAAAGTTTTTGAATATCTAACTTAAAGTCTTAATTCTGCAAGAATTTGTTATTACTTGAATACCCAGTGACCATAGTACCTTGTCAAAGTAGATGTCCAAGGTATTGTTTGCTTAAAAACCACTTTTGCTACTTAGCTTGATAAGAGCAGTACAGGCATTAGTAATTTTGTAAGCAATGCAGTATTTTCCTGATTGACAGATGCTGTTTAAGATGTCTGGCTAATTGCTGTTTCCACTTTTAATCATTTTTCCTCAGAAACCCACAATCTGCCAAAGCAACCTCCACTTGCCCTAGCCATGGGACAGGCTACCCAGTGTCTGGGACTGATGGCTCGATCAGGAATCGGATCCTGTGCTTTTGCCACAGTGGACGACTACCTACATTAGCTATGCATTTTCGGAGCTCCCACTTATATTGTGGCATAGAGACAACATGGAAGTAGACCAGCTCTGCTGATTTGAAATTTAGATTTTTTTAATTATGTACTGGGGACAGGTTTTTGTCGCTTTACATTGCTTCCTAGTTTACAGCATGATGCAAATGATTTTCTAACTTAGTGTTAGGAGAAATTATTTTCCATCTTTAACCTCTTAGTTGTCTAAGAGTTAAATATTACTGAATTTCAGACATTCAAATTGATCATCACAAATCCTTTAAAACAATTACTTATTTATATAAAAACCAAATATTTAGTCAATTTACCGTGTCTTAATTTAATCTTTGTACACCTTCCATTTTTAAGTGCTTAAAATGAGTACTATATTGCAATAAAAATGTAGTGATATAATTAACCAGCCATTAAAAATTTACTTCTACAGATACCAGAGTGTCAATTGAATTTATACATTAGGTACTTGCGTACCTAGGATTAATATAAAGTTAGAACAAGTAAAATGAATGGTTGCTACTATAATCTGAGCTCTGCAACCTAAGACTGCCTTGCGTTTACTGGCCTCCCTGGATTAGGGCCGAACCTGATACTATAGGTGATTCAGAAAGCAGGAAGTGAATCTTTTTCCGTAATCATCATATGGCGTGTGACTTGCCAGTTTTAAAGCAAACCCCCAAGCTGCTTAAAAGTAAAATGTAAACAAGCCCTTCAACAGAAGGACCACATCCTTTGGTTGGCAAAGGTGTCTGCCGGCTGTACACTGAGTCTTAAATCTTCTTTTAAAAGAACAGATTATCCACACTTGGATACTGCACTCTTCCACACATTCTGTGAAATTCTCACCAGTGGCACCCAAACACCTGAGACGAACACGTCCGAGAGCTTCAGTAAGAGACGTCTACTGCCATACCGGGGGTCGGGGCGTAGCAGAGGTGCCCTACTGGTGTGGGTACTGCTTGTGGTCAATAAAAGGGGAAAACGGTTACAAAAAGAAAGGAAAACAAGTCCTTTTAAATTGCTGCTTCCAGGACGCTCAAAGACTACGAGGCACAATTATACGCCAGGTGGATGAAGTGTGGCTAGGTACTGCCCCTAAGAGACTTAAGATTCTTATAATGACTCTTCCGAAGGATTTATAAGTGATTTATTGGGTTTTTCTTTCCAGAAAAATTAAATTCTTTAACTAGGTTCTATACATACAAAGTACTCGTTCTTCATCTAGCTTTGATTTACTTCTTAGTTTTCATCTTTCTGACCATCCAGCGTTTTGTAAACCTCTTAGCATTTTGTTTTCTCTGAGATCCTAGAATAAAAGGTTTTGTTCAGTTAAGAATAAATAAAATTTCCAAGAAACAATTCACAAATTTTCTACATAATTAAAATTTGTTGTATGTACACATATACTAGACTTCCCTGGTGGCTCAACGGTAGAAGAATCTGACTGCAATGCCAGAGACATGAGTTCAATCCCTGGGTTGGGAAGATCCCCTGGAGGAGGGCATGGCAACCCACTCCAGTGTTCTTGCCTGGAGAATCCCATGGACAGAGAAGCCTGTTGGGCTGCAAGCCCTGGGGTCACAAGAGTTGGACACGACTGAGCATACATGCACGTATCTACTATACTGACCTGTTCTTTAGACTAAGCAACTTTAAAATAGTAACGGAAGGCATTATAAAGAAAAAAAGATACTTCATGAGTATTTACTATCTCCTTAACAAAGAACATCATTCAATATATAAAACTCAGATTCAAGAGAACAAAGCCAAATCTTACCCCAAGTATTATTCAAAAACTGGGCTGCAGCCTTTTTCATCGGTAACCTCTTGTTTTCAAGAGACAGGAACTTGTTTACTAGGAAAGAGGATTATTTCTCAGTTTTTTGTTTAATTCACAGTTAGAAAGGAAGAAAAACAGTCTGTAAGGAAATTACCAGTAGTTCTGTTGGTTCCAGGACCATATAAACAATTTTGTATGAAGGCTTTGGCTGCTGCTTGCCTTGAATCCCTCAAATCTTGATCTTTTAGCCTTACAGCCACGT
Organism: Okapia johnstoni; assembly: GCA_024291935.2. Taxonomy (NCBI): domain Eukaryota; kingdom Metazoa; phylum Chordata; class Mammalia; order Artiodactyla; family Giraffidae; genus Okapia; species Okapia johnstoni. The sequence goes on along the minus strand of CM044306.1, from coordinate 142,473,258 downwards.
AGCTTTTATTCTGGCTGGCAATCAATACAAAAGGTGAAAATGAGGCCATGCTTATTTTCAAAATAAAGTATTTCTGTTAGTTGACTCAAATAGTGGAGAAAAATCCCCAAATCCTAATTTTGTATAAGCACAGGTTAGATGATAAAAAGAAATTACAGGGCTATTTTACAACTAATGTTTACATTTTAGTAGAGTTTACTTTTTTTTTTTAATACCAAAAATTTTCCACAGAGGATCTAATCTGAAACCGCTACTAATTGAGGTCATACCCCCCTCAAAGGTCACCTTTACATCCTACACACAAAGAAGACCTCTTACCCAACAGTCTGTACTTTCTGCACTTTTTCTTTAGCTTTCTTAGAGTCACTTCCTTTCTCTCGTTCTTCATTTTTCTTTTGCAAATTAACTAAAAAATTGAGTTAATATTTCTCATTAGCATTTGTGCACAAGTAAATCAAGAATATATACTGGAGTTTACTTTAAATATCCACAACACACTAATTTGTGTGATTGTACAAAATAAGCTAAAATTTAAGACTGTGCTCCCAGTGCAGGGGGCTTAGGTTCAACCCCTACTGGGAGAACTAGATCCCACATGCCAAAACTAAAAGATGTGCATACCGCAACTAAGACCCAACATAGCCAAATAAATTATTTTTTTTTAAAAAGAAGCTAAAGCCTGCCAGGCCTGTTCCCATGCTCCTTCTCAGGGTCAACAACATTTGCAAATATCAACAAATGCCCTTGACACTGAATGAGAGGTTACTTAAATAGTTCATACCTTCTTTCAACTTTCCCGGTGATTTCTTCACACTAAGGAAGAACAAGCAAAACACTGATTGGGATGGCCGAGAGCAACGATGACTCAAGTTATCACAAAATCTCAGCTGGTTTTACAAATAAGATAACCCCCTTTTACTACCACCATTCTCAGTTTTTACTTAGCATCCTTCAAGTCACTCCCCAAGGCGCTGTCGTCAATTCTCAATCAACAAACTATACTAGGCTAGAAGGGTCAGAATTTAAAATCTGAAAGTATATTAGCAGGGCTTCCAAAGAAGCAGATTGTTGTGGTTGGTGGAGTTATAAATATTTAAGAATTATGTAATACAGTATTTGAAACATGAAGTGAAAGGTGGTAGGCCTGGCTCACTTTATGTGGAGAGAGCTGAAAGGATTAATTGAACACTTCAGACACAAGAATGGAGACAAGCAATGGTAGTCTCAAGAAATGTGGTCTAATGGAGAGAGAGTCAATAGGCAGAACACAATGAGATGTCTATACAGAAGTGGAAAAGCTGAATGGCAGGGACAGTGGTGGGGTAGAGGCAATAAGAAGGGACAGGTGACATCTGAACTTGGTTTTCAAAGATGTAAGGGACTCAGCCACCATGATGCATTCCGAATCTGAGTAACTCTGGAAAAGTTCTTCTACGGAAAAAGAACCACTGTCCTAGCAGGGCTAAGCTAAATTGAAAGCAATAAGAGGAGACAAAAGGGAACCGGAAAAAAACAGCACATATTTAATCTAAATACTGCACAGCACAGAGGAGAAAGAGGCGCTTTAAACATACAGTGGACGGCAAAGCTACTAAATGAAGAGGGGAACAGGGAGGAAACATTAGACGGCTCAGATGGTAAAGCGTCTGCCTACAGTGCGCGAGTCCCGGGTTTGATTTCTGGGTCGGGAAGATCCCCTGCAGAAGGAAATGGCAACCCACTCCAGTACTCTTGCCTAGAAAATCCCACGGAAACAGTCCACAGGGTCGCAGAGAGTCGGACAGGACTGAGTGACTTCACTTTAACAAGGAGGGAGAAGCAGGTAAGGCAAGCACGGGACAAGCTGACTTTTAGCAGCCTACGGATAATAGACTAGTACTCCACACCCCACTAAAGGGTTCACTTGAAAACACTTTTATTCACACCATCTATCCTGCCCCTAGTGCACTGACAATGGGCCACAATTTACTGTAGGAACTCATTGAGATCAGCAACTCAGAAGCTACAGTTACCCATGGGAACAACAAAAATAAGAAACAGCCACAGACAGAAAAGAAGTGGAACATTTCCCTCCCTCTGTCTCACCAAATTCAAGGATCTCCCGTGTAGCTTTTTAATTTAGACTTTAAAACTTCAGTTCAGACAAATGTACCAAGACAGCATTAAAACACTGTATGTAAACAAGTAATAAAATGAGATCCACCACTTACCTAGTTTGTGAAGCTGTAGTTAACTTCTCTAGAAGAGTATCTGGAAGAAGTTTTCTTTTCTTAAAGACATTAAAAAAAGAAATCAATAAAAAGTAAGGAACAGGACAACACACCCTGAACTGCTTTCGAAGTTACCATTTTAAGGACAGCCGTACCTCTAGGCAAATCAATGATCCGAACACTGCCCTCCACTACCTCTGAGCTGTGGGAAGACTGGGGCCCAAGCAACTCAAAGCCTACTCCTACTTCACTTGGAAGACGTGAAGGCTGGAAAGGGTGCCCGCTTTATTCCAACCCTCGGGTCACGTTATACACCGAGGGCAGTTCAGTCAAGTCCACCTGTGGCCAATCTCCGGAACGTCAGAGCGCGAACCAAGCATCCTCTGCACGGCCCTCCGTTCACCCAGCGCGGCCTTCTCACAGCGGCCCAGGTTCACATAAACCACCTCCGCCGCGCGTCAGAGGTGGGTCCGGCCCTACGATATCAGGTGCACACACCTCTTCCCGACCCTATTTTGAATCGGGGGACAGCGAGGCGCACGAGCACGCTGCTGTCAGTGCTGTCGGAAGAGCCCACCGGCGGCTCTCCTCCACCCCGCTCCCCCGCAGCCTTGAACTCTCCCCCGAGCCGGCCCGTGAAACGCGCCCCGCTTTGCAAACCTCTAACCTTCTGTTCGATGAACAGCTCCTCGCGCCGCTTCCTCTTCTCCTTCAGAAGCGCTCTGTCCCTGGAAGAGACCGCGACGAGTCAGAGGGCGGGGAAAAGAAGGGGGACGCTTAGGCGGCGCTTCCCCGCCGGCCCGGCCCACCCGGCCCCCGGGGCTCCGAACCTGCGCACAGTCTCCCGAACTCGCCGCTCCTCTTCCTTCGCTTCGGCCTGGGCGCTGGCGAAAGTCAGCTCCTCCGGGGCCTCGTCGTCAAGCTCGTCGTCCCCCTCCTCGTCCTCCTCCAGCGGCTCGGCGGCCGCGCCGCTGCTGGGCTGCCCGAGCAGCAGCCCGTGCCCCGCCTCCTCCTCCGAGGCGGGCTGGCCCTCGTCCACCATCGCCGAGGCCGACGCCGGGGCGCGGGACGCGCGCGGCCGGAGCTGCACCATGACCCGAGCTGCGGAGCCCGGCGGCCGTCTTGACTTCTGACCCGGAAGCCGCACGCACGCGGGGAGTGACGCAAAGGGTAAGCGCCGCCGGGGCTCTCCCGCCCTCTGCAGGTTCGGAGGCCCCACTGCGCCGTGCGGAGGCGCATGCGCAGAGCCGGGGAGGGGGCGTGGCCTAAGGAAAGCGCCGGGCCTGCCCTTCCACCAGGCTCGGAGCATGCGCGCCGCGGGCCTGGATGCCGGGTCCCCGCCCACAGCTACGCGAGCGGGTGGACTTGCGGGCTTGTGTCCCGGCAGGGGCGATCCGTGCTGCTGCCGCCTTGGCGGGGATGCCGAGAGCGTTGTTGCTTGGATCCCCGGGCTCCTCGGAGCGGGCTGGCGTGGGTCACCCCGCCCGGTGCCCAGGAACCCGGGGACCTCGAGCCCCGGTCGCCCTGTCGCCGCCTCTTTCCGTTGAGAGAGCCGCTCAGTTCAGTTCAGTCGCTCAGTCGTGTCCGCCTCTGCGACCCCATGGACCGCAGCACGCCAGGCCTCCCTGTCCATCACCAACTCTCGGAGTTTACTCAAACTCATGTCCATTGAGTCGGTGATGCCATCCAACCATCTCATCCTCTGTCGTCCCCTTCCCCTCCTGCCCTCAATATTTCCCAGCATCGGGGTCTTTTCCAAAGAGTCAGTTCTTCGCATCAGGTGGCCAAAGTATCGAAGTTTCAGCTTCAGCATCAGTCCTTCCAATGAATATTCAGGACTGATTTCCTTTAAGATGGACTGGTTTGATCTCCTTGCAGTCCAAGGGACTCTCGGGAGTCTTCTCCAACACAATTCAAAAGCATCAATTCTTCGGGGCTCAGCTTTCTTTATGGTCCAACTCTCGCATCCATACATGACCCAGAGAGCTGCTGCTGCTGCTAAGTCGCTTCAGTCGTGTCTGACTCTGTGCGACCCCATAGACGGCAGCCCACCAGGCTCCCCCGTCCCTGGGATTCTCCAGGCAAGAACACTGGAGTGGGTTGCCATTTCCTTCTCCAATGCATCAAAGTGAAAAGTGAAAGTGAAGTCGCTCAGTCGTGTCTGACTTTTAGCGACCCCATGGACTGCAGCCTACCAGGCTCCTCGGTCCACGGGATTTTCCAGGCAAGAGTACTGGAGTGGGATAGAGAGCTGCTGGGTCGATCTAATAATCAGTATTTGTAGATTCAGCTTCCTCCACTCCACACTCCCCATACAAGTGCCGTTTCAAAAGGAAGAAGTGCGCCATAGCAGCAGGACCCCAGGCTTTGCAGTCCTGTTGTCACCAACGAGAAACAACGTGGACAGACCCGCAGTTACACCGATCTCAGCACCAACGTGCACGTGGCGACCCCGGCCGCCCTCTCGCAGGCATCCCTGCCCAGCCCTCGGCCGCTGCCTGTTCTGGGTCCGCACAGACTCTCCCTCCAGACTGACTGTCCCCTGCCACTGCCCCCTCCCACACACCTTTAGAACGTGAGCTCAGTGAGAGCAGGGACCCCCGCTTCCAAGCTGTGACCCAGGGACCTTGCCCAGTGACTGCCCATCGCACCCCCACTTAGTGACCGAAACCCGGGTACTGTGTATTTTTATGCCCGGCTCTGCCCCCACTACACCTATTTCATTTCTTAGGGTGCATGGCCATTCGGTGATCTTTGTGTTTATTTTCTCCCACCTGCTCGGCCAGTAAAGAAAACACCTGCAATGCAGGAGACTCTGGTTCGATCCCTTGATTGGGAAGATCCCCTGGAGGAGGGCATGGCAACCCACTCCAGTGTTTTTGCCTGGAGAATCCCATGGACAGAGGAGCCTGGCGGGCTACAGTCCATGGTGTCACAAAGAGTCGGACAGGACTAAGCACGTGCCCATTATACAACAGCAAATGATCCATCATTCTCTGGGAACAAACCAAGCTGTTTCATGCTTACCTTGCATTTGGACATGCTCTTGCTGTACCCAGTCCTCACTTGGAACTCCTATTTATAACTGAAAAACCAATACCCAGGCTGACTTCCTCTCAAAGCCTTTCGAGCACCTTAATATCCACCCCATCCCCACCCTGCTCACCTCTAATTGCATTCCCCTCTGAATCTTTTCCTGTTGCTATAGCTTCCATGATATATAATAGTTTCTGTGCCAGTGGTCTCAACCAAGTCCTTGTGAACTCCTTGAAGGAAGGTCCATCCCTCTTAATCACTGTATTTCTAATGTCTATCATAGAGTAGATGTTTGATAAATATTGAATTGAATAATTCTTCCTCACATAAATTTTGCAGTATTTTCAATTCGCTTTTCCTTTTCTCTTGGAAGCATTTCCTAGTTTAAAAACAAGAAGACCAAAACATGAACAAAAAGTATGAAATGGAACCAAAAAAAAAAGCTACAGGTACCAACGGCCTAGTAGGCAGGGGTTTACAAAGGATAGTTCTGAAATAGCTGGGCCTTGGTCAGATAGAAATTACAAATTAAAAATATAGTCTGGCTTCCTCCACCAGTGTACTGGCTTCTAACGCTGCTAACACTAGGGCAATGTAGATAGAGTGCTCTTTTGAGAAGCTCGACAGCAAACCTATTAGAAGGGAATGATGGTGTGTTATGTACAAAGAAGTGTTAACTGTTAGTCGCTCAGTCGTGTCCAACTCTTAGTGACCCCACGGACTGTAGCCCGCCAGGCTCCTCTGTCCATGGGCTTCTCTAGGCAAGAATACTGGAGTGGGTTGCCATTCCCTTCTCCAGGGAATCTTCCCAACACAGGGATTGAACCTGGGTCTCTTGTGTCTCCTGCATTGCAGGCAGATTCTCTACCACCTGAGCCACCAGGGAAGCCCCATTTTACATACTGGAACTGCATTATAAGTATTATAAGTCCCCTCCTACCCATGCAAAGGATCCTTGGCATTATTAAAAGGTGTGACTTGCAAATACAGCACACAGTTTTATGTCACCATGTGGTCTCTCCGAAAGCCAAGGGTGTGAGAGTAAATGTACTTTTGTAAGGGCCAGAAGTGATGTCAAACAGCTGCATAATCCCCAGGGAGCCCACCTGGTCTAAGGGAGTTAGTTCTGTCCGACCTTCCCACCCTGGGTGCTGATGGCCACTCCCCGAATTGGTCTCTGGTGCTCGCTGACAGCGGGCATCCCTGGGTCTCCTGGGTGGGAGTTGAAGAGGGGGCTGTGTTCTTCCTACTTTACCAAAAAGGTACTCTGAGCGCACACTTTTTAAGTCCCATGGGAAAAACTCCCTTCCAGATTCCGTGTCTGGGGAAGCTTGGCAGGCCCCGCAGGGTGTGTGTTTGTAACAGTGAGAAATGTCCTTCTGTGTATATGATACTGAGAAACAGCCCACCATCGCCTCTCCCTTTCCTTTTCAGCTGTGCTCAGTTTTAGGCGGCTTTGTTTAACCTATATTTGCATCGTTCTTTTTTCTCATCCTGATTTTCTACTTTGCTGCTAATTTTCTCTTCCATCCTTGCATGAGTTCTTATTGTAAGCTATCCCCGCCCCAAATTTGAGGTAAGGCAGTCAAACAGATAAACACTGAAAAGAAAAAGTCCCAGACAGAGACATCTCTTGGGCTAACATTTTTATACAATAAATTACCTGCATAGAGAGTGATTTTATTTTCCAGCAAACCTTGCGCAACAATCAGAAATACCCGAGTTTCACCCCTCTATTTCTACCTTTGCCAAAATAGCAGAAACACAATCAGGAGGATCACTTTGTTCTAGACAATCTAATTACAAAGTTACCCAGTGACCAACCAAACACAGCAGACTTATGTTTAGGATCAAACAACATAACAGGGACTGACTTAAGAAGTCCTGTGACTTCTCCTTCTCAACACAGTTACTACTGTTGCTTCCAAGTCCCCATCAACCATCAGCAGTTTGGACTCCAGCCCAATCAAAAGATATTTTCAGACTTTCCAGTATTTGGCTCACCATCCACAAGACTGCCTCCCCTGCTGGTGGTTTGGTACTTAGATGCGCTGAGATTTCTTCCTTCCCCAGGATGGCTATGACACAGTTTCAGTTTCATGAGGAGCGAGGGCCTCGGGAAGAGTTGTCCCACATGGCCCCTGGAAATGAAACCTGAAACAGAAGGGCGAACACAGCAAAGTTATGAGCAAAATGAGCATTCTGCTTCAGCGAGTCAACTTTCTTAGTTACAGCCAGAATAAAATCCAGATTCTCACAGGAGTCTTAGGCATTTTGGAGCCCAGTTCTTTCATCAAGTTTCTGACAATGCCAAATGCAGACACTTCAGTATAGGTTGGCACCCTCATCCCCAAGGGAATTTGGGAAAGCAATTGCTTAGAATTTCACTTCAATTCAGTCACTCAGTTGTGTCTGACCATTTGCGACCCAATGGGCTGCAACACTCCAGACTTCCCTGTCCTTTACCATCTCCCAGAGCTTGTTCAAATTCATGTCCATCAAGTCAGTGATGTCATCCAAACATCACACCCTCTGTTGTCCCCTTCTCCTCCTACCTTCAATCTTTCCCAGCATCAGGGTCTTTTCCAGTGAGTCAGCTCTTCGCAACAGGTGGCCAAAGTATTGGAGTTTCAGCTTCAGCATCAGTCCTTCCAATGAATATTCAGGGCTGATTTCCTTTAGGATGTACTGGTTGGATTGCCTTGCAGTTTGAGGGACTCTCAAGAGTCTTTTCCAACACCACAGTTCAAAAGCATCAATTCTTCAGCGCTCAGCTTTCTTTATAGTCCACCTCTCACATCCACACATGACTACTGGAAAAACCATAGCCTTGACCAGATGGACCTTTGTTGGCAAAGTAATGTCTCTGCTTTTTAATATGCTATCTAGGTTGATCATATGTTTCCTTCCAAGGAGTAAGCCTCTTTTAATTTCATGGCTGCAGTCACCATCTTCAGTGATTTTGGAGCCCCCAAAAAATAAAGTCTGCCACTGTTTCCACTGTGTCCCCATCTGTTTGCCATGAAGTGATGGGACCAGATGCTATGATCTTAGCTTTTTGAATGTTGGATTTAGAATTTAGGTGCCTATAAAGGAGAATTTTATTTTAAGGAGGAAGGGGGAGACATGATTGTATTTTGTGATTGCTTTGCCAAACTCATAATTGTAAGTTTTATAAACTCTTATACAACTACATAAAACTGCCTTCATTGGTACTAAGGACAAGAGAAATGAACCTCATACACCATAAGGATCTTAACTGAGTCAGCTGGACCATGCCAATCACTGAAATTCACAACTAGCCCTGACTTATAGTTAAAAAGTAGGAAAAAGAGAAAGATCAAAGAAAGAAGAGGGAGAGAAAAGAAAAACCAACGATTTCTGCTTCCTTCAAGGGAAAACACTTGTGAGAGGGGCAAAAAAAAAACCCAACTAATTCTACTGTTATTAATAAATGAAAATCAACTGAGCACAATTAAAAGCGAAAAAAAAAAAGTTCTATTACTTACTGTTGATACAACACAGATCAAGAACGTTCCCTCTGTGCCATGAATGGATGGCCCTGACCAGCTGGCATTTCTGATCCTTCTGCCTCCCCTCTCGCAGCCCCACCCATCCCCACCACCCCTAGCAGGTGGAAGGCTGCCCACTAGAAAGCTCCTCCCAGCACAGTCCCTTGAGGACTTCCCAGGAAGCACAGCCTGGCAGAGAGCACTCAGGGACTTCCCTCGACTCACACCTGTTCTTTCATGTGCCCCTTTCCACATTCATCCTCTTCCCGTTTACCAAAGCAAGCTGCACCTGACCTCACCCATCCCAAATTTTTCATGGTGCCTCTTATCCCAGAATGGAAAACTTATGGGCCGCCAAACCAAGGGATGTTTCAAACAGAATTGCCAAACAGATCACTAAAGTCCACTCACGAGTACTCTGGATATTTCAGCATATAAGATGGAAGGAGGTCCAAAACCTGAGTGGCCAGAACAAAATTCCTTTCATGCCCAGGGTTTATGTGGCCCAAGTTTCTGAGTATTTTATGTATGGTATTGTTCAGTTGCCAAGTCGTGTCCAACTCTGCGACCCCATGGATTGCAGCCTGCCAGGCTTCCCTGTCCTTCACCATCTCCCAGAGCTTGCTCAAACTCATGTCCATTGAGTCAGTGATGCCATCCAACCATCTTGTCCTCTGTCGTCTCCTTCTCCTCCTGCCTTCAATCTTTCCCAGCATCAGGATCTTTTCCAGTGAGTCAGCTGTTTGCATCAGGTGGCGGAAGCACTGGAGTTTCAGCTTTAGCATGGGTCCTTCCAATGAATATTCAGGACTGATTTCCTTTAACATTGACTAGTTTGATCTCCTTGCAGTCCAAGGGATTCTCAAGAGTATTCTCCAGCACCACAGTTTGAAAGCATCAATTCTTCGGTGCTCTGCTTTCTTTATGGTCCAACTCTCACATCTATACATGACTACTTAGTTTTTGCTTTTCTCTATAAAAAGCAAAAACTAAGAATTACAGTTGACATTGAAAAGGTAAGTGTTTAGCTTGGAAAATCTGGCCTGCCACCCCTCAGACTGGAATTGGAGACACAGACACTCAGAACACAGCCCCCTCCTCCCCCACTCCAGGACAAGCTGCACAGGGTCACAGCAGCTCCCCTCTCCGAGCGGCCGCTGCTTTGCTGCTCACTGAGGAAGCCTGTCCTCTCCAGTCATACACTACCAGACACTTCACTGATGGAAATGACCGCAGTAAAGAATGAAAGACTCCTGTGCCTGGAGGACCTAAGTCACTCGGCCACAGAGAAGCAGCCTGACTTCCAACCCAGGCGTGGAGCTCCAGGTGAGGGGCGTCCGGGCCCAGTGTTTCACATCCACCTCCAAGGTCACAGGACCCTGCGACCACGTTGCAGCCAGAGCGGATCTGACCCCTCTCCACACACACACACACACACACACACACACACACACACGCACGCACGCACGCACGCACGCACGCACGCACGCACGCACAGTCCTGCTAGTTGTTGAGTTGATCAAAAACGGCTTCACTGAAATTTCACCTAAACTCAACCCTCCTTCCACATCCTACAGTAACTCCATCTTTTCCTTTGTTTGGGGACACGCCACAGGGCTCTCTGGGGTCCCTTGCACTGCGGTGAGTCAGGAAACCTGATCTTCTTAGCATACGGGTTTATTTCCCGTGACCACAGGCCTGTTAGGGCTGCAGCATCAGGAACTCTGTCTCCTTTGAACGGTACACAGTACTCAGAGTGGATGTGTGTATGTCTCTGTTAGTCACTCAGTCGTGTCCAACTCTTTGCGACCCCATGGACTGTAAGTCGCCAGGCTCCTCTGTCCATGAGATTTCCCAGGCAAGGATACTGGAGTGGATTGCCATTCCCTTCTCCAGGGGATCTTTGCAACCCGGGAATCGAACCCGGGTCTCCTGCATTACCAAGCAGATTCTTTACAGCCTGAGCCACCAGGGAAGCCAGTGGACACTTGAACTAATCCAAAACCCTCATGCTCCACGCATCTATTAAGAGATGCATTTGCCATAGTTTGACTTTTATGGAATTATTAACCAAAATGTATTATTTGTTGTTTTCAACAACTACATTCGATAAATTACTGCAGTGATAATTCCATCTAGAAGAGCTTTTCTGTGGAACAATTTTTAAGTTTTAAAACTGAGAATAAATAATTCACATACTTTGAAGCAGAAGTATAAAAGGATAGTCAACAAAGATTTCCAAGCATAAAAATGCATTCGTTTAAATTTCTGTGGTAGAAATAGGATGAAGGGGGTACAAGTTCAAAGAGAAAAAGAAAAAACTGTGAAGGTTCTCACTGTGAAAAGCTGCTTACATATTTGTTTTGTAAATGACGATGGTGGGTGTCAAGCTGCTGTGTCATTCAGGTCCCACGGGATACGACTAAAACCAGGACAATGGCAGCTTTACTTTTAAATGTTGGTATCCTATTTCTAGGGCTTCGTTGGTGGCTGAGTGGCAAAGAATCCGCCTGCTAATGCAGGAGACTCAGGATAGATCTCTGGGCCAGGAAGATCCCCTGGAGGAGGACATGGCAACCCCCTCCAGTATTCTTGCCTGGAGAATCCCATGGACAGAGAAGCCTGGTGGGCTACAGTCCACGGGGTCGCAAGAGTCAGACACAACTGAGCAACTAAACCACCACCACCAGGATTACGAGTATGATTTATGCAACAAAGGTGAGCCCCGATCTGCAGATTCCACTCAAAGAAAAGGCCTTTGGCTCTATCAAAAAAAAAAAAAAGCAAATGAATGCCCATTTATGCTTTAGATGAAAATGAGATGCTTATGTGTCCTTTTTTTACTATTCTTGCTTTAAGTGACTTTTTGGGTTAAGGGACCACTAGGGCCCCACTGCATGGACTAACAGGGTCCTACCAGCTACCCTGATGATCAAGGCGGGCAGAGCCCTGGCCTTCCCTGTCAAACGCAGCCATCCGTAAACTACAGGTGACCTCTTCACCCTCCTGAGGAGTGCAAACATAAACAAGACCCTCTATGAGGCCGTTTTCTAGCTAAGAGTTCCTGAGACTTCTAAACTCCGCCTGCAGGCAGCTTTCTCTAGGGACACGTCCCGCACACACGTTACATGCACTCCACACACGCTACTGACCACCTCCAACTCCTGGAGCCCCCCTCCCCGCCCCCTCTCCACACACTGGCCTCCCAGGCTGGCTGCCCCCTTGGGGCCTTTGCCCAGGTCGTCCTGGCACCTGCCAGGCTCTTGGCTCACCGGTCTCCTCAGCAAACCGCTCTTCCTCCTCCAGGGCTGTCAGACCTCTTCTCTCTGAAGCCCCCCACCGCCACTGGATCCTGCGCCCGCCTGCTCCCCCCACCCCCTTCTACCTCTACTTTTTCCCACAGCCCGATCCCACTTCTCACGGGCCACATAATTTGCACATTTTTTATCTTATCGTTCACTATTTGCCCTCTGCCGCTAGGATGCCATCTTCACCTGGTAGGGGGTTTTATTTTGTTTACTAATATATCCTATCCCAAGCACTCAGAACAGTATCAGTGGTAAAGAATCTTCCTGCCAATGCAGGAGACACAGGTTCGATCCCTGGGTGGGGAAGATCCCTTGGAGAAGGAAATGGCAACCCACTCCAGTATTCCTGCCTGGAAAATTTCAAGCACAGAGGAGCCTGGTGGGCGACAGTCCATGGGGCTGCAAAAGAGTTGGACACAACTGAGTCACTAAACAACAACCAAGTCTAGGACATAGTAGGTGCTAAAGAAACACTTGTGGACTTGGACTAAATTCCAACGTTTAGAGAAATGCAAAGCAGCATGACTGGGAGTCACAGGCCGTGGGGGGCCCACCGTCCTTGGAAGGCCTTGCACACCAGCCCCTTGGGCGCACTAATCTCATTTTTGCCTCAACAAATACACAGATCTTTACATGTCAAAGACCCCTGGGGTTGAGAAACAGTCAAAATCCTGATGCCTAAATCCCCAAATGCCTGGTCTAATGGTTTCTTAGAAAATCATCCAAGATAACCACCTGGGACAGAGGAAATGACAAAAAACAAAACAGGAACTAATTAACACCTTGAAAATATTAATACATTTCAATGGGAGGCAAATACCATGACTCTGTTTCTAAATTAAAATTGGGGCAAAGAATCCAAACAACTTGTGCAAGGTCGAAGGAGTCTTGTGAAATCCAAATTGAAAATGTAGGCAGAAATAAATACATAAAATGCAGGCATCATCTCCTGCAACCTATTTAGGTAACAAAGAAATCAGGTGAAAAAGCAGTATCATTTCAATTTTCATTTTTCCTACTAACCTAGAGCTGGGGCTGGCAAAATGTTTTCTGTACAGAGTCAGAGACTTACTATTTCATCTTTGCAGGCCAGACAGTCTCTGCTGCAACTCCTTACTTCCATTGTTTAAGTGCAAAAGCAGCCACAGACAATATAGGAACATGTGGCTGTGGCTGGGTGCCAGTAAAACTTTATTTACAAAAATGTAGTGGGTGAATCTGGCCTATAGGCAGTAGTTTGCTGACCTCTTACCTAGGCTAGAGTTCAGCCAACATCCGTTACGTGTGAGATGTGAGAAATTTCAGCCTTTGTTAAGATGCATGTTTAAACCAGCTTCTCAGTCACTCTCGGTTTGGTTCCCTGTTTGAAAACCCGAGTAGGATGAGAAGATGATCACCCACGTCTCTTCTAAATGTCAGCTTTGATGATGCCCAGACAAAAGCATCGCTGGCTTCACTGGTCAGTTATACTCATCTGGGGAAATTCCCAGACATGGTGGTACAGAGTCTTGGCTCCTGGAAATGTCCACTGAGCATCTGTCATGGTTCCTGCGGTTGGTGCTGTTCAGATCTGATCAAAGTCTCAGACCAGCAAGAGGCCTGTTTATTTGAACCGAGGCACTGCAGGTTTTCAGGATGGGAAGCTGAAGAATTTCTGTTGAAGACGAGTAGCAGCTGAAGCAGGTTTGCGGTTTTAGGAGGCCTAACTTATGTAATGATATCATTACCTGCCAAGAATTTCGTCTGAACTTGCAGGGAAAACTGCCAAGTTCATTTTCCTTCCACGTGAAGATGTACACAATGGATGCATATCAGAATCACCCAGGAAGTGTATAAAAGGGGGGCCCAATTATATCAGAATCTCCTGAGTGGTACCCGGTCATCAGATTTTAGAAAAAAAAATTTTTTTAAGATTTTTTTAATGTGGACCATTCTTAAAGTCTTCATTGAATTTGTTACAATATTGCCTCTGTTATGTTCTGATTTTATGGCCAAAAGGCATGTGGGATCTTAGGTCCCTGACCGGGGGTGGAACCCACACCCACTGCACTGGAAGGCCAAGTCTTAACCTCTGGACCACCAGGGAAGTTCCCAGGCATCAGATTTTTAAAAATACACAGTTGAGGTGAAAGTCACTGACTAAAGTAATGACAAGAGGCTTCAGTAACATTTTACATTTTACTTATTCACATTTATGTATTAGTTTATAGTTTATCTTATGCTGGAAAGGAAATTAGACTGTTAAGTATACATGAACTACATTAAAAGGGAAGACAGAAAAGCAGCGGTGAAAAAAAGAAAGCAAAACAAAGGAGAAGATGTGGACTGGAACCTAGACTGAGACAACATGTGAGTCTACTATGATAACCTGTACTTTCCACACAAATTTGGGGGGGCGGGATCAATGTCATTAAATGGCCACAAATACAGACATTCTTGGCAGTAAGACCAGAGAGGAATTTGCCCAGGGAGCCCCATGGAGAACAGTGGGTGACGGAGTTGTGTGTGGGTATCTCCCTGGCTTACGTGCTGAGTCTTCAGCTGACTGGCATCTAAATGCCAGTACTATACTTAGCTTCAATGCATGAATAAAAGTAAAGTCTAAAGCATCAAAGAAGAACTTTCAAAATGTGAAAAACAAAAACCCTATGGCAAACTCCCTGTAAAAAGACATGGCTACCTCAATCTACAGTTAACATGTTTTCTTCCATCAATCTACAATTAATATGCTGTTTTCTTCCATCAAAGCAACTACAGACCAAATAAGAAAACGCAAACTCCGTGTCACAAAATTAGAACAGCAGGTAAAACCTGCTTGGATGACCATGTCCAAACCTCAGTGCCATCCACCTCCCACCCTGGTAACCCCGTACCTGAATCTGTTCGTGGCCGGGGTGGTTTCCATGTTGAATTCGGCCACCGGCACGCCGCGGGCTGACACCTGGGGGGCAAACATGGCAGCGGGGTAGACCACGGAGGAAGTCCCCACCTACAGAGCAGACAAACGGAAGCGGACAACTGACCACACTGTGGAGAAGCAGCGTCCTTGCAGAAAACCTTACAGAAACCCGGGCCAGTTTCTGGTGTGAGGGAAGGTAAGCTGGGCGGGATAAATGCAGAATGTCTGGGGGACAAGCGGGGAGGTGGGAGGCTCCCCTTTGGCTGATCCCTAGAATTCAGGAAGGATTTTTTCATGTTTAGTCACCAAGTCATGTCTGATTCTTTGCAACCCCATGGACTATAGCCCTCCTGTCTCCTCTTGTCCAAGGAATTTCCCAGCAAGAACACTGGAGTGGGTTGCCATTTCCTTCTTCAAGGAATCTCACCAACCCAGGGCTCAAACCCATGTCTCCTGCCTTGGCAGCGGGTTCTTTACCACCAGTTACATGGTATGAAAAAGAGAGCTGAGCACGTGGCAAGCATGGCAAAGAAATGATCTGATCATCACCCAAATGAGTCTGAGTTGTTTCTGCTCTTTGAAAAGATCAGGGAAGGCCGTGACTTACCACTAGACACAAGTCACAGAGGGCCAGCTCTTTGTCCACCTCCTCCAGGATGGCAGGGTCCAGGTTTTCTCCAAACCACACCACGTGAGGTCGCAGCAGGCCCCCGCATCCTGCCTCTTCACACCTGTAAGAGTGTCATCCTTAACCCACTCCCAAGACCTACTCTTGGGAAGGCCTGCCTAGGTGGATTGGGGGAAATCATAAAGTCTCTATTGTGTCTGGATGCACTGGGGTGATTTGTGGGTGAATGTGTCTCAGCCAACCTTGACCTTCTCTTTCTAAACAGCTTTCTCTTTCCCAGTCACTTTCTTCCATTCGAGCACAGCCGTGCTCATTGTTAGCTGAACCCAGGAGGAATACTGGACTCAGACTTGCCTTCAACACACAAACCACTTGCTAATGTCATCAATGACCTCCCTCATCTTCTCTCAAATTCACCTCTCTCTTGCCTTGTCGGTAGCCAAGTTCTCCTGTGTCAATTTCCCAAAATCTCTCATCTTTTACTAGCTACTAGCCTAGGTCATCTCTAGTCAATGTATTTATTTACGTTCTAAAATAATTTCCCTCAAACTCCAATTTCATCATATTAATTGCCTAATCAAGTTTATTTTAGATCAAAACTTTAGAATTTAGTAATGAAAACTTACTCTTTTAGGTGAAAACTCTGATTTTAGTAATGAAAATCCTTATTAAGAAAAATTCAAAAGGTTAAGTAAACCAGGGAAATGTTAGCATAATTGCTCATTAGGGAGTAACAATGTACTTTCACACATTCAGTGCTCCGAGTAGCTCTGCAGCAAAGCAAGATGCTTCAAACTTGGTTCACTCTAGTGGTTCCATATTTATTTGGGCATGTGACATCTTTTTTCTCCGAGTAGTGCCTATCAATGTCACGTGGATCCAGTGCCCTATGAAACACTTTGGGAAGGACCATTTTAAGGCCGAGTTTTGAAAAGCTGACATAAAAATCTTTCCAAGGTTTTTTGCTATTGTTAATCTGCACAAATTCTGCTCAGTCCCACAACTTCACCTCTGCAAGACCTCTTACGGCCTCCGTAGCCCTGGATTAGCAACACTGATGAGGAGGAGGGGGAAGGAGGACAGCAGCTGAGGCTTCCTGACCCGTTAGGTCTGGGATGCCAGCCTCTATGCTTCACACACGCCGGGTGAACGTCTACAACACAGCAGCTTCTGAAACTTTCCAGACCTCAAATGATCCCACCACAACACAGAGGAGAAAGGGACAGGACAGATGTACTTCTCGTAAGCCTGGTTTGGTTCACCCTTTGTCCTTTCACCCTTGACCTCATGGATCAGGGCTGGTTTCTGCACTGGCCTGGTTCAGAGGCATCTCACCAAGTGAACTTAGATTTTTGACTCCTACTAATTTTCTTTCTTTTTTTTTTTTTTTGCAAACTGGAGCACCAAACACAGATCAAAGTCTTTTTACCCACCGGGGCAGTTTCTCCACTGGGATTCCGGCATCTTGAGTTTTGGGGTCCGGAGCCCTGAAGTAAATAATATTAGAAAAGGAAGAATGTCACTGGTGTAATCAAAGAACAAAGAAATAAGATAACCAAGTAAGATTGTCTCTTTGCCTGGCCATCTATGGCACAAAACTCCTGATGAATACACACTGGCTTAGAAGAGGAGGAGGGTAGACACAAACAATTGATTATCAGTGGTTCCACCACAAGGGAGGGAATCTGTATGGGGGAGGGGGTGTAGTACTGTTGTGCTAAGGAGAGTTTCATGATTTGCATCATATATGTCACTGCAATTTCAATCACCTGCAATGATATTATATTAATAAGTTACTTGTATAACTTACACCGATTTCAAGTGGCTAGGTAGAATTTTTCTCAATATTCTGAATCTACTCTTAATTTTTCCCCAATTATAATATTTACAACAGTAAATGTTCACCATAGACATGTTGCAAAGTTCAGAAAGATATAAAAAAGAAATCAAAATTGCCATAGTCCTACTGTCCCTGTTAATACACTGTTGATTTTCTTCTGGACATTTATCTACACACAGATACATCAACATTGTGAGGGTGGATGTGTGTTTAAATACAAAGTTGGGATCATAATGTTTAGAGTTAGAGCCTGCTATTTCCACTTATTGTAACCTGTGAGCAAAATATCTCCCTTACAATACAGCTGTACTGTTTCTAGTTTTATGTCTCATAAATATCCATGGGAGTCAGAGATGAATGTTCAGTTTCTTCGTGTTTATAGTCAACTGAAGAGACAAAACAACACACACCTATTCCAGAGTATAGTATAGTTACCCTTTCCCCGATAAAGCCGGACAAATTGGACTCTTATAGTTCTCAGCCACAATTCCACAAGAGGTACATCGAGTTTTAAATAAGCTACCTGAAAAACACAAGTCAAGCAAGACCAGAATTTAGTATAATCGGGAGCAACTGACTCCACGTCTAAAAGAGTACAAAATGATTTAGTTTCTATACATCACTTCAACAAATGGGCCCATCCCAGCTTTCATGGGAAACATCAAGCCATGTAGGGAGATTGAAAAAGCCAGAACACACGCCCTCCTAGACTTCGTGATCTGGAGAGGAGAGGGGGTGAGGAAGTAACTTATGCATGGCCAAGGAGCTCTCTGATTACCCAGGTGTTCAGGTGGAATTGAAATGGGCAATAAGGTAGAAGAAGCCAATCTAAACCTAAGGGCAGGATTTACTGAGAATATGCCTGATAAAGGCTCAGTAGATGTTTTACAAAATTTTCATTTTGACTTAATAAAGCTTGAATCTTTTCTACAAAAGCAGCTCAATAAATAATCAACTAATAAATGAAGAAAATAATTATTAAAACTAGCCAACACTTCCTGAGCTTAACCCATAAAAGGTGACCTCAGTTCACTACATAGTCACCGTGTGCCCAGCGTTAAGCAGGTCACACTGCAGGGCACAGACACTGGTCCATTCTCTCCAGGGCTCCTTCTTTGAGAAATCATCTCCTCTGTCCCATGCCAAGCTGATGGAGCTGTCAGTCACATTCCCCAAATACAAGCTGGGGCACAAGTTCCAGACTGGTCTACTTGTACCATCCTGTCCCTCCAGCCAGAGAAGGCAATGGCACCCCACTCCAGTACTCTTGCCTGGAGAATCCCAGGGACGGGAGAACCTGGTGGGCTGCCGTCTATGGGGTCGCACAGAGTCAGACATGACTGAAGTGACTTAGCAGCAGCAGCAGCAGCAGTCCCTCCAGCAGTAGTGTGTGTGGTCAAAAAGGACGATGATAGTAAGGCCATCCAGAGATTTGTTTTCTGAGGAGATGGCTAAACTGGAGGGAGGGAGCCCGGAGCCCTACTGGGTCACTGCTTCTGGAAATTCTGCAACTTGAAATGCATTTCTTTGGACTGAATTTTTGTAGACTATTAAATGGCTTCCCTAGATGACTCAGCAGTAAAGAATTTACCTGCAATGCAGAAGATGCAGGTTCAGTCCCTGGGGCAGGACGATCCCCTAGAGGAGGAAATGGCAACCCACTCCAGTATTCTTGCCTGGGAAATCCCACAGACAGAGGAGCCTGGCGGGCTCTAGTCCAAACGGTAGAAAAGAGTTGGACACAACTGAGCGACTCAGCACAGCATCACAGACTATCAGATGCCCTTGGGAAGAAATTCTGGCATACCCATTTATGCTTTTGTGTGAACGAATTTATTAGATTTTCAGTGAGAAGAGGGAAGAGGAGAATGTCAGTGAAAGCAGAGAAGGGATACCAGAGGGACGCCAGACAAGCTCCTCAGTGTCATAGACCTGGTGGGCTCCCGGAGGGAAGGTCATTGAGCGGGCAGCCCCCTGAAGGCTCTAGGGCAGAGGAGAAATACAGCCCAAGCAGACAGTGCCCACGGGGCAGGGGCAGGACAGGGAGAGTAAATGGATCTCCCAGGGATGCCAGGCCTTCGCAGCCTGAATCCTGCTAAAGTCCCAGCCGTTCAATGGCCAAAACCTCCCGCTTCCCTCCGCCCAGGTTGGGGGTGGGGTGGGGGCCATCTGGGAGCACAGGCCCCCTCAACAGGACCCCAGGGAGGAGAGAGCACGCAGGAGTGCAGACCAGCTTCTCCAGGCCGCTGGGCCCCAGCAGCACGTGTGTCTTCAGGTCTGGCTTCCCCTCCCATGGAAGACCGAGGGCCTCTCACCATGGATTTCCAGAAGGTTCTTGGTGCCAGCCTTGCGGTGCAGCTCGTCGATGTTCTGGGTGATGACCACCAACTGTCGGCCCTGCCGGTGCAGCCGGGCCTGGCACTCGGCGATGGCCAGGTGCCCGGCATTGGGCTCCTTGCTCTGCACCACCTCCCGCCGGTAGTGGTAGAACTCCCACACCTGGGACGGGTTCCGGGCGAAGGCCTGCGGGGTGGCCAGGTCCTGGGAGGCAGGGAGGAGGCGGGGGTCACAGGGGGAAAAGAAGGGCTGATGCTCTGGAAGCTGGGCAGCGGGGGCACTGGACTTGGGTGGGAGGACACTCCCAGGCGCCCTTTGCTGTGGGCAGGCAGGCACCTTCCGGGGGTGTCGTGGGAACACATCCATGTAGGTTCATGCGGGCAGGGGCCAGGGGCTCCTGAGGGGCCCTGGAGAAATTAGGTTTAATTTCCCCAGCAAGATCGCAACCCGTCCCATCTTCCACTCAGGTGAGCTACGAACATAGAGAAACATATGGGAAAGTAACTTAGGCGGGAAGCCACGTTTTCATGGAGCTCTACGTGACGTGATGGCTATCTCATTTATCCAGGAAGAAAAGTCAAATGCAAAATGCCCAACTGAACTGTAATGGCCACCGTGGGAAAACTCGGTTTTTATAACTACAATTATAGATGCACACACACATACAACTACACATTAAAAAAAACTGTATACATTATAGTAACAGGATATATAAAATGCACATTTTTAAAAGTACGATTCCTCCAAACTTCCCTGGTGGTACAGTGGATAAGAATCCACCTGCCAATGCAGGGGACACGGGTTTGATCCCTGATGAGGGAACAAAGATCCCGCCTGTGGCACAGCGCAGCCAAGACAAATCAATAAAAATAAATACTCAACAAAATAAAGTTAAAAAAAAAATGTTGTACACCTTGACTGTGGTGGCAGTTGTACCACTATATATACATTTGTCAAAACTCACTCAACTGTACACTTAAAATTGGTGATTATTATTGCATGTATATTATATCTCAATAAAAATTGAATTTTAAAAACTCCGTGCCCCCAGAGAACTTATATTCTAGTGACCTTTGTACAAAGTTTTGAGCATCAAGGCCTAAGCCTTCAACAACTCAACACTGGTTTTCATTTGGAAAGTTCACAGAAACTTTTTAATCATGTGTAATTCTTAATTTCAACATGAATAGAAAAGTAATGAATTAGGCTAACCAAAGTTTCCTGGTTCCACTTTGGTTACTAGAGGAAATCCAATTGTTGTCTGAATAACGGCAATCAATACATGCCGAGAAAGAAAGAAAAGAGGCTGCTTTGCTGAGGTCTGAGGTTTTAATCCTAGGGACTTTGCGTCTATGCCAAAAAGAACAGGACAAAAGGGTCACAGTAAATTTCAAAACGTTCCCCTCTGATAGAGATTCTGAGTCAAACCATTACAGCTTCATTCAGAAGCAGCCTTTCAGAGTTCTGGAAACATTACCAACCTGGGCTTTCCATTTTCTCCAGTAACCTCCTGCTCCTCTGAACGTCGGAACCCCACTCTCAGCACTAATGCCAGCCCCAGAAATGACGACTATGTGCTTGGCTTTTGCAAAACACTTCCGGAAGTCAGCCATGTCTAAAGAGAGTAAAATCTTGGTCAATCCAGGGTTTCATTTGGACATTTAGATCCCAAATCAATTGCCTATATTTTGAAACTTGACCTTGCATGAAATTATACTTTTAAGATAACCAAATAAAAATCTTCCCATGCAATGAAGATGGCCGTGTGCACCTGCCGTGTGAGAGTACAGCGTCTGCAGAAAGGGGCAGGGGCCTGGGGTGAACAGCCCTAGCTCTGAGCCCCACTCTGCCACTTCTCTGCCCCCCTGCCCCCATCTCCCATGAGTGGGATCCTATGTGAACCGCTGACTCTGCTGTCTGGGTCTCCTTGGCTGTTTGATGTGCACAAGCGTGCTTTCCTGAGAGAGTGGGGCTGCTGTGAGGATTAAAAAAGGCTTCCCAGGTGGCACAGTGGTAGAGAACCTGCCTGCCATGCAGGAGACACAAGAGGCGTGCGTTCGATCCCTAGGTTGGGAAGATCACCTGGAGAAGGAAATGGCAGCCTGCTCCAGTATTCTTGCCTGGGAAATCCCATGGACAGAGGAGTCTGGCGGGCTACAGTCCATGGGGTCGCAGAGTCCAACATGACTGAGCACACACACACAATGAGTGGGAATGTATCTTCCTTCTTAAAAGTAAAAGCAAGCTTGTGTGGTGTGAGGGCTGACCTCAGGCTAACTGGACCCCAAAGCCGTCCCTTCCTCTCCAAATTCACTTCCCTTGGAGGATCCTGCTAATTCCAGCTTCCCTCAGCATCACTACCAGGGTGAGGATGAGGGCCCCTCCCCATGAACAAATGCTCTGTTCCACTCTGGACACACTCTCCTTTACAGCTCAAGGGAGACTTGGTCTTTTTAACAAGACAGCCCCGGAGACCCAGGGTAACAGAAAGGGACTGAACGCATAGAATGACACGGCAGCAGGGAGTTGTGGTCACAGCCTGCGGCTCGCGCCCCAGGACACGAGGGCTGGCCCTCCATCTCCAGGCATCCTCCTGCCCGACCTCAAACCCACAGGGGCGGCAGCTCACCTTCCGTGAGGGCTCCCTGCGCCCAGGCTCTGTGCTGAGCACTTGAGCATCACAAGGTAGACTCTGCCTGAGACAAATATCATCATCTCAGGATAAGGATGAAGAGGAAGACTGGGAACTGCCGCTGCCTCTCCTGGCAGCAGAGACTGGGTCCTGGCACAGCCTGTGGCTCCCGCTGTCCCGGGCACTGTGGCTCTGCAGCCCTCATGCACGGGATAAGGAAAGGTGGTGTCCCAACCGGCCAGGCCTGAGTGGTTCACAAGCTGTGGGAGTCCCCCTCCACTGCCCGCTCCAGGAGAAGCCAGTGTGGACCAGCATTGCCTCTGGCTGGCCCAGGCCACCCAGTCAGGGTCTGCCAGGCACAGGCCATCTTCCAGGTGCAGCTAATCTGTGCTAAGGCATCAAAGGTTTGAGCAAGACCAGAAGCATGTTCCTCAGTTGATCGAGCAGGCTCTCTGGTCTCCCTGGGAGGCAGTGGCGACCATGGCTAACTAACTCTTGGACTTATCAAGCGCCCCTAAGATGTGAAACCGGTGATGGAGAAAAGTGGGCTGCGGGGGGGAGGTGATGTCACCTTGTATGAAAGACCTACTTGAACTTGGACGAGTCATTGTTAGGCAAATCTTGGTTTGTGTGGAGACCGGAGACTTCAGTCCACAATACAGCTGGGAAAATAATCGGTTCGGGACGATCCAGAGAGGTGGCATCAGGTTTTCTGTGTTGCACTAACAATTGAGATGGACTTTAGAAAAATCACAAAACAGAAACAATCAGAAAACACTCATATTTCTACAAATATATATATACACATACACACACACACACACGTATGGGCTTCCCAGGTGGTACTAGTGGTAAAGAACAGGCCTGCCAATGCAGGAGCTATAAAGAGGTGCGGGTTCCATCCCTGGGTTGGGAAGATCCCCTAGAGGAGGGCACAGCAACCTACTCCAGTATTCTTGCCTGGAGAATCCCCATGGACAGAGGAGCCTGGTGGGCTGCAGTCCAGTGGGTCACAAAGAGTCAGCCACAACTGAAGCAACTTAGCATGCATGCATACACATACACATATATACTAAATACCCTTAACACAAATCTTCAGTAGCAATCTTCCTGGTGACATACTGGTGATGCTGGTAGTGCTGGCTTAGTTGATTAGTAGTGTGTCTCTTGCAACCCCATGGACTGTAGCCCTCCAGGCCCCTCTCTCCATGGGACTTCCTGGCAAGAATACTACAGTGGGTTGCCATTTCCTCCTCCAGCAGATCTTTCCAACATAGGGATCGAACCCACATCTCCTGCATTGCAGGCAGATTCTTCACCAGTGAAGAAGCCCATCTTGATGATGTTAAAAAGGACTCATAAAAGGGTTTGGGCTTGTGTTGGGTAAAGCTGGGAAGAGTCATGGAAGGAGGCTCTGACCTACCCTGGATGTTGTCAGAGAAAAGGCTCCTTTGATTGGATATTTCAGTGAACGTGATCTAAAAAGGAAGGAGTGAAGTAAAGCTTGAGCTGGGATTGGTCAAGAGGCAACAGGCCCTCCTATTAGCCAAGATAGGAGGGTGTTTTGTCATTTTTGTCATTTAGACAAAGTTCTCATTTATATCTTGTTTCAGATCTAATTATCAAGTTGTCTTATTTTTGTCCTGATTCATCGTGATCACAGCATAGCCTTGTTTGATGTTGCTGTCCTGTGAAATTACTTACATTCAACAAGCCTATCAGATAGTAGCGGGTCAAAAGCTGGAAGTATACCAAAGGCCTATCAATTTATAAATGGATAAACAAACTGTGGTTCATCCATAACAGATGTAGCTCATCACTGGATGTGCTTCATCCAGGGAAATACTATTCAGCCTTGAAGTTTAAAACTACAAGTTTAGTTTAACTAAAACTGTAAGTTTTAGTTTTATAGTTAAAACTTGAAAGTGAAGTCATTCAGTTGTGTCCGACTCTTTGCAACCCTATGGACTGTAGCCTACCAGGCTCCTCAGTCCATGGAATTTTCCAGGCAAGAGTACTGGAGTGGGTTGCCATTTCCTTCTCCAGGAGATCTTCCTGACCCAGGGATCGAACCCGGGTCTCCCGCATTGTGGGCACATGCTTTACCGTCTGAGCCACCAGGGAAGCCCAACTTAAAGAGGTACTAAAAAGCTGGAGTGTTTCAAATGGCTGCTGATTGTCAACTGGAAATTAGATAAAATTTGAAATTGTAATATTAAATAAAAAACATTTACATGAAAAAAATCACAATTTTTTTTTAACGATGTGGCAATTGTTTTGCTAAATCTTCCATTAATTTACAAGATGTTCTCCAAGTCTCTCAATAAATGTGGAAACAAAGGAGAGGTTAAAAAAATAAAAAACTTAAAAATTTTTTTAAATAAATAGTGTTTCAGAACAGTGCCACCTGAAATTAAATGCTCAGAGGTCTATTTTCAACATGCTTTGTTGCGTTGTTGTTTAGTCACTCAGTTTCGTCTGACTCTTTGCAACCCCGTGGACTGTAGCCCTCCAGGCTCCTCTGTCCATGGAATTCTCCAGGCAAGAATACTGGAGTGGGCTGCCATTTCCTCCTCCAGGATATCTTCCCAGCCCAGGGACACAGCCAGGCTCTCCTGCATTGGCAGGTGGATTCTTTACCACTGTGCCACCTGGGAAGCACTTTCAAGATGCTACTGCAAAGTATTCATCGGAAGAATCCTCTGTGTCAATATTCATGTGCTTTTCTGGGGGATCAGAGTGGGCAGTGGTTCTAGCTGCCAGAAACTCACAACCCAATTCAAATGCCAAAGCAAATACCCCGAGGGTAAGAAGGCCCTCACTGTGCTAAGTCAGAGGAGGAAGACATCAGTTTATCTGGTCCAAAAGCCCTCAAGGTGAAAACTGCCCTGGGTGAAGCCTCCAATTATCCTGCCCTGATTTGACCTTCAGGTGACAAGTAAGGCCTCAGGGAAGAAAATACACTCATTCATCGCAGTCATTGGGAGATTTCTGAGTGCAAGATAGGTTATCAAACACTGATATTAGTCTGGGTGAATGGCATTCCTCACTTAACCAGGCTTTTTGGGAAACCTGAAACTCCCCTACTCAATCAGAAAATCAGAAAAATGTCTCTAGGTTCCCTGTTGAGAAAAGGGGCACCCCACCAATTCTGAAAAATACAATAAATACAATACAATAAATGTAAGGTTATATGAGGAATTCGAAAGAAAAAGCATTTACAAAACATTGATTTAAAATACATTAATTTAAAGTACATTGCGGAGGAACTACAAAAACTCGAACACCTATGAGCCAAACAAATGCAAAATACCAGCCCCCAGCTATCAACACTGGGCGACTCACTTCCTCTCCCCAGTCCACCACTGGCTCTTATCTAGGTCACCAGTCCGCTCCATCTTGCTAAACCCAACGGTCCACCTTGATCAGGTCCAGCCTCTGACCCCTTGGATCACTACTCGCTGCTCCCGGTTTTCCTCCTACTTCGCTGGATCGCCCACCCTGCTGGGCCTTCACAACTGCATCCCGCCTCGGATGTCCAACACAAGGCTCCCAGCTCACACGGTCCAGCCTCAACTCTTAAAGGATCCCCAAACCTCCCCGCAAAGCCTTAGGACGCCGTCCTCCTTGGCCCCCACTGCTCCCTTCGGCTCACGTGTCACACCCACACAACCCGATATACCCCAGCAAGTTCCGACAGCTGCAGCTTTAAACTGTGTCCCAACCCGGCCGCTCCTCCCACGCCCACCACCCGGTCCAGGCCGCCCCATGCACCACCCGGCCTGCAGCAGGGCCCGGAGGGCCTCTACTCAACGGGGACACCCTGCCCCGAGTCGCCCGGGCCACCCTCTCCTTCGCGGCGGCCTACCAGGCCCACCCGCCCCGGGCGCCTGACTTTCCAGCCTCGTTTCTGGTCCCCTCCCTCGTCTCTCCGGCCGCAGCTAGCCCCCCGCCCTGTGCTGGGAAGACCCCCGATCTCCGGCCTCCGCACGTGAGTCTGCCGGCAGGGTGGGGTGCTGCCAGCTGGATCCACCCGAAGAAACGGGGTCCGCGCCCCTTCCCCCCTCCCCCTCCCCTTCCCTCCCCCCTCCCCCTCCCCTTCCCTCCCCCTCCCCTTCCCTCCCCCCTCCCCCTCCCCTTCCCTCCCCCCTCCCCCTCCCTCTTCTTCCTGGCCCCCTCCCCCTTTGCCCCCTCGCCTCCCCCCCACCCTCCCGGACCCCGGAACCGGCAGATGCAATTGATCCGCGCACGCGCGCCACGGTGGGCCGCCCCCCCCAACGTCTTTGAGCTTCCCAGACGTGTCGTGAAAGACGTACAAGCTGCTTTCTTCCTTGAGCCTGCAGCTGGACCGCACTGCTTGGCTACAGAGCTTGTGAAATATTGGGCCGGCTTTCCCCGAAACGCTATTTCCAGTGGAGGTTAGCGGGGGTTCCCAGGCCAACCCGACAATGACGAGCGCTGATGCCGAGATCCTTACCCTGCGTGGGAAGGCACCAGTTTCAAGGCCTCGCGTACTCTGTGACCGCCGTGGCTCCCCGTGTCGGATCGCCCTTAAAAGCAGTCATCTTTCTTTGTCTTTGATTCAGTCTTACCACCAGAACTAATTTTCCCCGGAATAGAATTGTTTCTGGACTGGCCAGTAATCCTAAAGGGAGGTTGTCTGAGAACTTGGGTGCATAGAATGTGATGTGAGCATTTGTTTTTCCGACTCTGACCTCAACCACTCCCCTCAATTTAGCTGGAAGTCCCGCCCGCTTTGGAACCCCTCTTGCTCCTACAAGTTGTACCAGTCTCCAGGGCCCTATGGCGTCCAAGAAAATTGGAGAAGGGTCTTATCTCTGGCTGCTACTTGTACTGTAACATGTATGTGGCAGTTTGTACCAGACACCTCTAAGAACTTCACATGTCTTAACCAGTTAAAATCTTCCCCACCCAATAAAATATATACAGTTATTCCCACTTTACAGATAGGGAAACTAAGGCACAAGGTGTAAAGTAACTACTCAAGATAGGCTGTTGAATAGCAGAGCTGGGGTTTGAGCATAAAAGGTTTGGCTCCAGCCACAAGGGTCTGCACCACTGCATATACTGCCTCTCATTAACATGTTAAGCTGCTTTTTGTGGTTTTGATGTTAGTCATCAGGTGTCAATCCTTGTCTTCATTCAGACACTGGGGGGAGGGTGGGCACACCGTGGGGAAGGCCCTGTGTCCATCACTGCAACCTTCCATGGCACCAACCACAGGTTGGATCCCTTCTGGGACATCACATTCTATCAAGGCCCAGGGGTCACCACCCACAGCTACCCGCTACATATCCCTCAACCACATACCTTCTCCCAGGCTTAGAAAAGCTGACTCTTCTGCCAATATCAGGCTACTTTCTCTTCTTGAAACATCAACCACTATCCTTTCCATCCTCAGGGCAACTCGAGCTTAATTTTTTGGTGGTCCTTTCAAACCAAAGGCTGGTCCCTCTTTCTGGAATATTCGTTTTTCATTTCCTAGTAGTAATGTTGCAGGGAAAAGTCATTTCTTACTCCATGCTGAGACTGTTTCTTTGATTTGCTTTTCGTTGCTTTTGTAATTGTAATTATACATAATGGCCTGCCTCGGAGAATCCTGCCCCTCTACCTGACTGTAAACTAAAGTGCCTATGTTCAGAACCCTGTCCATCTGTAGACTGCAGGATGGAAGAAATTAACACATCCCCTGCCTGAGGCTTGCCATTCTAGGAGATATTTGCAAGATTAATGGCCTTTTTGTTCACTCACCTCCCCTCATCTCTGATTCATAAAAATACCTGGCATCTAGACCCCGTAAAGATGATTATTTTGAGATACTAGTTTACCATCTTCTCGGTCAGCTGAATAAAGTCATAATTCCTTGCCTCAACAACTCCTCTCCAATCCATTGGCCTGTTGTGCAGCAGGCAGAGCAGCCCTGGACTCAGTAACAGTAACTCCTTTCTCATCCTTCCAGTCTCAGCTCAGTTGTCACTCCCTCAAGGAGCCTTCTCTGACCCCATCTCCCCCAGCCTCCACTAGGTAGATCCCTTGTCCTGATGCAGGCTCTTAAAGCACCATAGCAGCACTATAAAGCACCGTTATCCCAATGAAGACTTCAAATGTATTTCTGTTCATTTGATTAAATTTTATCTGCCCACCAGGCTGTGAGTTTCCCTGAAGATGACCCTTTTGTCTCTATGTGCTCACACACATGATATTTCCATCACGGTGCCCGATAGAAGCTAAATTTATGAATTCATTTAATATGTATTAAATAAATGAGGATGAGATGGTTGTGTGGCATCATCGACTCAATGGACATGAGTTTGAGTAAACTCTGGGAGTTGGTGATGGACAAGGAAGCCTGTCGTGCTGCAGTCCATGGGGTCGCAAAGAGTCGACTGAACTGAACTGAACTGAACTGAAATAAGTGAATGAGCAGCCTCACAGGAAAAGCAGCCCAGAACTGAGAGGATAACAGCTTGGCTATCTTTACCAAACTTAAGGCAAAGCAAATCAATTTTTCTTCCATGTTGCTTATGGGTCCCTAGCAACACAAAACAGTTAAAAAAATAAAGAAGCATAAAAGTTATAAACTCACCCTCTCTACAGAGGGTCTCCTGGCATAACCAGGTAGGAGATGTAAGAGCTTAGGAACACATATACTGGGAGTTGATACTGCCGCCTTCCTTTAGTGAACTGCAGACAGGCCAAGCTTTACCTCTGGAAAGACAGTCTCCCCCCACCCTGACTTTTCCCATCCTCTTGGGGCCACTCGCTTTGCTGGCTGTCATGCTGCCCCTCGGGGTGGACTGTCCTCTTTAAGTCTCTGATACAAATATAAACTTGGACATAAACCCCTAGGCTTGATGTCTTTCATTGATTGATTGATTTTGACACACTAGGAGAAGGCTAAAACTTTCTAAGGGAGAATAAGAAGAAAATAAGAATCAAGATCACAAAACTGCAAGAGACACAACACAATCCAGAAATTGCGCAAAAGCCCAGCCCCCTGGTTCTATTCTATCTCCCAGCTCCAACCTGTTTCCACGAGACCATGCCAAGGTAACATCATTGCCACATGGCCACTCCCACCCCTGAACATATTGGGTCCTTCTTGGAGGAAGGCAAGAGACCAAGGCCCTCTCTGCACAGCCCCTCAGGTTCTTTGGGTTCCAGTATGAGTCCTGAGCGGGTAGCTAACACCAAGTGTGATCCTGCCCTAAGAGGGATCCATGCACACAGCACTGCATCTTGTGGCTTTTACCCCCTGCAGCTGGTCAGTGCGTCTGCACAGAATATGACTGCGTATATTACAGCAACCAAGCACACAGCTCAGACTGAAGGAGTAACATTGACAGGAGGAGAGGAACTGAGTGGTGGTGGACAGGAAATGGGGTTGAAGGTGTCTGCAGACTCTGCGGTAGGGAACACAAGGTAGTGAGGCCAAGGCTGCATCAGACAGTCTGGAACAATGAGAAGGACGGTCTTTCAGGGCTGTATGGTGGGCTGTGGAGGAGCTCATACCTGTATTCTTAACACTCGAGAGTCTCGTCCTTTCTTTTCATGTTTAAAACATCCAACGTATTGTTGATGTTTTGGTGGGTGCACTAACTTTTATCTTTCTAAAGAAATTGAAAGAGTGACCACACTCATGCAAAGAGAATTTCCCCATTGTCTCTTTTCCTTTCCACCTTTATCTTAAGAAATAGCTCTCCTTTCATCCCTCCATCCATCCTCAATTAGATGTCTGAATTCTCCACACTTATGAGTGTTTACTGCCGAATGGAAGGCTGTTCACACTTGTGGAGTAGGGGGAGGAGAGAGTTGAGTGGAGAAGGTCCGTGCTTGAGGACACCTCTCTTCTGAGACCCCTCCACATTGCTACTTGGCCTTCTGATTTGTTCTTTGTATCACTTCTTCGCTTTTCAAAGTCTGGTGTAGGTGCCTCTGCCTGCCAGGCCTCTGTCCTGTAGTTGTCCTTTGGGAAGCCGAGTAGCTTTGCCTTCTCGCCTTCTAGAGCAAAGGCAAACTCTACCTCCCACCAAAACCCCTAAGGCAGGAGGATTCCCCCAGCATTGGAATGGGAAACAGACTCTGAGAGGCCAAAAAGAATGACACGTCCGCTCTGACAGTAGGTACCATCTCTTTCAAGTGTTGTCTTAAACTGGCCTCTTTTGGTCTGGAGATGCTTCACATTCCAGTACAGGAAAGTCTCCAAATTTACTTCACAAGAGTTTACTACACATCAAAACACTAAGATGCTTGACAAGATATTCACTTGTCTGCCCATCTCTTCTTCCACATGCTCCACTAGTTTCTAGACAGACCCTTGTATGCTCCAAACCTGTTAGCATTTTCTGCTCTGACATGTTTAAGAATAAAATCTTTGCTTTCTACCTTCTTGGTCAAAAAAAAAACAGAGGCAATGAGGAGACACCAGACTGTGTGGCACAGAAAGAAACTTTGGGTCACACCAGATCATTACAGAGCAGCCACGGGGAAATAAGGAGAAGCAAAATTTACAAGTGTCCACTACTTTGATGTAATTTTTCTTTGGCGAAAACTTTGTGGTGGAAGAGGGCTATCTTCTTTTGTTTAAATGTCACAGAACACCAAAATGGCACCTAAGTAGTTCATTTCCACTCTAGCAACTGGCTGTCGTGCTTCGCTTATGCTATCCGTAGATTATCGCGGGAGGGATTTTTATAGTGTTTTATTCGTCCTAAGTGCTCTCCAAGATGAATTAAGTGCTGAGCTGGTTTGTGTCAAAGCTCGCTTAGGGGAGTACCAGCCAGGGAAGAGTCAGTGACTTTGCTGTGATCGGACTTCTAAATCAATCCTGTTCAGCGCCTTGACCACAGACACTAAAACTGTCACTTGTGATGTCTCTCCCTGTGTTTTTATATATTCACAGTCGTGTTCTAAAAATGACCTTCTGAGGGATTGATGGAAGAGGTGATTTCGATCCAAGGTCACTAAAATTGACAATAAAAGAAGGAATTTTAGCTTTATGTAGTAGTCATTTCTTAAAGGCTATGATTAGGTGATATTCTGTTTATTTTTTCTTACTAGTAGGGTCAATTTAAAATATATTTGGCAAGAATACTGTACTTTTTTGTAGGGCTTTTCAGCAAGGGAAGGTTAAAAGCACTAAAAGGAATCCTCAGGCATTGTCAGGCAAAATCGATAGTTGCCTCTTCTGGGCTTCAGCATCAGAGGATTGCCTGTCTTCCAATTTCCCTTCTTACATTCCTCTGAGAGGCTGAAGGAAAGCTCTAGAAGCGAATTCAAACTCAGTTTCCTTGACTTTCCAGCAATCCCTATAATTAAGCAATTGTGATTTAATGAGAGAATCTAAGAACATGGATTTACTCTTCAGTCTCGGTAGAAAAAGCTTCTGCCTAAACTAACTTCTTTGTTCACCCTTGCATTCTGTCCTCGTGGGTACCTATGGATTTTCTCAGCTCTTCACTGTGAGTTATTTGTGAAGCAGCATGAAGCAGTTTTTCTTGAGAAAGCAAGTATGTGGCTATTTCATCCAGAGCAGGTGGAAACGGAGTCCGGTGAGTGAATCATGGGGACCAGGAGGCTGGAAGAGGGTAACTGGGCAGACTCGGGTCACAAGTCCTCCTGTGGCCCAGGGAGGTGGATCAGCCTGTCTGAGTCACGTGTGCTAAATAAGAATAGGAGAAAATGAAGACGCTACTAGAAATCAAAGGAGAATTAGATGCTGGGCAGACAAAAACAACAGAAATCCATTTTATATATGAGGAAAATAAGGCTCAAAATGTTTAAGAAACTTAGTTAAGGCCATGTAGGTAGTGGTTCATCCAGGCTTCAAACAGCTCTGATTAGAGTTTAAAAGTCTAAGCTTTGGAATCAGACATGTTGGCTATGTGGTCTTGGTTAAGTTACTTAATTTCTCTGAGCCTTGGTTTTTTCATCTGTAAAGTAGGAATAATAATACACGTTTCATAAAATTAAATAACACATAAAAAATTTGTCAGGGCACTTTGTACACAGAAAGCTGGTGATAATAGTAGTTACAATGTTATTACTAGTATTAATTTTGGCCTATCTTCAGAGCCCATAACTATCACAAAATATGAGTAAACTTTGATAAGAGTCATTAGTAAACTTAGAAATGTATAACTACTAATGTTTTAGGACTCCAAGACTTTTAAAATAAAGGTTAGAATTTTAATTAATTCTGATTGCATGCTTTCTCCTGTTTTCTTGTGACCATCTTCTGGTGAAAATATTACATATCTTTTTCCTGATTCCACTTTGAAACCTTTTAAAAACCAGGATCTTACCGTTCTGTTCATAAGCAGCCATAACCCCAGAGTGAAGGCACCAATCTCTTTTTGGCTTTTGTTGGGGATCCCTTTCACCTGTGAGCAAGATTTCTGCATAGCTTCTAAGCTCCTTTGAGCTTCCCAGGTGGCTCAGTGGTAAAGAATCTGCTTGCCAATGTTGGAGATGTGGGTTGGATCCCTGGGTCTGGAAGATCCCTTAGAGAAGGAAATGCCAACCCACTCCAGTATTCTTGCCGGAGAAATTCCATGGACAGAGGAGCCTGGCGGGCTACAGTCCATGGGGTCACGAAGAGTTGGACATGACTTAGCGACTCAACAACAACAAGGTTTTCAAACATTGGAAAGAGAAACTTTTGATGATTTAAAATTCAAACCACATACCATCCGTTTTGAAGTAAAACAATGGATGTCAGTCCAGACCTCTCTCTTTCCCAATCTGTAGCTCTTTTATTGCAAAATAGTAGTGATAACCTCCACCATTTGACTGTGCTCTGCTGTGCTTAGTTGCTTAGTCGTGGCTGACTCTTTGTGATGGCAAGAACTGTAGCCAAGCTTCTCTGTCCATGGGTGCCGGGAGCCGGCCCACGAGATCCCACCCGTGACAGAGTCATGAGGAAGAGGACTGATTTGAGCACTGCTTCTCAGCCCTCACAGATTCTCGGAAGGCTGCCTCAGCGCTCACCTTAAAGATGATATCTGTCTTTCTGATGTTTGCTATAATAAACCTCTTCTTGTTTTCTGTGACTTAGGCAAAAGGCTTTTCCTGTTTCTCTTCTAAAATAGATCATTCCGAAACCTTAATCAACAAGGCCCCTGAACAATAGCACCCTAATAAAATTATCTAGGATATTGAGTATGCTAATCTAAATTCCTCTTGCTAGCATATTGGTTTGCATAATAAACATACCTGTGCCTTTGGAGTTAATGTGCATGGCTGCTCCTTAACAACAAAACAGCATTGAGAGCTTCCACACAAAAAGCCCCGATGGGCACAGAGCCCTTTGTAGGGAAGAAAGGCTTATTAGGAAATATAAGAGGTATTGCTTTATGAAACTGTTACTTAGTCTATATTTACTCACTATGTTTTTGCTCTTAGCGTATTTAGCCTATATAATGAAAGCTTAATAGTTAGAGATTTATATAAATAAAAGTTTAGCTTTAATACAAATAATAAGACGATTGTTAATTCAGCTGGCGATTTTGCTAAGCACTGACCTTGGCGCTTTCAGCTGCTGTGCCATGACTTTATGGGACCACATTCTTCTCTGTTAGGCTCAAGGCATAAGATAGAGTACAGAAAACAGGTTTTACCTTGAAACACTGAGTTTGTGAATCCTTTCTTTGTCATAATCTGCTGTGCCTGTTTTCTTTAAAAAATGTAAGCCTGATACTTTCTGTGCCTGATGCAAAAGTGTCCTGGCTGATCTACCCTTATCAATAAAAGAGTCACCAGATGTTAGCAGGCCTCAAGGCCAGAAGATGATGTAAACAACTTTAAACTTTTTGTAA
Source organism: Okapia johnstoni (assembly GCA_024291935.2). Taxonomy (NCBI): domain Eukaryota; kingdom Metazoa; phylum Chordata; class Mammalia; order Artiodactyla; family Giraffidae; genus Okapia; species Okapia johnstoni. The sequence goes on along the minus strand of CM044306.1, from coordinate 142,439,019 downwards.
CTGAAAAACACAAACAGTGTCCGGGTTCCGATAAGGGTTAAAAACTGCTGACCCATTGATTTGATTTGGCGTGACTCTACACTTTACATTTGTCTCTATGTACAATTAAAAATATAAAAGCTGCCCTGAAAACAATAAAGTCAGAAGACATTTGGAAACACCACGACTCGCTGTGTCTTCTCATTCTTATCGCCGACGCCATCCATCCTGAGGGAACCCTGTCCAGCTGGAGCAGGTCTCCGGCACATGGGGATTCTCCAGGCAAGAATATTGGAGTGGGTTACCACGCCTTCCTCCAGGGGATCTTCCCAATGTAGTGATCAAACCCAGGTCTCCCGCATTGCGGGTGGGTTCTTTACCATCTGAGCCACCAGGGAAGCCCATCTGACTACTCAAATATAAAGTGACACAGAAACAAAGCTTATGACATGATCACTTTTATTAGTAAGATCTTTTTTCTTGAGAATATTTTAAGGACAGGGAATGCATGGCAGTCTCAGAATATATTTTAATCATTTTGAGAGTTACATAGAGTCATTAGGACACTCTTTACTATATCATCTTGCATCCATGACAAATATTTTCACTGCTTATGACAATCTGTTATTGTTGAAACTGGCTAAAATTCAATTTAATGTCAGCTTGTGAGCCAGACATCCTGGAATGTGAAGTCAAGTGGGCCTTAGGAAACATCACTATGAACAAAGCTAGTGGAAGTGATGGAATTCCAGTTGAGCTATTTCAAATCCCAAAAAAATGATGCTGTGAAAGTGCTGCACTCAATATGCCAGCAAATTTGCAAAACTCAGCAGTGGCCACAGGACTGGAAAAGGTCAGTGTTCATTACAGTCCCAAAGAAAGGCAATGCCAAAGAATGCTCAAACTTCCACACAATTGCATTCATCTCACACGCTAGTAGAGTAATGCTCAAAATTCTCCAAGCCAGGCTTCAGCAATACGTGAACCGTGAACTTCCAGATGTTCAAGCTGGATTTAGAAAAGGCAGAGGAACCAAACATCAAATTGCCAACATCCGCTGGATCATCAAAAAAGCAAAAGAGAGTTCCAGAAAAACATCTACTTCTTTATTGACTGCCAAAACCTTTGACTGTGTGGATCACCACAAACTGTGGAAAATTCTTAAACAGAAGGGAATACCAGGCCACCTGACCTGCCTCTTGAGAAATCTGTATGCAGGTCAGGAAGCAACAGTTAGAACTGGACATGGAACAACAGACTGGTTCCAAATAGGAAAAGGAGTACGTCAAGGCTGTATATTGTCACCCTGCTTATTTAGCTTATATGCAGAGTACATCATGAGAAATGCTGGGCCGGAGGAAGCACAAGCTGGAATCAAGATTGCTGGGAGAAATACCAATAACCTCGGATATGCAGATGACACCACCCTTATGGCAGAAAGTGAAGAAGAACCAAAGAGCTTCTTGATAAAAGTGAAAGATGAGAGTGAAAAAGTTGGCTTAAAGCTCAACATTCAGAAAACAAGGATCATGGCATCCGGCCCCATCACTTCACAGCAAATACATGGGGACAGAGTGAAAACAGTGGCAGACTTTATTTTTGGGGGCTCCAAAATCATTTCAGATGGTGACTGCAGCTATGAAACTAAAAGACACTTACTCCTTGGAAGGAAAGTTATGGCCAACCTAGACAGCATATCAGAGAAGGCAATGGCAAGCCATTCCAGTCCTCTTGCCTGGAAAATCCCATGGGCAGAGGAGCTTTGTAGGCTGCAGTCCATGGGGTCGCTAGGAGTCGGACACGACTGAGCTACTTCACTTTCACTTTTCAGTTTCATGCATTGGAGAAGGAAATGGCAACCCACTCCAGTATTCTCTGCTGGAGAATCCCAGGGACGGTGGAGCCTGGTGGGCTGCCATCTATGGGGTTGCACAGAGTTGGACATGACTGAAGCTACTTAGCAGCAGCAGCAGACAGCATATTAAAAAGCAGAGACATTACTTTGCCAACAAAGGTCCATCTAGTCAAAGCTATGGTTTTTCCAGTAGTTATGTGTGGATGTGAGAGTTGGACTGTGAAGAAAGCTGAGTGCCGAAGAATTGATGATTTTGAACTGTGGTGTTGGAGAAGACTCTTGAGAGTCCCTTGGACTGCAAGGAGATCCAACCAGTCCATCCCAAAGGAGATCAGTCCTGAGTGTTCATTGTAAGGACTGATGTTGAAGCTGAAACTCCAGTACTTTGGCCACCTGACACAGAGAGCTGATTCATTGGAAAAGACTCTGATGCTGGGAAAGATTGAGGGCAGGAGGAGAAGGGGACATCAGAGGATGAGGTGGTTGGATGGCATCACTGACTTGATAGACATGAGTTTGGATAAACTCCGGGAGTTGGTGATGGACAGGGAGGCCTGGCGTGCTGTGGTTCATGGGGTTGCAAAGAGTCGGACACAACTGAGCGACTGAACTGAACTGAACTGTGAGCCACAGTTAGTGATTGTTTATGCCTGGCATTCTTGGATCTGAGGGCTCAGGTCTGTCCCCAGGCAGCCCTGTTCCTTCTGGCCTTACATCTTTGACTCAGCCTGCAACTATGACAGGGAGGAAAAGGTGCTTAAGGACCATCTACACCACATCACTGGGTGAGCCAAACTGCCAGTGAAAGTGCTAGTGGGTCTCAGCCCACCCCTAAGAGCTGTGGGGCAGGGGTGACCCAAGGACACAGACTTTTCTGTATCAGCTTGGAGAGTATGCTTCAAGAGGGTCGGGAACTCCCAGAAGGAAGAGATGCCGAAATGATACAAGGGGTTAAAATAAAAAAGTTATTAGCTCATTTAACTTGGAGAAAGGAAGCCTGAGAATAGTTCTGATTCATGATGTTAAATATCAACTTTAACCCAGAAATATTTATCAAGAGCCCACCGCACAAGTGAACTGGTGCTACCCACGAGGAATCCTTGCCTGGGGAACAATGTCCCACTTGTTCTGTCTCCACTGAGGATGGAACAAAGGAAACGGATCTACGTGGAAGAAGAAGAGTTCCAAAGTAGCTGTAATGGAGACTTTTTGACATCACATAACGAGCGTCCATTAAATCCAGGCTGGCTTGCCAGGGGGATGGCAAAGCCCGAAGCATGCCTGGGGCTGGCTTGCACGAATCAGTTCTGGCTGTTTTGAGATGCGACGTTTACAGCAATCAATTGTCCAAGTAGGGTTGGGGTTGAGATAGGATGATGTTGTTTTTCTTTCTGTGTTATTTTGAAACTTCATTTTTATAAATACTACCGAGAAACCTCTCAGAAATGTTAAAAACAGGTTACTTGGAGAAAAGAGAAGTGAGTAGCTAAACTTTACATGAAGGATGTTACAATGGAAAACACCCAGAGGTTTAAATAAACATTTTCAAGTGTTATGAAAAAGATATTCAAATATTAAAGAAAATAGCAATCTGAGGACAATACTGAGACTATGACCAACGACAAAATATTTGCTGTCTAATTGTTCATTGCAATTGGTTAGAAAAACATTGTAACCCCAATAGATAATTGGATTAAAAATTCATTAAAAAGGTTTATATCTGGCCAACAAATGAATGAAAAAAATTTTTTGACCTGATTCCTTATAAAGCAAATCCAATATAAATAATGTAATATAAGTCAACTATAAAATGTACAATGTACTATAAAAAAGCAACTATTTTTTCAATAATAATTTCCATTGCTGATGAAAAATTAAGTAGCCCATTTGGACGTCAATGTGACTCATATAGGCAAGAGCTCCTTTCAAAACATTTTTAGTAGTTCTATTTCCGTTTTTGGAAGTCTATCCTTAAAAGCATCTAAATCCAAAAATAGCTTTGCTCAAAGATATTCATTGCCTTATCCAAAGTCACGAATAAAAGAAGTTCAACATTACCCATAACCACAAGAAACTGGACATAAACCCAAATGTCCAATGGTAGGTGAATGTTTTGTAAACTGGGATATAGCAACTCATAATACTGGACAACAATGAAAAAGAAATTTTAAGTAGAATTTTAATATGGAAAAGATCAATGCTGAATGTTAAGTGGAAAAAGTAGGATATACCTTGTTCGGCTGCATACTATGTGGTGAGTAACAGACTCAGTTTCTCATCCATAAAAGAGTAAGTAACAACAGTTATCTTCTTTATCAGGTTTTTGACCATTAAGTGGAATTATGTACATAAAGTGCTTAGCCAAGTGACCAGCAAATAATAAATGCTCTGTAAATTATAGTTTCAATTTTTTGAACACAAGATATAACCTTGGATTTAAAGAGTCATCATCACAAGATTTTAAGCCAAAATCTAAGCTTAGAGTGAAGCTTGGAAAGAAATAGGTCAAAAGCAAAGGTCATCTCTGTAAGTATTCAATTATGGGTCAAATATGATTCAACTATTATTTTCTCTCCTTTTTATTTTTTTTGTATTTTGGAGTTTCTCCACTTGGATATCGCTACTACTTTTATAATGGATGAAAAGGCCAGTTTTTTTAAACTAATAATTTGGTTTAATGGGATATTACTCAGTCATAAAAAGAATGTAATATTGCCATTTGCAGCAACATGGATGGACCTAGAGAATATTATACTAGGTGAAGTAAATCAGACAAAGACAAATATTATACATTATCACTTGTATGTGGAATCTAAAAATAATACAAATAAATCTATATACAAAACAGAAACAGATTCACAGATATAGAAAACAAACTTCTGGTTACCAAAGGGGAAAGGGACAGGGGGTGGGATAAATTGGGAGTATAGGATTAACAGACACAAACTACCATATATAAAATAGATCAGCAACAAGGATTTACTGTGTAGCACAGGGAACTATATTCAACATCTTATTGTAACATATAATGAAAAATATTCTAAAATACATACGTGTATACCATATATAACTGAATCCCTTTTGCTGGACACCTAAAGCTAATGCAATACTGTAAATCAACTATACCTCAATTAAGTAAATAATTTAGTTTGTAATACTTTCCAGAAAGAAATACAGTAAGTTGCTAAAATGCGGAGAGAATTTACAGACATTACATTTGGCTTTACTGGACCAAAACCGCATGAATGGCAGTGAGAACACTGGGTTGCCATTGCCTCCCACCCAGCCCGACTCCTCAGTCTCCCCGTTTGTTGTGGAGTCCATGCTAGGCCACATCTGAGCCTAACCAGGCGCTTAGAAAACTGTCTACCCGGCCCCTCTTCTTATGTTTCGTGTCTTGCATTCTTTTCTCCAGCAATCAGAGAACTGCAAAGACAGATTTCCCGTAAAGAGCCAAGTTTTTATACAACCAAAAGCCTGATTCATCTTGCTTGACTTAATGAATACCCAAATAGAGTTTTATTTTTAAATTCTCAAAAAACCCGTTCTCTCTTCTTGAGTCAGCAATTAGTGGCTAAAAAAAAAACAAACAAGTTTTTTCTATTCCTTAGGTTAAAAGTTACTCAAAGAAAGGAAAAGAACCTACCAGCAGTTTCTCCCCTAGGGACACGGAAGTCTGTAATTTGGATGGCTGAGTGTGCATGTTCATTCTTTTGTACATACACCAACACGTGTGACACACGGGTCCCTGGGGAGGGAAGGGAATGGGGGCTGGTTGTTGCAGAAGGAGCGATGACCCCTGAATGCTAATGCTCTGGGATTCATTTCAGGGACAACTGTGAATAGGGCTTGGGATAAATATCCTCAGATAACCTCCCGTGAGTTTATACACATCTCATAACCAGAAAACATTCAGAACCTCCCCCACCCGTGTGCTTCCTTCCTCTCCTGCTCTTTTAAAAGCTGTTTGATTAAACAGCCGCGTCACACCATCCCCACCTTCTGCTGCCGGCTCCTTCCCACCCCCATCCCTGGGCCCCGTAAAGAAAGAGTCTCTTCATGAGATGTGCAGCTGCATGGCTCCCAGGCAGGAAGGTGCAAATCTGGCCTGAATGAGATGGATCAGGGCCCCCTGCATCCCCAACCCCAGCTCCTCCGGGCTTCTTTGTGAGGCTGGCTCTGAACTGGGGCTTGCCCAAAAAGACGCTCAAGGCACAGCCAGGCCCTCACACCCCTAAACTGAACATAAATGCTGTCTTATCTTGGCTGACGTGTCCTTGGTCTGTTTGTGAGCCATAGAAGAAAACTAAGAGGAAAGAATTCTTGAGTCTCTGCTGCGAACGTGGGTAATGGGTCATGCTGAGATGTTAAAAGTAAATGAATGTGCTCCCACTCCGAGTACAGAATGTCAGGCAGGAGTCTTGAGTTTTATTTTTTGGGGAAGCTGAAAGGAAAAGCCTTTCCCTTAGAGCAGGATTTCTCAGCCTTGGCACCACTGACTTCTTGGACCAGATAATTCTTTGTGGTGGGAGACTTTCCCGGGCACTGTAGGATGTTTAACAGCATCCCTGGCCTCTACCCATCCCAGGAGTTGTCACAACCAAAAATGTCTCCAGACGTTGCCAGCACCATCCGTTGGGTGCCACCAGGTTACCAGATAAAATATAGAATGCCCAGTGAAATGTGAATTTCAGATAAATAATACTGACAAATTATTTGTTGTTTATCCTGAAGTTCACATTTGACTGGGCACCCTGTATGTTTATTCACTAAATCTGGCAACCCTACCTGGGGAACAAAAATCACTCCCAGTTGAAAACCACTGCCTTGAAGATACCAGCAACTGGAGGCATAGTCTTGAGGCTTGGGGTTTTCATCAGGGAACTGATTACTTGATCAATCTGAGTGCCTGAGAAGGGAATAGAAATTAATTACCACGGCACTCTGTTTACTACGTCAGGGGATGGGGAGAATTCCACTCTTTCTTTTCAAGACGTAGCATTAAAGACCTCCCTACTTTCTTGCAAAATTAATTTCTCAGTAGAAATAGGCTCCCAAAGAAACATAAGCGGACAACTCATAGATTCTTGGGGTTAACTGGTTCTCTCCCCTGATCAGGTTGACAACAAAACTTTCTCTGCCCTCTTTCAACACTCATCTGTCAACGTCATTGGCAACATCAACACGATGGTTTCTGAAACATAATTTTTGCCTGGATAACTGCCCTAAGGACCACAGTTTTGCTTGGATTTTTTTGTGTGTTTATTTTTGCTTTGCCAATGAGTAGGTGTGGGGCCAGGGCCACCCACAGTCTTGTCTCTTGTGAATGCTTCTGAAAAGTGCCATGATGGATGACGTTCCGGATATCCTGTAGGAACATAATCACTCCAGGCTGGCATTCCTAGGGAACAAAAATCACTCCCAGTTGAAAACCACTGCCTTGAAGATACCAGCAACTGGAGGCATAGTCTTGAGACTTGGAGTTTTCATCAGGGAACTGATTACTTGATCAATCTGAGTGCCTGAGAAGGGAATAGAAATTAATTACCATGGCACTCTGTTTACTATCCTAGGAGGTAGGGGAGAAGTCCTCTCTTTCTTTTCAAGAAGTAACATTAAAGACATCCCTACTTTCTTTATAGAATACCATACCATTCGTTGGGTAGTCTGTCCATCTACCCAAGGCACCAAGATTCCCTCCAGTTGGAACCAAGTAGAAGAAACTGGGGAAAGACTGTCATTTATTTTAAAATTAACCTAACAAATTTGAATTTCAGGCTTAACTAGAAAGGACAAAAATATTTGATTAATTCCTTTGAACTTGAATTTAAAAATTTTAGACTTCAACTTCTTTGAGATTTTAACCTTCAGACTTCAGATCCATAGTGGACATTATGATAGAAGGAATGTGTTATTGGCATGTTTTTATCATTATGATACCATTTGAGCTCATGATGGAGCCTCTAATAGATGACACTGAATGACCTGACTGATGACTTGGGATGGGAAATAGACCAGGGAAAGGAGTTTTTAGCTTTGCAGAATCTTGGAGTTAATTGGAGAGGGGAACAGGAAATGAGTCTGGATTTTTATGAGATTCTAGATTCAAAATCTAGGTTTTTTGATACTTATATGTGACTCTTTTAAAAAAAAGAACAAAATTGTGAATATGAAATTACATGTGAAAGCATATACCTATTTAGAATGAGAAAAGAAATCATAAAAAATTACAATTTTAAAAAGCTTACAGGTACCTCGAATATCACAAATCCAGAAAGCAACATTAACATTATTTTTAATTAATTGCTTGATTCTATCCTATATATATCAGGCTTCCCTTGTGGCTCAGACGGTAAAGCATATGCCTACAATGCTGGAGACCTGGGTTCAAACCCTGGGTGGGGAAGATCTCCTGGAGAAGGCAATGGCAACCCACTCCAGTACTCTTGCTTGGAAAATCCCGTGGATGGAGGAGCCTGGTGGGCTACAGTCCACGGGGTCGCAAAGAGTCGGACATGACTCAGCGACTTCACTATCTATCTATCTATCTATCTATACATATACATATACACACACATATATTTGCTGCCTACTCTTTGTTATCTCCTCACAACAATGTTTTCTAATATTTTGTGTAGCAAGAACAGAAAGGTAATCCAGTCTTTCTTCTGGTGTGGTTAGTTAAATTTTCCTCAGTTGCACATTTTTCCTCAGCAGTGAAGCATCACTTGGAGATGTAGAGCTTGACTTTGAATCATATCTTAAAAGGAGAGTGCTTTCTGCAGGAACTCAGTTTCCCAAAGAAAAAGGCAAAGGGATGACTTCTAGAGTCACCGATCTGGTGAGGGACTGCTCCACCCCTGAGGATGAATGGGTGATGGGAGAAGACTGTTTATGGAAAAATTCCTCCTCTTAGAACCAGAAAAAATGGCAGTGTAATGAGCATTGCCCACTACCTGTCTCAGCTTTTTATTCTTGTAATCTGGATGGCTTAACCATTCAGTCTGTGATCACAGAGTGGGGTTGGCCCCCTTCAGGGAGAAGACCCAATTGATCAGGGAAGACCCACTCCCAACTTCCTTCCAAACCAATCCCTCCTCTTCTATAGCTCCTCTGAGCAATGCTGGTGAGTAGCCTTGATTTTGTCCTCAGAAAAGTTCCCAAGTGGCTCAGAAACCCAGAGGTGGACTGACTTTGAAGCTAACGAGATCTAAGCTCCAGGGTCCAACCGCTGTGCAGGTCTCTCTGGGGGCTCGCGTATTCTGTCGAGCCCGAATGGGATCTTTATTTGCCTTCTCAAAAACTAACAAAAATCTGGGCTTCACGTTACCCAAGGCATCTTTTTGCTTCAGGGAAATTGAAAGATGTCACAGAATTAATAGAAATACAAAGATGATACTCTGCTTCTGACATGCCAAGTAGGATTATGCTTTGACATTTCAGCCCTGGGAAGCAGGCTAGGGTCTTAACGGGTGACTTTCTCAGTGCCTTTATCCACCACCCTCTCTCCTCATTCTATGTCTTCTTCCTGCTAAATTCCTAGTGCTTCCCTAGGTCCTGAGGTACCGCTGGCACTCAGAGTGCAATTGTGCGTCGAAGGATGCTATCAAGAGAAGGAAAAGACCACACACAGAACTGGAGGAAACATTTGCAAATCATGTATCTGATAAGGGATGGATGTCAGAATAATGTGTATAAATAATGTTCACGACACAAAAGCAAAAGTAAATGAAAAAAGCTTGCAAATAACTCAGTTAAAAAACAGGCAAAGAGGGAATTCCTTGGCGGTCCAGGACCTTCCAATGCAGGGAGTTCGGGTTCAGCGCCTGGTCAGGAGCTGAGATCCCACCTACCTCGGAACCAAAAAACCAAAACATAAAACAGAAGCAGTGTTGTAACAAATTCAACAAGGATTTTTAAAAAATGATCCACATCAAAAAATCTCTAAAAAAAAAAAAAAGTAGGTAAAGGACTCAAAAAGTCCCTAAAGAAGATATAGAAATGGCCAAAGAGCAATGAAAAGATGACCAACATCACTAGCCATTAGGAAAACACAAATCAAAATGACAATGAGACATTACACCCATTACGGTGACTATTATCAAAAAGCAAAATAGCAAATCTTAGTGTGGTGTGGCGATATGAGAGCATTCATACAGTGCTAATGGGAATGTGAAATGGTGCAGCCACTGTGGAAAATGAGTTTGCTGGTCTTCAAAGAGTTAAACACAGAATAATCACAGGACCCAGCAATTCCATTTCTTGGTAGATACCCAAAAAAATGGAAAGAAGGGACCCAAATAGATATTATTATACCAATGTTCATTGGAGCACCATTCACAATATCTGAAAGATAGAAGCAAGTCAAGTGTTCATCCACAGAGGAATGGATAAACAGCATGGTGGTGTTAACATACCATGGAATATTATTCATCCATAATTAGGAAATTCTGGCACATGCTACAGTTTGGATGAACCTTGAATATGCTATGCTAAGTGAAATAAACCAGAAACACAAATGACAAATACTTGCCTGAATCCACTGATAAGAGTTATCCAGATCGGAGAAATTCATAGAGACAGAAAGGGGAATCAAGGTTTTCAGGAGCTGAGGAAGGGGGCAGCGAGAACTTGTTCCATGGATGTGGAGTTCCTGTCTGGTGATGATAAAGTTCTGGAGATGGACAGCAGTGATGATTTGACAACAATGTGAATGTACTTAATGCCACAGAACTACCCACTTAAAATGGTTAGCGATAAATTTTACGTTATATGCGTGTGTGCGTGCTAAGTCGTTTCAGTCATGTCCAACTCTTTGCGACCCCATGAACTATAGCCTGTCAGGCTCCTCTGTCCATGGGATTCTCCATGTAAGACTACTGAAGTGGATTGCCATGCCCTCCTCCAGGGGACCTTCCCGGCCCAGGAACTGAACCGGCATCTCTTACGTCTCCCGAATTAGCAAGCAAGTTATTTACCCCTGAGCCGCCTGGGAAGCCCATGTTATGTATATTATACCACAGTTTAAAAATGAAAAATAAAAAAGATTCAGGAAGCCACATGGAAACAAAAATCCAATCATGCTGATTCTATTTACGCCTCGCTCAAGTAGATGTGCTTTCTCGTTCCTTAAGGCTGCTGGGAAAATCCAGCTCCCCATGGTGTTTACCTAGATTACTGTGGTAGCCTCCTTGTCTGTCACCAGATGTTCATTCTTACTCTTTCTAATCTGTTCTCCATGGAGCAGCCACATATTGCTTGTTGTTCAGTCACTAAGTTGGATCTTACTCTTTTGCAACCTTGTGGACTGTAGCCTGCTAGACACCACTGTCCATGGGATTTCCCAGGCAAGAATACTGAAGCGGGTTGCCAGCTGCTGCTGCTGCTGCTAAGTCACTTCAGTCATGTCCGGCTCTTAGTGACCCCATGGACTGCAGCCTAGCAGGCTCCTCCATCCATGGGATTTTCCAGGCAAGAGTACTGGAGTGGGGTGCCATTGCCTTCTCCGTGGGTTGCCAGAGGGGCCTTCAAAAGTGTACATCCAACTGGGTCAGCCCCCTGCCTACTAAGCCAGCACACGGGGGAAGGTTGGAGGGTTTCAAGCAAAGGGGTACCATAACTACATTTATACTGTTAAAAAACACTGGCTTCTCTGGCGGGGAAGCTGGATTTGTAAGAATTCAAGAGAAGAGGTAATCAAACTGCAGGGCCATCAGCTGGAGGGCTTGTTAATACCCAGATAGCTGGGTCCCAGGGTTCTGATTTAGTCGGTCTGGTGTGGGGCATCCCAGGCTAGGGTGAGGAATCTGCATCTCTAATCAGCTCTCAGGTGATGCTCTTATCAGGTTGCTTCGGACTGATTCCAAACCAGGGAACGTACTTTGGGAGCCCCTGGCCTGGAGTGAACAAAGCAGGGAGAACAAAGCTCTCTGTGGCCTGGCCCTTCTCTCCCTCAGAGAGACTACTTATGGAAATTCTTCTATTTTCTAGATGCCTCGTGTTCAGGACTTCATTCGCATAGTCCCATCTGCCTGGAACACTCTTCCTTTCTCCCCTTTTCTCTCTGTCTGTACTCCCACTTTCTGCCTGGTTAACCATCATCCATCTTTCAAGGATCTGCTTATACAGTATGCATGCATTTTTTTTTTTAAGCAGCTTTGAGATATAATTCACATATCATACATTTCGCCCATTTAACACACACAGTTCATCAGTTTTTAGTATAGTCACAGACAAGTGCAACTACTACCACAGTCAATTTCATGTATTTAATTAATTATTTTTTAAAGGTAAAAGCATTCATTCTACTGCATGACAATTACAAAATATGAAATAAAGGCATAAACAACAAAAATTATTTTCATAAAAGTCAGAATAGTGACATTTCTGGGAAAGTATGAGAATGTGATCATAATGGAGCCAAAGGAGCCCCTAAGATCCTGATAACATTTCCTTTTTACTGAACTATAGTTGATTTACAGTATTGTGTTAGTTTCAGATATATAGTACAGTGATTCAGTTATATATATACCTGAAATACATACAACTTATAAGGGAAAATGTTATAACTTATTACCTATAGGTTACAGGTTATAACCTATAAGGGAAAAAGGTCTTCCCTGATAGCTCGGTTGGTAAAGAGTCTGTCTGCAATGCAGGAGATCCCCTGGAGAAGGGAAAGGCTACCCATTCCAGTATTCTGGCCTGGAGAATTCCATGGACTAGAGTCCATGGGGTCACAAAGAGTCAGACAAGACTGAACGACTTTCTCTTTCACTATAAGGGGAAAGAATCTGAAAAAGAAATATATATTTATAAATATAAATATATATAATAAAAATAAATATAAATATATATTTTTCTTTTTCAGGCTCTTTTTCCTTATAGATTATAACAAAATATTGAGTATAGTTCCCTGTGCTAAAGAGTAGGTCCTTGTTTGTTATCTATTTTTATATATATCAGTGTGTATATGTGAATCCCAAACTCCTAATTTATCCCTCCCTCCTTCCTCTTTGGCAATCATAAGCTTGTTTTCTTTGTGAGTCAGTTTTAGACTTTCATAACCTCAAATAGAAATCTTGTACTCTTTAGCTATCACCTCCCTATCTCCCCTTCTTGCCCTTCTAACCCCCAATAGGTCCAGGGTGGGGGGTCTGGTAATTTGCATTTCCCCTGGGTGATTCTGTTACAAAGGAAGCTGAGACTCTCTATTTAAAATAGTCTGTGAAGGCAAGAACCACACTTGTTTCCCCATTATTGTGTCCCTGCACCGAGAAGGGCAGAGCGATGGTACCGTGCATGGATTAACAATCAAAGAATTTTGTTGAATAAAGAAGTGATGCAATTTGACCAAGGTCACATAACCAGGAGATGAAAGCTTAAAACTGCTGCATTTTTGCTTTGGTTGTTTGGTTTATCTTGTGAGCTTGGTAAGATTATCCCAGTCCATTCAACAAGCATCTGTTGAGGAATTACTATTTACTCAGAATTTTTCAAAATTTGGCCAAATGTTCTAGCTTTGGTAATAATCTGTGAGGCATCAGTGGATAGCTCTTAAATATAATTAGAAGCACTTGGAGTCCAAAAAGAACTGGGGAAAACTGGACTTTATTAAACACCAGGGGGAGCTTTGTTAAGACAGTGCTGAATGGCAGACCACACTGAAGGGCAAGTCACCCCAGCATAAGGCACTTCTTATTTGTAAGAATAAATTTGTTCAAAGTTGTCTGTACGGAATTTTTTAATAGACAATCTTTTGCCCTACTAGACCTTATTATTGGGATATTTTCATTTCCTAGGCATAATAAAATCACTTAAGATTGAAACAAGTTTTTAAAGAACACATTTATGGAAAAATAATTTTGTAATTTCCCGAAATAATAAAATTCAGTTAATCACAAAACAAATGCATGGTAGCTAGGGTTACTTCTGTTTTTTTTGCACAATAGTTTCAAGTTCTAAAAGGGAAAAAGTGAAAGATGAAACAAACACATTGTTCTTCCAGAATTCTGAGTGGTTGTGTGGAGTTCAAGAATTTCTATGTCAAGAATTATTAGAACAGTGATGCTCTTCTGATAAATCCTTGAGAATATTGGAAGTCTAATCTAAAAAATATTAGGCACAGTAGAAGGAAACCACTCCCGTGAGTTTTATTAGCTTACTTTAGGGAAGGCAAAGGTTATCATTCCAGAGGAAACTGAGTTATTGGGAAGGGAGAACACACTGTTCATGGCCAAGTTCATCATCCACTCATAGAGCCTCATTACTAAGGAAAAGCCTTCCTCAATCGTCCAACTTTAATTTGACAATACTGCTTTAGTAGAAGTTCACACTCTTCTGCTTTATCGGAAGTAGATCTAATTCTGGGAAAGTGCCAGTACTTTGTGGATGTCCAACAAACAGCAAATGAATATATGGAATCGGCCACAAGCTTTCTCTTGAACTTCCCAAGACCTGTAACTGTGTTCAAAGGGGGAGACCTACCTGTTTTGTGTGAATTGGTTGCTACTAAAGCAAGACAGATAATACAAAGCGAACACAAATTTAAAGCTACAAACCATGAACTTTCAGATCAAAGCCCAGTGTCCAGCCAATCATTCTGGAAATATTTCACTATTCAATAAGAAAAGGTTATTCTCAAAAAATTTAACTGTAAGTTGTCAATTAAAACAGAGACTGAATTAATGGATGGATGGACTAAAGTGATTTTAGGCAGATTACTTAGCCCACCCATGCCTGTTCTCTGATTTTGCGCCCGCAGATAGTAATAATACTTACCTTGCAAGGTTCCTGTGAGAACTATGCATGCCCAGAGCTTTGCAGAATGTGTGGCAAATATTCACTCTTCAACAAATGTTCATTATTATGTACATACATTTATTTCCTTTGATGCTCCACTCTACAATCCTTTATCTGCAACTCCCAAATCCCCCAAATCTCTGAAAATCCCAAATTTAGTGGTACAATCATGCCTGATGATGAAAGGCTGATCTGAGGCTTCTAGACCCAATTAGTGAAAATATTAATATGTTTTGCTACAGCAGTATTAATGTATATAAGTTTCTAAAATCTCAAAACTTCTAAATCGAAAGCTACTTTGTCCCTTGAGGTTTCAAGCAAGTGACTGTGGGCCTCAAATATGATGCTAACACAATTCAGAGAAAAACCAACTAACTTCTGATTCACAGACAACCTGGCTTTGAATCCAGGATTGGTCATCACTTTGCATCCTCAGGACAGCTACTTAACTTCTCTAAAACCTCGGTGGATGGATAATTCCTTCTATTGCACAGGATGTGAACCTCCTCAAATTCCTGCACCTACCCACCGCCGCCCCCACCCATGTATCTTTCTCTTCATTCATTCTCATGAACAACCCATTTTTAGAGACGGCTGCATGCCCGAGTTGTTCAAGGCCACCCTCCCCCTACACGCTTCACCAACTGAGCCACAGGTGGATGGCATATGAGCCAAATGAGAAAGTTCTATGGAATTTCAAGAATTAAGAGAATGGTTCAGATGAAGGGTCTGGGTTGATTTGTCAGTATTTTTCTATTTGTCCTTGTCTGACCTTCTGCCATTAGCAATTGATGAGTTAACTTCCCAAAGGGCTGCTGATCTACAGCATAATGCATAAAGGTATAAATGTCTGACAGTTTAAGGTGGTGCTGGTTTTAATTCACATATAAATTAGAAGGAGGAAAACAAGTTTCACTTCCTATCATTGTTGGCTACAGAAATCAGAAATAGAAAGTTGGAGGATGAGGAAGAGGCAAGATTCAAGACAGGTTCATTGCCAATCAACCAACCAACAAGTTTGCCTGAGCTCCCTGTGCTCCGCAGAAGCCAGTTCCCATTAGAGTTACAAGTGATAGTTTAGTAGTGAGCTCCGGTATGTGGGAACAGAGGAGAGGGACATTTAGTCCAGCTGAGGGTCCAGGGGTAGAAAAGTAGGCAAGAAGCCTTTCCCATAGAGGTCACTGTGAGCTGGGTCCCAAGGTTAAGTGGCAATGAGCCACACAAGGGGCTGGGGCATACAAGACAGCCGTTCTAGGTTAAACACGAAACAACTAGATTGTGAGGGAGGGATGGCTTCTTCCAGGGGTTGCAGAGCCTGAATTCAAACCTTGGTTCCACTACTTCTTGACATAGGACCTTGAGAGGGGTAGGCGGAATCACGGCTCCCTAAAGACATCCCTGCTTAATATCCGTGTCCTGTGACTATGTTATCTTACCTGGCAAAAGGGACTTTGCAGATGTGATTAAGTTAAGGATCTTGAGACGGGAGATTATCCCGGATTATCCAGGGGTGCCCAATGTAATCACAAGGGTCCTTAGAAGAGGAGAAGGAAATCAGAAAAGAGAGAAGGAAAGGTGATGATGGAAACATAGGTCAAGCAATAAGGCCAGGAGGCAAGGAACACCGGCAGCCTCTAAAAGGCGGAAGAGGCGAAAAAAAGCAGCACCTCTGGAAAAAACACTCTGCTCCTGATGTCTTGATTTTAAAAATGATTTTGGACTTCTGTCCTCTAGAATGGAGGGTAATGAATTTATGTAGTTTAAACCATTAGGTCTGTGGTAGGGTATCACACATTCCATTGTTTGATTACCTCCCCTATACAATGGGGCTAGAACAGCATTTCCTGAGAGGCAAGTTAAATAACAGAAAGTGCTCAGAACACTGCCTTGCAGTGAGTATTCAATGATTTTTATCACACTAAAAGTTATTTTATTCGGTGTGAAATAAGGAGATACAGCAGCATTTTAACCAATAAAATGACATAAGCAGATTCCCATTGTGCGTGGGTGCTCAGTTGCTTTATACTCTTTTTGACCCCGTGGAATGTAGCCCTTCAGGCTCCTCTGCCCACTATCCAGACAAGAATAGTGGAGTGAGTTGCCATTCCCTCTTCCAGGGGATCATCCTGACCCAGGGATGGAACTCATGACTCCTCCATCTCCTGCATTGCAGGCTGACTCTTTACCGCTGAGCCACCACTGGGGAAGCCCAAGATTTGCATTGCAGGCAGATCCAATGGGACAACGTGAAGAATGGGTTCGTGGAGCAGGCGGAGGAGAGGGAAGGTCAGTGGCTGGAGGTCCAGTTAAGAGGCTACAATCATAACCCCAGCCGGTGGCAATAAGGTAAGATCTAAGGCAGCCTTTCCTCACCCCTCTATCCTGTTACCTCATTTAATTCTGAGACGCTCTTTATATATTGTGATCAACACAGCTGGCTGCCAACCCAGGATTTGCTCCCCTATCCTTCCTTCCTGAAAGGAACTCGAATTCTGGTCCAGTACATCCTCCCACACAGCCCCTTGGGGCAGAGACTCCCTCCTTTTGATCTAAAGTTAATTCCATTCCTCTCTGCTAGTCTGGGTTCTGGAATAGGCTGGTGACCCAATTATAGCTAATGAGACTTGAGGGAAGTCTAGGGGGTGGTGGTTCTAGTGGAGGGTCTCTCTCTTCTTGGAGTGTCACAGGAGGAAAGTGCTCTTCTCCTCTGGCTTTGGTAAAATCTGCATGTGAAGCCTGGGGCTGCTACAGTCATCTCGCTTCTGGCTTTAGGATAAAGCCAAACAAGGTGCTGGAGCAGAAAGATGGAAAATCCCAGGTCCTTGATGACCCTTTTGAACCCCGATCATAAGTCCCTGAAGACTTCTCCAGAATGGAAATTAAGCCAGTTCCCTATACCCAACAGACAAAAACAGTCTGACACACAGTCTGAGATGACTGTTTATATATTGATTACTGTCTCACCTGATAAGATGCCAAGCTTCTTAACAATGAGGTCCTTATGCCTGTAATTCCCTCCACTACCTCGATTGTGCTGGGCACATCATAGGTGTACAGTAAATATGTTTTATTTGACTTTTCAGTCAGACCTGGTGACTGTTGGAATATGGGATGTTGGGGAAAGGAGTCCAAGATGACTTCTTGGTTTCAGGCCCACGTGACCAGCCCAACAGCCCTGCCATGAACAGAGCAATACTGGAAATGGAGCAGCCCAGACTTCTGACACCATTGGGCATTTTTCCAGGGACTTTTTTGGCCTCTACCTCCACCACATCCCTGGCTGCTACCATGGATGCTTTGTGAAAACAGTAAGGGAAAATGGGTAGGACCCCCCAAGACCAAGATGAAGAGACACGGCTTGGCCACTTACAGTCCCTCGTCCCTCCTTTCGCCACACCTGTACTTGGGACTCCCAGCATGTTTCCGAGTGGGTCTTATCTTGACCTGCCGTTTTGTAGAACCATCCTCCACGGGAGAGAAGCTCTTGTCAAAACTCATCAGGTTTCTGATCTTCCAGGTGCCCTGGGAAAATCTAACAGGGGGTAAGGAAACCACCCTTTTCCACAATTTAAATAAAATCCCATCTTCATCACCAAAAAAAGAGATACAATACAAAAACTCCCCTTCCAACCTGCCCTTTCCCATCACCACACAAAGGTTTCAAAGCAGTTGTCACTTAAGCTTTGAGATTCTCAAGTCTTCAAAACGGCTGGGCCAGGTACTGGGAGGGCCATCGGGTCTGGCCCCAAGCACTTCCTCTAAAGGGGGTATTTTATATTCAGGATTTGGAGGTTTTGTTTTGCCTTGAAGCTTGTTTCTCTCTGTTTTCCTGGTTATCAGGAGAAAGTCGCTTCTCTTCTCTCTCCTGGGTAACACTTTGAGCTTCGGGACCCTCCCGCTTTCCTCTCCCTCCTCTCCTTCCTCAGCAGAAATCCTTAGCAGACACGTGTGCCTCGCCAGAGAGGCCCAGGGGCCTGCTGTCCCACGACGATGTAAAACCCAGCCTGTCTGGAAATGGATCTGGTCTCTGTCGCTTCCTTTCTCTTGAATTAAATTAAAAAAATCAAAGTGAGAGAGACGCCAAGGGTTAAGAGACAGGCGCAGAGAAGAAAAACAGCTCTTAAATGCTGCTTCCCTCATCCTTGAGAAGGTGGGGGAGACCGGGAAGAACGCTCCTTTGTTAGGGGAAGCTAGGCTGGGAGACTGCTGAGTGAACCCCGCGGGCCTGTCCCCGGGGGAAGAAACACAGGAGATGGTGATGCTCCCTTTAATATTTGGTCCACTTAAACAGGTGCGACTTTTTGGCCGGGTCAGAGAGGCAGCCAACAGTCCCGGGTGGGCGGGGCCGGGATGAGAGAGTGGGCGTGGTCACAGAGGAGTGGGCGGGGTCAGGACAGACGAGTGGGTCACTGGCTGATGCTCCGCACCCGCGTCCCCCGCCCCTTCGTCTTCTGCCCTCCTCTGCCGTGTGGTCAGGGGCATCTACAGGGCAGCCTCACCGAGGCCCCTCTGTGCTGGGGCTTCCCAAGTTGTCCGCTAAGGGGAGGCAACAGCAGGAGATGGAAGGGACCGGGTGGTCCCCTGGGTGGCCGCAGCCCCCTCCCCGCCCCAGCTCTCCCTGCCTTCTGTTGACCTGGTCCCTCCATCATCAGCCCGCCAGTCCTAGAGGTGGTGACCGCTTCCGGCATTTGCTGTTTCCGGGGCCTCATCGCCACACGCTGCTTCCTTTCATCCTGCCTGCCCTTCTGTAAACAGTCCCTCCATTACATTCTTTTCAGCTGAACACTCTGGATTGTGCCATCTGTTTCCTGCCAGGTCCTGGCTGATACTGTCAGCAAACCTTCTTGCCCTTAGGCTTGAAATAAGTTGGTGTCGACTGTGTACCCAGAGTCAGTAGCTAACACCTGTAGCACCTGACTGCTTGTGGGCTGAACTTTTGGCTGTGCACCCCCTGTTCACTCATCTTTTCCCACACTTCCTATTTGGGTCATTATCTGCTGATTACTTTGTTTCCTAGCCCGAGTTTGTGATTTGCAGGAGAGTAGGAATAGGAAAATTGTAGGTAGCTATAGGATACTGTGGTATAGTGTATGACCTTTGGGCAATGATGCAACTTCCTTGTGCCTCAGTTTTCCTCATTCTTAAAATGGGTATAATAATAGCATTGTCTTGTATGGTTTTCATGAGAGTTAGCTAAATTTAAGTGTGGAAGGGCTGATGTTGAATCTGAAACTACAATACTTTGGCCACCTGATGCAAAGAACTGACTCCTTTGAAAAGACCCTGATGTTGGGGAAGATTGAAGGTGGGAGGAGAAGGAGACGACAGAGGATGAGATGGTTAGATGGCATCACTGACACAATGGACATGAGTTCGAGTAAACTCCGGGAGTTGGTGATGGACAGGGAGGCCTGGTGTGCTGCGGTTCATGGGGTCGCAAAGAGTCGGACACGACTGAGTGACTGAACTGAACTGAACTGATGGCACATATGATAGGGCACAGCACAGAGTAAGTGCTCAATAATTGGGAACTATTTTTATTACCTTATTAGAGAAAGGATTTTACTTGGAATTAAATCATGAGGTTTGAATTCCAGTTCTGTTACTGAGTAAGTGGGTGACTTTGGAATGACCGCTTAAACTCCTCAAGTTTCAAGTTTGGAGCATGGGATTCACAATAATTGCCTCACTTGGTGGGAAAGGGTTTTGTGAACTTGAAAGCACTATACAAATATGAGGTAGTCTCACCACATGGTGGTAGAAAATTCCCTTCTGTTATGTGTGGGTCTTTGCTCTGGTTCATGTGTTACCATCTTTCTAGGAGTGTGTCTCAAGAGAAAAATAGGTATTTGTTCCCCATCCAGTACTTGTGGGTACATAGTTTTATCCAGGGCTTCCTAGGAGGTGCTAATGATAAAGAACCCACCTGCCAATGCAAGAGACCTAAGAGATGTGGGTTTGATCCCCACGTTGGGAAGATCCCCTGGAGGAGGGCTGGCAACCCACTCCAGTATTCTTGCCTGGAGAATCCCATGGACAGAGGAGCCTGGTTGGCTATAGTCCATGGGGTCGCAAAGAGTCGGACGTGAGTTATATCTAAGGAAGAGAAGAGAAAGGCAGGGTGATGGTTATGGAGGGAACCTGTAAGGGGTGTGGTGGTGTGTATGGTTGTGTGTGTGTGTGTGTGTGTGTGTGTGTGTGTGTGTGTGTGTGTGTGTGTGTGTGTGTGTCACTCCTGTGGTACTTCTTCTGTTTTTGGAGGAGCCATAGTCTTCAGGAGCCCAGGGCCAGCTCTCCTTGGCTGAGACTGAGGATGTGTCTGGAAACCTGAGTGACTAGGAAGGAAAAGACCCAGAAAAGACATGGAATATTCGGCCATCAGGAGAGAGAGGGTGCAGTCTGGCTGGAACGGAGCAGGCTACAGGGACCACTGCAGGTTCCCCAAGGGTCCAGCCCAGTGGAACCCTGAGACCCCGTGGGAGCCTCAGGTGGTCACATGACACTGGAGTTTGCACTTCCTCTTCTCTGGGCCTGTCTCTACCAACAAGTACTGATTTTGGATGCTGCTTAGCAGATAGACCCTGATGCTGGGAAAGATTGAAGGCAGGAGGAGGAGGGGACGACAGAGGATGAGAGGGTTTGATGGCATCACCTACTCGATGGACATGAGTTTGAGCAAGCTCCGGGAGTTGGTGATGGACAGGGAAGCCTGGCATGCTGTAGTCCATGGGGTTGTAGAGTCAGACACGACTGAGCGATTGAACTGAACTAGCAGATAGATCCTCCCCCCTCCTCCTCAGAGTGGTCCTTTCTTGGTCCCCAGGCATTTCTGGTACAAAAGTGCAGGATCATCACTGTTATTCGTCTGAGGTTATCCCCCGACTCTGGGCCCAGACCAGCCCCATGTAATATGCCCGGTGCTCCTTGCTCTCGGTAGTTTCTGGAAAATCCTACTAGCTCAGCGTCAGCAGAGCCTGCACGGCTCCCCTCTGACCTGCCGCTGCTTGTGGCTTTGCCTGAGGCCCGGCAAACTCCAGAGCTCACAGCCGGCCCTGCTGCCCTGACGCAAACGCTCCCCTGGCAGCAACCCAAAGGCTATTTCTGAGGCTCTCCTGGCATCTGTGTCCTGAGGGCTCGTGTGCCAGCCGTTGAAGGACCCATATTTCTCCGTCTCCAGGCTCTGCTTCCCTCTCCCGTTGTCCTCTTTTTCTGGCAAACCACTCGTCTCTGATTTTGACTTAGTCGCCTGGCAGTGACGGGTGTTTCTCTGCCCGGACTTGGATATTTGTCGACACTGTCAGACCGACCCGCTCCTCCTTTGCAGAGGGGTTTGTTTCTGTTGATTCGGTTGGCAGAGACGCCCGCAGCCACTGGTGCCGCGTCTCCTAGCTTGTCAGGCAGCCCGGTGAGTCTACAATGTTTGGGCTTCTCTGGTGAGGCCTGGGAGACCCATGGTGCCCACGCCCCTCCCAGCAGCCCAGGTAGACTCACCCGGGACCCTGTGACATCTCAGGAGAAGCTTGACTCTCGCCTTGCCCAGCCCACACCTCTCAAAACAGATAAGAACAGGCAGAGGTCTGGAATTCGGGAGTGAAACATCACATCAGGGCACCCGGTTGAAAAGGCTCTTGTTATCGGTCCAGATTTCCCACCAAACAACTTTCCTAAAAACGTGATTTCCACTTTCACTTAGAAACCATTTTGCTGAGTCTTGTCCCTTAAGCCTGCTTGGACCCCATTGATGAATTATTCAAGGAACAGAACAGATGGGAATGTCTTCCTTTCTGTCTGCTTCAACAGGTTATCTGACCTAGTTCTGCCTATACTGAAAAGAATATAATGATTATTTTTGTTTGCAGATTCCAATATACAGTATAAGGTTTCTGAAAATGCCTATTCTTAAAGTATATTTATTATTAGGTGAAAAGGCTGTTATTCTTCAAAAAAAAAAAAGATCAAAGCTCCTAAATGCTTTGTTCTGGCTCTTTTTTTTTTTTTAAACAGATGAAACCACTTAGCATTCCTTAGCTGAAACAGAAAAGTCGTCAGAGGAAGCTGGATGCAAATATTTGCATTTATATACAATTTTAGTAGGAAGTATGTGGCTCAGCTGGTAAAGAATCTGCCAGCAATGCAGAACTGGGTTAGAACCCTGGGTTGGGAAGATCCCCTGGAGAAGTGAAAGGCTACCCACTCCAGTATTCTGGCCTGGAGAATTCCATGGACTGTATAGTCCATGGGGTCGCAGAGAGTCGCACACGACTGAGCGACTTTCACTTCACTTCACTTTATTCTAAACTTTTCCAAAGTGTGAGAACTATAGAAGCATAAGAACGATATTGAATATGTTTCAAATTTTGTAACAGGTATTTACATGATAATGTGGTACATTATCTAGATCTTTAGAAGGTAAATCTCAAAAACCCTCATCAGCTACTGGGCTTTTTCAGTTGCCGGAAACCCTGAATGACATGCTCAGCTGGAGACACAGAATTTTTTTTGACAGCATTCTACCCACCATGTGATATGATGGTCATTTTAATGAACTCCATGTCCTTGAGTCATATCTTAATGAGAACTTGCTGGCTGAATAGGAAAAAGGAAGCTACAGATTAGAGCTGGACAAAAGTACTTAAAGAATTTCATTATTAAAACATTCATCTTCCAAAGAATAAAGGGGGTGTGTGAATTCTCCAGTCATTATTGAGTTGGGACACGGTAGCCTCATGAATATTTCTTTTAAGTGGCTCATGATAGAAAATTTCAGATAATAATGTAATGAAATTCCACTTCTCCAGCACCTAGTTTCGACAGTTATCAATATTTTGCCAATCATATTTCATCTATCCTTCCTAGATTATTTTTTAAATTAAAAAGAAATTGTTTTCGAGAATTTTAAAGTAAACTCCAGTTAATATAAATGCTTGCATGATGATTAATTTTATGTGTCAGTTTAGCTGGGTCACTGTATTAGTCTGCTAGAGCTACCGTAAGAAAATACCAGAGTGGCTTAAACAGCAAAAGTTTATTCTCACAGTTGTGGAGGCTGAGTCCAAGATCAAGGTGCCAGCAACACAGGTTTGATTCTGATCCCTCTTTTCTTGGATTGCAGGCAGCAACCATCTTCCTGTGTGCTCACGTGACCTCTACTCTGTGTGCACTTCATAAGGCCTGTAATCCTATTGATACAGGCTCCACCCTTAATTTAACCTTAGTTACCTCCTACAGTCCCTGTCTCCAAATACAGTTAGTTATGTCAGGGGTTAGAGTTTCAACATATGAATTTGGAGGGTGGAGGATGGAGGACACAGTTCACCTACCTCATAACAGCCACTGTACCCAGAAATTTGGTCAGATGTTATTCCAGATGTTTCTGTGAATGTGTTTTTCTAGACAAGAATAATATTTAAGTCTGCAGACTCAGAATAAAGCAGGTTGCCCTCCATAATGTGGACAGGCCTCATCCAATCAATTGAAGGCTTTAATAGAACAAAAACTGAATTAGAGTTCTTTGTTAAGCCCTGTGTTCTCATTTGGGGCTCAGACTATATCCTCATCTCTTAATAGAATATGATGCATTGAATGGTCAGCTGGATCATTTGACAGTAGTCTTTGTTCCAATTCCTCCTCACCCATTAAGTGTATGGGCATTTGCCTTTCTCTGTGGACCACTTTACAGGGAAGGGAGTACATTGACCAATAGACGTGACTATTTCAATTCTCAAGGCAGTTGCATTACTGACAAAATTATACATAGGCATTTTGATTTATACATCTGTTTTCCATGACTTTGGTCCATGTGAATCAATCCCCAGAATCTGATTGGCAGAATAAAATGAAAGACACTGAATTACTTAATATTCTCTGACCAAACTCTGCACTAACAACCCCACCAAGGTCCTGGCATTGAGGGAAGCCCTGCCTGCAAAGCCTGTCGACCTCTCTTTTCGAAGTAGCATGTTATTTTTGTCCTCTTGGGAAGAAAACCTTTCACCATCAAGAACACTGACTGGAACATCAGCCTTATTTTCTTTGATTCTAATCACTTCAACTTTTTCACCCCCAAAGGGCTCTGCTCTGCGTTCTGTGCCTTGCGTTCTTCAACCTCATTGCAGCATGGTTCCGCCTCAGAGACCCTGCCCTGCTGTTTCTTCAGCCTGGAGCCGTCTACCACCTCAACACACACGAACATAGTTACCTTTTATTCATTTTTCAGATCTCAGCTCAGTTATCATCTTCTTTGGAAAATCGTCCCCCGTCCTTAGATTAGGTGATAACCTTCTGTTATTTGCTCTCATGGCACACAACACCTTTCCTCCCTAACACCTGTCACTGTTGGTAAATTTGTTTGTGTAATTAGTAGATTAGCGTTGAGAGATAAGGCCCACTTCTGTTGTGCTTACCCTCGCATCTTCTGTGCCCATCACTGGCCCAGCACAGCAGTAGGTGCTGATTACCGACATCAGTGACTAAATGAATGACTGACATCTCCCCAGGAGACGACAATTAATCCAGCACACTAGGAATCCAACACACTTGGGTGCATGTGATGGGTAACCTGCTTCATCTAGACTCCTTTCCTCACCTGCAGCTCAGCATTCCTCAGACCTGGACCAAGGCCAGACATCTATTAACATCCTCAGATTCACCAACTGGCTTAACCATGGAGCATAACCCTTCATCCTGGCTTAGTCAGGTGCTGCAGGCTGGTGCTGAGTGTGTTCTTGGGGGTACCCCTCCCCATGCAGTCTTGTATTCACACCATAGTTGTCCTGGTTTCTGACCGACTTCCCTCCTTAAACTCCAGTTTTCTTCTGTGATGAATTCAGTTCATTTCAGTTGCTCAGTCATGTCCGACTCTTTTTGACCCCATGGACTGCAGCATGCCAGGCCTCCCTGTCCATCACCAACTCCCGGAGTTGTCCATTGAGTCGGTGATGCCATCCAGCCACCTCATCCTCTGTTATCCCCTTCTCCTCCTGCCCTCAATATTTCCCAGCATCGGGGTCTTTTCAAAAAAAGCGCTCTGTGATGAGTGCTCTGCCCCAAATGCCAGCCCCCTTGATGCTCTGCTCAGCATCCATATTTCTGTCCCTCTAGGGGACTGGCCCAC
Source organism: Okapia johnstoni (assembly GCA_024291935.2). Lineage (NCBI taxonomy): Eukaryota > Metazoa > Chordata > Mammalia > Artiodactyla > Giraffidae > Okapia > Okapia johnstoni. The sequence continues at coordinate 142,413,271 of CM044306.1, read as the reverse complement.
TCTCACGTGACCGGCCCATTGTCAAATCTGTCACATACTGGCTGTGTGAACATGCCTTGAACATGCCATATCAGCTCTCTGAGCCTTAGTATCCTTAATACTGGGCCAACAGCCAACAGCCTCGTCTTCTAGGGTGCTGGAGGAACTAATTAGAAGAATACAGATAGCAATACTTCCTCACTGAAAGTAAAAAAGAGAACCTTGCAAGTCTGGATTTGGGGAAAGCATCCATAAAAAGGAGACACTTCAGGTGAGATGGGAGGGACAAATAGGAGTTACTCTGAAAGATGTAAGGTGGCAATGATGACAAATTAATTCATTTCAATGAATATTTTGGGGAGAAATTGCTGTTTCTCCAGAATTGGGTTATTAGTTTGGAGAATGCAAAAAAGGCATGATATGTTCCTGACTTTGTGTTGCTGATGGTTATGTTATGGTGACCATATATTCACACAGACCAGTGACTCTCAACCACAGGATTTTGTCCCCTAAGGAGAAAAATCTGGAGACATTTTTGTTTGTCATGCCTGGAGGAAAGAGATGTGCTACTGGATCTAGTGGGTAGAGGTCAAGGGTGCTGACAGACACCCTATACTGAGTTCTTAAACAATGGGCCATAAGGCTGGCTCAGGACACCTAGGGGTGGCTGCAAGAGTGAGATGTGAGATGAATCTTGAGAAATAAGTTGGATTTTAAGAAGTGGAAGTGTCTGTAGCCTCCACTTTGGCACCTAGTGATGTTTATCATTGTGTTTTGGGTAATTGCTTTGGTGGGGTCAAACCAGGCACTCAACACTGTGAAGGTTTGTGGCAATGACTGTTCTGACAGTATAGGCCAGTTAGCAGCACCCTTGACCTTGCTGATCTTGGCAAGAAATTGCTTAAGGAACCTAGGAGGCACTGGCGAGTCCTTTCTCTTACAGTCCTGCCAGAGAGTGAATTCCAAAAGCCCTGGGAAGAAAGACAGCTCTACTCGGAATAATCAAGTTGACAGGAGACAGCCCAGTGGGCCTTGTAGTGTCCTTTGAAAAACTTCAGTTTCCAACTTCATTTGTCTGTTTCTGCCTGTCTTCCGTATGAGGGAGAAGAAAATTTCCAAACTCAGAAACTCTTTTTTTTAAACTTCAAGTCTGCCCCAATTCTTGGTGGGGTTATGGCTGTATGGAAAATGTTTGCTTATTTGCTTAAATTCTTGGGTGTGATATTGGTTTTGTATGGGGATCCTAATATCTCTTGGTTTTGTTTGTTCATGAGATTTTCCAGGCAAGGATACTGGAGTGGGTTGCCATTTCCTACTCCTACTTCCTACTAACAGAAGCAGAAGATATTAAGAAGAGTTGGCAAGAATACACAGAAGAACTGTACAAAAAAGATCTTCACAACCCAGATAATCACGATTGTGTGATCACTCACCTAGAACCAGACATCCTGGAATGTGAAGTCAAGTGGGCCTTAGGAAGCATCACTACGAACAAAGCTAGTGGATGGAGGTGATGGAATTCCATTTGAGCTATTTCAAATCCTAAAAGATGATGCTGTGAAAGTGTTGCAATCAATAGGCCAGCAAATTTGGAAAACTCAGCAGTGGCCACAGGACTGGAAAAGGTCAGTTTTCATTCCAATCCCAAAGAAAGGCAATGCCAAAGAATGCTCAAACTACCACACAATTGCACTCATCTCACACGCTAGTAAAGTAATGCCCAAAATTCTCCAAGCCAGGCTTCAGCAATACGTGAACCGTGAACTTCCAGATGTTCAAGCCGGTTTTAGAAAAGGCGGAGGAACCAGAGATCAAATTGCCACCATCTGCTGGATCATCAAAAAAACAAGAGAGTTCCAGAAAAACATCAATTTCTGCTTTATTGACTATGCCAAAGCCTTTGACTGTGTGGATCACAATAAACTGTAGAAAATTCTGAAAGAGATGGGACTACCAGACCATCTGACCTGCCTCTTGAGATATGTGTATGCAGGTCAGGAAGCAACAGTTAGAACTGGACATGGAACAACAGACTGGTTCCAAATAAGAAAAGGAGTACGTCGAGGCTGTATATTGTCACCCTGCTTATTTAACTTATATGCAGAGTACACCATGAGAAATGCTGGGCTGGAAGAAGCACAAGCTGGAATCAAGATTGCTGGGAGAAATATCAATAACCTCGGATATGCAGATGACACCACCCTTATGGCAGAAAGCGAAGAAGAACTAAAGAGCCTGTTGATAAAAGTGAAAGAGGAGAGTGAAAAAGTTGGCTTAAAGCTCAACATTCAGAAAACTAAGATCATGGCCTCTGGTCCCATCACTTCATGGCAAATAGATGGGGAAACAGTGGAAACAGTGTCAGACTTTATGTTTTTGGGCTCCAAAATCACTGCAGATGGTGATTGCAGCCATGAAATTAAAAGATGCTTACTTCTTGGAAAGAAAGTTATGACCCACCTAGATAGCATATTAAAAAGCAGAGACATTACTTTGTCCACAAAGGTCTGTCTAGTCAAGGCTATGTTTTTTCCGTAGTCATGTATAGATGTGAGAGTTGGACTATAAAGAAAGCTGAGTGCAGAAGAATTGATGCTTTTGAAGTGTGGTGTTGGAGAAGACTCTTGAGAGTCCCTTGGACTGCAAGGAGATCCAACCAGTCCATCCTAAAGGAGACCAGTACTGGGTGTTCATTACAAGGACTGATGTTGAAGCTGAAACTCCAATACTTTGGCCACATGATTCGAAGAGCTGACTCATTTGAAAAGACCCTGATGCTGGGAAAGATTGAAGGCAGGAGGAGAAGCGGACGACAGAGGATGAGAGGGTTAAATGGCATCACCGACTCAATGGACAACTCTGGGAGTTGGTGATGGACAGGGAGCCCTGGCATGCTGTGGTTCATAGGGCCACAAAGAGTTGGACATGACTGAGTGACTGAACTGGATTGAACTCCAAGGGATCTTCCCACCTGAGAGGTGGAACCCACGTCTCCTGTGTCTCCTGCCTTGCAGGCAGGTTCTTTACCCGCTGAGCATTCGGGGAAGCCCATTTTATTGAAAACCCGAAGTCAATATCAGGTCAGAAGCTGGCCAGCCCAGCTGTGGATGATTTTGAGTGAGCAGCTGGAATTACTTTTCAGATATTTTGGCAACAGGGAAATCCCAAATGTATTTTGCCCCAAGCACTTTTACACTTCTTTAAAAAAATATTTGTAGTGTAGAAATAAATTTAATCTCTGAACCCTTAATTACTTTAAACTTGACTCATTCAAATAGTGTTTATATTTAAAAAGATGTTTCGTTCCAAGAAACCTGTAAGACATTAAAAATCCTACCCACTCTACTTTCTGTTGCCAGAAATAGAAAAAGAGTGACTGCCAAGAATAAATGAAACTTCACAACCACTTCGTAAAACTGTTTGGCATTACTTCACAAAATCAAACTTTCATATAACCTATGACCCAGCAATTTATTCTTAGGTATATACCTAACAGAAATCCCTGCAGGATATGCATTAAAAAGACATGTACCAGAGTGTTCAGATGAGCATAATTTCTAACAACTCCAAATTGTAAGCAGACCCAAATATCCATGAATAGTAGCATGAGCAGATAAATTGTTGTATAGTCATTTAATGGAATATTACACAGCAATCAAATGAATGAACTACAGCTTTGCATAACACTCTGGGTGACTCTCCAAGACAACATATTTAATACAGGAAGTCATACAAAAAAATACACTTTATATTATTCCATTTATATAAAAAATTTAAACTAACAAAACTAATCTTTGTTAGAGGTGAACTGTGGTTAGCTTTGGGGGGTGGGGGAGTGGTGATGGTGATAGAGAGGGTTAGAGGGGCCTTTCTGGGGTGCTGGTAACATTCTACTTATCAACCTGGCAGGTGTTACATAGACAAGAGCACCTTGGCATAGTGCACTACCCACGTTTGATTAATGAACTTTTTAATAAATAAGTTTTTTTAAGTAAAAAATGCATTCTAAATCTTGTAAGTTTTAATATTTTAGGAACACAATCTAAATCTCAGAAAATATATTCTTTTCCCCCAAATCTTATTCCCATTGCTTTACCTGATTAGAAGGTAGTCTCCATTATAAGTAACTAAAGAGCCTCTTGATGCAAGTGAAAGAGAAGAGTGAAAAAGCTGGCTTAAAACTCAACATTCAAAAAACTAAGATCATGGCATCTGTTCCCATCACTTCATGGCAAATAGATGGAGAAACAATGAAAACAGTGAATATGAGGCAACAGTATCATCATGTTAGAAGCCTTGGGACGAGTATGAACAGTGGTTGTGTTCCCCAGAGAAATCAGCTGCTTCCATGCATCCCCTCTTCACGTTTTACTATGAGAAAAAATTGGGTCGTGTGCATTTTCTTACTGAACTTTTTTGTTAAATAAACTTTTGAAATAGTCAAAAAAAAAATATAGAATCTGTCTTGCAGTGCAGGGGATATGGGTTTGATCCCTGGTCCGGAAAGATCCCACATGCCTCGGAGCAACTAAGCCCATGTGCCACAACTACTAAGCCCATGAGTTGCAAGTACTGAAGACTGAACACCTAGGGCCCGTGCTCCGCAACAAGAGAAGCCACCACAATGGGAAGCTGGTGCACCACAGCTAGAGAGTAGCCCCCGCTGGCCGCAAGTAGAGAGAAAACCCTTGTGCACAGCAACGAAGACCCAGTGCAGCCGTAATCAATAGATAATATTTTTAAGAAAAGAAAAAGTCCCACACTCATATCGCTACTGAGAGTCCTAAATAAACACTGGGGTTTCTATTTGACAGCTTATCTGTCTCCATTCTTGAGTGTGTTTTCTCGCCAGGGTTGGACAGGTCCTAAGAGGCTTCAGCAGCTCCTCTGAACTATTCTACCAGTTCTCTTTACAACATTCAACAAAAATGTGACCTCATTTATATTTCTGCACTACAAGCAAGAAGAGGCAGGTTACCTGCTCGGCACTCAGCCCAGGCAGAGTCCTTTGCAAGTGGAGAATAACTGAAAATAAGAGTTATCCACGGAAGGAAGAAATCCTGAGCAGGTGAACGCCAACTCATTAACAATGAAACTGGCGCCTCTACTTCCGGAGCCTCTTGAGTAACAGGGTAATGCCACCACTGGGCAGGCCCTTGCCTCCAGTCTAGGTGTTCAGTGGTCACTGGTTGACGAATCCCGCAGAGGTGGGTCCTGGTAACTGACACTGATGTCACCCTCGAGTCCTGGAGCGTCCCATGACTTTCAGGAATGCAGGTCTTATTTCATAAAGGAGCCAGAGTTTGGTTAACAATTCTGGGTATCGTCTCAAAATATTTGAAATTAAAATATGTGGCTCCCAAGAAAAGAGGAAATTCTGTCCATATAAGGTGAAATAGGACCTGAGGACCACACACATATATATGGCTTCCCTGGTGGCTTCTCTGGTGGCTCACATGGTAAAGAATTCGCCTGCGGTTCAGGAGACCTGGGTTTGATTCCTAGGTGGGGAAGATCCCCTGGAGAAGGAAATGGCAACCTGCTCCAATATTCTTACCTGGAGAATTCCATGGACAGAGGAGCCTGGTGGGCTATAGTCCGTGGAATCGCAAAGAAACAGACATGACTGAGCAAATAACACTTTCACTTTCATATACATGTTAATGGTATTCTTGGATTGATCCCTTGATCACTATGTAGTGTCCTTCCTTGTCTCTTGTAATAGTCTTTATTTCAAAGTCTATTTTGTCTGTTATGAATATTGCTACTCGAGCTTTCTTGTGATTTCTGAAACAACAGGATTGGTTTGTGCCCATGATATACTAGATATTAAATAATTCTGCTATCATCCCCGGGTGAGTGAATGGCCTTGGTTTCTCTCTACTCCCAGTGTGCTTGAGTTGCATGATATGTCCTTTCCGCCATGGTTGTCCCAGGCCACGCTTTGTCCCTGTTTCTCTCTACCCAAGAACAAGCCTTGGGTCTCCCAGCCATTTGAACCATATAACTACAGGGCCAGAGTCTACATGATGGTATCTCTGCCCAGATATGCACGGTTCAAGGGCTTGATTTTCGGGTTCTGTGCTCAGTCGCTAAGTTGTATTCAATTCTTTGTGACCCCATGGACTGTAGCCCAGCAGGCTCATCTGCTCATGAGATTTTCCTGGCAAGAATACTGGAGTGGGTTGCCATTTTCTTCTCCATGTTGCCTGTAGCTCAGCTGGTAAAGAATCTGCCTGCAATGCAGGTTCGATTCCTGGGTTGGGAAGATACCCTGGAGAAGGGATAGGTTACCTACTCCAGTGTTCTTGGGCTTCCCCACTCCAGTAGAATTGCCTGGAGAATTCCATGGACAGAGGAGCCTGGCAGGCTACATACAGTCCATTCGGTCGCAAAGAGTCAGACACCACTGAGCAACTTTCAGTTTCTTTGATTAATGAATAGGAGAGAGAGGGATGTCCCTGGTGGTCCAATGGTTAAGACTCCAGGCTTCCAAATCAGGGGGTGTGAGTTTGATCCCCGGTCAGGGAACTAAGATCCCACATGTTGAGTGATGCAAACAAAAAGTAAAAATTTTAAAAATTAAATAAATAGGAGAGACTTATTTAAAATGGTGCATATATTGTTTTATGTGCTAACCCTTTAAACCAGAAACTGTTCCTAAAATTTGAGTTGCAAAGGTTACATCATTCTTTTCCCAATAGTATTTACTTTCTGCCAGACTGTTACAAGGGTTATTTTTCTGGTGTGCTAATCTGCATATGTAAGCAGTGTGTTAATGATTTGGGATGATAAATAGTTTTCCTATGAACTTATTGATCTGTCCGGATAAAAGCAACCTGCATTCTTTCTGTTTATTTATGGAGCAATTACACCACCTGCCCCCCATGCCTTCTCATGTTGACCCAGAGAGCAGGAAGTTACACAGAAGGGCATTATTCCAGAGAAATCACGGGTGTGAAGAAGCAAAGGACCCTGAGGGTTTTCACACTATAAGAAGAAAAGTTCTGCATTTTCCCCTTAACCTTGTGATGCCTAGGCCCTTGGGCATTACTTGAAAGCCATTCCTACCCTTTAAAGCCATTCCCACCCTCCAAGAGACACAGATTTGTTGTTGGTGTTTTAAAGGGTACCTGAGCTTCTCTTGTCGTGGTGAGAGAAAAAAGTAAGAAATCTTTGTCTAATCACCTAATTGAGTCAACTATGCTTTTTGGTGTTTCAGAGCATTTGTAACTAATTATACACATTTAGTCACTTTCAGTCACTTTTCAGGCTTCTTCCCTCAATGAGTTCACTTACTCAGAGTTGGACCTGGAGATGAAAGAAATTTCTGAGCATGTGGCCAGATGTGTTAGGTTGTTGAAATGTTTACATATTTTTCTTTTCTTTGTATTTTCCTTACATTTAAAATAGACAGTAGAAAGGAGCAGATTTCCTTTCACTTCATAAGTGATGTCTTCTTAAAACCATGTAGTTGAGTGCACAACAATCTGAATGTATTTAACTCCATTGAATTGTATACTTAATGATAGAAATGGAAAATTTTATGTATATTTTATCCCAATGAAGATTAAAAAATATATATTTTCAGTACTACTATATATGCAATATTGTTTTGGCTTTTAAACATAACATTGTGCTAGAATCGTTTTTTCCATGCCACTATATAAGAACATTTTACTATCTATGTGGTTAATCTATTCTCTCACCAAAAATTTCTTATGTATCAGTGAGGTACCAAGTACTGTTTCAGGTCATGAAAATATAGCAATAGATGAGACCAACAGGAGCCCTGGACCCAAAGAGTTTATATTCCAGGCAGGAGAGTCACGTAGTGGTCAAGAAAGCAAACTCCAGAAGACTGTGTATGTGGCTGGAAGGAATTAAGCACAACAGTGTTGGAAAGCGGGCTTCCCCAAAGGCTCGGTGGTAAAGAATTCACCTGCAGTTCAGGAGACACAGGAGATGCAGGTTCGATCCCTGGTTCAGGAAAATCCCCTGGAGGAGGAAATGGCACCCCACTCCAGTATTCTTGCCTGGGAAATCCTATGAACAGAGGAGCCTGGTGGGCTACTGTCCATGGGGCCGCAAAGAGTCGGATGCAACTGAGCAAGGCTTTCCTTTTCTTTCTCTGATTACTTAACAGATCAGAGGTGTCAAGAGTGGGAGGTTTGGGCCTTCCTGGTGCTATTGTTAGTAGCTAAGTAGTGTCTGACTCTTTTGCGACCCCACAGACTGTAGCTCGCCAGGCTCCTCTGTCCATGGGATTTCCCAGGCAAGAATACTGGAGTGGGTTGCTATTTCCTTCTCCAGGGGATCTTCCCAATCCAGGGATCAAACCCACATCTCCTGCTTTGCAGGTGGATTCTTTACCGCTGCGTCACCTGGTCCTGGTGACCCAGTGGTAAAGAATCCACCTGACATTTCAGGAGACACGGGTTTGATCCCTGATCCAGGAGGATCCCACAGGCCTCAGGGCAACTGGACTGGTGCGTCACAACTATTGAGCCTGTGCTCTAGAGCCCAGGAACCACCACTACTGAGCCCCTGCGCCCTAGAGCCCGAGCTCTGCAATAAGAGAAGCCATGTGCACTGCAACTAACAAGGAGCCCCTGCTTGCCGCAACTAGAGAAAAGCCCTGGCAGCAATGAAGACCCAGCACGGCCAAAGAGAAATACAAATGAATAAAAAAATTATTTTTTAAAAAAGAGGGGGAGAGTCAGTCCTGTTAGGAGGGGACTGTGGGCATCCTGGGGTGCACAGTCCTGTCCCTGCCCTGTTCCCCAGGAGCAGCAGTGCCACTGGGCACCGCCTCTCTCCTGGCCTGGATGGCAGCGCTAGCAAAGCCCTTCTCCAGGGGGTCACTGGCTCTCTTTCAGGGGAACAGAAGAAAGACATCGCCATCTTCTCTAGAGGCCCAGGGGCACCGTTGTCAGGGCAAAATAGAGACTGTTGTATTTAACCGTAGTTACAGCCCACCCAGGCTTAGAGGTTCCAATGCTATGATTTTAGAATCAGGGGATTTTAGTCAAATGCTCGCCTTTATGACCACACTTGGGCAAATTAATTTTTTATACAGCGGTTTCTTTATTTGTAATAATGGGGATAATTTTACTTATCTGAAAAAGCTCTGAGGCATAAATGCATACAGCATGCTTAGCCTACGCCTCATATATAACAAACACCCAGTAAATGGTAGCTATTAACAATAACAATAGGACTTCCCTGGTGGTCCAGTGGCTAAGATTCTCTGCTTCCAAAGCAGGAGGCCTGGATTTGATCCCTGGTCAGGGCATTAGATCCCACCTGCTGCAGTTAAGACCTGGCACAGCCAAATAAATAAAAATAAATATTTAAAACATCAACAATCCTCCCTCCCCTGAACTGAAAGTATAATGATGAATAGGCATTTTAAAAGAGTTTACTAATGAAAATAAGTTTGGGAATAACTTTGAGCATGATACATATTAGAGCTGTTCTGAATTGCTCTAGAATTGTTGGCAGTCATAACTATGCTAGTTTTTCAACTTGGCAAAGCTCTGTTTCCACAAAGTGCAAAAGGATTTCATTCCACAAATACTAAGATTCATAAGGATATTGAATATTTATGGATAACTCAGCTAAAAATAACCAAAGCCTGTTTCTACTTTGTATCAAAGAAATAAACGGATTTAAATAGCAAGACTTTCTCTTTTTCATCAAGATATTTCCAAAATTGTGGAAGTAAATAAGCCAAATTATTTACAGGAGATATGTAAGGGTAAAGAGATTAAGGTGGAAGTCATCCTGTTTTCTGAAATTTCTGTAGTGTGTGTAAGTGACTTTTATAATGAAAACTATTTAAAATTATCATTAAAACTAAACTAATATGAGAAAAATTCCATTTCATAATCATACAAGGGCTGTGAATAAAAAATAAATCCTTTCTATTTTTATTTCTAAAAGAAGGTTTAGGATGCTCTGTTTGGAGTCATATGACAATTATCTGAAATTAAAATGGGCCTCAAATCTTCACCCAAATGCAAACAGTAGAGGTTGGCAGCTAATCCACGGATTGAGGGGAAAGAAATTTCTAGGCCTATTTTCAGAACTATTTTAAAATGTCAGGTTGTGTTGGGATTCAGGATCGAGGTGAGAGAGGATTTTGCGAGCAGATGTGGAATAGCCAGAAGATGTGTTGGAGGGTATCATGGGTACAAGCACGATGGTGGTTCAAAGGTCAAAGGTCTGTGTTATCAGGAGCTGAGAATCGATGTGTGATCCTCTCAGCTCAGTACTGATCAAGAAAGACCTGCCAAGCTGGTGAGAAACAAACATCCACCCAGCTTCTCCACTCTCCCAGTAAGTTGCCCCAACTGCTTCTCACTTACTTCCGCATCCAGTTAGCAAGGAGTCCCTGGAGATTTCTTTCCCTAAGGAAATGGTAACCCGCTGCAGTATTCTTGCCCGGGAAATCACATGGACAGAAGAGCCTGGCAGGCTGCAGTCCATGGGGTCGCAAAAGAGTCAGACACGACTTAGTGACTAAACAACAGTCGCACAAAGCGCCCGGTTTTATCACAGGCACCTGTGCCTGTATCTCCGGTCCCCTGCCTGCTGCGTTCATTCAATCTCCTTCCTTCACTCTCTGAAGACTGCAGTGGTCTCCTTGCAGGGCTGTGATGAGTACAATGTACCCTCCACTACAGAGCCTTGAGCAACAGTTCTCAAATGCAATCTGACTGAGCACTCTCTGCTCGAAGTCTTTCAGTGGTCCCCCATCACATCTTGGCCTCCTCCACACACCCTCCCACATTGAGTTGGCTCGTTTTCCGCCTCCCTCTGTCTGGAATCGCCTCCCCTCTTTCTTCTAGCTAACTCCAGCGAGTCTTTCAAAGCCTGGGTCCAGCCCACTCCCCTCTCTGCAAGTCTTCCAAGGCTTCCCAATCTGATTTCAAAGCCCTTCTCTGCTCCTGAGTTATCCTCTGCAGGTCCCTACCTTGGCCTGGGTGGCTGTATTGCCATGTGATCCATGTTCCCAATCAACAGGCCACCAGGGCAGGAGCATCACGGTCCTCAGCCTTACTTCTCCAGGGCCTGAACCATTCTTGCACATGGCACTTGGCACAGTTCTAAAGGGTTTATAAATATGAACTTACGCAATCCTCATAATAGTACATGGTTATTAGAAGAACCATGTGTAAACATTTGTCCAACAAATATATATTGTCCAGCAGGGGCCAGATACAAATTTTAGGCACTGGGGGATTCAGCAGTGACCAAGACATACAAGCTTCTAATCTCAGTGAGTTTAACAGTCTATTGAGACAAATGGATGATAAACAGATAAACAGGGATCTAATACAATGCGAGGTGGTAAGAGGAGCTATAAAGTAAAATAAAGCCAGACAAAGGGATGAAATGTGACAGAGGTCACCTTAGATAGGATGGTCAGGCAAGGCGAATGAGGAGGGGACATCTGAGTAGAGGCCTGGGTAAAGTCAGTGAGTGGGCCACACGGATACGTGGGGAGTGAGGGTGCGAGTGGGCAGAGGAACGGTGAGTTCAAAGGCCTCGGGGAAGAGGACAGGCTGTCTGTGGAGTACATGGTGAGGCAGCCAGTGTGCTAGGGTGTAGGGTGTGGGGCAGAAATTGCGAGGAGACAGACGAGGCAGGGGTGGGGTGGGTGAGTCCAGTAGAACTTATCAGGCCATCCTGAGGCCATGGGAGATGTTAAGCCTGGTGGGATACGATCTGACTTATCTTTCAAAAGGTGACTCTGGCTGAGAAGTGGAGCATACAATGAGGAGCGAGAGTGGAAGCAGGTAGAGCATTGAGGAGGCAGATGACATGGTCCAGGTAGCGATGAGGAGGAGGAATCAGGTTCCCCACGATGACAGAGGTGCGGTCAGACTCTGAAAGTGCTATGCAAGAAGGGCAGACAGGATGTGCTGGTGCTTGGCTATAGAGCATGTAAAGAGAGGAGTCCTAAATGGTTCCAAGGCTTTTGGCCAACTGGTGGGCTGGCAGTGCCATAATTGAAGGATAATTGAAGAAGCAATAGTTTGGGAGGTGGGTTGGAAACTAAGCCTTCCGTTTTAGACCGTAAGCTTGAGTTGCTGCCAGGATTCAGTTTTATCTTCTGTGAAATGGGGGTCGTGTTTATTTTACACGTTTCTTATGAGAATCAAATGTGATCATTTTCTTTTCATATCATGTAGATGGAAGGTTTATTTTTATTCACACTGCAGCTAGGGATAGACTTCCCTTTAAAAGAACAGAATCACAACTCTTTTTTATTGGCTAGATGTTGCTGCTCATATACAACCATCTCTCACATCACATCAAGGAATGATGTTGATAAAAGACCCACTCTCCACATTCATTTAACATTTATGTAGTGCTTATTATGTGCCAGCGGAGAAGGCAATGGCACCCCACTACAGTACTCTGGCCTGGAAAATCCCATGGACGGAGGAGCCTGGTAGGCTGCAGTCCATGGGGTCGCCAAGAGTCGGACACGACTGAGCGGCTTCACTTTCACTTTTCACTTTCATACATTGAAGAAGGAAATGGCAACCCACCCCAGTGTTCTTGCCTGGAGAATCCCAGGGACAGGGGAGCCTGGTGGGCTGCCGTCTATGGGGTCACATAGACGGGTCGCAAAGAGTCGGACACGACTGAAGCAACTTAGCAGCAGCAGCAGCAGCATTATGTGCCAGGCAAAATTCTAAGGACTTTACAAAACTAGCTCATAAATCCCTAGCAGTCTATACCATGACTACTCCCAGTTTAGAGATGAATCTGGCCCAGAGAGGTGAAGTCATTTGCTTCAGAGCTAGTTAATAGCACAGCCAGGCACCAACCCCGGGTGTTCCAGTTCTGTTTCCAGCCCAGCGTCCCCTGTTCCCCGTGAGCGGTGCCATCTTTGACAAGCGGCCTGGCCTTTGGGTACTGAGCTGCCAGGTCACTCTGTCTCCTATCTAACCTCAGTGCCTGCCCCCCTGCCCCCTGTGGGCATTCCTGCCTCGGTTCTTAGAAAACCTCTGCTCTCAAGAAGCCTGACAGTATTGATGGCCACACCGCTTTCTTCTCAGCCGCCCCAGCCCTGTGTCCTGCGAGCATTTCTTCTAAAGCCCTGAGGTCAGCCTCCTTCCGGCATTGTTACAAGCTTTTTTTTTTTTTTTTTTTTTTTGGTATCCTGCTCTCTCCACGGCGCCCGGCCTCATTGCCAGTTGTTACAAGCTGTTTTTAAAGCTTCCGAGTATTATGCTTTTCACTCGTGCGTTCAGGCGGACCTTGTGCCACGTTGAGTGCCCGACCAGACTTTGAACTAGAGGCCAGGTCCCATGCCTTTCAGCTTGAGTCAACCCTTCCAGCACCAGGCAGGCGCAAAGCGGGCATTCAGTGAGCATTCGTTCATTCATTTACCAAACGTTTATTGAGCGCTTACTAAGAGCCAGGGAGGCCGAGTGATGGGTACCCAGGATAGCGCAGGAAACCATACGCTCACAGGGTCCCCACCGCCACTGGGGCCCGGGGCCAGCCTCGGCCTGCCCGCCATGGCTCTTCCACGAGGGCTCAGGGAGGCACCTGAGGGTTGAGGCGGGGGGACAAGCGAGTGGAGGGCCTGGAAAGCGATGGCGAAGAAGCCAAAGCGCGAGGCGAGAGGCTGGCGAGGCCTCTGGCCGAGCGACCCCCTCTGTCTCCAAACCCAGACGCGCCACACACGTGCCGCAACTGTTTCAGGGACCCCTTTCTTCACGGCGGGCCGCCGGCCCCCCGGGGAAGCAGAACTTATCAAGACGAGACTGTCTGGGAGGCAGGTGGCTGGACCTTGCGTGCGCGGCCCGGAGAGGGTGGCGCACGATCGGAGGTCCTCTTGGAGAGGAGAACGCCCCCGGCTCGCCGCCCAAGCTCCGGAGCCGGGATTCCAACCGCAGGCCTGTGGTTTACCTGTTGTGCAACCTTGCGCGAGTCCTTGATTCTTCCCAGGACTCAGTTACATCATCGGTTTTATGGGTTTCCTATAACCTTAGGGTTGGTGTGGGGAGTAAGGGAGGATGCGAGGAGAGCTTGTCCAGCGTGGTTCCCGGAGGGGAGGTGGTAATGACTCGCCGCTCACACCTGCCGCTTCCTCTGGCCTCCCCCCGGGGCCCCGGCGCCTCTGCTCGCTTCCAAGGCACCGACGACTCGCCTGATGGGGCGCGCCCCGCCTCGATACACTTATTTTGGCTTGTTCAGGGTGGGGTTTGGGAAGAGGCGAGGATCTGATGAAGGAGGTGGCGGAGGGCGAAGAAAGGGGAGATGAGCCAGGCTGGAGGCGAGCTAGGCGGGGCCGGGGAGGAGCCTAGCGGGTGCGGGTCCAGGCGCAGAGCGCACCGGGGCCCCGGCGGCGCGGGGGCGGGGGCGGCGCGCAGCGACCAATGGCGAGCGGCGCTGCGGCGGGGGCGGGGCAGGCACCCCGGGGCCCCGCCTCCCCCGGCAGCTGACAGCCAAACTCACCAACTCCGCCCTCGCGCCCGCGGGAGCCCGGAGCCCGGAGCCCGGAGCCCGGCCCCGGCCGCCCGGCGAGCGAACATGGCAGCAGCGTGAGAAGGCTGGCGCCGGGTCGTGGCCGCCGCCGCTCTGCCGCTCCGCATCCGCGCCCGGCGTCCTCCAAGCCTCCTGCTTAGCTGGCCTCCGGGTGGCCGCCGGTTTATTTCCTTTGGAGCGGCAGGCGGCGAGGACTGGGACCCCCACCCCCCGCGCAGCCTGGCTGGTCCGGTCAACGCTTGTGCGTGCGACTCGCCGGCTGCGGTAAACGACGCGCGCGGGGGAGAGAGCCGGTCCCGGCTTCGGCGGCGCGGGCGCGCGGGGATGAGCCGGCCATGGAGCGGCCTCGGCGGGGCGCACACAGCAGGCCCGCGCTGCCGCGGGGCAGCCGCCTGAGCCCGGGCTCTGCGGGGCTTCGGGGCCTCGGGCGCCCCGGCGGGGCTCCTGCCGCTGCCTCCGGGAAGGAAGGGAGCCTCGCGTGGCGGACACTGCAGCGGTCACCGTGCTGAGACACCCGAGCCCGCTCCTCCTGCAGCTCGGTGCGTTCTTGGGCACCCGGGCGCCCTGCCCGGCGCACGGTGGCTGGCGCACCGCGGCGAGCCGGGTGCCAGACTGTCTAGAGGGGTGTGTGTGTGTGTGCGCGCGTGTTCGAGTGGAGATCCCAAGCTAACGCCGAAACAGGCGGATCGGAGCAGCCATGCTTCCCGGGGTAGGCGTGTTCGGCACTAGCCTCACGGCCCGTGTCATCATCCCGCTGCTGAAAGACGAGGGCTTCGCGGTGAAGGCGCTGTGGGGCCGCACGCAGGAGGAAGCGGAGGAGCTGGCCAAGGAGATGAGCGTCCCCTTCTACACCAGCCGCATTGACGAAGTGCTGCTGCATCAGGACGTGGACTTGGTGTGCATCAACCTGCCGCCGCCCCTCACCAGGCAGATCGCCGTCAAGACTCTGGGTGAGCGACCCCTCTCCACCTCCCCCCAGCGCCTTCTCGCCTTCCCTCCCCCGCTGCTTTTCTCCCCCTCGCCCACTCTTCATCCCGGAAGCTTATATGGCACCTACGGCGCCCCCGGGGACCCGAGATCCCACATCCCACTCGGAGCTCTCTCCCTCATCCCTGGCCTTCCCCACACCTACGCTTCCCTCCTCCCTTCTAACACCACTCGGGTGCGCTTTCCCACGTGTGCGGCGCTGAGGCTGGAGGAGGCGCGGGTTCCGGGGAAGTAGATCAGGCGGAGGAAATGCTTAGGACTGGGGATGAGCCGCTCGCAGGAAGACAAAACTAAGTCGCCAGCTGTGTGTGTAGCGCCCGAGTGTGTGTGTGTATGTTCGTGCGCGCCTGCGAGAGGCGGGTGCGCGCCCAGAAACGCCTGAATAAAGGGCCGCACACGTGTCTCGGGTTTTCCTGCGGGAGATAGATTACCTGACTGTCAGCAGCTGTGGCGCCCTGCTAGGATAGTTTCTTTCTGCGGCGTTGTTTAGAGGGAGATGTGACAATCAGAGAATTATTTCCTCTTTGCTAGGCTGGTGGGAGTGGTGGGATGGGGGGTGGGGCGTATCTTTTAGGACGTCTGGGAGTTACTTGATAAAACCAGAAAGACTTAACTTTTAGGGGCTGCTGCTCAATAACTGACTTCCGCGCAGTTTTGGAGTGGGATCTTAGTCATTTAGGGCTTCCCAGGTGGCTCAGTGGTAAAGAATTCGCCTTCTAATGCAGGAGACCTGGGTTCGATGGAGGAGGAAATGGCACCCCACTCCAGTATTCTTGTCTGGAAAATCCTTTGGACAGAGGAACCTGGTAGGATGCAGTCCAGTTCAGTTCAGTTCAGTTGCTCAGTCGTGTCTGACTCTGCGACCCCATGGACCGCAGCACACCAGGCCTCCCTGTCCATCACCAACTCCCCGAGCTTGCTCAAACTCATGTCCATCCAGTCGGTGATGCCATCCAACCATCTCATCCTCTGTTGTCCTCTTCTCCTCCCACCTTCAATCTTTCCCAGCATCAGGGTCTTTTCCAATGAGTCAGTTCTTTGCATCAGGTGGCCAAGTCCACGGGATGGCAAAAGAGTCGGACACGACTTAGCGACTCAACAGTAACAGCTTAGTAATTTAGGGATGAACGCAGTAGTTCCAGAGGCTCCACACTGCCAGTGTCACATGGAAACATGCAATGGTCCCTTCTTAACTCCTGGCAAGAATAGTTCCCGGGCCTGGTGACAGGCAGGTTGGGGATGAGCTCAACAGCCATCACTGTCCTTTTCCCCCACCTAATCCAGGTAGACTGGACCATCTCCGAGCAGAGTATCAGAGTCCCTGCCATGCCCAGGGGAAGAAGTGCACGTTTTGTTGTCTCTCAGCAGTTCTGATATGAACCTGGATTGCTGCTCACTCCTTTGTTGTTGTTCAATACAGTCCGACTGTGTGCTCGCTCCTTAGGGCCTGAGAAAATGTCATTGCTCACCCTTGAAAGTTGGAATTTTTGTTGGCCAGGAAAAGAGACACACCTTAGGGCCCAGGACACCACGTTAGGGAAGACTTGGAGGAGCAGCCCTGGGAGGAGCCGAGACAGCATCCAGAGACCAATGGGAATTTATGCAATCTTGTAAAGAATGTTTTATTTTTAAAAACAGGCATGGATTTAGGGTTGGTGACGTGTAATATATTTTAATTCTATCTTTCCAGAACTATGATCAGATGTAGTACACGCTCTCCCTAGAAAACCACTTTTATCAGGCCATTCTGTTGTTGACTCAGATGGTACATCTGATAGGATATCTAAGGAGGCTGTCCACGGCTGTCAGTTTTCATGTAAATTTTGTTAAGCTTCTGACCTTTGTTGCCTGGTTTCTTTGGTTTTGAATGGAATGTCATTGGGTTCTGGCCAATATTTCTTTTCTGTTTGATCTAATATATATGTTGGGTAGTTAACCTCTGTGTTCACGATGGAGCTGTGCGTATTCAATAGATGATAGCTGTCTTAATAGCAAAAATGTATAAGGGCAGTGCGTATAAAGCAGGTCCATCTTGAGCCCCCTCTCTGCTCAAGGGCTTATGACAGATTGCATCAGAAAGACTTTGTTGTAACACGGTGCCCCTGCTCCCCCTCCCACCCCATGGCAGCTCAGCCCTGAAGGTCAGGCCCCCAGAGCAGCTGCAGAGCATGGCTCCTGGAGGGTGGCAGTTTGGGGAACAGGGATGTTCTGGTTTTCTGGCTTTAAGAGAAGTGGCACAAATGATGCGTTTCTGGATAGTTCTTCTGTCCTTATTTTTAAAAATCCCTGTGATTTTTTTTTTCCTTGACAACTCAGAGATGGGTTACCTTTTCAAAACCAAGTGGCAAAGGCGAAAGAAATAGACTTGGTTTAACCATCATGCTTAAGGAATAGGGGTTTGTTCATATTTTCATGGTAAGTCGTGGCCATTTAAATTTTTTAAAATTCCTGATTTCACAGGTAATCAGACCACCTGCTTTTGATTGTAGGCAATGTGGAGGCTCTGGATTTAGAGATGGTTGGACTTGGGCTCATTTGAGGCTTCATCTTCACTGGAAAATCAATAGACTTGACTCTTCTTTCCATTGTACCTTTGCATGCCCGATGGGTTGGTCATCTTGGTTTGCTGTGCTGTCACAGTTGGAGGCTGAACGCATGCAACACAGGAAGTGAAAAACCCCAAACTGTTATGGGGCCAGTCTGGCCGTTGAGGGTTTGTAGATATTAGTGTTTGCCTGGAATTGAAACAAGCTAAGCTTGGTTAGTCCTGGCCTCCTCCTCTTGTCCTTCTTTGAGTTGCTTGCCCAGCAATGGCGAGAGATCTGTGCCCTCCGGCCATACTGGTCAGAGGTGAGGGGCGGTGACCAGGATGGAGACACAAAACTTGCAATCGATTGAACCACAGCATCCTCCACTGATTTCCAAAAACTGGCCTGAAATCCCTACCTTAGCGAACTTAGCGTTTCTCTGTTGGAGACATTTTTCTACAACGTATAATTTCTACAGCGTCCGGGGCTGCCTCTTGTCACATGCCTACTATGTGCAATAGGGTAGGTGTGTGCGGTTTATGACATGTTTCATTTCATGACTAAGATAATCCTCTAGGATGACTAGTTGCCCTATTTTACAGATGAGGCTGGAGTCGAATTTCTCAAGGACATAACAGCTAGTGATGTGAACCTGCCACTGCGCTTCCCCCACCTCCCTGAAAAAAGTCATTCCTTCCTCTCCCATCCCCTAAATTTGCTCCTTTGCCTCATTTCCTTCCTAGAGTGGCAGCCCAGGTGAGATGGTTGGCGTTATCCTTCATTTGTGTCTACCTCACTGATGGAATCAGTTCCTGAATCTGGTTGATGCCAACTCCCCACTGCTCGCACGTCTGTTCCCTCTTCTACATCACTGCTTCCCCTGCAGAAGGAGCTAGGCCCTTATCTCATCTGAATTAGGCTCCGGTCTGCCCATCTCCACCCCTGCCTCTGTCCACCTTCCACACTGCTGCTGGAATTACCTCAGTTGCAAACCTGCTCATGTTACTGCTCCCCGCTTTCATCACTTCTAGGAAAAGCCCCAACTTCTTGGCACAACATGCAAGACCTCGCCTCTGTCCAGCCTCCTGTCCTGCTGGTGGTTCTGGAACCCCATGCCCTGCAGCTAAACCAAACTGAGGGTGTTTCCTGGAAGGGACCCTCTTTCATTCCTGTGTCCACGCCTCTGTCAGGAACTCCCTTCTGCCTCATGTGTGTGATGGATGCCTGTTTCATCCTTCCAGGTTCAGCCCCAGGGGTATCTCCTCCTGAAATCCTGCCCCTTCGTCAATCTTGACCTAACCCCCACTCCGTGGGTCTCAGCACCGTGTATCTCCATCTTTTCTTGCACTCACATTAAAGCATCTGTGTAAAAAGTAGATTTAATTCAGTTATTTTAAGTAGGTTATATATTCAGATGGTACAAATTTCAAAAGCTCTAACACATTCAAAATAGTACACAGTGAGGAGGAAGTGTCCCCTAGTCCCTGTCATTCAACTGGAGGTAATCCTGGTTATAAGTTTTTATGTCTCCTTTTGAAGATTTTGAAGGTCTGTACTAGACTTCCCAGGTGGCTCAGTGGTAAAGAATCCACCTGCCAATGCAGGAGACACCAGTTCAGTCCCTGGGTGGGGAAGATCCCCTGGAGTAGGAAATGGCAACCCACTCCAGTATGCTTGCCTGGAAAATTCCATGCACAGAGGAGCCTAGTGGGCTACAGTGCATGGGGTTGAAAAGAGTAGGATACGACTGAGCAACCAAGCATGCACACATGGATACAGGTGTATATGAAAAGCTCAGAAGGTAAAAGTCCTACTCTTCCTATTTTTGGCTGCATGGTATTTCACTGTATGGATAAACCAGAATTTATTTAAGCAATTCCCTATGACTCAACATTTAGGTTGTTTCCTCCCTTTTGCTTATACAAATTTGTAATGAATAATCTCGCACATACGGCATTTTGCTCGCAGGCCAGTGTGCTCAAAGGATAAATACATGGATTCTTTATCAAAGTTGGTGACAATCTCTCTTATGTGTTTGCTTATTCTTCTATTTGCTATTTGTCTCCGCAATTAGAACGTAAGTTCTTCGAGGTGGTAGGGCCTTCGTCTGCTTGACTCACCGAGTTGCCTTATCTCCCCTAGACGGTGCCAGGCACTGAGTCACGTCATAGGCATGCTATAAATATTTCTTGATTGCCAAATGAATGCCTTTCATCGAATGAATGAGTGCTCTGCTTATCAACAGGATGTGTCAGTAAATACAGAACATTTTTGTCCGGTGTGCAGTAGCCTGGTAGCTTGCAAACTTTAATTTGCGGTTGGGGATCTTGTCAAAATGCAGATTCCAGGGTGGGACCCAAGATGCAGAGTTTCCACCCAGCTCCCAGGTGTCATGGATGCTGTAGCAGCCAGACACAGAAGGGTGGCGGTTCTCTGCCTTTGGGAAAACAAGGCGCCCCTCACCATGATTTGTTAAGCTGCCAGGGGAACTGCATTAAAATACCTGTTGCCTTTACATGTCACAAGACAACATCTGTTCTCATGGTCCCTGCCCCAGGTTTTAGAGAAAACAGTGCAGGTTCTCTTGGGGAGGTCTCTCCCTGGGATGGATGGTGCTTTAAATAAGGCTGTAGGGTTTCACTGAGCCTTGACCTTGCTCCACACTGATCTTGCCCCAACTTGTTTGGCATCATTAGCTGCAGACTGGGAGCACTGTGTCCTTTTCTGCCCTACTTCACAGTGTCAGCAAATTGCTCAAGTTTGAGGAGGGCTGCTGGGACAGGCCTGAGAGAGCGGGGAGGAAACAGGCCCCCCTCCGTCACCGTTGCCACAGGAGCAGAGACAGGGCTGCAGATAACCACATGGGGTACTTGGAGTTGATAGTAACCATTCTGAAACTCCAGCAAACCCTGCATTTCCTGTTCTTCCTTCAAGGTCTGTTCTCCATCTGTTCCTGTCTGAAGACTGTAGTAAAGGCGATTGCATTTTTCTCTGAGTGTCTGCCCCTGAGCACAGAGAGAAGTTATTTCGGTCTATTGATTTCGTGTAGAGTTGAGAAAGCTCTGGGGCATTAGGTAAATGAAAGAAATGACTCTATTTACTGTTAGGAAAAGTCAAGCATCACCAGCCTCATTTCATCTAACTGAAATTAGGCTCAGGTGAATGATTGTTGATGGTATCTGGCTTTGCAAACGTACAGTTCTGCAGAAGTTTATTTTGGAGCGGGGAGAAGCCAAATGAAGCAGTTGGACATTTTCATACCCGAAACTGGGAAAGAACCCCCCCCAAAAGTGAAAGTAAATAGCGTGTTTTAAAGGTTTCACTGAGAAAGAAATAGGCAATTAGTTCTCTATTTTGATTCAAGGAAATCCTGATCCATCAAAAGCATTATGATTTAAGATGTGGTGATACATAAAAGTAACCAATGTTGGGAAAGGTTGGCAGGTTACAACTGTGTGGCTTTGGCAGAGGTAACATCCTTTGTGAGCCTCAGTTTCTTCATCAATAAAATGGAGTTAAAGATACTATCATATAGAGTTGGTGTGCCAGTTTAATGAGGGAGGCAAGATAAAGGCCGAGTCCGTGCTCACCGCCTCCGCTGCCTGCCTTTGTCTGCATCAGCTCAGTAAATGTTGGTTCTACTTCGCCCCAGTGTGGTCAGTAATTTAGCCAGTCCCAAGTGGTATTTCTGGAGATACTTTCCCCCTCATTTTCTGATGAGATGACTCCTTCCTGCTAGATTCAGAAAGTAGAGTTTGAAGTTTCCTTATTTTAAAGAGGGAATGTGCATAAATTAGGCTTCCGATGGCGTCCGGGCTGAAAATCCAGCCCTTGCTTCACAGATACGCGGTC
Organism: Okapia johnstoni; assembly: GCA_024291935.2. Taxonomy (NCBI): domain Eukaryota; kingdom Metazoa; phylum Chordata; class Mammalia; order Artiodactyla; family Giraffidae; genus Okapia; species Okapia johnstoni. The sequence continues at coordinate 142,391,411 of CM044306.1, read as the reverse complement.
TTGAAAGTGCTGATAGTGTTTCCAGGCTCTCACCATCCTCCCAGGAAGATTTAGCATCCCTTGTGGAAGGATGCAGGCCACCTCATGGAGCTCGGGGCAGGGATGTTGCTGGGTCTCCGTAGGTACCCACGAACTCCTGGAATTTTACCATTTTGTGTCCTGCTCTTCTCCGTACATCGCCTTTATCAAGCATCTCTCTTTCAAGCCGCCTCCTCTGCTTCCTGCACCCGTGTGGTGGGCGGAACACTGTCCTCATGCAGCTTCCAAATAGAAAAATTACTTGTTTCGCCGCCTGAAAAAGGCAGTCCTCCCCACCCCCAGGTGTTCCTGTTCCTGCCTGATGCTTTCTCCTGACCCAGGCTTTTTGGAGGTTCTCTCACAACGTGGGGGATACATCACAAAATGCTGCAGGGACCAGTCTACTGAAGGGCGATGGCAGAGGTGGAGGGATTAAGACTGGTCATTCTGAGCCGGTCCACACTCCACACATGTGCTGATTATAAGAACACAGACTTGGTTAAAGATTTTACAGCTGCAGATGTTTCTTGATGATGGAGGTTCTTTATCTACTTTGTGAAATTACACATTTGGCATTTTGGTGCTGTTGCAATGACCATGGTAAAACAGTAGAGAGAAAAATATATATGGGGATCAAATGATGCCAACCTTGTTGTCATTATTGCTAAATTTAGGATGCACCTGGGTTTTAAGTAGGTAATGGGAGAATGGATAAACGTGACCCTCTCCATAGAGTTTTATGGTCACCTGCAGGTTTGCAGGTCTTCACGGAGCACCTCTTGCGTGGTGTGTATCAGCAGAGGACCTCCAGGAGACAGAGACCCTTTGAGTTCAAGTATTAGCTTAAGCCCTCGAAGGAGTCAGGAGTCAGAAAAGACTGAGGTCCCTGAGGAAGGAGGCTTTCTGCTCTCAGACTGCTTTCCTACTGGAAATGGCAACATCAGCTCTTCCCCAGTTTCCAGCCTGCTGGCCTGTCCTGTAAATTTTATAACTTGCCAGTCCTTTTCATGGCATGAGCCAATTCGTTAGAATTAAACCTCTCTATTTATCCATATTCTATTGATCCTGTTTCTCTGGAGAATCGGGACAAGTACAGATTTTGGCTGGACCAAGGCCACCTGGCCAGGGGAGCTGGGCAAGGAGATGCCTGGCAGACCTGGCCAGGACTGTGGGTCTAGAAAGACTAGGAGAAGCCGCTCCGGGGGACTCAGCTGATAGGTGTGGGCCCCCAGGGGCTTCCCAAGTGACGCTAGTGGTAAAGAACCCGTTTGCCAATGCAGGAGACATAAAAGATGCAGGTTTGATCCCTGGGTCGGGAAGATCCCCTGGAGGAGGGCACAGCAACCCACTCCAGTATTCTTGCCTGGAGAATCCCAGGGACAGAGGAGCCTGGCAGGCTACAGTCCATAGGGTCACAAACAGTCAGACACAAGTGAAGAGACTCAGCACGTACGCACTCACTGAGCCTTGCTCGGAAGCTGGAAGGCCTTGGGTGGGTGCGGGGGAGTTCCTTTGTGTTTCAGGCTCAACCCAAAGGGATGCTGGGGAAAGACTTTCCTGCACTCCCTGCTGGGTGTCTCATGGACCCCTCACCCTGACAGCTCTACACCTGTCAGCAGGGCTGTGGGGGAACTGGTCTCTCAGGTTTGGGCAAGTCTGGGATGCCTTGGGGTTTAGACTTTTTTAAAAAATATGTTTATTTATTTATTTGGCTGTGCTAGGTCTTAGTTGTGACATGCAGGATCTATCTAGTTCCCCAACCAGAGATCAAACCAGGGCTCCCTGCGTTGGGAGTGTGGAATCTTAGCCACTGGACCACCAGGGAAGCCTCTAGACTTTCCTTGAGAATTGTTAATGAGTATGAAAAATTGCAGAAAAGTAACTTTACGTTAAATGATACAAATTGTTTTTTAAATTTCCAATTTCTGACTAGAATAGCCCTTAGGGTACTGAGATGCTCTCTTCAGTTCAGTTGCTCAGTCAGGTCCGACTCTTTGTGACCCCATGAATCGCAGCACGCCAGGCCTCCCTGTCCATCACCAACTCCCAGAGTTTACCCAAACTCATGTCCATCGAGTCGGTGATGCCATCCAGCCATCCCATCCTCTGTTGTCCCCTTCTCCTCCTGCCCCCAGTCCTTCCCAGCATCAGGGTCTAGCTTCAACATCAGTCCTTCCAGTGAACACCCAGGGCTGATCTCCTTTAGGATGCTCTCTTAGTTAGCTTTAATATCCATAAACTGAAACTTTCCAGTTTTGAAGCCCCAAATTAAGTTGGTTTGCAGCTTTAGCATTACTTAAAAAAAAAAAAGCTTTACTGAGACATGCTTTATATTTAATCATAAATTCACCGTTGTAAGTGATTTTATGATTTTTAGTAAACATGTGTGCTTGTGAAACTATCACCACAAAAAGCTTCAAACACTTCCAACATCCCCCCACATTTCCTCTTGCTTGTTTTTGGCCAATCCTCTGTTCCCACCCCTAGCACCAGGCAACCACTGATTTGCTAACAGTTGGCCTTTCCTAGGAATTTCATATAAATGGAATCATATAAATGTAGTCTTTTAAGCCTGGCTTATTTCACCTTGCATGTTTTCAATTTTCATCATTCTGTTGCATGTATCAGGAGTTCATTGTTTTTTCTAATTGCCAAATGATATTTTATTACATGCATAGAACACATTTTATATTATCCATTCACCATTCAATGAGTATTTGTATTGTTTCTAGTTTTTAGCTATTATAAATAATGCTGCTGTGAACATTTGCATACAAGTCTTTTATAGACTCATGTTTTCATTTCTTTTGAATAGATATCTAGGAGTGAAATTGATAGGTTACCTGGTGGCTCAGACAATAAAGAATATGCCTGCAATGCAGGAAACCTGGGTTCCACTCCTGGGTTGGTAATATGCCCTGGTGAAGGGAATGGCAACCCCCTCCGATATTCTTGCCTGGGAAATCCCATGGACAGGGGAACCTGAAAGGCTGCAGTCCATGGGGTCTCAAAGAGTCAGACACCACTGAGTGACTAAGCATGCATGCCTAGTATGTATATTTAACTTAAGAAACCACAAAAGTATTTTCCAAAGCAGCTGCACTATTTTATATTCCTACCAGCTATGTGGGAGAATTCTAATTTCCGTACATCATCACCAACACTTGATGTTGTCAGTCTTTCCACTTGTAGCCGTTATAGTTAGTGCATAATGGTATCTCATGATTTTGATTTGTATTTTCCTAATGACTAATAATATCTGGCACTTTTTCATGTGCTTATTAGTCAGTCATATATCTTCTTTGGTGAAATGTCTATTCAGATCTCTTGACCATTTTAAAATTGGGTTGTTTGTCATCTTTTATTGAGGTGGAAGCAATGGCTTTACGATTTTGTTGTTAACTTAGGGGTAGGTTTTGGGGAGTTTTAAATGCTACTCTTTATTTTGATTTTGAAACTAGATACAGCTGAAACAGTTCTCCAACCGAAGTGAAATTAGCTTTGCCAAATATTCATTGAAATGGTTCATTATTTAAAACAGCGAGACAATCATGTGAGCAGATGCTGATGATGAGGGCTCCTGAGTTGCCTGGGGCCCTGATGGTACTCTAAACATCCTTTGAGGACCTTTCCCAATTCGAAGAATTTTTTTTTTTTTGAGAGGTGCTCCCAGGACCTTTCAATCATTTATTTTGCCCCGTGTCTGGAGAGTGAGTCTTTTTTTTCCCCCCATTTCTATTTAATAAGTGCCTTTGAATGCTTGTAGCTGTGGTGAGCAATACTCTAGATAGTAAGATACAATCTTTGTTCTTGAGAGAAGATAAGCATACGCAAGGACACAGAAATGCAACGAAGTGTGTGATTAAGTACAGAATGAATCGTTACACTGCCACAGCAGGAAGTGTTTGCTTAAGGCCGTTGAGTAACCCCAAAATATCAACACTGGATTGAGGGCTGGCCACTTGGGTAGCTTGCCAGTGCCAGTCTAGAAAGGGTGCTAGAAGAAAGGGGAAAAGTAGAGGAAGTGTTTGAAGAGGATTCTCTTTGTAGAAAGTGCTGTGTGGGTGGAATGGGAGATGCAACAGTGAGACTTGGGAGGGGCTTCCTCTAATAGGGCATGAAGTCCTGCTGTCTTCTAGAAGCCCTGGTCCCAGTTCACCGATGAGCTTTTGTTTGGCTGAGGGAGGAGCTTGAGTTTGAGGTTAGAGATCAAATGCACAGGGCGGTGAGAATAGACCACACTGGTCCCCAGTGCCCTTCCCCTTGGGCAGCCTGGGTCCCCGAGGAGGTGGCTTTGCAGATAATGGATGCTGCCTGAGAGCTGAGAACTGCGGGTTATTCCCGAGGGTGGGATGGTTTGGAAGAACCTTTGGAGGAGGTGGGTCTTATACTGGACCAAGAAGAGGCTGTTAGTTGCTCAGTTGTGTCTGACTCTTTGTGACCCCAAGGACTGTAGCCTGCCAGGCTTCTCTGTCCATGGGATTTCCCAGGCAAGAATGCTGGAGTGGGTTGCCATGCCCTCCTCCAGGGGATCTTCCCAACCAAGGGATCGAACTGGGCCTCCTGCATTGCAGGCAGATTCATTACCATCTAATATAAATAACTGAAAGGAAGCTGTAGAAGGCTCTATGATGTAAAATCCTCTTCAAGGAACCACTTGGCTCTGTAGCAGCACTCTGGGAAAAATTGTTTCCTATGAATCGACTCCCTCGGAAAAAGAGTGGTTTCAAAATGTCCAGAATTTAAAAAATTTTCTTACCTAGAATTAAATATATATATATATATACCCAGCAAGTCTTCCCCTCCCACCATCAGTGGTAAGTGCCACTTGCCTCTTGCCCTCGGATCCCAAATGGTGACAGTCACGGATGACACAGCTCTGGAGGAGGCAGAGGAAGCAGCTTGGGGGGCATTGGGAAAAACCCCATTGACAGAGACCCAAGGGGTCTTAAGGGGTGTGAAGACCCCTTAAGGGGTCCCTTAAGGGGTGTGAAGCAGCAGGAAACCTTGTGAGGACAGATGCTCCCAGTGTGATGGGACTCTCTATGTGATGGAGCGGGGCGGGGCCTTGCCGTGAGGGAGGGGAGGGTCAGCAGAGGAGAAGACAGGGCTGGCCAAGCTCATCTTCTGGTTTTGTGCTTGTGTCGGAGGGTGACGTCTTTCTTCTTCACTTTTTAGAATAGCTCTAAATTGTTTTAGGTTTTATTTTAGTTTTTTTAGTTGGTGTATAATTGCTGTTACAATGTTGTGTTAGTTTTCTGCTGTACAGCCATGTGAATCAGCTGTATGTACACATCTATTCCTTCCCTCTTGACCCTCCCATCCCACCCATGTCGGTCATCACAGAGCACCAGGCTGAGCTCCCTGCGATATACAGCAGCTTTGCACTAGCCGTGTGTTACACATGTGGTAGGTAGTGCATAGATGTCAGTGTTCTTTCCGCCCCTTATGGTTAAGTGCTTCCCTGGTGGCTCAGATGGTAAAGCATCTGCCTACAACACAGGAGACCCAAGTTCAATCCCTGGGTCAGGAAGATCCCCTGGAGAAGGAAATGGCAACCCACTCCAGTATTCTTGCCTGGAAAATCCCATGGATGGAGGAGCCTGGCAGGCTACAGTCCATGGGGCTGCAAAAGAGTCAGACATGACTGAGCAACTTCATTTTCTTTGTTTATGGCCCAAGGGGTGAGGCAGGCCTGGGGCTGTGAGTCACTGGGTGAGAAGGGATGAGTGATCTCCTTAGAGAAGGACACTTCAGTGCGTGAGAGGTGGACGTGCCTGTCAGCCTTAGGAAGCGAGAACCTCTTGTGATGACCTACATAATGACCAGGAGGCAACTGCAGAGGAGTCGGCTGTTGTGGTAGTTGATTTTATGGAGCAGCCCCAGTGGTGGGATATACCCTTAATTCCTGACTAGGGACCCAGGAGGTCCTTGCTCGGTGGGTGCACTGTCTGGCTAGGCACTTAAAAGATCCCCAAGTGTGAAACACTGTGTATTCATTGCTCTGTTTCAAAAGGAAAAATTCTTTCCTTTTCCAAGTTTCCAAAAAAATCGTTGAATCTGGTGTCATCCTGTAGAAATTAAAGTGAGGTATCGGAATGCTTTTGTCATCAGTGGAAGAGCTGACTAGTTTTTTAAGAGGCTGCCTGTCCTCCTGTGTGGGGTTGAGTCTTGGCTTTACCACATTTTACGTGGCTGGGGCTCCTGCACTTTACTGAGCCTCCGTTTCTTTATCTGTAAAACAGAGATGATAAACATACCTAACTCAGAAGGTTGTAGACTTAAATAGGGATTTGTTTAAAGTTGGTGCTCAAAAAGCATGGGAATCCTGCTTAATCAGGACTTAGGATGGTGCATTAGTGTCCATTCATTCTTCCCTTGAGCCAGTCTTTATTGAGCACCAGCTGTATATCAGGTGGGGCTTCCCTGGTGGCTTAGACGGTAAAGAATCCGCCTGCAATGCAGAAGGCCCAGGTTTAATCCCTGGGTTGGGAAGATCCTCTGGAGAAGGGAATGGCTACCGGCTCCAGTATTCTTGCCTGGAGAATCCCAGAGCTTGGTGGGCTAAGTCTATGGAGTTGCAAAGAGTCAGACATGACTGAGTGACTAACACTGTATACCAGGCACTCTCTGGATCTTTGCAATACTGTAGTCACTAAGCATACATGGCTGTTTAAGTTTGCATATATTAAAATTAAATAAAATAAAGAATCTGGGTCCTCAATTGCCATAGCCACGTTTCAAGTGCTCAAAGGCCACAGGTGGCTGGCTGGAGGCTACCATATTGGACAGTGCAGTGTCGAACATTTCCATCATTGTAGAAACTTCTGTTGGACTGGGAAATTTGGCCGTGAGCAAAGCAGTCATTTACGCTTGACCTGAACAGAGATTTTTGAGAAATCCAAACTTTTGGGTGTGTTTCCTTTTCTCCCAGGAATGGGGTGCTAGGGATTAGTGGATGTTTAATGATGCGTAGGTACCACCTGCTATATTTGTTAGTAAGGACTCTGTTATTAATAAGAAGTCCTGGGGTAAGTCTCCTAAAATCCTCTTTAGAGGTCAGAAATGGGCAACCAGAGGTAAGCGACACAACTCCCCGCCTTGGGCGTCCTCGTGGGGACTTTGGATGGCAGGGGACCCCAGACGAGGCTGAGTGACACCAGAGCAGGAATGCAGGTTCCCCTTGCAGGAGACGATTCCTTAAGCCTCTCAGCAACCCTCTGAGGTTTTTCTCGCCTTTGGCCAATGAGAAGCCCAAAGCACAGAGAAGCAAAGGGGCTTCGGAGTCTGCATCTAGGGGTTGGGGGAGGGACAAGATGGATGCCCCTTGATCTCGCGAGAACCTTGCGGGCCAGCCTGGGACTGGGTGGGGGAACATCCTGCCTTCCCTCTCCGCAGCCTCCGCTCTGCAGCTCTGGTGGGGGACGTGGTTTCTGACTATCCCTCCATCCTCCCTCCATCTGAGGGCAAAGGCTACACAAGCGCTCAAGCAGATAGCCTCCACGAATAGGTAATCGCTATTTCGGTAATTTTTATTGCTTTTTTCCCCTTTCAAGTTCCACTAACTTTGTGAAAGCAATACCCACCTATGTGAGCGTTCCTTAGGGAACCGGGATTGTGAAATTCCAACTAACTGGAGCTTGGAGGCAGCAGTGGGTGGCTTTGTGATGTCTCTTGACTCAAGTCAAGGGCGGCATCAGGATTTTAGATGACTTGTCATTTAATTTGTTGTTGGCAGTGCCTCTCTTCTCCTACCTGGCTATGAATAATCAAAAGTGGGTGGTAGGAAACGAGATTCTTTCCCTGCCCTTTTCCAGAGGCACTAGAGGAGAAAACAGCAGCTGTAAACATTTTTTGGGGAAAAAACCCCTCATGCCACATGGTTCTGTTTGTCTGAACTGTTCTCTCCAGCATCACCCACGTGGGGCATTTGTTTACACGGCACAGTGCACTCTCAGGCCTGGGGACAGGTTGAGAGCCCCTGGGGACATGGCCTGTCTGCCTTCATATGCACAGCCATTCACATCCAGGCTGCAGATGCAGCCCAGCTTTCCCCGGGAGGCTGAGGTACCACAAATGCCGCACTTGTCTGTGGACCTGAGATGTAGCCACAAGTGCTGACCCCGGTGCAGTGGGCTGCCGTCCACAGCCTGCCCGCGTGCGAGTTCCATGGGGGATGTGCACTTGGCATCTGCTTTTCTCTTTTCCAGCCCCCATGACCCAGGATGATACCGAGAGATGCGCTCGACACTGACAGGTCCTGGGGGAGCCAGGGGACTTGCAGTGGCCACACCCTCCACGGGGGTGCCCCACATGGGTATACATCAGCTTTCAAACTAGTTTACGCTGTATTCATTATCCATCTATTGGATGCCTAGAATGTGTACAGCCTTGTTCTAGGTCATGGAGGGCGTTGAGAAGAGGTTCGAAGACGTGTAAGATACGCTCACTGTTCTGAAAAGAACGTTTAACCTATCTAGAACCTACCCATCCCTTTTGGAACAAGCAGAGGAACTGACATTTTCTTTTTTGAAATTTTAAATGTTTTGTATTTTTTTAAACTATGAAAGTATGGTAACAGATTTGCAGGAGACTTGGAAAATACAGAACAAAGTTACATATGAGGAGCTAACATGTTCTCAAGCACTTTGTTCCAGGTCCAGGGTCTGGCACAAGTGTTACTGCATTCCCACCTTACAAACAGGCTTCCTGGTCAGGCACGTAATGTCTCTGTCTTACAAGTGAGACGTTGAACTGGAGAGAGCTTGAATATCATGCATTGTTGACTTATCTAGGACACATTTCCCCCCCCAACACTTACCATCTAAAATAGGGACCTGACTTATAATTGATGTCAGGTCGTAGTTTAATTGGCAGCAGCTTTTCTTTCTTGGTAATAAGTCAAGTCACCATTGGTCTTTGCAGCAGTGTCTTCGAGTCCGTGAAACAGGCTATTTTGTCAGGTTTCACCCAGCAGAGGAGAAGTGGAATCGCAATTCAGCGTGGGAGCGCCTGACTCCAAAGCTGGCGTGTCTACCAACACAATATGCTGAAAAATCCACGTGCCATATGTGCACAGGCCATAGGGCTTTCACAGACGAAGGATGAAAAGGGGGAAACGGTGACTAACTTGGAGCTCACGTCATCTGATTCCATCACTGGGGGGGACAATAGCTGGGGAACTGCAGATGTTAAGCAGGATGTTGAGAGACTGAGAAAAGTGGTCTCATTGTCTTCCCTTCTCTCCTGGTTATTTTTCATTGTTTAAAGAGGACAGAAATAAATGCAAACTCCAGTGCAGACAAGATGCAAATAGGAGTGAGGTGGTCCTCCATCGGTTCCGCGTGCTTTGGGCTGAGGGCCATGTTTGCACCTGCATGGATCCCCTAGGGGTGTGACTAGTGGTCGCAGGCTCAGGCGCAGTGGTCTCTGCTGTCCTCGAGAAGTCTGATAGGAGACTCGGGCCAGCTCCATCCCCTGCACGGCGGAATTCTGGGAAGTCCCCAAGTGCAGGCCTGTGTTTACCGTCGACACAGTGCCCTCCGGTCAGCACGCTCAGGTATGAAGCGAGGGCTGTCAGAGTCCACGGCTGACCTGGATTCAGTGCCAAGGACTCGGGGGCGGAGGGAGAAACAGCTGCTGCAGTTTGCAAGGCCTAGGCTTGGGCTGTAAGGCCCCTGCCTGCTTAAACAATTCTGATCTCACGATGGGCGTAGACCAGGTCATTCTCCCGAGCAGCTGATGGGAAAAGCAGAGAGACAGAAGGGAGATGCGTGGGTGATTTGGTGTCTCGTGGGAGGCCGTGTGGGATGGTGGACAGAGACACTGATAGGCGTGGAGCGACCGATCCCCTCACACCCAAGGGAAACTGAGTCTCAGAGGAGCTGCGGCTGGTTGCTGTTCTCACGGCTGATCGTCGACAGCTGAGTCAGGATGGAACTGGGGTCCCTAGAGTCTGTTCTTTTTACCTTATCAGACATTTAATCACTCCAGGCCTGTGTTTCTCCAACAATGAAAAAAAAAAATGGGAGATTGACTTCTGGTAAGCTCTGCTAAGGAAATAACTTCAAATAATAACTCTGAAAAAACCTGCACACACAATAGGGTTCAGTGAAGCCTTATTTGTGTTATGAAACACTAGGAACAAACGTAAATGTCCCACAGTAGGGGAGCAGTTAGGTAAATATAGTTGATTAAATACTAAATAGACTTTGGAATTATGTATGGGAAGACTATATCAGCATGGGGAATTTTTATGATACAACTATAGGTAAAGAAAAGGGATATGAAAGTAATTGTATATGAAGATGATAGCCTTGCTTAAAACACACTCTGGCCCAGAAAATTAAAGCCTGGTAGGTACAGCCAAAATCCTAATGATGGTTATTATGGGCCCATGGGATTGTGGATTTTTATTTCTTCTTTAAATTTTCAGTTTTTCAATGGTCTTAATAGAAAAAAATACATTGATTTTTTTTTTTTTTCCTCCCCCCAGAGGAAAGAGACCATAACATGGGGAAGATGTTTGGCTGAAGTGACTCCAGTTCTTATATTCCGTGATCCTTAAAATCTGGGACAGTTGTCCCTAGGCACGTGCAGACGTTAGTGATGTGTAAAAACTAGTCCAGCGTTGCCCAAAGGGGAGAGGTGGGCTTCCAGGAAGTGGGAATGGATGCTTGAGGGCCTAGGAGCTCTGCTGTTTTCAGGAAGGTAATCGGAAGTGACTCTGAATCCGGGGAGAAGCCACAGGCTCTTGGTTGTAGGGTGATTTACTTGTAATTCTAACCTTGTGCAGCCAAAGCCCAAACACTGCGGGAAAGAGCTGGGGCAGCCTGTTGTTTTCCTCTTCCTGCTGACCTGGCTCCAGAGTGGGAAGTGAAGCTCCTGTTGGCTTCAGCCTTCCAGAGAAACGTAGAGGTGGTGCGGTGGAAATATTTCCAGTTTTCATTTCCCCTTTTCTTTGCGGAAGTCATGCCTTTAGGCAAACCTGAGCTGGTGTAACTGGTGCACAGCTTCAGAACCTTTGTTCTGGAAGCTTCATCACGGTCTGCGGGAACCCCGTCCTGGGTTGTGGCTGGAAATGTGAGCAACCAGAGGGTGTTGGCCCGGGGGCCTGGACAGGTGATTCTTATCCTGACAGCACAACTAATTAGCTGTGACCTTGGGCAAGTGACATCACCTTTCTAGACCTTTCATTACCTTCACGGTGAAATGCAGACGCCGGACTCAGTTTATAAAGTTCCCACCTGGAACACTTAACGTTCTAACAACTGACTTTAAAGGCTTGGCACTGACTGGGCAAAGTGATCTGTATCTGTGTTAGTCATGTCCAGCTCTTTGCGACCCCATGGACTGCAGCCCTTCAGGTTCCTCTGTCCATGGGATTTCCCAGGCAAGAATACCGGAGTGGGTTGCCTTTTCCTTCTCCAGGGGATCTTGCTGACCCAGGGATCGAACCCGGGTATCCTGCATTGGCAGATTCTTTACCATCTGAGCCGTCAGGGAAGCCCGGTGACTTCCTGGTGGAAATGATCTGGGTTTGGTAGATATTTTTAAGTGCTGTTTTATTCCTACTGCTGTCATGTGGTTGGTTACCCTGACCTGTTGTTGTTTGTAATCTGTTAGACAAACACAGCTCTCTTTTATACCAGGAAGATAAAGTCGCCCCTTTATCTGCAAGGGAGAAAATGTGTTCTGGGGGGCAAAGTGGCCTGACTGGTGTGGCTTGGTGGGAAGGCTCTTTGCCTAAGTTTGTGTGTGTGCACGCGTGCGTGCGTGCCTGCCTGCCTGCCCACATGCATTATGCCGTTGATGGTGTGGTTTCTTTTTTTTTCCTTTAATACCACTGCTGAGAGCTCATCTGTAGGGGCGGCTGCCACTACCAGCTGTCAAGCTAGTAATGCAGTGGGGTTTGGTATGATTTCTGAGCACAAATTTATCGACACAGTGGGTATTTGGGGGTTAGCTTTGTCTGCAGGTGCCTCATTAAGCAGATTGTCTTCCACGGCACTAAGGAAAGATGTAGTTTTGTGCAAGAAGAACTACTGCATTGTCAGCAACAGATCAAAGACATATTCACTCCAAGCAGATTCATGTCTCTTCACCAAAAACATATTCACTGCAGGTCAGAACTTGTTCGGGGGACAGCTTATAGGAGGCAGTGACAGAGAACGTCACCCTGTCACACATGAGCAAGCAGTAGTCTGGATGCAGCCACTTTTCACACGAGTGTCTGCCCAGGTCAGGTGCCTGCTGCACGTTAGTCACCCTTCCTAAAACATAAAGCACATGATGGGAGTAGCTGGGTGGAAAACCTGGTGTAACTGATCATAACCCCTGCAGGGCAATTAGTGCGCTTCACCTGTTGGCGTCAAGTTAAACGCAGAGAGGGTTTGAAAGGAAAAGAACCCTGTTTACTCCCCCTATCTTTTCTCCCTGTTATCTCCTATCTTCAGATGGAAAATCCGTGCCATGGTAACACTAAGCAGCACAATCATATCAGCTTGTGCCTTCCACAGGAATTACATGAGCAAAGAACCAGGGGCCAGGAGAAGATCAAGGCACCAATAGAGGCGGGATCTGTGTCTACGTAGGACATTTTTGAGTCACCCTAGCCCAGGGTGGCTCCTGTCTTTCCCAGCACTAATTTTACACCTGGTTTCAGTGTTTGACAGTCATTAAAAATGGGAAGGGTTCCTAAGATCCAGCCTAGACTGAGTGGTTCTTTGTGTTCATAGAACCTGGTCCTACTGGTTTGCTTCATAGAGGAGACGCTTGGTGTCATGACAGCGTCGTGCGTCGGCTGTGTGTTGAGACAGGAAATTTTAGTGGTGTCCAATATTAACTCACTTTGCAGCTTGACCTTCTCTTCACTGGCCTCAATTTCTCTTATAAAACGAGGGGTTCATTTATGATGGTTCACAGTAAGAACCCCTGGGAAGATTTTCAGCATCCTGATACCCAGCCTGCATCCCAGACCAATTACATCAGAATCTCTGAGGGTAGCAACTGGGCATTGATATTTTCACAAGCTCCTTGGAGTTCAAAAACAGTGCTTCTCAAACTTTAGTGTGATATGAATTACCTGAGTATATTTTTAAACTTCAGATTCCAGTTCCTTAGGTCTGGGATGGGGATTATGCATTTCTTTTTTTTTAACTTGTCAAATTTGTTTATATTTATTTTTGGCTGTGCTGGATCTTCATTGCTACGCACAGGCTTTCTCTCGCTGCTGCTAGCGGGGGCTACTCTTCATTGCAGGCTTCTCATTGAGGTGGCTTCTCTTGTTGCAGAGCACAGGTTCTAGGCTTGCAGGCTTTGGGATTTGTGGCTCGTAGCCTCTAGAGCACTGGCTCAATTCAGTTCAGTCGCTCATTCGTGTCCTACTCTTTGCAACCCCAGGGACTGCAGCACGCCAGGCCAACTCCTGGAATTTACTCAAGCTCATGTTCATTGAGTCAGTGATGCCATCCAACCATCTCATCCTCTGTCATACCCTTCTCCTCCTGTCTTCAATCTTTCCCAGCATCAGGGTCTTTTCAGATGAGTCAGTTCTTTGCATCAGGTGGCCAAAGTGATTGGAGCTTCAGCTTCAGCATCAGTCCTTCCAATGAACACCCAGGACTGATCTCCTTTAGGATGGAATGGTTGGATCTCCTTGCAGTCCAAGGGACTCTCAAGAGTCTTCTCCAACACCACAGTTCAAAAGCAAGAGTGCTGGCTCAGTCATGCGCTTTGTTGCCCCTCAGCTGTGGAATCTTTCTGGATCAGAAATCGAACCCATGTCCCCTGTATTAGCAGGTGGATTCTTAACCAGTGAACCCCCAGGGAAGCCTGGGATTCTGCATTTCTAACAAGTTTCCAGAGGATGCTGGTACCTCCAGTTCATGGACCAAGCTTTGAAAAACAAGCTTTATAATCTAAATCTTAACCATGGTACAAGGCACAAGAATTATGTTTGCAAAAATGTGGCACAAGGAATAGACTACAGAGATGAGCAAAGAAGCAGCGATCATTTTGGCAGAAGAAATCGGGGGTTGCTGCACAGAGGAGGTGGCATTTGAGAGAATGCCTTGAACTATGAGGAGGCTTTCTTGGGATAGAATATGAGTGTATGTTAGTCTGAGGAACTTGTTTCTCTAGAGAAGCAAGCAATAGGAAGTGTGTTTGTGTGCAGTTGCCGCTTGAACATCATGGGGTTTAAGGGTGCCACCTGTCCACAGTCAAAAAATCTGCATATAACTTATAATTGGTTTTCCATATCCACAGTTCCTCTGTATCTACAGTTTTATCTGCATGGATTCAACCAATAGTGGATTGTGTGGTACTGTAGTATTTACCATTGAAAAAAAAAAACCTGCATGTAAGTGGACCCACACAGTTCAAACCTGTATTGATCAAGGGTCAACTGTATGTGTGTATGTATTTATGTATGTGTGTGTATTCACACATATATATATGTGAATGAGAGAGAGATTGATTTTAAATTATCTTATGCAGTTGTGAACACTGGTGAGTCTGAAACCTGCAGAGCAGGAGAGCGGGCTGGAAACCCAGAGAAGAGCCAGTGTTGCAGTTCAAGTCTGAAGGCCATCTGCTGGCAGAATTCCCTCTTTTTAAGGGGAGCTCAACCTTTTTCTAGTAAAGGTCTTCAACTGATTAGACAAGGCCCACCCACATTATGAGAATAATGTGCTTTACTCAGAGTCTGCGAATTTAAATGTTAATCTCATCTAAAAAATACCTTCTTAGAGACATGTAGAATAATGTTTGTTAAAATAACTGGGTATCGTTTCCTAGCCAAGTTGATGCATAATGTTTTCCACCCCAGTAAGGAAAAGTGAAAGTCAACCAGTTGTGTCTGACTCTTGGTGACCCATGGACTGTAGCCCTCTAGGCTCCTCTGTCCATGGAATTCTCCAGGCCAGAATACTGGAGTGGGTTGCCATTCAGTTCTCCAGGGGATCTTCCCAACCCAGGGATTGAACCCAGGTCTGCTACATTGTGGGCAGATTCTTTAACATCTGAGCCACCAGGGAAGTCCAATGAGGGAAAGGGTATTCTAGTTTCTTTTGGCTTCTGTCATCCCTGTAGATATATAACTATAAATATATCCATATAGAGAACATGTATGTATGTGTCTCAATAAAGTAGAATCAAATTGAAAAGGTTTTATCCCATGACGCTTCCCCTTATGTCACTGGCACATGATACTGACATGATATTTTCTATTCTCTGCCATTTCATTAAGAAGAAAAGCTGGTCTGTCCCACTGACCCAGTTTTACAGCACTCAATAGAGGCACACCTGCAGTAAAAGTGAGACTGAAACCCAGGTGGAGTGGAAAGAACTTGAGGAGTCTTGTGACCTGAAGGGGTGCCATCCAGTAGAATTTCTGTGCTGACGGAAACATTATGTGCTGTCCAATGCAGCAGTGCAAATGAGGAACTGAATTTTACATTTTATTCCATTTTAATTAATTGAAATGAGAGTCTTCTCATGTAGCTGGTGGCTCTGGTGGTGGACAGCATAGATCTGGGGGACTGCCCTGCCCCTGCCTCTCACTAGCTCTGTGACAGTGAGTCCCCACTATCACCGCACCCCCAGGACACCCGCCCCCACAGGCTGGCCACCTGCACCTTTCTGGAGTCTGGTGGTCAGGAGAGCCCGGCTTGATGGGGGCACACAGTTAATTAAGTGCCTGGGGCGGTGTTACAGATAACATGCTTTGCATTTTTAAATGGTCCTTAAGAGACCTTTCCCTTCTTCCCTTTCAGTTGCTTGATTGCTCACCTGTGTGACTTGCTGGTTTGAAAAGAGAGATGCTTTCTGCTTAATGAAATCTTAGCCCGTCTTCACCGACATGGTGGCATTTGCGACCTGAACACAAGGTGCTTTTCTTTCATTGCTTGCTTTCTTGGCTTTCTTCTCCCCAAACAGGTACAATGGCCCAAAGGAAGAGGCCAGTGGGAATTGGGAGGCAGAGGTTAACCATCAGACTGGGTTCTTTTGCTGTTGTTGTTGCATGTAGTTTGCAAAGCTGGTGATGACATTTAAGGTTTGGTGGACAGATTTTGTTTAAATTCTAGCAGTTAGAATTGGAAAAGACCCATTACTCCACTGACCTCAGGGCTCTGCTGGAAAAGATTAGGGGACCCAGGAAAGGATAGGGGAGGGGTGACTTCTTCCTCACTCTCCAAAAAGTTCTGGTAATAAGCATCCACCTTGACTGAGCTGGGGTTTGGCAGGATACATATGTCAGCTTCTTTTACTTTGCAGAAATCAGTTTCTTCTCAAGCAGGGCCTCACAGTTGACCAGATTGAAGGTGAGTTGGGTGAGAAGCTCAAGCCTGTTGCTTAGTGTTGAGCCCAGAAATGAGCTGAGATGCTCTGCCTATTCATTTTGGCTCCAATGGGAGGGGTACAAAGAGGGATAGAAATTCTAAGCGCTAGTTGCTCGGATGTATCTGACTCTCTGTGACCCCTTGGACTGTAGCCTGCCAGGCTCCTCTGTTCACGGGATTTCCCAGGCAAGAATCCTGGAGTGGACTGCCATTTTCTCCTCCAGGGGATCTTCCTGACTCAGGGATTTAACCCAGGTCTTCTGCATTGCAGGCAGATTCTTTACTGTTTGAGCCACCATCAGTATAGAAATTCTAGGAAGAGCCCTAACTCAAGACATTAAAAAACTGGGAACAAAATAACCACACTCTAATTGGAATTATTGTAAATGGCCTAGGCTCCTAAGAGCTTTTATCTTATTTACTTGTTGATTTCTCTCTGTATAAATAATGTTAAGTGTTAGTCACTCAGTTGTGTCTGACTCTTTGCGATCCCATGGACTATAGCCCACCAGGCTCCTCTGTCCATGGGATTCTCTAGGTAAGAATCCTGGAGTAGGTTGCCGTGCCCTCCTCCAGGGGATCTTCCCGAACCAGGGATCGAACCTGGGTCTTCCCCACTGCGTGAAGACTCTTTACCATCTGAGCCACCAGGGTGTAGATAATGAGAGGAGTTTTAAACGGGTCCAATGATAGCAGTGAAGATGAGCGACATCAGAAACCACTGCTCAGAAACGCAACCCTTTTTGTTAAAAGTATGTTTGTCGTGTGCCGGGCATCTCACTTAATTCTTACCACTGCGTTCTGAAGAAGAGATGGTTTTCATATATAGATGGAGAAACAGAGGGGTTAAGAGGGGTTAACTTGCCGGATGTTACACAGCTAGGAATCGGCCGAGTCAGCACCTGGATCTGCTGTTGGGGCTTTAAGCTTCAGTCCTGACAGGCTGAAGATGGCCCTGCTGTGTCCCCGAGTTTTGGTGACTCGTCCTGGGTGACCATCACGCCGGGAGCTGGGAAGACCGGTCCTCCACTCGCTGGCTGTCTTGGTGGAGACAGCTTGGCTCCCCTGTGTTCTGAGAATAGCCAGTTCTGGGGCGCAGTGGGGCGATGGACTTCTCTCTGAAGTCGGAGGGAGGGAACGCGTGGTGAAGGAGAGTGTGTACCCCACGCGTACCAGATGCGGCGGGAGACAGCCGCACGCCGTGCAGACTCAGCTGACAGGAAGCAACTGCCGAAGGAGGGCTGGCAGTATGAGGGCAGAGAGGCGCGAAACGAAACCCTAAGGCAGAATCTGGTGCAATTCCCAGGACTGATAGAATTCCCATTTTCTTTCCAAAAACTCTTCATTCAACACTGGTCATCTGTGGCCTCTGGGGAGGCCCACTGGAATTGCTGAGGTTGAGCTCAGCGACGACTCAACAAAGGTTTATTTTGAATCTGTTGGAAGCAAGGGAGTGGGGCCCCGGTCCTCCAAGAACTCATAGTCTCTTGGCTTCCAGGACAGGATGGGCTGCTGGGAAGGAGAGAAGCCACCCCCATTTGAACCACTCACCTCGGTCTGAGCTCCAGGAATCTCAACTGGAGCCTCTACTGTTGCCTGGATGGAAAATGCTCCTTGCTTTTGACTGAAGGCTGTCGCTAAAGGAGCCCAAGCAAATGATGTAAGAGCAATGAGGACAGGGCCAGCGAAAGCTCCGAGCTCACTCTGCTAGCGACAGCCACTTCCAAGAACACAAGTTGTAGAGTCCAGTTTAGAACTATGTTGACGATGTCTTGCTGACCTTGAATCACAGCCAGCTGCAGACATTTGTTACAGATGGTTGCTGACACTTAGTAGGAAATACCTGCTCCCCGTCAATAATCAATAGTGCTCCTGGCATAAGGGAAGTATCAAGTGTAACGTTGTCCAAGCTCTAGTCCCAGCTCCAGCATTCCCTGGGCTTGTGACTTTTGTTTTCTCAGCATCAGTTTCTCAGAGTGTTTCTGTGGATCTGTTAGGGGTGGACGAGGGACTTGTTGAAAGTGGAGACCCTTGGGCCTTCCCTGGTGATTCAGTGGTTAAGAATCTGCCTGCCAGTGCAGTTGGTGTTCAGTTGCTCAGTCATGTCAGACTCTTTGTGACCCCGTGGATTGCTGCATGCCACGCTTCCCTGTCCTTCACCATCTCCTAGAGCTTGCTCAAACTCATGTCCATTGAGTCAGTGATGCCATCCAGCCCTCTCATCCTCTGTCATCCCCTTCTCCTCCTGTTTTCAATCTTTCCCAGCATCAGGGTCTTTTCCAAAGAGTTGTCTCTTCGCACCAGGTGGCCTAAGTATTGGAGTTTCAGCTTCAGCATCAGTCCTTCCAATGAATATTCAGGATTGATTTCCTTTAGGATGGACTGGTTGGGTCTCCTTGCAGTCCAAGGGACTCTCACAGTTCAAAAGCATCAATTCTTTGGTGTTCAGCCTTCTTTATAGTCCAACTCTCACATCCATATGTGACTACTGGATAAACCATAGCCTTGACTAGACGGACCAAGGTGCCAATGCAGGGCACATGGGTTTGATCCCTAGTTTGGGAAGATCCCACGTGCCAAGGAGCCACTAAGCCCAAGAGTCCCATGGCGTCTATGTGGAAATGTCCACAGAGGGCTGACCAGGCAGATGTTATATGATGACCATCTAGGGGAGCAGGTGAGGCTGCTTGGGGGAGTCAGGGTCCCTTCCCCTTGAGAGCAGGTTCCAGCAGGTGGGTGGACAGACGCAGATGTGCAGAAAGGCCACGGAGCAGTTTGACCTGTGCTCTTCCTGATCTAATGTGCTTTGTGTGGGTGTCTGTGCTGAACGTGGCTGAGACGTTTCTTCACGGCCTTCCCTGGTTCCAACAGGATGCGAGGTGGCCCAGACAGGGTGCTGCTGATGGGCAGTTAGCAGGACCTCTGGTTTGTCCTCTTGGGGCTGGAGGAGACCCCTTTGTCTACAGTTTCAGCAGTTTCCCTGTCAATCTGTGGTGCAGTATCATGAGGGTTTTCTCTTGACAAATAACCTGTGTTATCATCTCCGGCGTTTCTACAGCCATTTTCAGACCAGAGACAAGGTTGCTTTCCCTACCTGCGTCAGCCTCCCTGCCTGAGATGATTCTCCACGGCTTCTGTGAGCTGGGGTCACAGAAAACAAAACCCTGACGGGCGTCTGGAATTACCACGGTGATGAAGCAATAGGACTTCTGAGAGAACCAGCCCTCAGCGTAAAACTCAGTCTGGATGGAGTCAGAAACCTGACCACCGTCTCGGGGTGTCCATGCTCACTCCGAGCTTCTGGAATCCCTAAGGATGCTGGAAGGGGCAGGGGCTTGGGTGGAAGGCGGTGGGTGTGTGCCTGTGTGTGCAGGACCCCAGTGTGATGGGCGCACAGGCCCGGAGATTCCGATCAGGGAGCCTCAGATGACTCAACCCTGGACTCCACTGTGAGCCGCAGCATCGGATGGTATAAAATCTCACCCCAGCGCACGTATACTCTACTCGGGGTTTCGTGTGTCGGGGTGTCAACCAGAGGGTGAAGCCAGGTCCTGGGGGCCCCCCATCGCCCTCTTCCCCTACTCTCCTCTGGTGTCCCACGTGGGGTCCACCTCTGTCTCTGCCAGGCAGCCCCCAGAGGGACCGGGAGGCGTCGGCATCCGTCCCCAGCTGTCACTTGGCACCTCTGAATCACCGCAGGCCGAGCTCCGTGGGAGGTGCAGAGTGAGGCAGCGTCTTACGCAGTGGCGAGGGAAGAGCTGCTTTGTGGCGGGGGGTGGGGGAGATGGGTGGGTACAACTACATGTGCTCATGGACGGGGCGGGCGTGGGTGAGGGGATGGGTGTGCTATTGCTCATTCTGGGGAGCGACTGGGTAGCACGGAAACGTCTTCTGTTGGTTTGATT
Organism: Okapia johnstoni; assembly: GCA_024291935.2. NCBI lineage: Eukaryota > Metazoa > Chordata > Mammalia > Artiodactyla > Giraffidae > Okapia > Okapia johnstoni. The sequence continues at coordinate 142,371,145 of CM044306.1, read as the reverse complement.
TTAGAAGAAGTAGTCATTGAAAGGCCAGGACGTGGGATTTAGGGACATGCCCGTGAACAAGAAGCCCCACGAGCATCCTGTATCTGTCGCTCTCCGGTCCAACGCGCGTACATCGTAGTGTGAGTAACTGTAACTGCCGGACAGTCCCTGAGAACGAGACGTCAGCCTTGCTGGCTCCGGCCTCGTTTTATTAGCTTGATGGGCTTCTATTAGCTTCCCGGACCTGCCCTACCAAGGCTCAGCTGGGCGGCGTAAACAACAGAACGTAATTTTCTCACAGGCCTTAGAGGCTGGAAGGCTGAGATCAAAGGTACTGGCAGGGCTCGTTGCTTCCAGGGGCCCCGGGGAGCACCCATTCCAGCTCTGTCCCCCAGCTTCTGGTGGGTCGCTGGCCACCTTTGTCATTCCTTGGCTTGGCGAGCACCCACCCATCTCCGCGTTCATGTTCAGCGCTGTTGTCCCTGCATGTGAGTCTGTGTCTAAATGTCCCCCTTTTGATCAGGACACCAATCATGTTGGACTAGGGACCCACTCAGTTACCCCATTTTAACCCAGTAGTCTACGAAGACCTCCTTTCCGAATAAAGTCACCTTCACAGGTACAGGGGTTGGGACTGCGTCTTCTGGGGCGGGGGCGGAGGGGGGCGGCGGAGGACACAGGTCAGCCCATAAGAGGTGCAAAAGGGGTTGTATGCTCACCTTACAGGTGAGGCCATGGGAGTGTGTGTTACAGGATTTGATAGCCTGCAATTGACAGCTGCCACTTGGGAGCTGTGTGTTCCTAAGCAAGTTATTGGCTTGTTTCCTTTTCGTAAATTGGGCGACTTAAAAAAAAATGGTTGATCAGATGAGTTAATACATGTTAGGTTCTTTAAACAAGACTTAGCACATTTAACTCTCACTAAATATAAGTTGCTTCTGCTATTACCTCTGCTATTCATTTGCTTGTTTAAAGTTACAAGCCTTTTGTGTTATTGAAGATGTTTTCAAAAGGGTGAATTGAAAGCGTTACAGATGTTAGCACCTGAATTTCTAGGTTCTCACATCTTCAGATGATGAAGTAATTGTCCCCTCTGGGGAATTTGCAAGGATCCAGTGTGTTTTGAATACTGAAAGAAACTGTCTTTGAAACTAGGTTTATTCATTTAACAAACATTTATTCAAACCTTGCTGTGCACAGAACGCTTTGCTACGTGCTAAGGTGGATAAAACATGACTAAGATGCTATCTCTGGGTTTTAAGGAGCTTGCAGCCAGTGAGCGAGACGCAGAACAAGGTATTCAGGCGGGTGTAGGCCTTCTACAGGGCTCTGTGCCCGGATTAACTGGGTTATCCACCCAGTGAGCTGATGAGTGGATACAGGACTACGGTCCCTAATCTTCAATTCTGGGGAAAAAAATACAAAAACTCAACTCCAAAAATTGAATGTTTTCTTCGGTCGATGTAAACTTACTTGATTACAGTACCTGAGCTGAACGAGCGTGAAACAATCCGTTTATTTTCTCACATCATGTGGATTTCTGCACGTTTCGCTGCAGAAAAGCATGGGGGTGGCATGTAACTTCCAGCAAACACATCATGTTACTTTTTTAAAATCTGAGAATCTGGGGCCACAGGTTTTGGGAAAGGGCTGGTGGGCCTGTACAGTCAGACATTTTACAGACAAGGAACGCAGAGGGTTGGTTAACTGTGTGGTCCGGTCTGAAAACTCCGAAGTGATGCAGTCGGTCTTCAGCCTGGCTCCAGCGCCCCGAGCTGAGGACCAGGCCCGGGGGAGGTGCTGAGGGTAGACGTCTCACCTGACGGGCCTGGCCATCCCTGCCCCTGGGTGTCCAGACGCCTTTCATCTGGACCATTCCCACAGCCTTCCTTTATCGTAGTGATGGAGCGAGGTCTGGTCAGCCGTTGCTACCTGCATTCCTTAAGCCTGGGTTGCTTGCAGGTCCCAGAAACCAGCTCCAGGAGTGGATCTAACGGGGCTGGGAGAGCTGTGATTCGGGGATACTGTGTCTGCGGAGGCCTAGATGGAGGAGCGGTGGCTCAGCCTTGGGAGGGATTCCAGCCAGGGCCCTAGGGGGCTCTCTGTCTCATTTCCCATCAGAGCTTCTTTTTTTCACTGTTGCTTTTCCTGTTTCCCAGTCTGCACATTTGAGAGCAGCTACCACCACCAGGACCTGCCTTTGTTGTTGTTGTAGGCACTCAGTCGTGTCAGGCTCCTTTTTTGCCTCCATGGACTGTAGCCCACCAGGCTCCTTGGTCCATGGAATTTCCCAGGCAAGGGTACTGGAGTGGATTGCCATTTTCTTCTCCAGGAGATCGTCCTGACCCAGGAATCTAAACCACATCTCCTGCATCTCCTGCACTTCAGGCAGATTCTTTACCACAGAGCCACAAGGGAAGCCCAAAGCTGCCTTTCTACTACCTCCTCGATTTAAGAGAGTAGCCAGGCAGAGCTAGGGTCTCTTTAGTCTTCTGCACATTCCCATGTGTCTGCTTCTCTTCTGTGAGTGAGAGTGAAGAATTGAGGTTTTAAGAAAACACGACACCTAGGTGCTCTCCCTCCGGGTGGATTTGATCTGGGATGATTGTCAGTGACCTTGGGGGACCACCCCCTGACCTTGGTCCTTACCACTCCAGTCTGGTGGTGTCTGTCCCATTGCTGAGTAGCATTTCAGTTGCTTTGGGAGGACAGTCTGTTTGCTTGTGGCCAAGGGACACTGCTTGGCCTTTGGCTTCCCTTGACCCCCAAGCTCCTGGCCTCAAGCCGAGGAGCCGCTGGAGCTGTCAAACCACTGCCTGCCTGTTAGCTGCTCAGAGGACTCTGCTGATAAAATCTCAGGATGCTTGCAGGCAGGCCTCGTGTGGATGGGGACACACTGGGCTTGATGAGCTCTGTGCCCCGTGTTCACCAGGGCAGAACTGCTAGGCAGCAGTCCCAGACCTCCCCAGGCCCGGTCACACAGCCAGGCCGCTCCCTGGGCCCAGCCCTCCATGTTGCTCATCTGTTTCTCGTCTCTTCAGCCTGTGGGTCATGGCTGAGGGCCATGGATCAGGGCCTGCTCAGTGTCAGAGGCCGGGAGAGTCTGGCAGAAGAAGACAGGCTTTCAGAGGCAGGCTTATTCTGGGCACTTACCCTCCCTAAGGGTCCCTTTCCTCATCTGTATCCTGAGGGGAATGAGCCAGTGTTCTTTCAGGGACCTTCTGGTTCTGAGAAATTTTGTGATGTTCATCAAGGGCTCTGTTCAGAGCTGCCAAGGCTGCACAAAGAATGACCATGACAACTGATGGGAGGCCTGTGTGTGGAAGCAGCAGGTGTGAACCATACTGACATCAAGGCGGGTGGGAACCTTAATAAGGAGGATCCTGGGTTGCTGTGGTCTGGGATGCACGTCCCTCAGGCTGAGTCTCGGTTTACTTGCTGCACAGGCCTGAGTCTGCTCCTCTGAGAAGGGCCGGGTGGAGAGACTGACCCTCGGCCGGCATCTGGGAGCTTGACTAGTAAACAGTTCCCTATGCTGATATAAAACCTTCCCCAAGAAGTAATCAGGGCCCACTGCCTGTTTGTGCAAACAGTGTAGTTTATGCTGAATACCAGTTTTTCTCCTGGGAGTCTGGGATGTTGGCACGTGGCAGGCAGAGGGTGCCTATGTGACCGGTCTTCAATAAAACCCTGGACATCGAATCTCTGCTGGGTTTTCCTGCCTGTGGAGGAATCAAGTGCATCCCGTGTGGCTCCACTGGGAGAGGACTCGGAGGCTTGAGCCTGGTGTCCTGCAGACATCACTCCACATGCCTTTGCTTTTTGCTGGTTTTGCTTAGTACTCTTTCGCTGCAGCTGTGGGTATAACTATATGCTGAGTTCTGGAGATCTTCCTACCAGTTCCCCTCCTTCCAAGCCTAGGGGTGGCCTTGAGGAGTCCCGCGCTCATGGACTTTAAAGTGACTGAAAGCAAATGAAGACAAGCCCCACACGGCAGTGTTGCCCCCAGTGCTAACTCATGGCATCCGGGTTCTGGGTTCCTCTGCCTGCCCTAAGAGGAACTTCAGGTAGGTTAAAATCGCTGAACATTGCCTCCTTAGCGCTGATGTCCCCACCAGCTGCATGGAGAATCTGGTTGTCGCCCTGTCCATGGAGAGGCCAGAGCACTTGTAGTCCAGGTGTAAAAAGTAGGCAAGGAGCCTGGGCTCAGCTTGACTTTCCAGAATAAAGAGGGAATTTTCTGAAACAATTTGGCTGGCATGCCTGCTCATCAGGGCAACTCTGGCAGCAAGATTCTTTATCAAATAAGGTTATAGATTCTCTAGACCCAAGTCAGGAAAGCCAGTTAGTCTGATATAAGTGAGAAAAAATTTATGGATGGGGGAAAGATCATCGGAGAGGAAATGCAAGGTCTTAACCTTAACATATTTAGACTGTTTATGTGAACTTTGAATAGAAACCACATGGCTTTTCCTGAACGCTGTAGGAAAGCATTCTGTTGAGAATAGAGTTCTCTTCTGGGGAGGTCACGTCTTACACCCTTTGTGGCAAGAACTGTAAGTGGAAGAGAGTATGAACTCTTGTGTTTGGCTGTCGTATCTTTCACGGGCCATGAGAACCCAAATCACAGATTTGTTTGTCTAAGCGTTTGTGTTTTCTGCTTGCAGGTGGCCTGGGTTGCCGGGGTGGTTGGGTATTTGGCTCTCTAAGGGCAGAAGATCAGTCTACCACGTTTCATGTTCCAGCATTTAAAATTGGCCCCTGCGTCCAAAGCCCTTTTGGCTCTGTCTCTAGAGGCAGAGTTGGAAGTCAGCAGCTGTAGGCACAGAGCCGTCTCAGGAGGGACTCCAGGCCTCCACCCCCTGGAGGGTGGTTACTAGAAGCATGGCCATCAGAGGCTGTTCTGAGAGCCTGTAAATCCCCTGACAGTTCAGTGGAGTGAGATGCTGACTTTACCTACATGTGGCCTAAGTGTGTTTCTCCTTATCCTTCAAGAGCTGCTGCAAGGCCCTGAATCCTGCAAAGGCTGCCGCAAATAACATACGAGGAGTAGGCAGACCTTCTGCTCCTCGTGGCTTTGGTGAGGAAGTCTGAGTGTTGCTATGGCATTTAGAAACTTTCGTTTTCTTTTCAGAATTGTTCACAAGATCCCTCTTTAGTAGAAGACCAATAAGAACACCCTTTCCTTGGGGCTAAAATGGCAAAAAAGAAGGGAAACCGCTGGGCAGCGCTTTTACTGAGCATCTCCTTCGAGCAGAGAACTGGCAGTGTCACATGCCTGATGGGGTGGGCGATGGGCTCCGGGGAGACCAGTCTTCTCCTCTGCCTTCTAGGGCCTCCCTTTGGGCTGAGTGAGGGGGCAGCCATACACCCCTACCTTGACCTGAGTGCAACGATTGGGCACTTGCAAAGCAAAAGTATCAATTAATAGAAAATACCTGTGTATGTGAACGCATTCCCCTCTATAGGATGGCTTGTAGCCAGAGTCAGCGGTGGCCAGTTACAAAGTTGTTAAGAAAGAAGTTTTGAAGGAACCATTAAAACCAGATCTTTATTCAGAGCCATCTCCTCTTTCCTGCTAGGCCAGCTTCCTTCCCTGCCTCTGTTCAGTTCAGTTCAGTTGCTCAGTCATGTCCGACTCTTTGTGGCCCCATGGACCGCAGCACAGCAGGCCTCCCTGTCCATCACCAACTCCCGGAGTTTACTCAGACTCGTGTGCATTGAGTCGGTGATGCCATCCAACCATCTCATCCTCTGTCGTCCCCTTCTCCTCTCGCCTTCAATCTTTCCCAGCATCAGGGTCTTTTCAAATGAGTCGGTTCTTTGCATCAGGTGGCCAAAGTATTGGAGTTTCAGCTTCAGCATCAGCCCTTCCAATGAATATTCAGGACTGATTTCCTTTAGGATGGACTGGTTGGATCTCCTTGCAGTCCAAGGGACTCTCCAGAGTCTTCCCCAACACCACAGTTCAAAAACATCAATCCTTCGGCACCACAAGCCCCTCGGGCTCACACTCTTGAGACTTGGAAGTCACCCTAGGTATCTGTCTGCCTTATCCCCCCATATCCTACCAGTCGCCTCAGATTTTACTCTCCTCTATGCTTCATTGCTGCCAGTGCTACTCCAGTTCAGGCCCTCAGCATCATTTCCCTGACTTTGTATTTAGAATTAATTTCAAGTTTACAGAAGAGTTACAGGAATAAGAAATAGTGCAAAGAAAACCATTGATCTTTTACCCAAATTCATCTGCTGTTAACATTTATCACTTGTGTCTTCTTGCTTGTGCTCTTTGTCTACACACACGCCCACACCTCTTTTTTTCTTTTTAATCATTTGAGGGTAAGTTGCATACGTCATGGCCCTGACTTCCTAAATATTTCAGTATGTATTTCCTAAGAACTGGGGTATTCTCTTCTGTGACCACCATACATGGATCAACTTTGGTGACTTTAATCGTTGATACAATGCTTTCTTTCATCTACCTCCCATATTTCAGTTCTGCCAGTGGACCTGGTCCTGGAGCTTTTCTTCCCCCTCCAAACCAGATCCAGCTGAGGGTCAGGCACTGTGTTTTAGTTATGTCTGTTTAGCCAATGTCAATTGCAATGTCTGGAACGTGGTCAAGCCTTTCTTGGTCTTTTGTGATAAGACGTGTTAGAAGAATGTGGTTTCTTCATCTTTAAAAAGAATGTCTCTCATGTGGGGTTTGACTGAGCCTCCTCGTTGTTAAATTCAGGTTACACATTCTCAGCGGAATCACGTCAGCAGACCTCTGTCCAGCGCTGGTGGTCTTAGTTTTGATCACCTGGTAAATGTGAACCCTGTGCGTTTCTTTGAATAAGGCCACCATACTCGCCTGGGTCCCTGGAGCGGTGATGTATTAAAAGATCGGACCTCACTGTGGTGTCCAGCCCGAGAGGCTTAGGATGGACAAAGATGGATGTGCGGACCATGCGACTCAGCCAGACACACTGTGTCATGTGTGGCTTGAGGCTGCTGGTCTCTTAAAGATGAGATGTGCTGTTATTACATTGGTGCATCCTCTGGGCTGCAGCATTAGAGTGTTTCCCACTGAGTACATCTCTTGATTCTGCCAGAATAAGAAACAAATGTTACCTTTCTTTTGAAAGCAAAGCTTGTTAGGGAGAAAAGAGATGGCAGACCCAGCGTCATTCCTGCTGGCTCTGTGGGCAAAGGAATCGCTTGTGTGCTTCAGACTGTGGTTTTGAGAGGATCGAATGCAGGCACTGCCAGAGGACATGATCTGCTTGTCTTGGCCTTTGAGAAAAATGTCAAAGGAGAGTTTTGCTTTCCTAAATCGTTTGAATTCTATGGCTATTCTGGTAGGGCGGGTGGGTTTGGAGCTTGGCCTTCTTAAATTCAGGACCTGGTACAAGTGCAGAGAATTACCATAGTGATCAAATGGGAGGTTGTGACCGGGCAGTCTTGAGATCTCATTGAGACGCATATTATCTCCTCGATTTTCACATGTGAATATAGGAAGTGGTGCTCCACGAACCTCAGGAGATCTGGCCCTTTACAGAGATGGAGTGACAAGAGTTTGGATGGCTGCTGGCTGTCGCCTCCACCAGAATTCTGCTTCCCTCCCCAGTCACCCTCCATGTTGCCTTCTGCCAGAGGCTGAACGGCTTCTCTGCCACGTTTAGTCCCCTCACCGTGTGCAGAAGACAGGATGTCAGCACGCTACTGGTGAGATAAACGGGCTGTTCTCAGGAGACTGTTTGTGTTATTAGCTTAGTGACCTTTGGGGGACGACTTCACTCAGTAATTAGAGACTGATTCAAAGATAGATTCAAAGATCAAGAAGATTGAGAAGATTCAAAGATCAAGTCTTTGCCTAAAGTGTGAAATTGAAGAGAACTCTGAATTTAACCATTCGCCCCTTTGTCCTCGGATCCATGTGTGTCTGCATTTCATTTGAAAGACGCCCATCGTTTACAGGGATCTCAGATTTCCTGTTTTCCAGGAAGCTTTTCACCAGAAGCCCCACTGGTTCAGAAACAGGAGGTCAAAGCCTGTAGGATGCGGTGGCAACAGGCATGTCGGGTGGACACAGGAGGAGAGCGGACACCCACGCTGGTGCCCACGAACCGGCGGAGCTGGAGGTGGTCTCGGAGTGCTTAAGGAAACCTGGGCTTTGGGTCTTAGGTAGCTTGCCTGAGGTCCCAGTGGGTGAAAACCCACAGTAGTTGGTGAGATATACCTCCTGGCTTCTCAGCCCTGTGGAGTCCATGACACCATGGGCTTGGCTGGTTCTCAGTGAACAGGGCGCAGCATGTGAACCCAGGGATGGGCAGTACTGGTCTGGGCTACCTCCCCACTCACCTCCCCGTCCAAGGAGCTGACATCAAATGTGTTTCTCTTCAATACTGAGGGCACCACTGTGGGCACATTGCTGCCCTCACTCTGTAGGAGGACGGCTTAACGCTAAATGCTTACCATGCAATGAAATAATAACATTGGCCATCATGGATCATGGAAGGACTTCCCTGTGATGGTCTGATTACTTTCTGAATAGCTGATGCAGTCATCAGTGTATCAGGCCAAACCCCACTCTTTTTATTCCTGTCAGTCTGAAAATCCAGAAGATTGCTGTGGTCCCCATCTGTCATGTGGGGAAGATCTGTTGAGAGGAGAAAAGGAGAGAATGTTCTGAGAACAGGACAGAACACTGGGACCAGTTTGGCAAAACTGAAGCTTTGTTAGCAGATGACATAAGCACTTATTTTAAAGTATTTAAAGGGCTTTGCATTTTTAAAAAACGAAGTAGAGTTGTTTGGGTAATAACCCAAGGACTGTTGACATAGAAAGCTGTTCTCTGATTTAATAGGAAACAGATCTGGTTTTGATTTTTGAAAACATTTGTTAGTAGAATTGCTTCCAGGAGACCAAGCCAGTCCGGAGATGGGAAGAAGTCTGAGCTCTCGGTTTTCTAGAAATGATGAGAGCTGCCCAGGGATAGCTCTGAGAGCAGATGTCTGAAGACTGATTGATTCCAGTCTAGGAGGGAGGCACGGTTCACAGAGAACTCGTGTTAATCCTTCAGTTGGAAGGCCTGAACCTGAATGGATGACCTGGGCATCCTGGATAGGAAGAGTTGGTCTTGTTTAGATTTCTTATGACAATTAATATTGTTACACATGATGGTCTTCATTTCACTATGGGGGCTTCCCTGGTGGCTCAGATGGTAAAGAATCTACAATACAGGAGACCTGGGTTCAATCCCTGGCTGAGGAAGATCCCCTGGAGCAGAGAATGGCTACGCACACCAGTATTCTTGCCTGGAGAATTACATGGACAGAAGAGCCTGATGGGCTACAGCCCATGGGGTCACAAAGAGTCAGATATGACAGAGTGACAAACACTTTCACCATGGATGGTCCATAGGAAAACGGGCTCTAGAATCAGAGAGAACGGGGTTTGAATCCTTCCCCCTCCATTTACTTGCCCTGGTGCTGTGGTTCTCAGAATCGCCTGGGGATCTCTTAAAACTCTGGATGTCCAGGGTACATCCTAGATCATACAAGAGCATGGAACACAGGCACAGATTTTTTTTTTTTTAAAGTTTTCTCCTTCTCCCTGTCATGGGTAGCCTTGTTGAGAACCATGGCTCAAGTAAGACCGTGGAGAAGTTTCTGAGCTAAGTAGCTTTGTTTCCTTGCCTATGAAATGGGGCTAACATTATCTAACATACATGGCTCCTGGGAAGATAAAAAGAGATAACACAGCCCAGTGCCCAGCATATAGTTGGAGCTCAGTAAAGGACACCCTGTATCACTAGCTCAGCCATTCTGCTTGCCAAGAGAACTCTTGAGATGCCAATGTGACATTTCTCGAATCCATAGAGGAAGGCTCAGAATGACAGGTCTTGCACTTATTTGAGACAGGCAGGCGTCCTCTAAGCTGGCAGCGGTCGCTGGGGAGGGTTGAGCATTGGAGGCCCCTGGATTAGGTGTGCACAGGGCGGCCGTACTACTGTGGTCTGACTTTCTCAGACCTATAGGCACACCAGCTCCGTTTGAAATCACAGAAACGCATGTTCTTTTATTTCCAGTTGTTTATTCTCTTCCCTCTTCTCTGCCTCGGCATTGTGATGATTGCTTAAAAACCAATCCTATGATGTGTTTGACCAGCTTCAGTCTCCAGAAAGCCAAACATGAGGCGAATATCTTAACCTCTTTAAGCTTCAGCTTCCTTAAGTGTGTCAGTCGGGTTGTGAATATTAAACAGAGTTAAGCACATACAAGGTTTTAGCACAATGACTGGAAGTAACTTTTTGAAAAAGTTGGAAATTGAGACTCCTTAGGGTGGATGTTCTGATGGGAGGGAGGGGTCCTCTTTGGAGAGGAGAAGGTGGCGGTGGTGGAGTTCGTAGCCATCCTGGAAGGTGATGAACTTAGTACACAGGATAACTCTTTTCTGTTCTGCTCTTTGAAGAAAGATGCTCTGTACCAACCCACTCAGTCCATTTCATGACACACTATTGTGTTGTGCTTGGATCTGGTTCTTCCAGAAAGTTCTGGGCAGAGAGCTGTTTTTAAGAAGCCCAGTGTCTGCATGAGGGGCCCAGGGCAGCCCCTGACTACATTTCTCACTAAGTTTTTTTGTATCAGCAGTATCTGAGTGACTCCACGATCTTGGCCAGCAGGAAACACGTACCTTTCTGCTTGCTAGTACCATCATGGACTTTATCCCTTGTAGTGTCTGAAACCTTCCTCCTTTGCTTCACAGAGGCATTTGGGCAGTTTTTGAAACATCAACAAGCTAGCTGAATGTCCTGGCTGATGGTATGCGAAGGGACCAGCTCCCGAATGCAGCCACCCTTTCGTGTCGGGGTCATGCAGCCCTTTGGGAGTGCAGTGCCTGCCTCACAGGGATCGGCTTTTCCCTGCAGCCTTTTTGTCACTTCCCTGCTGAGGCCAGTGACTGGGAGGTGGGCTGTGGCCGGCCAGGGCCTCTCGTTTTGCACAGAGATGCCCCTGCTTTTGTTTCTTTCCTGGAGTGAACAGATCCTCCCTCCACCTCGGTCCCTCCTGGGTCTTTCCTCCATGTTTCATATGTGAGGCACCTGTGAGCTCTTCTTTGTAAGGTTACATCTGGGCTCATGTTCTTAGGACCTTGTCTGGGTTTCTAGAGCGCTGGTATCCCACACTCTTTACCAACCCACTCAGTCCATTTCATGATGCACTATAGTGTTGTGCTTAGGTCTGGTTCTTCCAGAAAGTTCTGGGCAGAGAGCTGTTTCTAAGAAGCCCAGTGTCTGAGTTAGGGGCCCAGGGCAGCACCTGACTACATTTCTCGCCAAACTTTTTGTATCAGCAGTACCTGAGTGACTCCACCAGAGACCCTGGTGCTCATTAAGATGTTTGTTTCCACGTTTGGGATGATCGAGAAGATGGATGTCTTAACATGGTGCTTGTGCGCCAGGTCAGGGAAAAAGCAGAGACGTGGTCCCTGGTGGACCTTGTGTATTAATAATTGGAGAGTCCTCTGCTCCTGATGGTGGACGGCAGGGACCCTTTCAGCTCAGAGCTGTTGCGAGAGGCACGCATAGACAGTGCAGATAATGGAGAGCAGGGCCTCTTTCCCTGCCCTGGGAGGAGGCCTGGGGATTCCCTCAGAGAAGGTTCTCAATGCTTCTGTTGGATGTAGAGAGAGAACTCTGCTGGTTCATCAGCTTCTTGATTTAAACACTTGAGCCATTTTTTCCTTTCCCTTGAAGTGGTCTCGCATGTACTGGGTGTGAAAGGCGGGGGAAAGAAGAATCCGGCCCTGTCTCCCTGGGTGCCAGAGATCAGAAGGTGACAGGAACATGACAACGTCAAGTCTGTGTTTCCACCTCTGGCCGTGGGCTCCTGCGGCACCTCCTCCCCCTCTGCTTTCGCATGCTCCCCACTTCCTCCCCAGCCCCCGGTTTTCACACTGCTCACTGATGAGCGTCACCCCGGACCGGGGCTCACCTTTTGTCCCAAGAGGCACTGAAGCCAGAGCCAGGACGTTCAGCCGGGCTCAAGAGCTGGGGAAGGGACCAGCCGTCTACAGACACGGGTTGGGCTGGATGCCTTCTTCTAGCACTAAGGAGAAAAGGGAGTTCAGCACTTAAACATGGCTGGTAGCAAGAGCAGCCTGTTTCCACCTGGGTTTCCCGTCTGTCTGGTGCCCTGGGATTCCCAGCGCCGTGTGTGTAAATGTCGATTGTGCTGCTGTAGGTTCGTGTGCTCCCAGGCCTCTGCGCTTGGCCTGGCCAGGAGCTGTCATCAGCTTTCCATCAGGGACCAGTCGCTGTTCTCTTTGGGCAGAGCTGAGCTCCAAGTGTCGTGGTCCCTTCCCAGGCTTGGGGGCCGCAGCGTCCTGAGGCTCATCTGGTGTGCCGAGATGGAGAGGTACCCATCAAGGCCCCCAGCATCCCCGAGGTGCATGGTCCAAGGGCTCCTGGCCCAGCAGGTGGTGGCACCTGCCTTCCTTTATTATTGAACATGATGGTGACATCTGTGAAATGCAGGTAACTCCCGCTGTGTCAACTGAGTGTCCCAAGGACACCAGAGGAGTTTGCTAAGAAAATACTTTTTGTGTGTGTGTGTTGGACTATAGCCCATTAACAATGCTGTGATAGTTTCAGGTGAGCACCAAAGGAACTTAGCCATACACATACATGTCTCCATTCTCCCCCAAACTCCCCTCGCATCCAGGCTGCTGCATAACACTGAACAGTGTTCCACGTGCTATACAGGAGGTCCTATTGGTTATCCATTCAAAATATAATGGTGTGTGCATGTCCATCCCAAACTCCTTACCTATCCCTTCCCCTGTTTTTCCCCTGGCAACCACAAGTTGAATCTCTAAGTCTGTCTCTTTCTAAAGAAACAGTATTTTTAAAAATCGTGTTTTTAACTCTTCTCAGTTCACTCTGGTCTGTTCTCTCCCTTGAACCTTGCAGTTTGTAATTTGGATTTTGGCAGTTATCCGGTTTTCTGATGGCCGAAGCCTTCTCTTTGTACTTCCCAGGCCCGTTTTTTCTTCCAAGGCTTGAGGTTGTGGGAGACCCGCGGCCTGGGTCCTGGGCAGCCCCTGCAGAGTGTAATGTCAAGATGATGAAGGCAAACTGGAAAAACTTCATGCGCTGTGAGCCCCTGCTGTTGTGAGTGTGTTCTGTGGGTTCCCACATCACATGACATCAGGGCCATTTCCAGCTTGCTTGTGGTTTCAAACCCTGCTTTCCTAGGGTCTGCTCATCACAACTGCACAAAGTAAATATTCTCGTCCTGCTTTGCAGGGGAGAAACCTGAGGCCCAGAGATGGTAAATAATCTGCCCTGAGACATGGAATAAAAAGAAATTATTGAACTTAAACCCAAGCCCCTGGCACCAGAGCTGTGTTCTCTCCCCAGCAGACTTGGCCACCATCCCCAGAGCAGGAGAAGGATCCAGAGAACTTTCTGTGTTCGGCGGAGGGCTCTCGGCCCCCTGCTTGAGCTTACTTCCAGTCCCGTCTGGCTTGTCAGGTGAGGAGTGGTCCCACCGGGGTCTGCTGTGCCCGTCCCCCCGGAGCTTTGGGGCGCTCTCGCCAGCTCTGGCTCTCGCTGTGACCTACCCTCTCGGGTGCCTGCAGGACACCAGCTGGATGCTCATTCAGCATCAGGGAGGGCACTACACAGCTTCCCAGGCTCTAAAGGGGCAGACGATGCCCCCGGGACCCTTGGCTATTTCAGGAGGCTGGAGGAGAGGTGGCAGTCATTTTACTGGGAGCTGGCAGGTCTGTGTCTTGCCCCTTGTTGGAGCTTCCACGCCGCCTGTCACGCAAAGGATGCAGTAGGAGCTGGGGAGGAGGGGCCTGGGGTCTGTGGGACCCTGAGCCCCATCTGTGGCCATTTCTGTGGCTTCCTGGTGCTCGTATCTCCTGTCTCGTAGGAGCAGGCAGCCCGGGCCTGAGGCTTGCCTTGTGTGTGGGCTCCTTGGCCTGGAACCCTCATGCAGGAGGCAGGTGGGCAGGAGAGGGCTGGGGGCCAGCCTCAGCCTGACTCAGCTGCTCCCCTCATCACATGGTACCCCTCAAGCTCGGTGCCTGTGCCCACAGCTGTGTGAGTGCGGCGGCCCAGACCCTTTTCCCCTTTTCTGGGAAGACATCGTGAACATGGAGGTCTTTTTTATTTTAATTTCTAGAAGAGCCACATGGTAGGGGCCAGGGTGGGCATGCTCAGGATGTGTTACTGGTCAGGAGGATGCATGGCATGGAGACCTGGAAGCTTTCAGACCCAAATGAGGACTTCAGCCTAGTTTCTCTCTCGGAGCAACCCCACAGGCTCACAATCTTCAGATGGTTTTTATCCATTTTGATTTTTTTCCACAGATATTTTAAAATTGTGGTAAAATATGCATAGTGTAAAAGTTACCATCTTAACCGGTTTAAGTGTACTGTTCAGTGGTGTTTACTACATTCATAATGTTGTACAACCATTCAGTTCAGTTCAGTCGCTCAGTCGTGTCCGACTCTTTGCGACCCCATGAATTGCAGCACGCCAGGCCTCCCTGTCCATCACCAACTCCCGGAGTTTACTCAAACTCATGACCATCCAGTCGGTGATGCCATCCAGCCGTCTCATCCTCTGTTGTCCCCTTCTCCTCCTGCCCCCAATCCTTCCCAGCATCAGGGTCTCTTCCAATGAGTCAACTCTTCACATGAGGTAGCCAAAGTGTTGTAGTTTCAGCTTCAACATCAGTCCTTCCAAAGAACATCCAGGACTGATCTCCTTTAGGATGGAATGGTTGGATCTCCTTGCAGTCCAAGGGATTCTCGAGTCTTCTCCAACACCACAGTTCAAAAGCATCAATTCTTCGGCACTGAGTTTTCTTTATGGTCCAACTCTCACATCCATACATGACTACTGGAAAAACCATAGCCTTGACTAGATGGACCTTTGTTGGCAAAGTAATGTCTCTGCTTTTTAATATGCTATCTAGGTTGGTCATAACTTTCCTTCCAAGGAGTAAGCGTCTTTTAATTTCATGGCTGCAATCACCTTCAGCAGTGATTTTGGAGCCCCTCAAAATAAAGTCTACACTGTTTCCAGTGTTTCCCCATCTATTTCCCATGAAGTGATGGGACAAATGCCATGATCTTAGTTTTCTGAATGTTGAGCTTTAAGCCAACTTTTTCACTCTCCTCTTTCACTTTCATCAAGAGGTGTTTTAGTTCCTCTTCACTTTCTGCCATAAGGGTGGTATCATCTGCATATCTGAGGTCATTGATATTTCTCCTGGCAATCTTAATTTCAGCTTGTGTTTCTTCCAGCCCAGAGTTTCTCATGGTGTACTCTGCATATAAGTTAAGTAAACAGGGTGACAATATACAGCCTTGATGTACTCCTTTTCCTATTTGGAACCAGTCTGTTGTTCCATGTCCAGTTCTAACTGTTGCTTCCTGACCTGCATACAGGTTTCTCAAGAGGCAGGTCAGGTGGTCTGGTATTCCCATCTCTTTCAGAATTTTGCACAGTTTATTGTGATCCACACAGTCAAAGGCTTTGGCATAGTCAATAAAGCAGAAATAGATGTTTTTCTGGAGCTCTCTTGATTTTTCAATGATCCAGCAGATGTTGGCAATTTGATCTCTGGTTCCTCTGCGTTTTCTAAAATCAGCTTGAACATCTGGAAGTTCACGGTTCACATATTGCTGAAGCCTGGCTTGGAGAATTTTGAGCATTACTTTACTAGCGTGTGAGATGAGTGCAATTGTGCAGTAGTTTGAACATTCTTTGGCATTGCCTTTCTTTGAGATTGGAATGAAAACTGACCCTTTCTGGCCACTGCTGAGTTTTCCAAATTACCACCAACCATCTCCAGAACTCTTTCATCTTGTAAAACTAAAGCTCAGTTCAGTTCAGTTGCTCAGTTGTGTCTGACTCTTTGTGACACTGTGGACTGCCACACACCAGGCTTCCCTGTCCATTGCCAACTCCCACAGCTTTCTCAAATTCATGTCCATCGAGTTGGTGATGCCATCCAACCATCTCATCCTGTCATCCCCTTCTCCTCCTGCCTTCAATCTTTCCCAGCATCAGGGTCTTTTCAAATGAGTCAGTTCCTCGCATCAGGTGGCCAAAGTATTGGAGTTTCAGTTTCAGCATCAGTCCTTCCAATGAATATTCAGGACTGATTTCCTTTAAGATTGACTGGTTAGATCTCCTTGCAGTCCAAGGGACTCTCAAGAGTCTTCTCCAATGCCACAGTTCAAAAGCTTCGATTCTTTGCCACTCAGCTTTCTTTATAGTCCAACTCTCACATCCATACATGACTACTGGAAAAACCATAGCTTTGACTAGATGGTCCTTTGTTGACAAAGTAATATCTCTGCTTTTTAATATACTGTCTAGGTTATTAAGCTAAAGCTCTGCCCCTAGTAAAAAATAACTCTCCATTTCCCTCTTCCCTCCAGCCCCTGGCAACGACCAGTCTACTTTTTCTCTGGTTTTACCTACTTTAAATATCTCACATAAGTGGAATTATATAATGTTTGTCCTTTTATGACCGGCTTACTTCACTTAGCATGATGCCCTCCAGGTGCCTCTGTGAGGACAACTCATGCTGTAGCATGTGTCAGAATTCCATCTCTGTTTCAGACCAGATAATATTTCAGTGTGTGTATATCACATTTTTTTTTATCCATTCATCTGTTGATGGGTATGTAGGTTGCTTGTACGTGCAAAGTCACTTCAGTCGTGTCTGACTCTTTGCAACCCTATAGACCACAGCCCGCTAGGCTCCTCTGTCTGTGGGATTCTCCAGGCAAAAATACTGGAGTAGGTTGCCATTTCCTTCTCCTGAAGAGCAACAGGTTGCTTGTACCTCTTGGCTGTTGTGAGTAATGCTGTGGTGAATGTCAGTGTGCAAATACCTCTTCAAGATCTAGTTTTCCATAATTTTGGCTGTATACCCAGAAGTGGGTCAGATGGGCTTTTGAGACATTTTCTGCTCTTCTGAATCCTATCTTAGCTCAGGTCTGGTGGAACATGGGCCTTAGAGTCATGGCCAAGGGCCTGGCCCGTGATACCAGACTGCCTGCATTTAAATCTTGGCTCTGTCTCTTATGAGTTTTGGGGCTTTTGGCAAGTGACTTAATCTTTCCAACCTCAGTTTTCCCATCTGTAAAATGGTGACAATGGTAGTATGTAACTCAGAGGGTTGTGAAGAGGACTAAATGTATTAATATGTATCAAGTCTGCTTGGCCAGTGGTAAGTTATTTAAGTTTTAGAGCTGCTACATTATTGTTATTATTACTCTTGTTGTTAATATTATAGTCTTCATATGGATGTGCTCGTAGGTAGTTCCCTAGATTGGATGGTTAAGTCCAAAACATTTTAAAAAGAAAAACTTTGTAAAACTTCAAAGTGATGCAGATATATAAAAGGAAGACATTTTTCTGAAGCTCTCTACATTAATCAGAGCTGATCACAGTTTCCCAGTGGCTCAGAGGTAAAGAATCTACCTGCAATGCGGGAGACCCAGGTTTGATCCCTAGGTCGGGAATATCCCTGACCCAGGAAATGGCAACCCACTCCAGTATTCTTGCCTGGAAAATCCCATGGACAGAGGAGCCTGGTGGGCTATAGTCCATGGGGTTGCAAAAGAGTCTGGCATGACGTAGGGACTAAAAACAAAAGAGGATCACAAATCTTTGTATTTCCTTCTATACATTTTCAAGACTGCTTTCAGCAGACCTGCTGTGAGGGGAATGGTGGCCCCTCAGACACCACTTTTTTGTGAGAATCACATTTGTTCCCATGCATGTGCTTTATCTAGGAGAATCTATATTTAAAACGGCATTAGATGGGGAAATAGCCAGTTAAAGCAAGTTGTATGTAAACTGGTTCCTTGGGTAAAATCTCCAATCACACCCATTCACACAGGTCGCCCTGCGAGCGGACTGTCTGAAACTGTCAAATCAGGGTACGGTCTTCCCACCAGAGCACCTCCTGTTTCCACCAAGAAGAAAATTCTTGCTAAGAACCCTTGGCTTCTGGTTGCCTGTAGCTTTCAGAAAAGCCTTTTGTTTAAACAAAGGAACCAGCCCACTGGTATCTGGGTGAACACCTGCTTCCTACTGACAAGGAAATGATCTGAATCGAAAGGAAGGTAGGTTTCTTTTCTCTTTCTGTGTTTGCATCCACCTGGAGCAGCGTGTGACTTCCTTGTGAAAGGTCGCAATGTAGATCTGGATGTGTCGCTGCTTTTTGGGGAGCGTCTGCTTCTGTCCAGGGGAGGCATTTCAACTAAGCTCTGAGCAAGTAGGGAAGTGAGAGGATGAAGGGAGGTGTTTATTGGGTGGCTTCTGGGGTTGGAACTGGGGAGGACATGGGGACACTGAGCATCACTTGCTAAACCTCAGCACCCTCCTCTGTGTTGGGGGGCGGTCTCTGGTCCCTTCCAGGTCTGACATTCTCTGCTGTCTTTTACTCTTCAGAGCATCTCACCAGGTGGCGTGAGTTCCACGGACCTCGGGTTCCACCTGGGGTTTTCACAGCATCACAAACCATAAAGATGGACTTAATGTTCTTTTTGTTGTCATTCAAACCTAAGGATTGAATCGCAGCCTTAACTGCAGGAGGGCGTGATTAGCGGAAGTGGAGACTGTGTGCATGTGTATCTGTGTGCACGTGTGTCTGTGCATTGTGTGTTCAGCCGTGTGCTTGTGTATATGTTTGGGGATGTGTTATTGGCATGTTGGTGAGTAGGTCTGTGTGTGTGTGCGCGCATGTTCTGGTATGTATGTGCAGAGGTGAAGGAGGAGGGTCTCAGCCAATCCCTAGTTTTCTGAAAGCCTATTGATTTGTGCTTTTCCTTCCTTGGGCAAGAATGCCGGAGTAGGTAGCCATTCCCTTCTCCAGGGGGATCGTCCCAACCCAGGCATTGAACCCAGGTCTCTCACATTGCAGGCGAACTCTTTACCATCTGAACCACCAGGGAAGCCCATTTCTCCTCAAGCAAAGTATAGCTTATAATTTCAGATTTTGCCCCCTGGTATTTCCCGGAGGAAGAAACCTGTGGTTGATTGTCTCACCGCAGGTTGCTATGTCTGTTAGATTGACAGCCTTGGAGAAAGGCTATACTTACCCAGCAGACCTTCTAGACTCTCACTGGAGACCCTCTGCAGACAGGAAGGGCTTCTGACCCAGTAACCTAAATAGTCCCACCTGTGACTTTCATCTCAGTGAAGGCACAAATGTGTTAGATGCTAAAAATGCCGACTGAATTGTGGAATGATTTTATTTTTCTCCATCTGCCTCTCAGAGGGAAGGCTAACGAAGACTGATAAGGCAGCAGGACAGGTGGATGGAACAGAGATTGTGGGTGGACAGCCTTTTGTGCACTTGTCAAATACAGGGCTGGGGGAGGTAGGAGAAGATAGATGGGGCATCTCTGAAAACACAGGTGCATAGACTGTCTCCTGCTGAAGGGTAATTGTCTAGTTTTCTTTTCCTTGGATTTTTATAGGCATGTGACTGCACCAATATGGGGAGGGAAAAGCCTAATGTATCCATTCTACAGTGTACCACACTTTATTTACTCACCATAAGATGTTATATGTATTCCTTATGGAGCACTCCCTGTGTGTCAGGCACTAGGCTAAGAATTTTTGTTTTTATGATTTTTGAAAAATGTTTACTTTATATTAGTTAATGGGTGTTTTTATGTGTCTTTGGTCACGTCCAATCTTTGGACCCCATGGACTGTGGCCTGCTAGGAAACTCTGTCCATGGGATTCTTCAGGCAAGAATACTGGAGTGGGTTGCCATTCCCTTCTCCAGGGGATCTTCCCAATCCAGGGATTAAACCCATGTCTCCTTTGGCCAATGCAGGAGCATTCTTTACCAGTGAGTCACCTGGGAAGCCCTATTTTGAATTAGAGTATCACTGATTTACAACGTTGTGTTAGTTTCAGGTGTATAGCAGAGTGATTCAGTTAGACATAAATTGTATCTATTCTTTTTCAAAAGCTTTCCCCATTTAAGTCATTACAGAATACTGAGCAGAGTTCCCTGTTGGGCTACGAATTTTACATGAGTTATCAGTCCTAGGTTGTTTCCAGTGTTTTTCTATTATAAATTGTACTTAGATGAATATCTAAGCAAAGAGCTTTTTGCCTGGTTTGTACACCCTGTTTAGAGTGAATTCTTCTAAACGCAATTACTGGGCATGGAATTTAAAACAGCTACGCTTAGAACACATTGCTGTGTTGCTGTAGTGCCACGTCACACTTCCACGTGGAGGAGGGTGGCCCCGTGCATGCTTCCTCCTAAAGACTGGGAAAGTCAGCCCCTTTGTTGAAGGAGCAGTATGTTAGCCTGCTGCGTAAACTCCTGAAAGTTTAGATACCTGACCAAGTTTATTCCAGAGACTTAGAGAGAGAGAGCAGCTCTTTAATTCCATTTCTGTGTGATACAAATCAGTGGCATGGGCTTCTCGGTGGCCCAGTGGTTAAGAAGCTGCCTGCCAGTACAGGAGATGCGGGTTCGACCCCTGGGTTGGGAAGATCCCCCGGAGAAGGAAATGGCACCCCACTCCAGCGTGCTTGCCTGGGAAATCCCATGGACAGAGGCACCTGGTGGGCTACAGTCCATGGGGTCACAAAGAGTGGACACCACCAAGTGACTGAGCACAGCCGCTTTGGAATGAGAAAACACATGTGCCCTTGTTCTCCCGGAGCTGGGATGTTGAGCCCTGGAGGCGGTCGAGGTCTGACCCTGCTCCTTCGGCCTCCCCCCAGGCCTTGCAGCGGTGTTCCCTGTGGCTTGGTTGTCACCCTTCGGATGCAGGGCTACGTGGACAGGCGGAAGGGTCTGTATTTGGAAACAAGTCTGTGAACCCAGAGGATCCAGCTGGCCTTGGGTTCTCCAGTAAAAAATGATCTTTTCTTCATCCAGACCTAGTTTTTTTTTTTTTTAAAGGTGTGGGTTCAGTTCCATACAGGCCAAGAAGCGTGTATTAAGTGCCTTCTGCGTGCTGGTTGTTGTTACTGAAGATGAGAGAGCAGACAGACCAAGTCCTGCCCACTTGGAGCTGAGAGCTGCCAGTGGGGGAGGAGGAACCCCAAAGGCGTGGTTGCAGCCCCTCAGCTGGGGTGGGTGCCTTGTCTGAGAGCACAGCGGGGAGGGGTCAGTGATGGGGCCGTGGGGATGCGGGTGGGGCTGGCTCCCTCGGGCTCGCTGACCCTCGAGTGGAGATCTGCAGGAAGCCAGACCGGCGACTGCCTGGGGCCATTCACAGGTGGGATGCCGTGGGTGGGGCACAGCCAGCACAGAGGGGTGGGAGCCAGTTTCAGGTGCTCTGTGACAGGGGAACTCAGGGGGGCACCAAGGGAGTGAGCAGGGGGGAGAGTCAGAGGAGGGGGTGGGCTCTGGGAGAGAGAAGCACCGTGGACGCCCGGGAAGCCATGGCGAGGACTCAGATTCCATGTGGGACGCGCTGCAAAGCCGCCTGAGGGTCAGTAGCAGGATGGTGACGTGACCTGGTGCCGTGCTTCGTGCCCTGGGTGGGCAGAGGGCAGGGGCAGAAGCAAGGAGAGTGACAGCTCATGCCACGGTCCCGGGGGCAGAGGATGGTGGCAGAGTGGGACGTGAGGAGTGGTCCCCGGCAGCTCACTGAGGAGCGAGGTCAGACGTCGCTTGCCTTCACTCCATCTCTCGGAGTAGACCTCTGGAAGCTTTCCCTCCCCGCCCCGGGGAAGAGCAGAAACTTCTAAAACCGTCTATTCCCTCTCCAGAATCATCATCTCCAAGCCTCAGCCACATCCATCTCCTTTTGGAAGGGCACCTTTCTCTCAAATTGTCACAAATCTTTCTTTCCAACTTCTTTCTTCAACAGGAAATGCAGGAGAAGTCCAACACAGCAGCCCAGGCTTGAGTCTGAACCATCTGTCTGTTTCCCTCCACGCCAAGCTTTCTCCTGGGTGGGAACTTAGGAAAACACCCCACAAAACCAGGAACCACCTGCCAGAGCTCCATAACTATACAGTCCGGCCAGGAAACAACAGCAGACAATCGTTGGGACGCATTTTGAATGCCCCGTGAGCTTCAGCACCTGTTGGGCTTCCTCGTAGGGCTCTGCATTATTGATGAGCTTAGTAGAAAGGGCTGAGAAACAGTTCCCGGTATTCAGGATGATGTCGTAGAACAGGGCTCAGGAGACCTTGCTGTTCCTTCGAGCTCTGCCAGATGTGTGCCTTTCGAGCACCGTCCTTGCTGGGTCTGCTCCTTCATCTTGAATAGGAGTCCTGGACAGCTTGGTTTCTAAGATACCTTTTGGCTTTAACATCTCATGATTCCAAGGAATCATTGAATAAGAAACAAGAAGCAATGGTGACTGATGAAACCAGTACTGTGGGCTTTAGGAGAGAGAGTCCTTCAAGTGGTGGTATGGGTTTGAATTTAAGCAAGCTTCTCTGTGCCACTTTTTAGGGTGTCCACATTAATAATTTTCAAGATGTCAGGGGCTGCCTGACTTGGCTTGTTCTGTTAAAGGAAGGATGAGCAAACTAAAGATAAGGATTAAAAAAAAATAAAACTTCTGTGCTAGGGGAATCATCCACATGGCTGCACATTCCACAAAAAGACCTATAATTTGATCAGGTTTGTGTCAATCAGACTCTGTGTCTGGGTTGGACTTCTGCATCTCAGAAGAGAAATTAGTGAGACAGGGACAATTACCCACCCAAGAAGTGATAGTTTTCTGCAGTCCCAGCCTTCATTTTTTTTTTTTCTGTCCATTTCCTTATTTTCTTATTTATAGTCTTGCCTATCTCCTGCAATGGCTTTGGTGTAGATTTTAGAGTAGGTGAATGGCTCGCTTCTAAAAATGACAGCCTTAGTCTAGGTCTGAGGTTGCAGCCAGATCAGGTAAGCCTGATTGATGCCTTTCTCTCTCCTTGCCTACAAATCAGACCATGCTCCCAGGCTCGAGAGGATGGGGGGGAGGGGGTACCCAAAGCATTTGTAGAAAGTCCCTTTCTCTTTTCCCCTTTTTTTTATTTCCTCATTGTGCCTGCTGCAGTATTGTTGTGAAATTCACCTGTACGTTGACAAGTGTGGTCCACCTCTTCCCGAACTCATGCTTACTAAAATGAGTGTGTGTGCTCTCCATTGAGGGTGGATTATACTCTTTCAACTTAATCATCTCCCAGCAGGCTCCTAAACCAGACACATGTTATTGTTTCAACCATGATGTGGTGATGGATGGCATTCAAGCTGTGCTGGAAAGAACTCCATGTCCCAGGATTTCCTTACCTGCTGCATTTATGAGAAGCTGTCCCAGGGCTGATGGCTTTGTTGCTGTTTTGAGCTGACCTTGTCCTGGGTCTTTGTCTGATGGATTGCTTGATGCCAAAAGAACCCTTCCAGGCTAAGTAATGCCATCTGTACCAGTGGCATCGCTGCATTGATAACAGCACTGGTACTTTGTGCCTCTAGGTTTGTCTCCTGGCTTTGTTCTTGGTTGTTGTTGTTGATCAGTCATTAAATCATGTCCAACTCTTTGCAACCCCATGAACTGCAGCATGCTAGGCTTCCCTGTCCTTTACTATCTCCCGGAGTTTGCTCAAATTCATGTCCATTGAGTCGATGATGCTATCTAACCATCTCATCCTCTACTGCCTCCTTCTTCTTTTGCCTTCAATCTTTTGCAGCATCAGGGCCTTTTCCATTTAATTGGCACTTTTCATCAGGTGGCCAAAGTACTGGAGCTTCAGCATCAGTCCTTCCAATGAATATTCAGGGGTTGATTTCCTTTAGAATTGATTGGTTTGATTTCCTTGCAGTCCAAGGGACTCTCAGGAGTCTTCTCTAGCACTGCAATTTGAAAGCATCAATTCTTTGGCGCTCAGCCTTCTTTGTGGTCCAACTCTCACATCCATACGTGACTGCTGGAAAAACCATAGCTTTGACTACGTGGACCTTGGTTAGACTTGCTCTTGGAGCTGCCTTAAATCAGTTGGACTATAGGGCAGTTGTCAGGTTGTTTTGGAAACTATTTCTAGTCTCAGCGATTGGCAGTAGGAACACCTAGCATGGAGTACTAGAGTACTGGAGTGCAGGGTAACCTAGCACATGCTTATTCTTGAACACATTGTCCTTCAGAGTGTCACGTGTATAGTTGGTGCTTTATAAATAAGTTGACTAATTGAGTTAATCTTGTCCTTTGGTTAAATGACAATCGTGGAGATGATAATTACTACGATGGCTGTGTCTGAGCTGGTTTCTTCCCTGTGCCCCATTCATTCTACCAGCGAAGCCTAACCACTCTTGATGCTCATGTACATCTCCAGTCTGTCCACCTTTCTGTTCCCTAGTACCCATCATTGCCATGTTGCTTAGATAATGCACGTAAAACTCTTACTGCAAAGCTTGGCACATGTGGAGTACTCAATAATGGATAGGTAGAAATGTTTGCTGTGAATAATTGAAGAAAGTATAATACAGCTATTAAAACCTTTCAGAGCTTTCCCATCACCCTTAGGATCAGAATCAAACCTCCTGCCGCCAACAGCTCTATCTGCTGCCTGCTCTCCCCCTTCACTTAGGGACACTTTGCTCTGTGATGACTTACCGGCCAGACTGAGGCTCTGTCATTCTCTGGACCTGCCATGCTTCCACACACCCCAGGACCATCCTGTGTGCTGTCCCTCCTCTCTCTCACTTTTTCTCATCCTTAAGATTTTAGCTTAAATGTCACTTCAGTGAGGGCTTCTCTGGTCTCACTGTTGACAGTATGTCCCCTCTCATTATTCTCTGTCACAAACCGTGTTTGATTACTTCCTAGACCTTCCATGACCTGAAATGCTATGTCTCTCTGTTTACTTGTTTCTCGACTGACTCCCCGACTAGACCCTGAGTTCCAGGAGAAGGGACAGGGGGACCATGTGTGCCTGGCACATGCTTGATGCTAGAAACACACGGTCAGTTTGTTGAATGAATGAATGAATGAATAGAAAGCTGAACACTGATCCTAATAAACATACAGATAACGATGCTACTGATGGGGTAGGCGAGTGGCCTTCATGTGCCAAACACTAAACTGCATGCTTCGTGTTCATCATCTCGTTTAGCCCTTTCCATGGTCCAAAACAGATCTTTGCCTGCTGAGGAAGTGAGCCATCAAATCAGTCAGCTCGCCCAGATATTGAAGCCAAACCACACAGGTTCTGGTCTGTTACTTAAAGCCACATCCTCCCAACTCCGTTGTGATCCCAGACGTGGACAGATGCCCCACCTCGAGGGAAGATGAGGATGGGAAGGTATCCCAGGTCTGCAGCTACCTGCGGGGCTGGACCACCCCTGGTAGCATCCAGGTGCTGAGAGCTTTGTGTTGTGTTCTGAGCTTGGGTGGCCAAGACAAGGTAGGTGGAGGGGATGGGCTGACTCAACCATGCTGCCTTCATGTCCGTAGAGAGAATGCCCTCCCTCGGAGGGGATGTCAGGGATGAAGGTTCTCAGTAGGTGGAAGGGCAGGGCAGACAGGCTGCAAAGAAAAGTCACGTTTCCCGTGAGCAGGCATGGTGCTAGAGCGATCTTGTGAGGAGACACGTGTGTTCAAGTTCTGGGAAGAGTGGAAGAGGGGTGGGGGATCTACTCTTAAGAGGACATGAAAAAGGGAGAGTGTCTGGGTCCAGCCTCTGAGGCATATTTTAAGTGTCCTTCCTAAGAAGGGCCACAGTGCTGGGGAGCGACCTGAATCCAGGCCGTGAAGAGTGAGTCCTTGTAGTAGACAGATGGTCTCCTTCCCTGCCGCTGGGTGTCCTGGGACATCATCCCGGTGCCCTTTCCCTTCAGGGCTGAGTCTGTTTCCTGCTTGGACACTGCAGCCACTGGTCACCCGCGGGCATAGCAGGTGGCCTTCTGCTTCTAACCACGTGAGCTGGGGTGACAATGGCCGTCACTCTGAGTTACAGCTTTTTCTGACTAACACCATATTCATGGCATTCTAGGGCCTCTCCCTCTCTTGACTTTTTTTAAAAAATTGAATTGTTAATTTACAATATTATGTTAGTTTCAGTGTACAGCAAAGTGATTCAGTTATACACATATATATTTTTATTCTTTTCCATTGTAGGTTATTATAAGAGACTGAATATAGTTCCCTGTGCTATACAGTAGGTCCTTGTTGTTTATTTGATACATAGTGGTGTGTATCTGTTAATCCCAAACTCCCAGTTTATCCCTCCCTGACTCCCTTTCCCCACTGGTAACCCTGGCTTATCTTCTTGACTTGGTTTTCTATGTCTGTGAGTCTGTTTCTGTTATGTAAATAACCTCCCTCCCTTGTCTTGTTTAAAATTAAAATTCCTTGCTCTTACTGAATCTGTCTCCCGCCTTAGACTGAATATCCTGATTGCTGGCATCAGCTGAGGGATGCCCCATACAAGTCCAGGCCCGTGGTCTTGACAGCTGATGTGTATTGGGCACTTCCTGCGTGCCAGGCCCTTTCCACGACCACCACTGATGTGGATGCTGTTTATCCGTCTCCACGGACAGCTGGGGTTGTGGAGGCCCCGAGGATCCTGTGAGAAGGGCCTGAGGTCATGTACATGAGTGAGTGGCGATGCCGGGGTTTGCTCTCAGACTCGCTCTCCCCGACACCGTGCTGGGTAGGGTGTCCAGCCAGAGACAGCCTTGACCACCCTGGGCTGCCAAACGCCCCTCTCACCCCGTTTCAGAGCAGCAGCTCGGCTGGTCGGCCTGTCCAGTCTCCGCTGGCTAGCTGTGTTTAGCTGGGTGGATGTGCAGCAGGGCTGGCTGACTCAGGCGCTCTCCAAATTCTTAAGCACTGATGCCTGTGTCACGCGATCTGGCTCTCCATCCTGTGTGACCGCACTGCCATCTCCAGTCATTTCCAAATATGCACATGCCTTCTCCCCGTCCACAGGGCAAGATGCTAATGAACAGGGCCATGCTTTGTCTTTCTCTGCTGGTCTCCCCAGAGCCCTGGCATATTAGGGCGTGCTTAGAAATGGATCAATGCCAATTAGCCTGACCAGGGGACAGAGAAGCCTCCTCTTAGGTGGAAGCCTTCTACAGGTAGGCAAAAGTTGCACTGGACTGGTATTAACAAGTCCTGTGGTATTAATAAGTATTGGGACTGGAATTAACAAGTCCTTCTCTGTAGAACAAATGTGGTTTGCTTTGGCAACTGTTAAGCAGAGGAAAACATCACCTGTAGACCACAGAACCTGATTTCTGGGATGTTTTAGGGGAGCTGATCCATCTCATGTCTTTTCTTTTCTTTTTTTAATTTTTAAAAAATACTTATTTGGCTGCACTAAGTCTTAGTTGTGGCATGCCAGATCTCGTTTCCTGACCAGGGATCGAATCCTGGCCCCCTGCATTGGGAGCATGGAGTCCTAGCCACTGGGCACCAGGGAAGTCCCTGTTATACCTTTCCTACTGGCCTCTTTGTAGTGAGCATCTTTGTGCTGCATCATTCCCAAAGGCACTTCTGTTTTCAGTAATCTCTTCGAAAGAGAGAACCAAACTGAACCCTGAGATTGAACCTGGTTTGCTCAGTGGAGTCTTGAGGGCTGGTCTACCAGGTTGTTTGTTTGCTTCTGCAGTGGATTTGTTTAGCCACATGCTTGTTTGAGGGGAGTGCAGGCTGTCGGACAGGCCAGGCGGTGTTAGCTGGTGTGGCCTTGGTGGGAGAGGATAGTTGCATGCTTCAGAGCAGTGTTTTCCTTCCCACCCCCAGTTTGGCCAAAGAATTCTCAGACATTCTTTTCAGGTTGCCTCACCCTTGGCTTACTCTGGATAACGAGAGTAAAGAGCTGAATTCCAGCCATGTGGGAGCTCCCAGGCCTTCTGGACTCAATGCCTCCGTGGGTACCTTCCATTAGAAAAAATTTTCATAGCTATTCTTGGACCAGACCTCTTCTTTTGATTATCCTTGGCTGAGAAATGCATGCTTGTTACTCTTCATTGTCCTGGCCGACTCTGGCCGGGCTCGTGAACCTTGGTGGCAGGAGAGAGTGGAGACCACTGACAGCTAAAGAGTCCCCAGCAAGTGGTGACCTACGCCCCCCACCACCTGTCCCTGGGAAGATTTGTGAGCCTGAAAGTTTACCTGTGTTCCCTTGTCCAGCTGCCTGAGGGAGTGTGAAAGGGTCAGGGCACTGTGGGCAAATGCTCCACCAAACCATGTGGCTGGAAACCTACAAGAGAGATAGAGCGTGCCAGGAGACAGCAGAACATAGTCTCGGGGGCAGACTTTTGGGGGACGTGATGGCCAAGGCTAATGTGATGACAGGGCCTGGGTGGGGCGGGGGGCCATCAGCCTGGGCACACTCGGTGCTCTAGTACAACTTCTTGCCCAGTTCAGATTTCCCTGGGCTTCTTGTGTATACAGTGGATGCCACTGAGACCACCTAGAGTGCTGAGCAAACAGCATGCTTGTCATCATAGCAACAGTGTCACATCCCTCAGATGCTACACTCTCTGAGGCAGACAGGATCCCAAGGGCTTCTCAGATGTGGATTTGGTGGTGGCCTTGCTCAGAGATGCCCCCTTTATACCCCTTCACTGTTTCAACTTTCACACTTCAAAGAAAGGAGGCAGAGGTCCTCAGATGTTGCAGGGCTCTGGACTGTGTGAGCCCAGAAGAGGGGGTAAGATGAGAGGAGTGGAAAGCAGACACGTTCTCATTGATTGTGCGTCCAAAGGCTGATTCTCTCACTCAAGGACTGGCACCACTGGGATAAGACTAACAAGAGGTGGGGATGGGGCTGATGTTAAAAATACTTTATATTTGATATCACCAATTGGCTGCAGTGCTGGCTCTGCTTCCACATGGATTCACACTGGCTGAACATCAGTTCTGCTAAAATAAGTCAACCTTTATGTGTCTTAGTTTGCCAGGGTTGCCATGATAGAGTACCGTAGATGGAGTTGCTTCAGCAACATTTATTTCCTCACGGTCTGGAGGCTATAAATCTGAGATCAAGGTGTTGGCATGGTTGGTTTCTCCTGAGGCCTCTCCCCTTGGCTTGTAGGCAGCTACCTTCTCCCTGTGTCTTCACGGGGACTTCCTGCTTTACACCTCTGTGTCCTAATCGCTCCATCTTTTAAGGACACCAGTCATACTGGGTTAGGGCCCACCCTTGTGACTAATTACCTCTTGAAAGACCCTGTCTCCAAGTGCAGCCACATTCTGAGGTCCTGGGGTTGAGGACATCCGCATCTGAATTTCCAGGGACACAATTTGGCCCCTAAAACACATATGGGCTTAGTGATATTAGTGGTCCTCTTGGCCCTTCCTGCGTCTTGGAACTGTGCTCCGCACTCCTTGAGGACCTTCTCCTCTAATCCCTGCAATAGCTCTAAGGTAGCTACGCGTATTCGCCCCATTTTACAGAGGAGGAAACAGGGGCACGAAGAACTTGAGAACGCGGCAGAGCTAGAACTGGGCGTCCTGGTTCCAAAGCCCATATGCCGAGCGAACGTCTCTCTGCAGCCTCGGAAACAAAGGCTTAGCCCGGCTTTCTGACCAGAGGCTGTCGCGGGGAAGCCTCACTTTAATTTGTTGGGAGAAGAAAATGCCGAGGTGTTCTTTCACCCACAAGCTTGGTTCCTGTCACAGGCTAGGAGGACGGGCCTTTGTCCTTGGGGCCATCCGCCGACCTTTCTGTGCGGCAGGAGGTCCCCCAGGTGACACTCTGTCCCTGCGTCTGAGGAGAAGAGGCCGCCGAGGGAATCAGATGAGATCCGACAGCTGGTGTGTCTGTGGATCCTCACCCTGTGAGGACGAGACAGGCCGATGGCCAGAGGCCGGCCCAGAGCTGCTGTTTTCACAGCTGACTCCTCTGGAACCTTCCATCTGTTGCTCCTTGTTCCTTCTGGCAGGGCTGGGAGGCAAGGCCAGCGGCTGAGAGGGCTACATGTGAGCTTGGCTCTTGGGAGGTCCCTAGCCGTGCCTGGTGAGAGCTTGAGGCCTTACTGTGCCAGAGGGTACGAGGCCCTGATTACTTGGAAAGCATTTCTGCTGTTGCCTTCAAGTCAAGGTGCTCTGAATAATGATGGGCTCTTAGTTGTCCAGACAGAGGGTGAGGGGTGGGGTTGGGGGGTAGGTAAGGTTTTGGTTCTCAGTGTCAGGGCTGACCGATGTGTCTTTTCTTCCCATCCTCCTCTTTCTCCTTCGCTCTTTATCTCCTTTCTCATCCAGACTGGTCAGACCTCTGTCGGTCTCTCCTGGGAGCCCCCTGACATGAATCCTGAGCTTTCACACTGTTCCCCACTTTCCTCCTGCCAGCATCCTTGGTGACCAGCACCCTCCTCTCCGCCTTCCTTGTTACTGTCAGAATTTACCAGCACTGCGTACATGCTGCCTTCTTCAGAGGTCAGCTAGTCCACCCGAATGCAGGGTGAACCACCTTGGGTGTTAGAGCATAGCCCTGGGCAACTGAGTCCAGAGCACGCCTCCCTTATCTCACCCAAGGGATGTCTCCAGAATGTCAAGGAAAAGAGTTCAGACATGTTAGGCCCTGGGATTTTATTTCCCTGAGTTACCTGCCTTTCTGAAGCAGCCCCTGATGGCTCAGTGGGCAAAGAATCCACCTGTAATGCAGGAGACACAGTTTCGATCCCTGGGTCAGGAAGATCCCCTGTAGAAGGAAATGGCAACTCACTCCAGCATTGTTTCGTGGAGAATCCCATGGATAGAGGATCCTGGCAGGCTGTAGGCCAAAGGGTCACAAAGAGTCGGACATGACTGAGTGACTAACCACACACCTGCCTTTCTGACATCATTTGCCTCAGTTGGCCTTGGACGTCCATCCTGCCTTCAGAAGCCTGCCAGGCTCAAAACGTGAATCTTTTCAGAAACTCAGCAGATTCTGTTTCATTTCAGTTTCTTTCTTATCTGTCAAGTTCCAGTACTGGAATCCTCTTTACTAAAGCTGATGTAGGGTAAACTCACTCTTAAGCTATTTCTTACCTATAAGTCTATCCCTCTTCCTACATAAAAACACCACTGGGTAGTGGTCACGTAACTTAATGATGGGTGTTTGATGGGACTCAGAGTTTCATTTTCCTCTTCAGGTTTCTCTGGGTTGTTGACAAAAACAAATTAATAAACACGTGTCATTGCTCCAAAAGGCTTTAGAAAAGCCCCTGATGCTGGGAAAGATTGAAGGCAAAAGTCAATAAAGTCATCCCCAGATAAGTGAATATTTCAGTAAGCAAATGTCTCAGCCCAACCAAGGCGGACACTGAGGAGGCTGAAGGTGAAGAGCCCGAGGTCTGTGCCGGCCTCACACCATCCCCGTTGATGAAGTCTTTCGTTTGCTTGTGGCAGGATTTCATTCCGACCCACTGTCCTACTTTCCTTAATTTCCTAAGTTACTCTCCTGAGCTCCTTCTCATGGCCGCCTTCTCTTTTCTCCCTGCCAGGTTCACATGGGCAGACTCTCACAGGCAAATATAAACCTTTACTAGAAAAAAAAGTACCAGTAGACAAAATACCTTCTCGTCACAATTAACAGTGGTTTGTTTTCTTCTTTAAGCAATATGTGCCTCTTATCAAACTTCTGCTTCAAACCAGAGGGAGAAACCAGAGGAAGCCAGCCTCACTGCCCAAGATAAGGTGCTTGCCATATTGTGCAGAAAATGTAATTAGGCACCGCAGACGATGGGCCCTGTCTGCCTCCAGCCAGAGGAGGAAAGGCAGTTAACCTCCGCCTGCCTAGCTGGGGCCCAAGGTCATGTTCAATTGTGTTCTGACCGGGCAGCTATTTCCTCAGCTGGAGAGCGAAACTGTCAGTTCACAAACATTCTCTACCTGGAGACAAACGCTCCTGGGGGGTGCTTGGCGGCTCTCCCTCTGTGGTGTCGGGTAGTGAAGGGCACGCTTCTCGCATACCTTCGCCGGATCACAGTTTATCTGGGAGCAAAGCCAAGCGCTCCATCCTTTGGGAGCTGACCCAAGAAGAGAGCTTCTGTGAACTTCTGCTCTCTGGTTGGGCAATCTTGGAGAGCCGGTTGGGAGGGTGTGAGGAGGGAGGGGGCCGAGTCAGAGTCACCCTATCTATTTCATCACCAGCCATGTTAGACAAAGGGTTTGTGTCTGCAGTTCTCTCCTGGTGGAACTCAGTGACTCAGGAAAATCCATCTGACTAAATCCTGTTGCAATAGCTTATCCTCTGAACCCCGTTGGTTTCATCTTAATTTTCCTCCAAATTAATGTTACCCCCAGTTTTCCATTTGCTACATAGAGCCTCATGGCCACACTGAAGGTATTCATACAAAAACCCAACCTCTGCTTTGAAGAAGGTTTTGATGCTAAGATAAACCATATGAACTTGGCCATCTTGGACAGTATTCTTGGCCATTGCAACAGGGTGTTTCAGAGACACTCCAAAGAGAGGAGACAAATGGCTTTGTTCTTAATATCCTTTATTCAAATGTTTAAGTCAGCCTGGCCAAGAAGTGCTGCTCTCTGTCCAGCCTGGAGTAAGCAGCGTATAAAGGGAGGTGGAGACAAAACTAAGTGAGGGAAAAAGATGTACCTCTGCATCCCAGGAGCCTGTAATCTAGTCAGGGAGTGGGATTCTTCAGCAGTAAGAGAGGTAGGAAGAGCCAGAGGCTGGCTTCTCAGAATAAGAGTCAGATAGTGGATGTATGAGGGTTCTCTGGAGAATCAGAACTGATTGGAGATAGATTTATATCTGTGTCTATATCTGTCTATTTATATCTCTTCAGTTCAGTCGCTCAGTTGTGTCTGACTCTTTGCGACCCCATGAATCTCAGCATGCCAGGCCTCCCTGTCCATCACCAACTCCCGGAGTCTACCCAAACCCATGTCCATCGAGTCGGTGATGCCATCCAACCATCTCATCTTCTGTCATCCCCTTCTCCTCCTGCCCCCAATCCTTCCCAGCATTAGGGTCTTTTCCAATGAGTCAACTCTTCGCATGAGGTGGCCAAAGTATTGGAGTTTCAGCTTCCACATCGGTCCTTCCAATGAACACCCAGGACTGATCTCCTTTAGGATAGACTGGTTGGATCTCCTTGCAGTCCAAGGGACTCGCAAGAGTCTTCTCCAACACCACAGTTCAAAAGCATCAATTCTTTGGTGCTCAGCTTTCTTCACCATCCAACTCTCACATCCATACATGACCACTGGAAAAACCATAGCCTTGACAGACGGACCTTTGTTGGCAAAGTAATGTCTCTGCTTTTAAATATGCTATCTAGGTTGGTCATAACCTTCCTTCCAAGGAGTAGGCATCTTTTAATTTCATGGCTGCAATCACCATCAGCAGTGATTTTGGAGCCCCAAAACATAAAGTCAGCTGCTGTTTCCACTGTTTCCCCATCTATTTCCCATGAAGCGATGGGACTAGATGCCATGATCTTAGTTTTCTGAATGTTGAGCTTTAAGCCAACTTTTTCACTCTCCTCTTTCACTTTCATCAAGAGGCTTTTTAGTTCTTCTTCACTTTCTGCCATAAGGGTAGTGTCATCTGCATATCTGAGGTTATTGATATTTCTCCTGGCTATCTTGATTCCAGCTGTGTTTCTTCCAGCCCAGCATTTCTCATGATGTACTCTGCATATAAGTTAAATAAGCAGGGTGACTATATACAGCCTTGACGTACTCCTTTTCCTATTTGGAACCAGTCTGTTGTTCCATGTCCAGTTCTAACTTGCTTCCTGACCTGCATACAGGTTTCTCAAGAGACAGGTCAGATGGTGTGGTATTCCCATCTCTTTCAGAATTTTCCACAGTTTATTGTGATCCACACAGTCAAAGGCTTTGGCATAGTCAATAAAGCAGAAATAGATGTTTTTCTGGAACTCTTGCTTTTTCGATGATCCAGCAGATGTTGGCAATTTGATCTCTGGTTCCTCTGCCTTTTCTAAAACCAGCTTGAACATCTGGAAGTTCACAGTTCACGTATTGCTGAAGCCTGGCTTGGAGAATTTTGAGCATTACTTTACTAGCGTGTGAGATGAGTGCAATTGTGTGGTAGTTTGAGCATTCTTTGGCATTGCGTTTCGTTGGGACTGGAATGAAACCTGACATTTTCCAGTCCTGTGGCCACTGCTGAGTTTCCAGATTTGCTGGCATATCGAGTGCAGCACTTTCACAGCATCATCTTTGAGGACTTGAAATAGCTCAATTGGAATTCCATTACCTGCACTAGCTTTGTTCGTAATGATGCTTTCTAAGGCCCACTTGACTTCACATTCCAGGATGTCTGGCTCTAGGTGAGTGATCACACCATCGTGATTATCTGGGTTGTGAAGATCTCTTTTGTACAGTTCTTCTGTGTATTCTTGCCACCTCTTCTTAATATCTTCTGCTTCTGTTAGGTCCATACCATTTCTGTCCTTTATCAAGCCCATCTTTGCATGAATGCAGAGTTCCAAAGAATAGCAAGGAGAGACAAGAAAGCCTTCCTCAGCGATCAATGCAAAGAAATAGAGGAAAACAACAGAATGGGCAAGACTAGAGATCTCTATATCTCATAGTATGGTGTAATTAGACAATGTCTTGTCTGTTTCCCCATTGTCCATTGACAGGATCACTTATCACACACCACTTTTATCTCCAGCTTCTGGAGATAAAAAGCTCTGTCTCAGCCCATTAGTCTGGGCAAATATTATAGGTGTAGCACAGACCCCTGGTTATCCCTCCCCTCCCCCAAGTCAGTTCTCTCCTCCTTCTCTAGTCACAGAACCGTAAACTTTCAGCCGGACCCATGGTTGCCAAGAGTTAAAAAAGAGATGGCTCATAGGAGATTAGGTCACACGATTACAGAAGCTGAGTCCCAAAGCTGCAGTCAGTAAGCTGGAAACCCAGCAGAACCAACGATGTAGTTCCAGTCCAAGTCCAGTGTAAGTTCTAGTCTGAAAGCCAACAGGCTTGAGACTCAAGAATAGCTGATATTTGAGTCCAAAAGCAGGGAAAGACTGAGGTCTCAGCTCAGAGAGTCAGGCAGGAGGAGGTCCTTCTTACTCAGCTTTCAGACTGAGGTCTTCAGCTCATTAGATGAGGCCCACCCACAAAGGGGAAGACAATCTACTTTGACCAGTCTACCGGTTCAGAGGTGAATCTCATCCAGAAACATCCTCCCAGATATCCCAGAATAAAGTTTGACCTCATGTCTGGGTGCCCTGTGGCCCAGTCAGGGCAACACACAAAATAACCATTACAGTGGGGTTCTCTGTTTTAGGGGTATTGTCCTTTCTTTTCTTCAACAAATCTAAGCATGTAATTTTAGCTACCATAACCCAGTTCCAAAATAACAGTTTGTTCTTCACAGCAGCCCCTCTGAAAGAGGTCTGACTTTGCATGCTGTCTAGGATCCAGGAGCCTCTGTCTTATTGCCCCACCATCCCTGGGGAGTTGTCCTTTGCTTCGTGGCCCAAGATGGCCTCACCTCTGTCAGTATTCACACAGGAAGGGGGGAGGTGGAGAATCGCACCATGGGAAATTTGCACTTTACTTCTATTCATATCCTATTGGCTGGAACTTAGTCGCATGGCCAAGTTCCAATTTACTGCAAGGGATACTGGGAAATAGTTTTTATTCTTGGGACACAGTCCTGTGGGGTCGCAAAGAGTTGGACACGACTAAGCACTGCACACAGGCTTTGCTGAGACCCCTGCTTGGGGCTGGAGATAGAGGGGTGTGTAAGATACAGTCCTGCCAGTGGTCAGTGGGGAGATAGAACATGTTGTGTAATAAGTCTCCTACCACAGGGGTAAACCCAGGCAACCCAGCTAGAACATGGCAGTCGAAAAATGCTTCCTAGTGAGCCTCTGCATGTCGTTTTAAAGGGCAATTGTGTCAGGCCCGATGAGTTGAGAGTCCATTTTCTTAAACCCCAGTTTCAGATGGATGTGTATTTTTCCCTTCTTTGCCAGTCAGAAATCTGAATTCAGAAGGTGAGGTTCAGATCTTGGCACGTCATGTCAAATCAGGGGATCAGAAATATTCCTGGAAGTGTGAATCAAAAAGAAGTAGGATTCCTTCCCTTTTCCATCTGTCTCTGTCTCCTTGCTGCCTCCCCTGACCCCCCGCATTGGTTTAGTCTGGGATGAGGGAGTTCTGCAGTCCTAGCAGGAATGCGGGGGTCCTCTCTGTGCATGGGGGGCTTCTGCTGGCTTTGTGCAAGATGCTCTGTAAAGGGTTTCAAGGTGGGGGCTGGGGTAGGAGTGGTGGGAGTGAGAACTCTTACATAACGTGGTAAACAAACAGCAAGCAGACGTTTTGTTTTCCATTAGCCAGGGAGGTGTTTTGTTTCCACTAGAAATGGGAGCAGACGTGAAAGCAATTAGTGTTAGTGGCTTTACCGTGATGTCCCTGGAGCCAGCAAAATCCTGGGGCCAGATGTCTGTATTTTCCTGATTCCTTGTTCAGAGAACATTCATGAGTTTTTTCCGCCCCTGCCCAGCCCACCTCCTGCCAAAAAGACCCAAAATATCACAGTTGGGAGAACATAATATTCCTTGAAGAGCAGAGGCAGAAGGCGTGTTTTTGGAGCTAGAGAAGGTACCTCAGAAGCTGGGGAGGGGAGGTCAGGATCAGTAGGAAGATCCTCACCCCCGGGCTGTTCAGGCCACTGCTGAGTGGGACCCCGAGCTTGAAGCGGAGATGAATAATAGGAGTGGTGATCGCTTAGCCCCACCTACTCTTCTTTGCTTTTCTTTCGACCCTGTCCTGTCCCACCCCCGACATGCGTGGAGTAGTTGTTTGTTTACTCACTAAGTCATGTCTGACTCTTCAGTGACCCCCTGGACTATGGTCCACCAGGCTCCTCTGTCCATGGGATTTCCCAGGCAAGAATACTGGAGTGAGTTACCATTTCCTTCTCCAGGGGATCGTCCCAACCCAGGGATTGAACCCTGAATTGGCAGGTGGATTTTTTTTTACCACTGGGTCACCTGGGAAGCCCATGCATGGAGTAGGGAGGATGGGAGTAGAAACCACAGCAGAAAAGGAAGCTCTGAATATCCTCTCTTCCCCTGTGCACTGGAATCATATGATCTCAGTTTCACTCCATCTCAAACTTCAACATGACCCTTGTCACCACCGTGACCACCAAAGCCCCAGAATCTGCCGCTTAAATAGTTTCTAATGTTGATGTTCTTTTCCTGTATAACCTCACTTCTTCCTTTAAGGTCTCACAGTGCATGGTTTGCCATTGGTTTTCTGTATCTGTGCTGTCCAATTCGCAAGCCACTGACCATGTGTGGCTGCTGAGCACTTGAAATGAAGCCATTCCAAATGAAGATGTACTATAAATGTAAAATATGCACCAGGTTTCAGGCACTTCATTTGGAAGAAGAATATAAAACATGTTTCTTTTTAACTTTTTTCATGTGACTATTAGAAAATTTAAAATTCCACAAGTGGCTTGCCCTTATAACTTGTATGATACTTCCATTGGGACAGGGCTAGTCTGTGTTATCTTTTCAAATATTTTAGAAATGTATTTTTAAAGTTATTTAAAGTATTAAAAAGAACTTTAAAGTCTTCCAAAACTTTAAAAGTCTTTAAAAAAAAATAAAAGAAGAGGCTCTCCAGACATTTGTAAGAAGAAAGTTGGACAGTCAACAAAAATTTCTCTGCATTTGAGACAGAGCGTAGAAACTTACAGAAACTTAATCACATTGAAGGACCAGACAGTGATGTAAACAAGTGAGGTATGCCTGAGGTTATACAATAAAGGAGGGCTTCCCAGTGGCGCAGTGGTAAAGAATCTGCCTGTCAGTGCGGAGACCAAGAGATGTGGGTTCGATCCCTGGGTCGGGAAGATACCCTGGAGAAGGAAATGGCAACCCACTCCAGTATTCTTGCCTGGGAAATCCCACGGACAGAGGAACCTGGTGGGCTACAGTCCATGAGGTTGCAAAGAGACACAACTGAGTGTGCACACACATGTACATTAAGGAATGGTGGGGCTTGTTGTTCGCTAGGATGAGGTACCTCATGTTAAAGCATCCAGATTCAAAAATTTTAAGTTCTGGTTGCTCTATAAGCAATGTCTTCAGGTAGAATTTGGCTCAGGGGATTCTAGGATGCTATTCTTGGGCCCTTTGAAACAAACTTTTACACTACAGATTCCATGAAAATTATCCATTGTGGAGAATTCAAACCAAGATTTTTAAATTGAAATTTCTTTTTTAAATCTTGAAGTGGCCTTTTACATTTTGCACCCAAGTCCACACGTACACTCGGTAGCTTACATGTTCTTGTACCAAGAACATGGCTGACGATGAACTCACATGGACTGAGTTCATGTTTTGGGAGATGCCAATGTTGCCTCATACAGTTTGTATAACAACCTCATGAGGCTGATTGTGTCTTCATTTTCATTGAAACTCAGCCAAATTAAGCCATCTACTTGGCCATAACAAGGAAGTGGCAGAACCGAGGTTTAAGTCCATGGAGTTTGGATGCCATGGTCATATCCTGCTAACACAAGGGTTAGTTTTAGCTTTTATACTTAGGGCTTTGATTCATTTTGAGTTAATTTTGCATGAGGTAAAGGTCCAACTTCATTCTTTTGCATAAGTATATCTAGTTTCAACATCACTTGTTGAAAAGACTGTTCTTTCCCCATTGAATG
Organism: Okapia johnstoni; assembly: GCA_024291935.2. Lineage (NCBI taxonomy): Eukaryota > Metazoa > Chordata > Mammalia > Artiodactyla > Giraffidae > Okapia > Okapia johnstoni. Next base: position 142,332,534 of record CM044306.1, on the reverse strand, counting down.
GTTTTGGCACCATTGTTGAAAACCAGTTAACCGTAAGTGTGAGGGTTTATTTCTGAATTCTCAATTCCATTTCATTGATGTATTTGTCTGTCCTCATGACAGTACCACACCATCATCATTACTGTAGTCTTAAGTTTAAAATCAGTGTATGTCTTCCAACTTTTTTTTCCTTTTAAGATTGTTTTTGCTCTTCTGGGTACATTTTCATATGAATTTTAGGATCAGCTTATAAATTTGTAAAAAAAAGAAGGAGATTTTGGTACAAACTGTGTTGAACTTGTAGATCAGTTTGGGTAGTATTGCATCTCAGTGATGTTAGGTCTTCTGACCCATGAACATAGGATATCTTTCTAATTACATAAGTAATTTCTAATTTCTTTCAGTGTTTCTTTTTTTTTTTTGAGTTTTCAGAGTACAAGTTTTACATTTCTTAAATGTATTTCTAAGTATTTTATCCTTTTTGATGCTGTTATTCAGACTTGTTTTCCTAATTTAATTTTCAGATCGTTCATTTTTCAGTAAAATTTTAAATATTTAAGTAGCATCCAAAATGCTGATATGACATTCTACCTCTAAATACCTAAGTTAGCATCTGTTAGTTCCCTCCTTCCCTCCCTTTCCAGTTAGCCACCAGACCACTATTGGACCGATCATAATCAACAAGAATTGCTTGCTCTCATTCACTACACAACCCAGATTCACATTTCTTTGATTGTCTCTAGAACGTCTCCTCACGGCTGGCCTTTTCAAATCAGGATTCAAACACGTCCTCCCCTTAAGCCTGGCAATCATATCTTTCAAGTCTCCTTCGTTCTCTAATGGCTCTTCTTTTCTCTTTTTCTTGAATTGAGGGTTTAAGTCTATCTAATTCAGGCACAGTGAGTCTCTGACCTTACACAAAGCTAACATCTACAGTCAGATTGTTGTTGCTTAGTCACTTAGTCGTGTCCGGCTCTTTGTGACCCCACGGACTATAGCCCACCAGGATCCTCAGCCCATGGGAATTTCCCGGACAAGAATACTAGAGTGGGTTACCATTTCCTTCTCCAGGGGATCTTCCCCACCCAGGGATCTAACCTGCATATTGGCAGGCAGATTCTTTACTGCTGAGCCACCAGGGAAGCCTAACATCTGCAGTCAACTAATCCTCACTAAATGGAATCAGAACCCTCCTGCTTCATTGCAGATAAAGAAATTTGAAACATAGAATTATTTCCTCCGGCAGTAGGTCCATGGGTCTGCACAAGTGTGCGATGTTGTTGTTGGCTCTCCAAGCACCTGTTGAGGAGAAATAACCACTGCTGAAGATACTGGGACACACCACCATTGTTTCCTACCCCTCCCCCCATACTTGAGCAACAAAGACTAATTGTTCTAAGGGGTGATACAGAAGGCTGTCACTCATCTCACTTTACTTATTAGGATGGAGAGTTAGATTTCCCCTGCCCTGGGAAAGAGTTTCTTGCTCAGGACCTCTTGTGTTCCCGCTTCTCATCCCTGGCCTCCAGTTACCAAATGTGGTTTTCTCTCTGTTTTTCCAAGTTTCTTCCCTTTTCACATCATTTAAAATATTGGTTTAGAAGGGATTTCCCTGGTGGTCCAGTGGTTAAGAATTTGTCTTCTAATGCAGGGAAGGTAGGCAGGTTCAATCCCTGGTCAGGGAACTAAGATCTCACGTGCTACGCGGCGTGGCCAAAAAGTAAAAATTAAAATACTGATCTGGGAGTAAGACACAAGTCTGCATTTAGGGTCAAAGCAGGGCTCACAAGTGGAAAAATCCCTTAAGAGTATGGCATGTGGCTAAAAAAAAAAAAAAATCCTGCTTTTGTGTTTTTCCATTGGCAGCACTCCATTCTGACCAAATGTGTGCGCTTTTAATCACTGTATGTTGGTGGATTACTCCTGACTCATACCATTCCTGTGGGGGAGCCATTAAAATATTTCCCCATCCAGAGTAGTCAGGCACCAGTCCATTAGCACAGAAGCCACCTTGGAGCTTGGCTGTGGAGCTGCCAAGCCTTCCACTTGCTGGACCTTCGGAAGGTGGGAAAGGGTCCTGGGTGATGGGGAGATACTCAGAAATCTCAAGGCAGAGGCCAAATTTGTGACTGTGTGCTCAGTCATGTCTGACTCTTTGAGACCCCATGGACTGTAGCCCACCAGGCTCCTCTGTCCAGGGAATTATCCAGGCAAGAATACTGGAGTGGGTTGCCTGGGGATCTTTCTGACCCAGAGATCAAACCCTTGTCTCCTGTGTCTCCTGCATTGGTAGGTGGATTCTTTACCACCATACTACTTGGGAAGCCACCTGATAAATACATGTTTTAATTTTTTTCCACCTCTAATTGACTGTATACTGGCAAAATATTGGCCCCAGCATTGTGGCCACTTCTATGTCCTAGCTTGTGCTGTGTCTGTTCTAGAGCCTCCACTTTTTATCAAGTGTTCACACTCTCCACAGTAGATCAGGAGACCAGAGGTCTCTCCTCCACATGAAAATCTGCATTCTCACAGTTTCATAGATAATAATGCCTTTAGGGTGAAACTCAGCTTCTTAGTGACTACCTGATTTACTGTGTGGAGGATTTTAGGAGAAAGAGAAACGATGCCTTGGCCTCCCCAACAGGGAAAATGCTGAAGACATCACACACACATCCCTCTCTTTCTTTGTCCCTTTCTGTTTCTCTCTTTACTTAATGGATGTATGCTTTACATACAATAAAATGCATTCATCCTAAGTGTGTAGTTTGAGTTTTAATAAATGTATGTGCCTATGTTAACACCACCCCAGTCTCAGCATATAGAATATTTCCGTCACTCCAGAAAGCTTCAAGTGACCTTGGAGTCCATATTCCACCCTCCCAGCCCCAGCCTGGTACCCATTGCTGTGCTGTTTGTCATGACAGCTTACTTTGACCATTGAACAGTCTCAGATAAATAGTCATAGAGTGTGGACCCTTTTCCACGTGGCTTATTTCACTCAGCCTAGTGTGTCTGACATTTCTCCATCTTTCTCCATGTCTTGGTAGCGCATTTGTTTTTCTTGCTGAGTGGATGCCATTTTATGGGTGTACCACAATTTCTTTATCCATTCAGCCGCTAATGGACATTGAGTTGTTTCCAGTTTTGGGCTTTTGTAAATAAAAATGCTATGAACGTTCATGTTCAGGTCTTTTGTGTTGCTAGATGGTTTTATTTCTCTTCGGTACATTCCTGGAGTGGAGTTTCTGGGCTTTAGGATTGATGGATGTTTTCCATTCTTAAAAAATCTGCCTGCTTTCCAAAGTGCCCTGTGCAGCCCTTTTCTTTCAAATGCCTGGCATCATTACTCACTGGCTCATGCTTTGTGCTGGAAGAAATAAAAAGAATGAGCAGAGTCGACTAATGTCTGCAGCTTTTTTGTCAATAGAGAGATTTTTTAAAAAGACTCGGAGTCCCTGAATGCCCCTTGATGGTTCCTGTTCTACGGTGCTGCTCTGAACTCGGGCTCGTCTGAAGCCTGGCTGGCAGGAAAGTGAGAAGTTTCCATTGACTGAGAAGCTGAGGAGGGCTAATGTTTTATATAGATATATATATATAGATATATGTGTGTATATATGTTTATATATATGAGTATATAAACATAATTTATACTATATATAATACATAATATTACATATTATATGTTATATATACTATATATTATATAATGCATATTATATATGATATGTTATATATGCTATGTATGATATGTATAAGAAATATTCTATCACATAATTTATAACAATACAGTAGCTAGCATGATACAGCTACAGCTAGCTATCACTGCATGATACTTCTGCCTATGCCAGGAGTCAAACACAGCTGTGAAGACTCGAGTGCTGGCAGGTTTTCCTAAACCCAGCTTCTCAGACTTTCTTCTGAAATGTTTAAGGAAAGGGAATGCATCCTTAAGGAGACAGAGGGAGCATCTGGGGACGTGGTTTCTAGGAAGACATTTCTTCTTCTAAAAATTAATACAAAATTTGTATTTGTTTTCCGCATGTCTGTGTTTATTTTAATATAAAAGATACTTAATATAAAAATGCTCGTACCCCACCTCCCCCCACAAACAGTCAAGTCAAAGCACTGCAGGGAGAGGCCCACGGCCAGTGTGGCCTGGCACGTGCCCTGCAGGAGCCCGCCTCTTCTCGTGACCGCTCAGGCTGAGTTGTTCTTTGGCCAAGTGGGTTTCCTGTTCCCCGCCTGCTCTCCTGTCCTGCGTTGTGGCTTCTGACGCGGCGGATGGAGGTGAACGTTTGCCCTGCCAGGTGCTATCAAGGCCCGCAGTCTCTCCCGGGTCCCCCTGAGTTTTACGATCTGTTCTGCCTCCCAGCCTGCAGGCTGTGGCAGGGGCTGCCCCGAGGTGATGGAGGGCCTGGGAAGTGAGGAAGTGAAAGCAGGCAGTGGCGGGGTGGATGAATTTCTCACAACAGGCTGGCTATCCTCCGATGGAGAGCAGAGAGGCCTGAAGCCGGATGCCCCTCTTTCCCTTCGAGGCCAGCTTCTGTGGGGCCCACAGTCACCAGTCACTGCTGGGTTCTCCCCTGAAGAATTCTTCCTGGTCAGTGCCCCGAGCTGGTGACGTGATGCTTGCAGGGGCCCTAGTCCTTGCCTCAGCGCTTTTCTCAGTGGGCCTGTCTGTGCTCTGGGGGTGGGGTCTCCCGGTGGATCACTGCACACCTGTGATCACTGCCTATCCGGAGTGTTTCCCCTCCTGGGAGGTAACCATCCCTCCCTCTGACATGAAACATCCGGTGGGTGCTTCCTATGGCTACTGTAACGAACAGTCCCAGGGGCTTAAAACAATACGGGGTTACTCTCAGAAGTGAGTCATCTGAATTCAAGGTGCTGGTGGGGCTGCATTCCTTCTAGAAGTTTTGGGGAGAATCGTTTCCTTTTTTCCAGCTTCTAGAAGCTGCCTTAGTCATATTCCTTGGTAACGACTATTTCACGTCCCTCCAACCTCTTGATTCTGTGACTTGTCTTCTCCTACCCATTCTGATCTCTTTCCTCCTACAGATAAGGACCCTGTGATGACATCAGGCCCACCTGGATAATCCAAGCTAGTCTCCCATCTCTAGATCCTTACCTTTGTCCCGTCTGTCATCCTATAAGGGAATGTTCATAGATGCTGGGGATTCAGATGTTGACCTTCAACCTATCAAAACTGGGGACACAGCATCTTTGGTACTAACTCCTGAGAAAGGCTCTGTGTCCTGTAGGAGACCGTGCTCCTGGTACACCCTGCAGACACTCAGCATGGCGCTCACTTGGAGAGGCACATTTGAAAGCAGGTGGCCACTCAGCCCGGAGTTGACATCCTGACCTGTGACCTCTTGCAGGTGAAATAGACTGTCTCTGAGCCTCTACTTCCTCATTTGTAAAAGGGAGGCAGTCATCTAACTTTCCAGGAAAGACTAAAGATAAGCATCTTTACTGTGGCCAGCAAACAGTAGGTGCTCAATAAAAGATGCCTATAATCATTTGGAGAATTTCTAGTGAACTGCCTGGAACAGGGACCGACACTGTTCCTCAGCTTGGTGTGCACGTTGGGGAGTCTCGTAGGTATGTCCATCTGTGGTTGTGAAAAACGTACTCAACATATAAATGCTGTTCCCTAGGCTCCTGAATTCTAAATCCACTTCACGTTGAAGAGGGCAGGTGATGGTGACACCTTAGGATGACATTCCTGCGTTCCCCTCTACCTGCCCTTACTCACCTGAGGGTCAGCAGCTGGCATACTTAGTCCCAGAGTCAGATTTTTCTGGAATAAATGAACCCCAAGCTTGGCCTGGAATTGTCCCACCTTCCCCCACCCCCCAGATCCCAGGGATAACGCAAGCCAGAGCGGGCCCACCCCAGGGAAGGTCCCCAGCTTCCCCTGCTCGTGACTGTGGACTCGCTCAGCTGGGAGTGGTGCTGGCTGGTATTTACACCCAGGAAGTTTCTTTTTGGGGGGAGCACGGCCCAGGGAGTTCAGGAAGGCTCCCTGCCATGGTGGTGGCTTCTGGGCTCTTTGTTGCTCCTTCCTGAGTGAGGACCGGCAGCCAGGCACTTTCCACGACTTATCTCTATTTGCTCCTCGGGAGCATTTACTGCCTGCATTTTACTGATGAGGAAGCTAAACTCCTGGGAGGCTGACGCTCTTATCTGAGTTTGCACAGCCACCAAAGGGCAGGCCTGGCATCTGCCCAATGCCTAAGCCCATCAAGCCTGTAACACCACCCTATCTGAATTTCTGGATAACACATGAATCTCTTCTATTACAGGGAAGGAAAAACAAGATTCCTCTATCAGAGGCCAGGCCATGATATATGAGTTTTATCAAGTGATTTATAGGTTCCTTATCTCGTGCCCCATGCCTCTTGGCAGAGGGCCATGCCCAAGGCCATGGCTGGATGTGCCAACTGCTGGGTGATTCCCAGTCGAATCTCTCCGGACCCCTCTTTCTGGAGCTTAGGCCCCCACCTCCATCCAGAGGACATTGTAAGGGTTTTTTTTTTTTTCCTTTTCAAACAAAAATTGTAATTTTATCTAGTCATCTTAAAATTTGTGATGCACTCACTGGGTTTAAAATTCAAAGAGAACAAAAGCAAACACTCTTGAGAAGCTGCCCTCCCATTTCCTGCCCACAGGCCCCCAGTGTTACTGGTCAGGGTTCCCTTCCAGAGATATTTTACATAAATACAAGCAAATACATCGTTATCTATGTCTTTCTATACAGATGATATTGTACCAGGCACATTTTTCTGCATCTTGTCCTTTTTGTATAACTTTCCATATCCTGTATGAAGAGCTTTCTTGTTTTTATGTGAAATACAAAATTTACATAAAAATTGTGAAAAAAGATCATGATAAACTAAGTCTTTTAAAAATAGGTTATATATTTATCAGTTAGCCAGCTAGCAAAATATCTATATATTATTCCTTTAAGAAATTGGCCAAGGAAATTCACGTACTGTTTTGTAAAGTCCAAATTAATTGGATAAGTAATGATGCCCACAACACGAAAAGGTTGTTTTGAATCAATTTTTTTTAAAAATTTGAAATTCAAGCAGCACAAGTTGGTGCTTATTATTAAAAAGAAATGCTTCGGTAAGTTTTAGTGTCATTCCAGAGAAACAAGAGAGGGAGGAGATGGTGTTTTGGGGGAGCCCCATTCTCCACCTGGATGGAGAGCTGTGATGCAGCTGTGTTCCCACAGGGCTGCACAGGACTGGTCCATGGGGGTCTTTCCACAAGGATGCTGAGCTAGGGAGTATGGGCACAGAAAGCCCGTGTTGCTTCTTTTCTTCCCTGTAAAACTCTCTGACTTCTTTGTTCCTATTGGTGGCTCAGACGGTAAGAATCTATTTGCAATGCGGGAGACCTGGGTTCGATCCCTGGGTCAGGAAGATCCCCTGGAGAAGGAAATGGCAACCCACTCCAGTATTGTGGCCTGGAGAATCCCATGGACAGAGGAGCCTGGCAGACTACAGTCCACGGGATCACAGAGTCAAGACATGACTGAGTGACTAAAACACTCACCACTTTATCTACTCACCCACTCCCCAGTATGAAATGAGTCAATTATCTGAGAGAACCTGGGGCAAAGTGCACTGACCAATGTCCATGCAAACATTAATGGCTCATGGAAGTACTGAATTAGAGAAACCTTTTGCTGATGGAGAGGGTGATTGTAACTTCTACTTATTGTGTGCTTGCCTGGGTAACAGGGTGCTTAATGTTTTAAAACCATCAGAACAGACCCACACGGCAGCACACAGGAGGAGGGTGGTGACTGGCACATTGAACCTCTGCTAGGACAGTGGGCAGTGAGATCTAGGCTGGAGGTGAGGATGGAACACAGGATTGAAAATGTTTTGCGTTTTTAACAAGCACTTCTTGCCCCTAGAATCCTTTTCCCTTGCTCAGCTTGGACGTGAACACCCTGTGGAGCCAGTGTTCCCTAGAAGCGAGGCTGAAGCCCCATCCCTCGCTTTGTGGGTGAGAAAATGCACAGGGCCTGGGGTCTGGGAACAGGATCCACATGAAGTCTCCACCCAAGCCTGTCCCCCGCCTTGTACCCACAGACACTGACTACTCACCCCTGGAAGCAAGGTGTGTGTGGAAGGGGACGCTGCCTGTGAAAGCCATCGGGCAGAGCAGCAGGAGAAGGTGTTTGGTGAGAAGGGCTTTGTGGGGCTGGCACACTGGTGGGGGAGTGCGTGAAGGCCCCCAAGAGTGCTTCTGCCTGGTGAATGATGCTTCTGCTGGCTCTGGGTGGCAGGGGACAGCCCCGTGTCCCCCAGAGAGTACGAGGCTCCTCTGCAGTCCGTCCGGGGCCACTGCAAGTCAGGTTTCCAGACAGTGGCCCTGGAACTGCTGATTCACAGGTGTGTGTCCAGCACAAAGACAATGCAAGTTTGTTTGTCGGAGCTTAAAAATGGGAATTGGGGTGAGATGGAGGCTCCCTGGAACATCAGCATAATGACCTTTTAGGGTCTGGGAATAAAAGGAGGACAGAGGTCCATAAACACAAAGCTCTTGTTTGAAACAATTAAAGGATAATTGCACAAACTCACTACCCTAAGGTAACTGATAAGAGTAGAGTCTTATAAACTGCTGTTTGATGGAAATGGGGTGTGAAAAAAAAATCTAAAGGAGACGTCAGCTGCACAGATAGGGCAGACATGACTAAGGAGGGAATAGTTCATGACTTCATTCTTGCATCTTATTGTTTATTGTTACATTTGTTATTATCATTCTGCTCTATGAGTGCTTTAACTTCACAGAGACCGTTCTTCAGGCTTTAAGCCTTTGAAGAGGCTCAGTGGGTCTTGTTTTAGACACGGTTCTTTCCCTGCCGCTCACCTATATGACTCTACTTAATACAATTCTTCCCTCTCTTCTCTCACCCCCCAACAGAAATTGACCTGCTGTCAAAAGTCACTCAACGATTCAATGAGCTAACAGGACAGTTCACAAGTTCTACTCAGAAACCCCTTGATGACTATTTAACCTTAACACACCTAAAGGAAAGAGAAATTCTATTATTTCCTTTTCCAGCCTGGCGGGAACGCATGATTGGAGACTTCTCTGAGCCCCATCCCCCATCTTCCTGTCCCTAGCGCCAAGCAGGACTTAGCCACCCTTCCTTGTTGCAGAGTGATCGGTCTTAACAGAAGGTCCCCACCATCACCACTTGCCAGTTTTGTTGTTGTTCAGTTGCTAAGTTGTGTCCAGCTCTTTGTGACCCTATGGACTGCAGCACGCCAGGCTTCCCTGTTCTTCACCATTTCCCAGAGCTTGCTCAAACTCATGTCCGTTGAGTCGATGATGCCACCCAACCATCTCCATTCTCTGTCTCCCCCTTCTCCTCCCCTCTTCAGTCTTTCCCAGCATCAGGGTCTTTTTCAGTGAGTCAGCTCTTCTCATCCGGTGGCCAAAGTATTGGAGCTTCAGCTTCAACATCTATCCTTCTAATGAATATTCAGGGTTGATTTATTTCCTTGAGGGTTGACTGGTCTGATCTCCTTGCTGTCCAAGTTTTAAAGACCATTTAAAGATAGTTCCATGCACTCCAAGGGGGCATTTTTAGCTTGCCGATGTTATCCACAGTTAGTTAGGACCAGAGTCCTGTGGGTGTGAGTGCCTGGGTGGGTCCTCTCCTGCCGGGCCTCTCTGGAGATGCTGACGCAGGCCTGAGATGAGAATGTCAGCCTCACCGTAGGCCCACGTCTCTTCTGCTCTCCCCCAACCCCCACCTGTGAAGTGGCTGCAGCTGTTGCTAAGCAACCAGTTTATCTGTGTTGTCCTGGTCAGCAGATACAGAAGCAACTCCTGCTAGAGAGTTCCAGCTGGGAGACACCCAGGCGCTGGAACGTGAACTCTGCTAATGCCCACCACCTCTGACCCTCCCCTCTGTGCCGAGAGCCCCCCCTTCCTGGGGGTGTGGGTTTGCCTTTGGAGACTGGAAAAAAAAATGATCTAGATCATTGATGTGCTAATAGATTCAGCTTAATCTCAGAAGTTTAAAGTGATTTATACCTAAAGTTTATATTTTCATGTGTCTTCAAAACCCTTAAGAGGCAATTGATTGTATTACTCTGCATCAGAGAGTTCAGAAAATTGTGTTTATTCTCTAAGATCAAGAAAATGCCATGCACGACTCTGCCTACCCCAACTGGTGGGATCAGCTTGAAGTATCCATAGCCCCCGTTTCACTCACACTTTGCTGGACTTCTGTGAATCTTTAAGGGCTTCTTCAGGTCAGGTCCAGACTCTTCAGATTCAAACTTTTATGAGGATCAGGTACTAAAAAAGTATCTACAGCAAGCCACTTCTATGCCAAGGGGAAACCAAAGTATTGATAAGATGGCTTCTGCCTTTAAAAAAATTCTTTTTTTTCTTTTTCAAACTTTAAACTTTTTATTTTGTATTGGGGTATAGCCGATTAATAATGTAGTGGTAGTTTCAGGTGAACAGTGAAGGGACTCAGCCGTACATATGCATGTACCCATTCTCCCCCAAACCCCCCTCCCATCCAGCTGGCATATAATACTGAGCAGAGTTCCATGTGCTATCCAGTAGGTCCTTATTGGTTTTCCATTTTGAATATAGCAGGTAACTTCCAATCATGGGTTGAGGAGGGACTATACAGAATGCTCTAGAACAAGTTCCCCAACATTCTCCATTCATGGTGCCCTTAATGTCTCAGTAATTTTTTCATGGTGCTCCTAGATCTGGCAATTCCATTTAGTAAGTCCAAATAATAAAACAGATTTGTCCCAGATACTTGAAAAAATAGCACCTAAATTGAAGGAATAAAAATATTTGCACTTCATTCTTAAATGATCAGAATCAGTTATACTGGGATACGAGTGCATCAGGTACCACACAGCTTCTCAAACCACAGAATCAGCTAGAACACTACACCCTCTTTTCCCATCCTGCCTTGAGTTTTGCCTGACATTTTTGATTGTTTGTTTGACTTTTATCACCGCGACTGCTGAAAGCCAAGCTTCACAGAGATGGGATGCCATCGAAAGGCAGATAGTGTAATTCAGAATTGAAACTGTGAAAAAATAGAAAATAAACTAATTAAAAAAAAAAAGAATTGAAACTGTGAACTTTCTGAGGAGTAGCTCCCGCAGCGCCCAACAGATGTCAAGTACCATTATTATGCTTTCCTCAAAAATTAAAAATACACTGCCGTTCCTCTGCAAGTTCGGTCTGGCACCCCTGGATACCTTGGGTGCCGAGACATTCAGACTGGGAACTATGGTTCTAAAGCACAGAAACTAGTCGTGGAAACTACAGACGAGGTAGAGCCTGGGTACCTCCTCCCATTGCTTCCTTGGGAAAGCCCTCAATAAGTGTTCATGGGTTAAATGAATAATTAGGTGGAAATCCATGACGACAACTGGATTCCTCTGCAGTCATGTTTTACTGCCTATGAAGTTGCCTTTAGAATTATAATGTACTTTTTCCTTTTTTTTTGGCTTATGAATTTTTTAATATTTTTTACGTATTTATTTTGAATTGAAGGAAAAATTGGTTTACAATATTGTGTTGGTTTCTGCCATACATCAGCATGAATCAGTCATGGGTATACGTGTGTCCCCTGCCTCTTGAAACTCCCTCCCACCCTTCTAGGTAGTCACAGAGCCCCAGTTTGAGTTCCCCGAGTCACACAGCCAATTCCCACTGGTTATTTAATAGATGGCAGTGTACATGTTTGTATGCTGCTCTCTGCATTTGTCCCACCCTCTCCTCTCCCCTGTCCCCTACTGCCCCAGGTCCACAAGTCTGTTCTCCATGTCTGTGTCTCCTCTGCTGCCCTGCAAATAGGTTCATCAGTACCATCTTTCTAAATTCCATGTATATGCGCTAATATACGATATTTGTTTTCCACTTTCTGATTTACTTCACTCTGTATATTAGGCTCTAGGTTCATCCACCTCATTAGCACTCAACTGCATTCCTTTTTATGGCTGAGTAATATTCCATTGTGTATATGTACCACAGCTTCTTTATCCATTCATCTGTCAACGGACATCTAGTTTGCTTCCATGTCCTAGCTACTGTAAATAGTGCTGCAATGAATGTTGGGGTACATGTGTCTTTTTCTGTTATACAGGGTATATGCCCCGTCAGTAATGGGATTGTTGGGTCATATGGTAGTTTTATTCCTAGTTTTTAAGGAATCTCCATACTGTCTTCCACAGTCGCTGTATCAATTTACATTCCCACCAACAGTGCAAGAGGGTTCCCTTTTCTGCATCCTCTCCCAGCATTTATTGTTTGTAGATTTTTTGGTGATGGCCATTCTGACAGGTGTGAGGTGATAACTCATGCAATGTACTTTTTCAAGATGAGTCACAGGCACGTGGAGGGAACCAGAATATGTGGGTTTGAATCCTGGCTCTACCACTTACTGGGGTGTGAGTTTGGGCATTGACTCTTGAGGGTTTGGCTTTGCGGCTTGTGACATGGTGATGACAGTGACTCTCCAGGGTGTTGGGAGGACCTGACGAGCGCAGGTGCTTTGCACCTTGTAATTCTTTCAGTCAGTAGTGTAGTTGTTTCTATAATCCTTCTTCCTGGGGTAGACAAGCAGACTTCAGTGTGATCAAGCATGACAAGCTTTTCTCAGGATGAGGTGAGTGAGAGTTGACTTGGAGGAGGGTAGGGAACACCCACAGCTGTCTGCTCTCTAGGGGCCTTAACGACACCCTGCCCCACTGTGGAACAGAGCGAACCCAGCCTGGGTCTGTGTCTCTGTTCTCTGTCTGCATCTGGCACATCTTTAGGGCTTCTGCTGTGTCTTAGCATCTGGGCAGCCCCCTACAGTCCGGTGCAAGTCTGCTGAGTGGCCAGGTGTTCAGGAGCCCCAGGCCAGGCTTATTCCAGTGTTGCGCCCTGAAGAACCCTCTCTGGGGGTCAGTGAGAGTCCTTTCCTTGCAGGTGTATCCTCAGGATGTATGGAGAACCTTCAGAGCCTTTATCACCCATCTGCCTGTATCCCCACTTCCTTCAGGGACTCACAATATTACGTGGAAGAGAAAGTACTAAGACTTGACTCAGCCCACTCTTTCTTCTGTAAAATGGGGTTGTTTCCACTTGACATCACCAGGCAGCCCACGAACCTTCTAGCTTCTCAGGCTTTCAACTAGCATTGCTCAGGCAGACACAGACCCAGATGCACCCAATTTTCTGGAAGTTGCTACCAGTTAGGTTTTTGCCTTTAAAAGAGTCTGCATTGTTTACAAATTGTTGCCAAAACAAAACAACAACAAGACCTCCAAAGCTCTAAGACTCACCCTAGCCAGCGCCTGGGCCTTTCAGCCACAGTTGGCTAAACCTGCTGAAACCTGGTCATTCGGCTCAAGTGCAGGGGCTTCTGGGTTGTCGGGTGGCTGGATCTCTGTGCCCAGAACTTTCCCCTGCCACCCTCACCCTCTCCGAGTCTTGCCCATTTCTAAGGTTCTGAGCTCTGACTGTCACCCTCTTCTCCTTCTGCCTTCAACGGGGCCAGATATCAGCCCCATTTCAAGATGGTTTGCACATGGCATTGGGGCAAAGCCAGACTTAGGACCCATTTTGACTTCAAGTCTTGGCACCTTACCCACCCCCTTTGCTGCCCTGTACTTATCTCCCTGCCCACCCCCATCTCTTTTGAATTTTGTCGCACTCAGAGCTGACACAGGCAGCTTTATTTGGATGCGTTATTAAATTCAGCTGACATTTATGAGCACTTTTCATGTGTCAGGATAGTACCTATATGTCGTTTCACCCTCAAGGCAGCCTTGTGAAGAAGGCGCTATTATTCCAATTTCATAATAAGGGAACCGAGCTCCCTCAGTGTCAGATGGCTTGGGTCACACCGTTCCAAATGCCAGAATCTGAACTTCAGTCTGCATCCCCCGACCCCCATTCCACTTCCTGCTCCAATAAATCACGCGGGATCTTGGGCTGCTTTATTTATAGACTCTCAGTGCTTCCTCTATGCTGAAATCAATCTCAGAAACAAGTCCAGAAAGCTTGTAAACCTGTTGTACTAGAGAAGCATGTTAACTGCCAACCACAAGAAACTGCCTGGCTGATTTTATCAGAATGGAATTTTTCAAAAGGACGTTAATGCATCACAGAAATGTTCAGGAGCCCAGGGAGACAGCCTTGGAAAACAAGAACAACAAAGACTTTGGCAGCTGGAATCAGGCCAGGTGACACAGAGGAACCCCACCAATGGGGATGGACCTGGTTGCTTGCGTTGATGCTGGTCCTGGGCTGCAGGGGCCACGATTGGCATCACTGTCACTGCAGCCCTTGGAAGTTGAGGTTGCTACCCCTACTCCTGGCCTGGACTCGCCACGTTTCAGCTTCTCTGGGTACCAGGCCCAGGTAGTATCCCTGGTTGGCCAAATCCAAGTGTGCCTGTGCTTTTGCTGCAAAGGCTGCTGGGAAACAACCCCTGGCTTGGCTTCCATAATGGGAAGACTCTCTGCTTCCCGCCAAGATGCCCATGGTGGGAAATTCCCACATGGAGCAGGCTGATGTGGGTGCATGACAGCCCCTGAATGTCACAAATCTGTACCACGCCGCCCTAAACGCACATAAACATGTACTTCATTCTAGGTTACTTCTCTGTTTCTACCCTCCCCACCCTTTGTCACAGACTCGGTCTAAGACCTGGAAAGTGCTTTGGGAAGTGGTTTGTTAAGGATTCTGCCAACCTGCTAGTACTCAGCCCTGGCTCTGGGTTGCCTTCTGGCTGTGGGAGGGGTTTCTTATCATTGTCTGGTCCCATCAGCAGAAACAGGAGCTTTTGAATTAAAGATGGTCCCACAGTTGACTTGTTCCCTCTGCTTGTGGCGGAGGGGTGAGATTCATTGTTTCAGAGTATTGGGCTGCTTTCCTTTCCTGGGCAGCTTTCTGGCTGTATTTATTATTTATTTCTGGAGGTATTTATTCCTCCAAGGATCTGTGATCCTGGGCTTCACGGCAGGGCGGGAGTGTGGCCCCCTGGTGGTTTGGCTGCTGCCTCTGTGTTTCTTAGGGCTGAAGAGTGTGGCAAGGCCATTGCTGCCCAGTCCCTTCTGCCAAAATGTCAGGTGCCTGCGTGCAGAAGGCCGGTGCCCTTGAGGGCTTCCTTTGTTCAGTGTGGGAACCCAGTCACCACGTGGCCTGTTCCCTCAGCCTCTCTTCTTCCTGATCATATTCCTTCAGTTGCTCTGTGAGTTCACTGCTGTTGACTAAAAAAAAAAAAACGTACATCTTGAGAGTTGTGAGTTAAGTTTTATTTGGGGCAAAATGAGGACTGCAGCCCAAGAGGCAGCATCTCAGATAGCTCTGAGAGACTGCTCCAAAGCGGCAGTGGGGGGAAGTCAATATATAAGGTTTTGGAGAAGAGAGAGTTCAATACCATGAAGCACCTATTTTACAATAGCGTTTTTGTTAGTCATGAGGATCTGATGTCACCATGGAGGGATTTAGTGGTTCTCTAGGTACGAGGAGATGCAAGGATTGAGATCATAAAATCTGTTCCGAAAAACATCCAACTATCTAAAGACCTGTCATATCAGATTCCCTGGAGCACAGAGTGCCTCACTCCACCCTGAACCCCCTCAGGGCTTTTCGGAGTTCAACAGCTATAGCAGCATGGGGTTCAATCTCCGTAGAGGCAGATGGCAAATGCCTTTGTTGTTCAGTCATTGGCAATGCTCTTGGTAAGTGCCAGTTTGTAGTTGACACTGCCCAGGTGTAGAGCAACGCTATCTACCTGTCCAGGACAACAGTGGCTGTGGTCCTCCCACGTGGAGCCTCCAGCCCTCCCCCTCCAAGCAGTAACTGGCTTCTGCCATCCCTCCATTGCCTTCCCTGATGGCTTCTCACTTCTGTGCTGGGCTCTAGCTGGGCCCAGAGGGCCTGGGCTTCTTTTCTCAACCTACCTGGTGCTCTGAGGTTCAGTCCTTTAATGCCGCTCCCACCCTCCCATCAGTAGCAATTCCCTACATGGAAAATAGAAGACATAGAGCCTTGGGATCACAGAACTGAGTTTGCAGGCAGACCTACTGCCTGTCTGTTGTCTTGGACGACCCTCTAAGCCTCGGTCCTCTATTCTGGACAAATGGGGATAATGATGCCCGTATGATGCTTAACTGAGCTGACGGGAAGCCTGAGCACCTGGTGGGTTCATCACAGTTTCAGCTCTCCTTCCCTTCCTTGTGCTCATTCCAGCCGCCCCAGAGGCCAAGTCTACCACCTTCCTGGCACTGTCCCTATTACCGCTGCCTACAGGGAGCCCTAAATTGAGGACACAATCTCCGTGGTAATGAGGAGACTAATAATAGATTGTAAAAAGCCTGGAGTAGTTCACCGAGTCCTATTTGATGGAGTAAAAACGACTGCAAGAGCATAAAAGCAAAGGGAGGTCTGGAAGGAATGTTGGCACGTGTCTGAAGCCCCTTGCTTGGACAATACTTGAGAATCTTTCTCTGGGTCTTTCTCGGCTCACAGGCAAATGAAGGGACTGGGGTGGAGTCATTTGAATATGACCTTCGCCCCGATCTGGGTGGACCTAATCTCATCACAGGAGTCCTTTAAGGACAGAGTTCCCTCTAGCTGGTGGCCGAAGGGGAAGCCAGAGAGATTCCAAGCGTGGGAAGAATTTCCTTCCACGTGATACTGTTACTGGCCTGAAGATGGTGCCTCTAGAGGCTGCAAGGAAAGCAGCAGCGACGTCAGGCATGCAGCCCCAAGGAACTGAATTTGGCAGACAATCTGATGAGCTGGGAAGCCTGTTCTTTCCAGGAGCAGCCTTGTGAAACCCTAAGCAAAGACCCAGCTGCGCCCGCCTGGACTTCTGATCTAGAAAACTGTAAGACAGTAAATGGGTGCTGCATTAAGCTGCCACATGTGTGGTCGTTTTTAGGGCAGCAGTAGAAGCTAATATAGCCAAGCTGTAGGGATCGGTGGGGACTGTGGTCTATTGGACATGCACAACCACCGTTCAGCTCCAACTGCTTGTTGGTGTGCAGGAGGCTCTGGGGGAAGAAATCCAGTGTTTCTGGAACTTTCTGTCTTTAAAATAGTGTGAAGTATACTGTTTTTTAAAATAAAAAACATCTGCTGGGTGAATATACCTATGATCCTTTCACTAAAGGATAACCCCTCTTGGATGGAAAGAGTTTCCTACTTTTTTTCTTTGAGAAGTTGCCTAGTTTAAAGTCTTCCATTCATGTTACACGTACAGTGAGGACAGTGTTTCTCTGAAGAGTGTTGACTTGCTGTCGACGATTAGGGACTGAGGTTTTGTCGGGGACTCGGCGGAGGTAGCTTTGGGAGCTAACAGGAGTGGCCCACGTTTTTGGGTGTGTGAAGAGAACTCCTACTGTAAGAGGAAGTGCAGATTTCTTTACTTTTCTGCAGCTATTCTGATCACCATTCTAAACCCCATCTTTAGAGAGGGAGGTGAGAAATAGAATGAGAGTGAATCTGGTCATCTCACCCAACCTGATCACTTTTACATTTTCTTTTAAGTGCTTTGGTCTCTTTACGTGAGTCTGGTGGCCCAGTATTTCAGCACTCTGCCGTTTGCCCGCCGTTAACTGCAGAATGTGACTGCTTCCATGGCAAAAGTGAGGCTTAGGTAGGTAACTGGCCGTGTTCCCTGGATCCAGATGGCCCTCTGACTCAGGGCTTGTCCACGTGTGTGGTGGTGGTGGTACAGGCCACCCCCCAGATAACAACCACTGATGTGTAGTACATGTCATTTGGCTCTTTGGGACCAACACAGCAGGACCCATGGTCCTGGCCATTTCCCTTTGTCCCCAAGTCCTGACCATTGCAGTCACTGCATCCAGCCCCAGACCTCTGTCCCCTCAGGGACCCTCTTACCACCTCCCTGCCGTCCTCACTTGGGTATCTGCATATGCCACCTCTAGGCACGGAGGTTGGGAAGCTTGCCTCTAGCCTAGAAGGTCTCTGGCTCCCACCTACCTACCTGCTGTTTCTAAACTTCTCCTCTTGGTCCCCTTGGACTAGAAGTGGTGAGCTTCTCTTTTCTCTCCTGGGGATGTCCAGGCTAGAAGGAGCTGGCTAGAAACTTCCCAAGATTATCTCCTCAACCTGTATTAGCCATAGTGTTGGTGTACATGTTCATGCTCATTCCCTTGTGTCTGACTCTTTGTGACCCCATGGACTGTAGCCCACCAGGCTCCTCTGTTCATGGGATTTTCCAGGCAAGAATACTGGAGTGGGTTGCCATTTCCTTCTCCAAGGGATCTTCCCAACCCAGGGATTGAACCCCCATCTCCACATTTGCAGGCGGATTCTTTACCACTGCACCACCTGGGAAGAGATGTGTGCAACTGACCAATAAAAGTGAAAGTCACTCAGTCATGTGAAACTCTTTGTGACCCCATGGACTATACAGTCCATGGAATTCTCCAGGCCAGAATACAGGAGTGGGTAGATTCCCTTCTTCAGGGGATCTTCCCAACCCAGGGATCGACCCCAGGTCTCCCACACTGCAGGCGGATTCTTTACCATCTGAGCCACCAGGGAAGCCCAAGAATACTGGAGTGGGTAGCCTAGTCCCTTCTCCAGTGGATCTTCCTGACCCAGGAATCAAACAGGGGTCTTCTGCATTGCAGGTGGATTCTTTACCAGCTGAACTACCAGGGACCAATAAGGAAACCCCAAATTAGAAATGTGTCAGGAGCGCTGTCCCTGTTGTGGGTATTATAGGAGCTATAATTAGAATATACCATTGTATGTGAAACCATCTGAGAAAATTCAACCACTGACAGGGAGGGGTTCCTGTGCAAGAGGAACACTGACGACAAGCCGGAGTAGTGGGGGAAAGTCCGTAAGAGGTTGGTGGAAAGTGGGCTGGTCTGCAAGGGCAGGTTATATACAGAACAGCACTTGAACGTCTAATTCAGTTCAGTATCAAGTCCCATCCATATTAACCCATACTGACCTCCTTTCCTTGGCTTCCCCCCACTCTTTCCGAGCCCACTGACAGCATCCTTGACAGAAGGAGCTGAATATGCATCACCCTGACCCCATTTCCATCTCAGGTTTGAAATTAGAAGTTGCTATGGAAGACTTTGCATCGTCACCCAGCTGGGCATTGGGCAACCCCACCACCACCACCACTGTCCCGGTTTCTGGTGCTCACTGTGGCTAGTTGCACCCCCTCCTGCTCCCCTGTGGTGCTGTGGGCATTGCCCCTCTGTACACGGGCACATGGGGCCGGCCAGAATGGGAGCACATGTCTGGGATCAGATCCCATCTGTCCTCGCCATTGAATTACAGTCCCGCGGGCAAGTAGCTTCCCCTTGCAGAGGCTCGGTTTCCGCGTCCGTGAGATGGGGACAGTGTTTGTTTCTGTCTCATGGGGTTGTGTACATGAAAAAAAAGGAAGGGTGTGTAAAATATGCAGCCTCTTCTGGCACACAGCCAGTGCTCCGTGAATGGTGCTGGTTGCTATTTTAAATTATGTCAGGATTATTGAGAACGCATCAGATTAGGGCTATGAGTCAGGAAGTTGTTTGTCAGGAACTGTCACGGGGATTGAAGATGAAGGATTTAACCTCTCCAAGGGGGTTCTGCTCCCAATTTGTACGGAGGAAGGCCCAGAGGGCAGAGTGGGGTTTAGATAGGTCAATTCTGCTGATGTGCATTCTCAGCGAAAAGAAAATGTGTATGTGTTGGGGAAGGAGATATGGCCGTGGGATGGGAATAAGGAAGGAAGGGACTGAGCTGGACTAAGTGGAGTGTCGCAGTCAGAGGGTGAACCTGACCAAATGCCCCGTGTCTCTGGGTTCAAGGAAGGTAGGATTTGAAGGTAGGATTTCAAGCAGCCCTGTCTGTTCAGATACCTAGTTCTGTTCAAACCAGAGATTTATCTTGGTCTTTAAAAACTTTTTTCTTCACTCTAAACATTAGCTCTGCTTGATTTCCTTTGGACTAGAGACTCTTTTAAGACGCCACTGACCCTTTCATTCAGAAAATTTAATGTCAGGATACACACTAGTTTTTGTAAGTAGTCCAATTTTTGTGGTTTCTCAGACCCAGGTTAAACATCTTGTTTTATTTTATTTTTTTTAACAGTGCAAATCTTGTTTAATTCAAATTGCATCTCAAATAAAAGAATTAAAAAAAAACACACTCTTATTTTAGACCATTTTCTAAATGAGACCTGAAGCTGCTGAACAAACAGGTGAACTCTTACATATGCTTCAGAACCCTGCCCAAATGTCACCTCTCCAGCAGAGCTTTGTGTCATATCCACGTCAGTTGGGCAGCCCCTCCTTCTGCTCTTATTGTTCATCCCTCTATTAGACGCTATAATCTGTTAGATCCCATAATCACTCATTTCCTAGTTGGTTTCTTCCACTAAACTGTGAGCTCCTTTTCATCTTTCTTACTCTTTTTTTGTGTGTGCCTGGCACAGAAATATTGAAGGAATGGAATATAAAGGAAGAGAATGAGTTCCCCACTGGAAATGCAGGGAAAGCCCTCTCTTATCTTGTGTGAAGGGGAGAGAGAACTAGGGAGCCATATCCGATGGGACTTCTCATGGGGGCTCTGCCAGCCTGTAGGACCAGCATCCACTCTGGCTTTCAGAAGATTAGGGGCTGTCAACAGAAGTGGAGTCACCAGGAAGAACTGGTGGTAAAGGAGCACTGGCCTCAAAGATCAGATAAGATAAGGGAGTGTGTGATTGGACATGTGCTGGGAGAGAGGGTTTTGAAGTTCCAGGCTGACTGTGCTAAAGAAGGGCTCTAAGTGGCTGGGTGGCAGCCATTCTCCTGGTATCCTGGGGTAACCTACCTGATCCAGGGCAGGAGAGCACAGTTGTTCTGTGGACAGAAGAAAGCACGTGTCTTTCCCCAGAAGTGTCAATGGGGAACCCCTTACCCCACTCCTGGGGGCGGGGTCCCGGGGATGGAGTATCAGCTCCCATAAAAACTCTGGTCTCTGGAAAGAGAGACAGGTGGGTTCTCAGCCATAGTGTGGAGACCCTGGGCTTGGAGGGCATGAGGGCGCAGCTGCCTGAATTCTACTTTAGGGTCCTTTGGTTGGAAACTCCTTCCCCGTGGCACTGAGTCCTCCCAGGGCGTGGATGTTTTAGGATCAGTTACACAGCACACCTCGGGGCCTCTCAGGTGGCACTAGTGGTAAAGAATCCACCTTTGGATTCCATGCAATGCAAGAGATGCAGGAGACTCGGGTTCAGTCCCTGATTCTGGAAGATCCCTTGGAGAAGGGCACGGCAACCCACTCCAGTATTCTTGTCTGGAGAATCCCATGGACAGGGGAGACTGGCTGCTTACAGTCCATAGGGTTGCAAAGAGTCCGCACGACTGAAGCGACTCAGCACACACGCACACAGCAGGCACTCAGCAGACAAACTCTCTGTCTCCCTACGAAGGGCTTCAGGATGGCGGTAAAACTCCCGCAGTGATTTCATGTAAAAGCTCCTAACGAAGAGCAGACATACTGCCTTGCACATGGTACCTTCACCTTCCAGAAATTTACCATCCTTTCATTTTCTCCCCAGCTTTAGCTCCATGACTTGGGTGAGAAGGCATTAATCCCACCACCTTAAGCACTGGGAGCTCTAGCTTTATTTGCTGACAAAGGATCCTTGAACTTGATAAAGTAACTTGGTGCCAATCCAAAGGCTTCCAAAAGACCCAACTTAAGTTCTTTGTCCTCATGCAAAGGGGCAGATGGTCTTCATGGAGGTGGGTTAGGAAGACTTCCCCACAACATCCAGACGGGTCTCCACCTGTTTTCCGCCACCCACCAGAGTCGTGTTGTACCCCCTGACAAATACAGCGAGGTTCTTAGACAGCTGCTTTTGGTGTCATCACAGGGCCCCATGTGGAGCCGGCTGAGCATGGGGCCCTGGAGTTGCTGGTGGGAGCGGCAGGGTGACCACCTACTGCCACAGTCATGAGTGTCAAGAAAACTCCCGCTGTTCCTCTGCATCACTGTGAGCACCCATGTTGTTGTTGCTCAGTTGTGTCTGACTCTCTGCAACCTCATGGACTGCAGCACGCCAGGCTTCCCTGTCCATCACTGTCTCCCAGAGTTTGCTCAAACTCATGTCCATCGAGTTGGTGATGCCATCCAACCATCTCATCCTCTGTCGTCCCCTTCTCCTCCTGCCCTCAGTCTTTCCCAGCATCAGGGTATTTTCCATTGAGTCAGCTCTTCACATCAGGTGGCCAAAGTATTGGAGCTTCAGCTTCAGCATCAGTCCTTCCAATGAGTATTCAGGGTTGAAACTCTTAAGTTGCTCGGGAAATGTCTGGAGTTTGGCCAAGCACAGTGGTTTTCCTTGGGCACTCGGGATTCCCCCCAGTCCATTTCACACCGCCTGTTTATTCGGAGTGGAATCAGGTCCATGTGTCTCAAGTCCCTTTGTTTGATTCTCTGCTGCATGATTTTTTTAATGTTTGTTTTTATTGTGGTAAAGGTCAATATAAAACATATTATTTTAACCATATTTAACTGTACAGTTCAGTGGCACTAAGTACATTCACATTATTGTGCAACTCTCAGCATTATTATCTCTCAAATTTTCCACTTTCCTAAACCGAAACTCTGTCTCCAGTAAATACTAAGTCTTCATTCCCTCTCCCCATCCCCAGGCCCCTGTCTGCTGCATGATTTTTTCTAAGATTGTTTGAGGCCCTAAAGTTTTGGATGTTTTGCATTAGAAGGACACATCTTGCCACAAGACAACAGGAACCCCAGACCTAAAGGGAGTGTGTGAGTGTGTGTGTGTGTGTGTGTGTGTGTGTGTGTGTTGCTCTGAGAGACCTGTGGATGCAGGGCTGTGGGGCCAGCCCTGCCATCCTTCTGGTAAAGCTGTGTACCCAGGGGTGACAGGACACAGGCTGTCCTCTTGAGGTTTACAAAGCAGAGACCAGGTGGGTGATTTTCCCCTGTTAGGAATCAGCTGTGGCTGCCTTGGGGGCGGGCAACCTTTGAGGGCAGTCAGCCCTCTGGCCTCTCCCTGACCTCCTCAGTTCCTGTCTCCCTGGGAAATCTACTTCCTTTCACAGCAAAGGAAGGTCAGAGCCTTGGGCTTAGGGAGGTGCCTCTACTTATTATTGCCTTTCTAACACAAAATGGGGAAGGCTTTTCTCTAAAGAGCCCATTCTAGCACTTTCTCTGGGAGTGGCAAGAAAGGCGAGGTGCTAAGACATGAAAATCAAGAAGACATCAGAGACCTTCAGTATTTCTGGAGAACCAGACCCAAAGCCCAGGCTGACAAGGGTAATTTGTAAGGCAGATACGTGTGTGCTTTCTTTGGGAAAAATCCCTACACACACACAGTGACATCTGACACACCAGACTGTGGGCTGTGCCACCCCTCTGCATAGATAACACAAGCTCCCTCACATGGCACATGATTCTGGGGGTGAAGGAAATGCTCTGTGCCACATGGATGCACACACAGTACACACACACACACACACATACACAGAGTATCTGATGACGACAAGTCCACGGTTAGAATGGTGTTCCTTCAGCCTATGTCCTCGATTCTTGTTAAACTGCTAAGGACATTGGAGTTTCAGGCTCTGGGCATTTTGAAAGGGCAGACTTTGATGGGGAAGAAAAGAAGGCCAAGAGAACCGAAGGACCTTGAGGGAGGGGTCCCAGAGTAGACTTTTTAGAAGCCCCACCAAGAAGTAGGGTTGAGGAAAGATTGTGTGAAAGAGAGAAAATAAACTGTGCTTTATAGATATGTGAGGGGCCTGCTAGCTCTGAGTTAGGGGTTCCCTTGAAGTTGGAAGCATTATCTTATTTTTTTTTAACAATACCTTAATCCAGAAAAGAGGGGATATATGTATACATATAGCTGATTCACTTTGCACAACAGAAACTAACACAACACTGAAACGAACACAACTATGGTCCAATAAAAAGAACCCAGTACGTTATAAGGGCTTCCATAGGGCTTCCTGGGTATCTTAGGTGGTAAAGAATCCGCCTGCAATGCAGGTTTGATCCCTGGGTCAGGGAGATCCCCTGGAGAAGGGACTAGGCTACCCACTCCAGTATTTTTGGGCTTCCCTGGTGGCTCAGATGGTAAAGAATCCACCTGCAATGCAGGAGATCTGGGTTCAATCCCTGGGTCGGAAAGATCCCCTGGAGGAGAGTGTGACAACCCACTCCGGTATTCTAGCCTGGAGAATCCCATGGGCAAAAGAGCCTGGTGCGCTACAGTCCATGGGGTCACAAAGAGTCAGACACGACTGAGCTACTAAGCACAGCACAGGAGTTATAACTTACAATGGAGATATCCTGCAGAACCCTAGGGGGCCATCCATGAGCTAGGGATGTGGGTACAGTTTTGTGAATTGATCTCATGGAGAGAATACATAGCCATCACCAGAATCATGAAGTCTTGGGGAAATGGAGCAGGAAGACCTGGCAATGGAGCCCGATCCTCAGCAGCATCACAAGTTCAGGGTCGGTGGGGCTTCCCCCAGCTCCCTGGGCACAACGGGGGCAGGTCCGAGAGCTCTGGGACCTGCCTGCCCACCCTTGGCTTTGAAGGGCCCTCTGCCCATGAAGTCTTTATGACTCCTTTGGCCCTAAAAAAACCCAATGTTTCTCTAACCATAAAAATAGAAACTTAGAAAATGGTAATGAAGAAAATAAAAATCAGTCTTGATTGTATTAATTAACCACTGTAAACATTTTGAAGGTTTTTTTTTTTGTCCTTTTAAGAGAGAGTTGAGATCATAGTATGTCTATGAATAGAGCCCTTTCACTCAACATGACCTCATAATCATCTTGCTTGTCACTAAAAAGTCTTTATGAGCATCACTTTCAGTGGTTGCACAATCTTCCATTATGTGGCTGTATTACAGCCTACTTATACATTCTTCTATCGTTGGGCACTTGCATTGTTGTTAGCTTTTCACTTTAATAAATAATGCAGTGAGAGGCATCTTTGGGCAAGAAGCTGTGATCACATTTTAGAGGATTTCTTTATGACAGATTCCTAGAAGTCTCTTCTGATTCTTGAAGATACAGAATTGTGTGTTAAGACGTTGCCAAGACCCATCTGTGAAGTGCGGACGTTCAAAAGGACGGTAGGCAGAGACGTGGGGCCTGGCAGCAGCGCTCACTGTTTCCGGCACACACAGGCCGCTAGGTGCCGTGGGCATCGTGGAGACCTAAGAAATTAGAAGGCCCAACCTTGATCCTTGAGGAACCTGCTGTCTCTTGTGGGACCACATCATACTTAAATAGCGCAAAGGAAGAGATGCCTGTGTCTCAGAATCTTGGGAGACCCACGCTTGCATTTTTCTGGAAAGGGAGTCAATAGCTTTCATCAGTATCTTTTCATCTACAAAGCTTCAAAGAATTACCCACGAGGTGATTGCTTTGGGTGTGTGGAGGGGAGTGGATTATTTTTCTCAATTTATTTTTTCTTTTACTATTTTATCTTATAGTTCTTATAGTAGAAAAGTCAGGTAAACTTGTTTTTCATGTGTCATTAATATGACCGGTAGCTGAGAAGATGGCCATCAGGGATCCTGGTTTTGCAGACCATGAGGTAGGGTGTAGGAGCGGCCACAGCCTGTACCCAACAGGTGTGAGGCAGATTTTGGCAACATTTTGTCACCTGTACCTGCGGTGGCCTACTAATCTGTTTACATAGAAATCTGCTCCCGCCAGTAGGAGTCCAATGCCGATAGGATCATATTATCAGAACACGATGTCACACAAGTGCGCAGGACTTTTGGTAACACAACCCAGTGTTTTCTTATTCCTCTGCTGGAGCCTCAGTCTTCACCTAGTTGCTCAGAGTTCAAGAAGCTTCTTACTGCTCATTCATGGTCATCAGGAGAGCCAGCCCAACTCTGCTAATGTAGAGGAGGCCAGGAGATGGGCTTGGTGTGTGGGCTCCAAGCTTTTCACTCGGGGCCAGAATTTGATGCACCCTTGGAAACTGACAGCCATCTATGGTATTTATTTTCTCCAATCTGTGCTGGGCACTTCTATTGCTCTGCTTGCTCTTCCAATGGGAAAATAAGAGCCCCACATGCCTATAGCCTTGCCCCGGCATTTCCACTGGACAGACACTTACAGTCGTAGGTCTTCCACAGGACCCTCTTAGCTCAGATGGGGGGCAGTGTTCGTGGATTTTGTCAAGTCAGGTTCCTGTGGTCAAGACAACCGGGATGGGTGTGGGTCTCATCGTGCCATCTCCCTTGTGGTCTGTCCCTCGTCTGTGGCTGGAGTGCTCCGCCCTCCATGGTAGGGGTGGTGGTCATGTGCAGAACATGACTGCACAGCAGAGAGCTCATAGGAGGCAAGGTGCCTTGTCTCAGAAGCTCCCCAATCTGGCTTGCTAACAAATCTGTATAATTTTTTAAATTATTACTTTATTTTTTTGAGTCCCAGATGACTGTTTCTCCATGTTCAGCTGAGTTTTTCTTCCCTGACCCTTGACTTTATCTTGGAGTAAATCCTCTTCTCCCTGTCACTCTCCTAGCCTTTGATCCTTTGTTTTCTCTTGACCCAGAACAGCTTAGTTTCCTAAAGGGCTTCCATCTTCCTGGAACTCACGTACCCAGTGTAGTCATGGTGCATGCATGCTAAGTCACTATAAGCATAATTCTTGTTCGGTCTCAACTCCATTGCCAAAGGCGCCAATACCCTCATTCCCCCTGCCTCCCCTGCCCCAACCAGACAAGATGAGGGCTGAGTCACCACTCAGGTCTCAGATATAAGGAATATCTGGTCTTCCCATAAGGAACTGGAAAACATTAGACAAACACATCTGTGACTGCTGCCAGCCGTAAGCCATAATGCAAAATAAACAAGAAAACACACAAAACATAATCCTTTGTTGGTGGTTGTAGGGGAGACGGGTAAAAACTTAGACTTTTGAAGTATGCGATTAAGAAATTCTTCCTCATACTTAATCAGACTCACAGTGGCCATGATTTCAGCTTTATTCCAGTTCTGTCCAGATAAAAATACTATTCGCTACACATATTTTTAATAAAAATTATATTTTACAAATAAAAATATGTAAAACATTTCACATGTAAGATAACTTTTGACAAAATATATTTTATATGTAAAACCCATATTGTATACTTTAATAGAACACTTTATATTTAAATATTTTAATTTTAAAAATAAAACTATATATGAAATGTTACAGATTAATATAAATAAAATATTATTGAAACATCTGATATTGGCAAACATTTAAAAATATTTGTAAAATATATGCTAGTTAAATGTATGAAAATAAATCTTAATATTTAAATCACTGATAGTTTAATACTAAAGTAATTTGACTTGAATATTTAAAGTAATGCTGAAATATATAGAATATGTTATTTTTGTATAAATAAAAGGTGTAATAAGATGTTTTAAAACTGTAATAAGGGTAGCTAGTCATACAGGGAGGTCAACCCCAGTGCTTTCTGACAACCTAGTGGGGTGGGATGGGGTGGGAGGTGGGAGGGAGTTTCAAGAGGGAGGGGACATGTGTATACCTATGGCTGGTTCATGTTGATGTTTGGCAGAAACCAACACAACTGTGGTAAAGCAATTATCCGCCAGTTAAAAATAATAAAAATTTTAAAAGATAAATAGAAATTTTAAAAAGGATAGTAGTAGCTCAGCTGGTAAAGAATCTGCCTGCAATGCAGGAGACCCCAGCTGGATTCCTGGGTGCAGAAGATCCCCTGGAGAAGGGAATGGCTACCCACTCCAGTATTCTTGAGCTTCCCTGGTGGCTCAGATGATAAAGAATCCGCCTGCAATGCGGAAGACCTGGGCTTGATCCCTGGGTCAGGAGGACTCCCCTGGAGGAGGGCATGGCGACCCACTCCAGAATTCTTGCTTGGAGAATCCCATGGACGGAGGAGCCTGGTGGGCTACACTCCGTGGGGTCACAAAGAGTCAGACATGACGGAGCGACTAAGTGCACAGCCACACACACACACACACACACACAATAGCAACTACAAAAAAAAAAGTAGTCCTATTCCCTTCCTGGTTCATAAACAGGGACTTGGGGGGCCACAGTGCCCCTGTCTGCCGCTCGGCGCCAGCGCCTGATGTGCTGTTTGTCCTCCGCCCACAGGCATCGGCAAGAACGTCATCTGCGACCGCGCGGCCACGCCGCTGGACGCCTTCCGCATGATGTCGGCCGCCCACTATTACCCGAAGCTCATGAGCGTCATGGGCAACGTGCTGCGCTTCCTGCCAGCCTTCGTGCGCATGAAGCAGCTCATCGAGGAGGGCTACGTGGGCGAGCTGCTGGTCTGCGAGGTTCAGGTGCACGGCGGCAGCCTGCTGGGCAAGAAGTACAACTGGAGCTGCGACGACCTGATGGGCGGCGGCGGGCTGCACTCGGTGGGCACCTACATCATCGACCTGCTGACCTTCCTCACCGGCCAGAAGGCCGTCAAGGTCCACGGGCTGCTCAAGACCTTCGTGAAGCAGACCGACCACATCAAGGGCATCCGCCAGATCACCAGCGACGACTTCTGCACCTTCCAGATGGTGCTGGAGGGCGGGGTGTGCTGCACCGTCACCCTCAACTTCAACGTGCCTGGCGAGTTCAAGCAGGACGTGACCGTGGTAGGCTCGGCCGGGCGCCTCCTGGCCGTGGGCACGGACCTGTACGGCCAGCGCAACAGCGCCCCGGAGCAGGAGCTGCTGGTGCAGGACGCCACGCCGGTCAGCAACTCCCTGCTGCCCGAGAAGGCCTTCAGCGACATTCCCTCGCCCTACCTGCGCGGCACCATCAAGATGATGCAGGCCGTGCGCCAGGCCTTCCAGGACCAGGACGATCGGCGCACGTGGGACGGCCGGCCGCTCACCATGGCCGCCACCTTTGACGACTGCCTGTACGCCCTGTGCGTGGTGGACACCATCAAACGGTCCAGCCAGACGGGCGAGTGGCAGAACATCGCGGTGATGACCGAGGAGCCCGAGCTGAGCCCCGCCTACCTGATCAGCGAGGCCATGCGGCGCAGCAGGATGTCCCTGTACTGCTAGCCCGGACTGGGGGGACCCGGACTGGGGGGACCCGGACTGGGAACCTGGCACGACCCAGGCCTCCAGCCAGAGGATGGGGGTGGGGGGAAGGGAGAGGTGGCCTCGAGGAGTGTGAAGGCCAGGAAGCGGAAAGGGGCAGTGTGCGGGAATGGGGTCTGGGAGGCTGAGCCCCTACCCGGATGAGGGGCCCCAGTCGAGACTGTGTTGGGGGGCTGCCTCCCACTGCCCTTCAACTGTGAGCAGCCGGGAGGGATGGCTGGCCTCTGCACCCCAACCCAACCCCCACGCCCCCACCATGTCTTGGCCTCCTTTGCAAGCCAAATGCCCCTGCACGATCAGGGCCCCCGAATCCAATAGGCGAGCTCAGCGGGCAGAAGAAGGCGCATCTTTAGATGGCCACGCCAGTCTGTTAGTCTGGGGAAAGGCAGGGAGCGGTGGCTAAAGAGAAAGTTCAGATTCCAGGAAGCCACTTACAGGGTCTGCGGGGGATCAAGTACTTGGTAGCAAAGTATACAGCTTTCTTGAAGGCTGGGACCCGGAAGCTGGAGGGAGGAGGTGTCTTCCTAATTGACTTATTGCTCTTTTCCTGGCCTAAGGCAGGTGAAGGAGAGCCAGGAAGGGCCAGCTGAGAATTGTGTTCCCTGAAGCCAAAAGGAGAGGGCAGGGGCACCAAAATAGACAAGGCAGAGAAGAAAATTTCCCTTTGGATCTGTCAGAATCAAAAGCCCACAAGGAGCCACCTTATAACTATTTCCGGTGGAGTGTTGACATGATCCTTTCACAGGACCGAGGAGACAGCAGGTTGCAGGTGTGGGTCTGATCACAGGCTCCTGGGCTGTCCACCAGGCCCCGGGACAGCCGTGAGCCCCAGGCTCACAGTGGCAAGTCCCCAGCAGAAGGGAAAGTGAGCCAGCCCTGGACCTGTCTCTCCTGGCAAGCTGGGGAAGGGCTCCTAGGAGAGTCCCCAGGTTTGTGGATCTTAAAAGGGAAGCCTTCAGGTTCACGCAGATATAATCCTCTTCCCTTTGGGAGAGAAAAATGTCAAGGCTATTTTCCTTCGTTTGGACTTTTGCTCTCACGCATCAAAAAAGTGAAAAATTTTGACTAGGTATTAAAACAAGGACAACAAGGAATATTATTTTCAGTATTTCTAAGTGGGGTTTTAGGACCCTCTGAAGTGTATAGTTCACATAGGCTTGAGAAAGCTAATGTAGGAAAAAACATCTCCCTCCCCTGGTCTCCTCTCCCTTTTATCTTAATGCCCTCTGCTTACCAAGCTTTTATTGGAGATGGCAAACTGCGGGCTTGGAGCAGGCGGTGCCAGAGGGAACAACCAGAGATGGACAGACACACACGTTTATAAATGTTCTCTACCACCATTGTCACTAAAATCCCTCTTAGGAATTCAGACCTGGTCTTGAAAGAAAGCTCAAGTCAAATACATTTTGAAAATGAGGACTTATCCTATTGTTTCCTTTTCTTAATTCTTCACCCCACATAGAATGTTTGTTGAGGTTGGCTGTTGAGAGGGTTACTTGTAAATCTACAGAGTCTGTTCATAGTCACAGAAACCCAGCTGCTGTCTTTGGCACACAAGAAACATTTGGAGTCTTTTCAGATGGCCCACAGTGGAACTGGAAGGGAATTTAAGGGGTTGAGAGTGCACCCCAGGCTCCGAGCAGGCGAAGTCTCAAAATGAACTAACTGTCCAATCAGTTACTCCTCCATCCTCATACACTATGAATCCCAGGCTGACCCTGGGTGCAAAGAGGCCATGTCCAAATACCCCGGGAATGTTGGTATTTTCTAGCACAGAGGAGTAGGAATCATCTTCCTAGAAAGAATTTCCCTGCTTTCCAGGTCTTCCTGCCATGTGGGAAGGTTAATCGGCTACAACTCTTCATCATATGATTGGTTCCTGTTCTGTTGACAGAATCAGCATGCCAGCTTTTGTAGCTAACAGCTCAAAACTAGAGGTGTGGTAGCATGGAAGTCTTCCAGTGAGAGTTTGGGTGGGGGGCCATGCCATGGACTTTTGGGGTTCAGATTCTCCTAAATTCCTCTCTAGATAAATAGCTTTTGTAGAAACTGAGTGGAAAGATTTTTTTTTTCTAGTTGGCCCAAAGGGTTGTGATCGAGGAAGAAAAGAAAGGAAACTAGTGACCCTATGGGTCTTGTTTTTCTAAGTCATTTATAATCTAAGTAGGGCTGTTCCTGAGGGTTCAGTTTTGTTTCTGTACTTTAAATACTTGGAAGTTCTTTTCCCCTCAAAGATCTCTGAGCTCTGTGATGAATATTTAGTGTCTAAAACAAAAATTCTCATTTGAGGCTGGGGTATATGGAAGAATATATATTCTTAAAAAGAAGCATGAGAAATATTTTAGTAAATGTACTCAAATTTTATCTATTGAAACGCATGTGATAGGTAGATGCAGGAACAGGTGGAAGAAAAGGCCTAGATGGTTCGTTTTGTCAATAGAAAAGCTACAGTAAATGGCTTCGTTAGTGCTCCTTTGGCCCTAGGCCTGTCAACTTGCAAAGACTTTATTAGGAGCCACAATATAAAGTTGAAATCTCCAGCTCTCAACAACATTCTCTAGGACTTTGTCCCAGCCCAGCACCCCTAGTAGTACCCTCAGGGGACTGGGTACCCTTGGCTAGATTGGAGCTTAGATGAAGCTTCTGGAGTCATCCAGCCCCTCTCTCTCTCTGCCTTGTTGAATGTGTTTCAAGGGTCCAGCATAATGCAGGCTCCATTTCAGAGTCATCATAGTTAGTCTCCACTTGCCCCTTTTGTCCCCATCATTGTTTGTGGGGTCTCTGATAACTGGATATTTGGCTTGTGCCACTGGTGGCCTCAGCAGATGTTCCAGATTCTGAGAGAGGGTGTAAGGGGTGCTCACCTGGTACCCACAAGTGTTTGGGAATGCTCTGTCCTTATTTGGAAGGTTTGGATTCTCTGAGTTTTCTCCTGGAGAGTTGGTGACCCCTGTCAGCTCCCCCTATGACTCCTCACCCCCTGGGAGAGGTGTGGCAGGGGACCACAGGGCCTCCTCAGCCCACCTGACAGCACATACCTTGGGCCTCTAAAGGCAGTCTAGGCCGACTCCAGCTGAAGCAGAAGTTCTCCCAGGCCCTTTTTCCCTCTGCAGAGAGCCCTCTCAGTCCTCTCAGTGTGCCCACATTTCCTGATCATCTGCTGTGTTTAGGGTATTGTAAGTGTGGTGGTTTAGTTGCTCAGTCGTATCTAACTTTTGTGACCCCATAGAGTGTAGCCCACCAGGCTCCTCTGTCCATGGGAGTTTCCAGGCAAGCATACTGGAGTGGGTTGCCATTCCCTTCTCCAGGGGATTGTCCCGGCCCAGGGATTGAACCGGGGTCGCCTGCATTGCAGGTGGATTCTTTGCCAACTGAGCCAAGGACATTCTCTTCCTTAATCCATAAAACCACCCCTATAGTATTGGGTATTGTTAGTCCCATTTTACACATGAGAAAATTGAGGCTGAGAGGACGAGTCACTTGCCCAGAGTCACAAGACTATGAAATACCAGTGGGGTCACCTGAATCCAAAAACCTTCCTTCTCCTCCAAACCTCGTGGCCTCCCACGAGGGAAGGTGCATGCCTCTGCCGTTCTTTGCTGGGCAGGAAAGTGCCCCTGGTTGAACCCTGTCAGGGTCTGTGGGGCCACAGTGATTCAAGTCCACTGTGCCCTGCATGGGGCTCCCCTCTGCGGCTGTCAGCACCTCCCCGTGGAGCCGGGTGTCACATCTGCCGTTCTGCCAGAAGTTTCCTTGTAGAGTTGTCAATAGAAGAGTCCATTTTTTTTCCCTCTTCCAAACTGGCACTCAGGTTCTTTTAAAGTCGACTTCCTAAGTTGATTCTGATGGCAGGCGATGCAGCCAACCACAGAGCTGGGGATTTTTAAGGTGGTGTTGGCTGATTATTATGGGGTTGTGCTCTCGCTGGTCCTAATAACATAGGAAAATGTCTCTTCTCAGGGAGCGGGGCGTTGACAGTGCATCTGACTCGGATGTTAGCTGTGCATGGCATTTGTACCTTTAGACTCTCTTAATTCTTAATCTTGTCTCATAGCCGCAGCTGTTGAATTGGACCTGTGGTCAAAGATGAGGTTTTTAATTTCATCGCTTTTATCCTGATGGGTATGGCGGAATGGGGGAAATTCAGTGTTGGTAAGGGTACCCTGGGGAGAAAGTAATTCCAGCTGCCTCTGAAGGGACTTCAGAGCCAATATATTCAGTAGTTCCTTTTACATCCTCAAGAGGTGGTTTTTGTTGATGTTCAGTTGCTAAGTCGTGTCCAGCTCTTTGCAACCCCACGGACTGCAGCACACCAGGCATCCCTGTCCTTAGCTGTCTCCCTGAGTTTGCTCAAACTCATGTCCGTTGAGTTGATGATGCCATCCAATCATTTTGTCTTCTCTCACCCTCTTCTCCTGCTGCCCTCAATCTTTCCCAGCATCAGGGTCTTTTCCAATGAGTCAGCTCCTCGCATCAGGTGACCTTAGTGTTGGAGCTTCAGCATCAGTCCTTCCAATGAATATTCGGGGTAGATTTCCTTTAAGATAGACTGGTTGATCTCCTTGCTGTCCAAGGGACTCCCAAGAGTCTTCTCTAGCATCCCAAGAGGCTAAGTAATGTAAAAATAAAGGAACTGAATATGCCACTTCTCAGCTAGGACTGAAACCCATTTTCTGACTCAAAGTCCCCTCCTGCTTCTCACAGCATCTCAGAGCTCTCAGATGGGGAGAGGGAGGCCCACAGCGGTGACATGACTTGTCCAAGGTCCCAGGGCTAGTTGGTAGAAGGGTTGCAGTGACAACTGGGACCTGCAGCTGACTGTATTGCCTGAGCTGTTACAGCTGAATTTCCTTAAAAAAAAAAAAAATCAATTATGTGTCAAATGTAGTCAGAAAACTAGCTGTTTAGAATTTCCCATTGTGACTCTAATGTGAACAATGGTCTATAATTTGTATTGTGTTTGGCGAGGATGGGGAACATGCATTCAGATGCTCACCTCTGAGATTCCCAGAGGCCATCTCTCCTTCTAGGTCCCGCCCTATGGATGCAGATCTAGGCCTTGACCAGCTTAGGACTCCTGCTCTACCACCATCTCTCCATTTTCAGGCTTCCAAAGCCTGCAGTTCACAGGGCAGAGGCCAAGACCCTGGAGAGTTTCTTTTTTTTAAATCAAATCTCAGAGCCCCGCACTTCAGTTCCCTTTTGGGGACAGCGAGACAAGTAATGAGATAAGAGCTGTGCTTGTCTGCAGCACCCAGGCAGAGGAGTGCGCAGGGCAGTGCCCCAGGCTTGAGGGGACAACCCTGAACTAGCCTTTAGGACTTCTCCCAAGAGGAGTGAAAACCTTCAGTGCTGCTCTCAGAGGCGATGGGCTCAACGGTGTCATCAGAGTTTGGAGGTGAAGTCAGTAAGCACCGCGGACCTGAGTGACCACACCAGTTTTAACAGTGGGAGGTGGTGGCCTACTGCCTTTTTCTTTGCTACATTGGGGTTCCTTGATGGAAGCCCTTGAGAGGGCCGCCCGAGTGGCTCTCAGTCAGGCTCCTAAAGCCCTGCACTACTGAATACTCTTGAATCTGTTGCCCTTGTCTGTCCACGGCAATAACGAGTAGAGGGATAACAAGACCATGTCAGGTGTAGGGGCTCCGTGCTTGGCGTGGCAGCCAAGCTCGCTGGGGTGGTGTGAATAGGGTCCCCAAAGCAACCCTGGTGTCCGCTGTTCCCTGCAGCCATCACAAGGGCTATGTTGTTGTTGGCGGAGCCCTGTGGTTTCTCCCCATAAACTCGATGACTGCTTGGTGATTCCCGTCGGCCGCTGGGAAACAAAACCCAAGCTGGCGACCTGCCCCGTTCCTTTGCTGCCCTTTTCTTGGTCTGGCGTCCAGACGTCTTTAGTATTCTGGCCCTGTGCCTTGCCCAGGGGAGGCAGAAGTTTCTAGTGATTATGGCTTTCTGTTTGTTGCCTGGTGCTTTTATTGTGTTTTATTTTTTAACCAAAATTGCATCTGTTTGGTTGTCAGTGTTGAGTACGTATTTATTGTGTTTTACAAACATGAGTATATATATGTACGTATATGTATAAAAAACTTATCTATGAAAAGTCAAGGCATGTAAACTAGATATTTTAAAGAGTTATTTATCAAGGAAAAAAGATGTGTGTTATAAAGTAAACAGAATCTATATTTTATATATAATGTAGATAGCAAAACATAGCTTATAAATTATAGAAGGTTTGGGTTTTCTTTTTTTATTATTAAAGCAAAAAAAAAAAAAAAGACAACAAATGCAACTGTGCTTAGTGTTTTATAAGCTGAACTGCTGTGGGTGGCGGCCTTCCCTCCCGGGCCCTCGGGTTGAACAGTCTGTGCTCCAGGCCTGATGCCCGTGTTATGTCTATGATGCTCAGGGGGCCACGGCTTACCATCACCCCGCCACCTGGCATGTGCCACTTCAAATGTGGCTTCCTGCTGTTCTCCCCAGTTGACGTTGGTGGGATAAAGGAATGGAAGTAGCAAATAAAGACTGAAGAGAAGATGTAATTCCAGCTGCTTTACTGTTTATTAGACCCGGGTACTCTAGCTGATGAGTTAGGTACCTGGTTGAATTGTGGGATATGAAGCAAGGATGGGGGTGGGAATGATGATGGTGCATCTGGGGTGTGGGTGTGTGTCTAGTTGGTGAGGGGGGGGATCTGTTCTGGTGTCAGCACCCATGAGACTGAGCAGTGGAATCCACTCTGCTTTTTTGATGGTAGATGTATTGAAAGTTAGAACTGGAGGCACTTTAGAACATCTGGCTCAAATCCTGGTTCTAATTTTGAAAATGTGGACATGGAAGGGAAATAACCTGCCTAAGGCCACTTGGAGTGTGTGTCTGTGTGTGTAAGTGAGAAAGCCTAAGCCAGGCAAACAAGATGACAAGAGACCTTAGACTAGGGAGCAAATTTTAGGATTCTCTGGTATACCAAGATCTTAACCTAACACCTCCCACCAAGCTCTACAAGACACCTTCAAACAGGCTCCATCAACTCTTGACAAGAGCATCTTTGCTTTGTTCTTAGCAGCATTTAAGGGCCACCATCATGGACTGAGATCAGCCGAATTTGAGATTTGTGTGGATGAGGTCTCTCATGGATAGGCTGGTCTTTCTATCCTCTACTGTCTTAGAGAACACACAGGTAATTCTTCTGGTCCATGCTTTCCCTTCATGTAAAAACAGGAAATAGGAAGAAATATACAAAAGCTGAGATCTCATTGTTCACTCCTTCATGAGCAGGTCATAATGCTAATGCATTCAGAACACAGCCCATCCATTAAGACAAAAAGTTGCCACAAAGGCCTGTGTTCACATGGATCCTGACAATACACATGTAACATCTCATACTTAACGCTAGTGTAGTAAACCTGAGATCGGTTCTGAAGAAGGCAGTGGGAGAGACTGCTTTGTTGAAGTTGCAAGTGCCACGTGCCCAACTGTAAAATATTGTGCCGTGGGGTCCAGTTCTCTGAGTTTCTTCCAGCCACGTGGCCTGGGAACCAGCCCCTGGTGAAAGACTCCACACTCCTGAGCATTTATGTACATTTTCAATCCAGGAGCAAGTTGTTCCTTCACAGGTTTGGAATTTCTTTGTGATGCTGGTTTCTCTCAATATAAGCTTATTTCTTGTTACAGAAACGGGATTATGCTGTGTCCTACTGAATCACAGGATCTGATCACAGTGCTTTCATAGTCTCTGGACTGTGGTTTAAAAAGAATAGTTGCAATTACATTGCAAGTCATTCAGGTTGTAGTTGATGGATCAAACAAAGAGAACTCTGTCTCCCCCTGTGCCTGTCGGCCTCCCCTCCCCCTGCTGCTCCACCACACACACACACACACATATGCAGAACCATTTTCTGTTTTTACCTCCTGCTGCTTCTATCTTGTGTATTTTTAGTGCCTGTTGTGACAAGTTTGTGTGATACAACCTGAAACACAAAATGACTGCTACAACTGGTATGAGAACAAAATACACATCTACAAAGTATGCAGAAGTTTGCATAGAAATGAAAAAAATAACAATTCCACCTCACTCTAAGTTGTATGCTCCCATTTTACCAACCTGTGTGCATGCTAAGTCACTTCAGTCGTGTCCAACTCTGTGCGACCCTATGGACTATAGCCCTCCAGGCTCCTCTGTCCATGGGGATTCTCCAGGGAAGAATACTGGAGTCAGTTGCCATGCCCTCCTCCAGAGGATCCTTCTGACCCAGGGATCAAACCCATGTCTCTTACGTCTCCTGCATTGGCAAGCGTGTTCTTTACCAGTAGCGCCACCTGGGAAGCCCTTTATCAGCCCACACTTTACCTTAATCTTGCCTAAGCAGAAAAGATCCCTCTGCCTAGATATTCCCAGCCAGTCCCTATGCACTGGTCAGTAGCAGTGCCCCCTGCTGGAAGTTTGGCCAGGAGATGCAGAGAATAGAAATGGAACCAGACACCACTTCGTAGAATTTGAGCCATGTCACGACCAATTAAGACAGCGTGACAGCTT
This sequence comes from Okapia johnstoni, assembly GCA_024291935.2. Lineage (NCBI taxonomy): Eukaryota > Metazoa > Chordata > Mammalia > Artiodactyla > Giraffidae > Okapia > Okapia johnstoni. The sequence continues at coordinate 142,294,883 of CM044306.1, read as the reverse complement.
ACTTGAACCAAAACTTCAACAAAGAAGCTGATGCAAAACATTCAGAATTCTTTGCCTTTTTCATTCAAGTTCAGGTTTCCTTTTGAGTCTACAAGCCCATGAGGCCCCAGGGAGTCCCCACTCTGGCAATGTGCCCCTCAAAGTCACTATCTCCCTTTTAGAGTGCACTGAGGGGTCTAAATCAGGCAGAAGCCAGACCAAAGCTGTTTGAGGCTGCCTGGGGAACGGTGACTCACTCCAGACTCTTCAAAACCAGAGACCAAGCAGGCATAATAGCTGGTGAAACTACAGGCAGGGAAGCAAGGCCAGAGGCCCCGCTGTCTTTTCAGACCTTCTGAGGCTGCTTGTTGGGGATGCGGTGGCTAACAGGTGAGCCTGGAGCATCGGTCCCCTTAGTGGTGCTGAACTCAGGGATCTGACTTGGCACTCAGGTTCTGCTATGAAATAGAAGGAAGCCAGCCTGGGACAAGCAGCTCTGCATTGGCTGTGAGATGCTAAAAAGCCTGGATCACTGAGGAAGCAAGTGGGTGGGGAGGGATGAGGAAAAAAAGAGAAGGAACTGGGGTTATGGGATTGGCTGGGCAGCAGGGGGAATACGAGGCAGAAGCAAGAGTGGATATTGACGCCAAGGGTAAAAAGAGAGGAAGAGGGAAGAATTGGAGCAAGGTCAGAGGCATGCGTTTGAGATATGGAAAGTTCTGGAGATAAGTAAAGAATACACGAGATATCTGAAACGCGGTTGCTCTGTGACTGACAGGCCTGGTCTGTGCTCTGAGAATAGCTTGGATGAGGAGGAGGAGAGCGGATGAGAAAGCACGAGGGCGAAATTTTTACAGAACTTGGCAGCATCCGGCTGACTCACTTCTGGAGCTGTGCACGGCGATCCAACAGTCGGCATTTGCTGGAACAATCTCCATACCAGCCTCTGTGTTAAGTGAGCACCAGACCCCAAGTGCACCCTGCATCCCTTCCTCCGCTCACGTTGCTTTTCCTGTTTGCAATCCCCACGCCCCCGCCTCAAACCTGAAGTTTTCAAAGGTCCACCAGCTGCCATTTCACCCTGTCCTTTGACACATTCAGGAATCTTCCAGGTAGCCTTTTTCTTTTTTTTTTCTGCACACACAGAATCTCTCATCCCTCTTCAGCTTTCAGAGACCCTGCCCACCAGGCCATCGCTACAAGCTGCTTTCTCCTCTCCCACTGGAGCTTTTCTGAAGACAATCTCCCGAGGGGGAAGACTTGGTCCAGCAGGACTGATAGTCATCAGCTGCACCCAGCCCTGGCCTCTTCTGTCTTGAGCCCCACCTCAGTCCTCAGATCTGTCCTGGTCTCGTTGTGTGGACGGGGACATCCAGGCAAAGACTGATTCCTTTCCCTCCTCTGGCTGCGTCTCAGCCCTTCCCAGCCTGCTCTCATTCCCCACCTGGACTCTCTCCCTGTCCACTGAACTCTCCCTTCATCCTTCAGTTGGGCCAGAGTCTTTGAACTTGGATAGAAAGAAAAAAAACCCAAACCAAATCAACAAAATACATCTTCATCTTCACTAACTCTAACTGAAACTTAGCATCTTCTTCAATTGTGGCATCAAATTCCAGTTGGATGAGCAGTGTCTGTGACTTTACTCCCACTAAGAATCACATGTATCTTCAGATATCACTGGATTTGCAGATATCTTGAAATACCATGTATACTCATCACTTCTCTAAAATTATGGAAATCATTAGACTATCACCAGATCTTTTTATTTATTAATAATACTTCAATAAAAAGCCCATACATTGGCCTATCACAAGTTTTGAAAATTGGGGGGATAACTATGACAACATAATTCGTTACTTTGTAGCCATAGGTACCTTATTTTATACATTCAAAAACATTATTCCAGGGGTTAAACACATTATCCCAAAAGGGGATCCATCAGCTTCACCAGATTGCCAAAGATGCGAGACATGAAAACGTTGAGAACCCCTGAGTGTGGTAGAAACAGCCTTGGTGTGACCCTTATTCTCAACTATAAAATTTTCCGTGGTTATTAAATACGATTTAAATAATACACAATTAATTGAAAAGAGATACTCTGAAATCCAAAGACCTCTTCTGGGTGTCCAAACCCTCGTCTTTAGGAAGTTATTGCTCCAAAGCCCTGTTTCCCAAACAAAGCAGAGCACCAGGACCAGCAGGGTGCCCTGCACCACACCCCATGAACTGATCTGGGGGCAGAAGAGTAGCTGGAGATTCTTTAAAATGCGAATGACACAGGCATCTATTAAACAGCCCACTCTGTTCACGGAGCTATTTATTATACAATGAAAGTTAAAATCCATTTCATCCCAGGCCCTCATTCCACTTTTTAGAGGTAACCGCCATTCACAGGGCTTCTCCAGTGGCTCAGTGGTAAAGAATCTTCCTGCCAATGCAGGAGACGTGGGTTCCATCCCTGGATCAGGAAGATCTCCTGGAGAAGGGCATGGCAACCCACTCCAGTATTCTTGTCTGGAGAATCCCATGGACAGAGAAGCCCGGTGGGCTACAGTCCACGGGGTCGCAAAAAAGTCAGTCATGACTTAACGACTGAACAACAACAACCACTTCACAATTTATCCCTTTCCCTGAAATTATCCCAATACATACACCAATATTATGTGCTGTACACATGGTGGCATCTTGTTCTTTTTTTCTTAATGTATTTTCAACCTCTTTCCACACTAGCCTGTATCATCGACATCATTCTTTTTCATGGCTTTGTCGAAAAAATCTACATGAAAAATTCTGACTAAAAAATTTTAAGGCTCTGAAGACAGATGGTGACGGTTACATAATCATGCGAATTTCTGAGAACCACTGACCCACCCACTTAAAGATGGTTAAGATGGTAAATTTTGTGTTTTGTCGGGGCTTCCCTGGTGGCTCAGTGGTAAAGTGTCCACCTGCCAGTGCAAGAGACATGGGTTCGATCCCTGGATCAGGAAGAGAGGAGCTTGGGGTTCATGGGGTCACAAAGAGTCAGACCTGCCTGAGTGACTGGGCACAGCATGTATATTTAATCACAATATAAAAAAAAATTGCTAAGCTCCCCAGGTAACAGAGCCTCAGCCCCCCAATGCCTCCCCACCTCCCCTCAGGTCAGCCAGCTCTACGTCTTGGAAACGCCTCCTCTTTTTTGCCTCTTTGCTGCCATCCAGAGCCCTCTTGTTCCTATTTCTTTTCGGAAGCAAAAGCTCCCTTTTCCACAAGTGGCTGTTACCGGAGTGTAAGTGGATGAAACTTTCTTTCCTAATCCTGTCAGAGGTCAGAAGACAGCTGGCATGGCCACGGAGAGTCCGGGCTCTGGTGGGGACCGAATCCTTTTCAGCTCTGGAATGCCTTTCATCCTCCATGTTGAAAGCTTTGCGGAAATTAGGCCAGGGCTTATGAAACAATTCAAGCCTGGTCGCAAACAACCCCCAGAGTCTACGCTAATGCTTCATTGTATTTTTTTCTTCGGTGGCGTTTTGACATCTTTCACCCAGCTAAACGGTTCGGAAAAAGCCTTTTCACAAGGAGCCTGTTCAGATAAGTTCAGTTCAGTTGCTCAGTCGTGTCCAACTCTTTGTGACTCCATGGTCTGCAGCGTACTAGGCCTCCCTGTCCATCACCAACTCGCGGAGCCTACTCAAACTCATGTCCATCGCGTTGATGATGCCATCCAACCATCTCATCCTCTGTCGTCCCCTTCTCCTCCCGCTTTCAATCTTTCCCAGCATCAAGGTCTTTTCCACCTTCGGTCCTTCACATCAGGTGGCCAAAGTATTGGAGTTTCGGCTTCAGTATCAGTCCTTCCAATGAATATTCCTTTAGGATGGACTGGTTGGTCTCCTTGCAGTCCAAGGGACTCTCAAGAGTCTTCTCCAACACCACAGTTCAAAAGCATCAATTCTTCAGCGCTTGGCTTTCTTTATAGTCCAGCTCTCACATCCATACATGACTACTGGAAAAACCATAGCCTTGACTAGACGAACCTTTGTTGGCGAAGTGATGTCTCTGCTTTTTAATATGCTGTCTAGGTTGGTCATAGCTTTTCTTCCAAGGTGCAAGTGTCTTTTAATTTCATGGCTACAGTCACCATCTGTGGTGATTTTGCTGCTGCTGCTGCTAAGTCGCTTCAGTTGTGTTAGACTCTGTGTGACCCCATAGACAGCAGCCCACCAGGCTCCCCTGTCTCTGGGATTCTCCAGGCAAGAACACTGGAGTGTGTTGCCATTTCCTTCTCCAATGCAGGAAAGTGAAAAGTGAAAGTGAAGTCGGTCAGTCGTGTCCAACTCCTAGAGACCCCATGGACTGCAGCCTACCAGGCTCCTCCGTCTGTGGGATTTTCCAGGCAAGAGTACTGGAGTGGGGTGCCATTGCCTTTGGAGCCCCCCAAAATAAAGTCTCTCACTGTTTCCATTGTTTCCCCATCTATTTGCCATGAAGTGATGGGACTGGATGCCATAATCTTAGTTTCACGTGCCCTGAAATTCAGCACCATGTGGGGGATCTGGAGGGGTTAAGCTACTCTCATTGACCCGTGGACACCGGAGCAGTTCAGATCAGACGGAACAAGAGCTGGTCTAGAGCCCAGCCTCACGGACCTGTCGCCCCAGGCAGGTTTCCCCAGAGGCTCCATCCATTGGTATGACAGCAAGTCCATGGGAAGTGTCACCTTGGCTACAGATGGACTCAGGGTACCAAGGCACACAACTTATTTTAGTCACCTGGAGGAGTTGCTGAGGCACCAAATTCTTGTTTCTGCCTGTGAAGGGATCACTTAAACTCCCATTTTTATTGTAAAAGCCTCCATGCCTCCTTCCCACATTCAAGTGGCCTGGCTCTGGGGGTTTGACCCAGCCTCATCAGTAGGTCCTGCTTTGAGGTGACTCTAGTGAAGAGGAGGGTTTGCCCACTGTTCTGCCCCTCCCTGGAGGGTTTGACCGAGTCGCTCAGACACCAGCATTTCAACATTTCAGAGAAGGAGGCTTTGGTTTGGTGAAGCATGGCCCTGAACTTGTAAGTTCATTGGAGATGCTTTTCAATTTTTGACTTCCTACGTCGTTACTAACACCTGGTTCTCTGGAAGGTCTCATTGGGCATCACTGCACCCAACCACCCCCGACCACCCCAGCACTGTCTGTCCACCCGCTCATGAGCTCTGTTCCATGTGCCGCCTCTATCAGACTTTTACCAGCTCACACATCCTTTCTTTGAGCCCTTGTGGCTTCGCCTGGTCCAGGCATAGATCATCTTCAAGACAGAGAATCCACGGAGGCGCAGAGGCCTGGCTGGAAGGCTGGCCCCATCCATGGTGTTTTCATTTCACTGCTGCCTTTCCTCTGAAATCAGATGGTTCTCAGACCTCATTCTGTGACTGAGGTCCTGGCCGTTACCCTATAAGGTGAAGTAAAGGGGTCAAGGCAAGCCTCACGGAGGTCAAAAGACAGTCTTCTGGCAAGCTGGGGTTTTTGAGATAAAGCCCTTGCTCCCGGTTGCTGGCTTGCCTGGGTGTCTGATAATAGACCATTTCTAGCCATTTTAGAACTATCTCCTGAAAATTAACTAGTTCTAGGATGAGTTTCAAAAGACTTGATTTTCAGCTAAGGAAAGTAATATAACTGGCATTCAAATCTGCTTTGTATGTTCTGGGTAGTGAGTTGGCAGCATTTGCCTGCAGGACTCCTGAGAGATGATACCAACTACGATGGGAGCTCTGTGATCATTTTAGCTGAGATTTTAAATCAGAACTACCCTGTCCCTGTCCTGTGCTCCCTGAGCCCACTCTAGGGGGTACAACAGGCTCTCTCAGGCTGGGGAGAGTTTGCAAAGTTACCTGCAGAGCAGTGGTTCTCAAAGTGTATTCCCTGACTCAGCAGCATCACAGGGTAGGAGGGGAGCTTGTTAGAAACAACTCCTCGGTCCCACCCCAGACCCTAGAAACACTGGGCCTGAGCCCAGCAGACCCTCCAGGCCAGTGTGGGGCATGCTCACTGCATCGAAGCCCTTGGCGACTCTTTGTTTTCCATTATCCCCATTAAGAATCACGGTTCTAGACAGTGGGTCTCAGCCCTGACTGCATCTTAGAATCACCCCCTCCCCTGCCCTACCCCATCACCCCGAGGTTCTGATTTAACTCACCTGCCGGAGGACCCAATCACAGCTCTTCGAATGATTCTAATGGCCAGCTGGGGCTCAAGAACCATTCCTGCTGTTCTCCTCGTAGATTTCAGCAGCCTTGTGAGGGACCACCTGTTTATTCCCCATGCCCTCCTCCCAGCGCAGAAGGAATTCATTCCTTGTAATTCATCGTGATCACTCATCAGCCAAAGAGACAACAGGAGGTAAGACAGAGCATTGCCAGAAGGGGACGCTTGGATTTTCTAAGCCCTGCTCCACCTCACTTGCTGCTGGACTTCAGTAAAATTAAATCCTGTCGCCTTTCTAGGGCTAGGTTCCCTCATCTCTCAAACTAGATTCAAAATTCCTTCCTTTCTTTGAGTCAGAGAGCTAGTTGATAGTCTCTTAAAGTCTTTCCCAGCACCCCCCCCCCAATACACACAAAATCATCTTAGATTCTAAGAGCTTTTAAAAGGTTGGAACTGCTCTTCAGCATAGAATTGCTAATATTAATGTTTTGATTTTACTTCCACCAGGATGAACCAACTCCAGATTGTGAGCTGGTCAATTTTGTACTTTTGTAGTATTTATAAATACGAGTCAAGTCTAAAAGAACCTGTTACTCAGACAAACAGATGCCAAAAAGGAAGCACTGCGGTGATTTGCATTCTTTCTTTGCCCCACAGTGTTCGAGTGGGCACTCAGAAGTCCATCTGGAGGTCAGCCTGCTTGCAGGTTCAGCCCAGTCCCCCCATGTTCACAGATATATGATTCTTTTCACTTCTCCTCAGCTGCTCACGTTTCCTCCCAGCTCCTTCTCCCAACCCCTGCTTTTTTTTCCTGACTCTGCAAAAATTGTACGATAATCAGCCTGCGATGAATCTTCACGGGGCTTGTCCACCCCACCATGCTGATGTAAAGACTCCTGTAAAAAAACCCAGGGTGAGCCAGGATGGAGAGTTGTTTCCTGAGTCAGTTGCTTATTTATTATTTTGGTAGGCTTACTTTTTTCTTCCCAGAAAACAAGTTTTTTCTCTCTCCCTCTCACCCTCCATCCCTAACAGTGAGTGATAAGATTAGGAGGCTGAGGGAAGATGGGGAAATGGTTGCCAGGTGATACCACTATATCAGCAGTACTATGTAAACAGTGGCAGAGCTGCACAAAATGGCCCTGGAGGAAGCCATCCATGAGGGGGTGTCTGGCGCTGCTGCCTGTGAGGCGCTGGCACTGGCTGTCATCCACTGCCAGGAGCCGGGCTCTGTAGGTGCCATGCACAGTGCAAGCGACTGTTTAGAAATGTTCCCCAGAAGCAGGAGAAGAAACCCTTTTGTGTTGTTCCAGTCTCCTGCCAATGCTCTCTGCTAAGAACGCTTAGTATCATGCCAGAGGGCAAAATAAAAATGTTTACAGGGTTCAGCTCCATTATCACAGAGCAGGCACTGAAATGTGGATTTGGAGGTGAGAGGAGCTTAGCTGACATCTCTAGACTTGTGATCAATCATCTACGAGACATTTCCGCTTGGATGTGTCTCTCAGAATCACTAGGTCCAAAATTGACCAGTGTCCAGATTCTTCTCCCAAGCCTCTACCTGCCCTCTTCCCCACTCTCTGCAGCTGCTCAGGCTCAAACCTCCAAGTCATTGCTGACTCTCACTTCTTGCAAATCATATGACATGGATGGGCGTCTCTCTCTGCAAGTCCAGGCAGGTGCTCCCAAGTCAAGGCAGAGCTGAGCATTTTTCTCCTTGATTTCCTTAAAGAAGGAAAACGTCTGCCAGTGAACAAAGGACATTGCATTTTCTTCCTCTTTTCCTCTAACACATTCCATGGCCCCATTTAAAAATGTTATGTCTGCCTTAACAAGCTCTTTTTTGTCTGTTTTTGTTTTCTTCTGAGAAATTCCACTTCTAGAATTCTTCTCCCCCATATTCCTAGACAGCAACTTTTTGATGCTGAAGCTTGAAAGAGGCCAAGGGCTCTTCTCTCACCTGAAAATCAAGTATTTTTCATGATAGATGACTAGGAATAAATCATTGTGAAACCTGGTTATTTCATGGATGTCTGGATCTTTTGCTTTATCAAATGTACGTGTGAAAGATGCTTCAGCAATACCTAAGGGCAGGTGTTGAACAAAAAGATTCCACATGCCATCTGTTTCTTTATAATTTTGTGTTTTTCCTGGGTCATTGTCAGAAGTGGGGATGATCCTGTTCCTTATTAAGACTTAATAATAAAAGTCTTATTAAGATTTTTCCTTCCCCCTTCTCCTCGTCTTCATTATTCTCCTCCCTCCTCTATTTCTACCTCCTTCTTCTTCATTATATTTTAATCATGACCATCAGGGGAGCTGTTGGAGCATTTACTGGGATAACTCCTCCATGGTTTTAATCCTTGTGCTGTGTGCTCATTTGCCCGGTAAAAGGAACAGATCTAAAATCATACAGACTTTTATGCCTGTGTTATGAACCCCACTGCAGTGCTTCTCATGCAGTCTTGTGGCAAAGAACCAGTTGTTTTTTTACTTACATCTTCTCAAATACAATAAATATGAGTTACTAGAAAATGAAATAAAAAGGACATACAAATACAAGCCCTCAATTTTTATTATTAAATTCAACAGGTGTAAAATGACTCTCAAACTGGTGTCAGTGTCTAAGGGTAAGCTCTGAATTTCTGTACTTACTGGGTTGCAGACCATCACACACAGTCCGTGGACCAGCACTAGTCAGAGGACCACAGTTAAAGAAACTCTGGTCCAGCAATCTTGTTACTGCCTTACAGGGTTTTAATAAGAAAGATCAAAAACACCTGCAAGTTCCTCACCTTACCCTAAATCTAAACAGCTGACAAAAACTATGCACCAAAGAACACACACACACACACACACAAATAACAGTACTACTCCACAGAAAGGTTAACACAATGTAAATTAAGTGTGCAGACTCTAGAGCCAGATGGCAACCATTTACAAGTTGCATCCACTTAAATTTATTTCCTATAAAATATGGAAAGTAATAATAACACCAATTGCTTCCTTTTTTAAAGATACTAGTTATTAGAAATAAGATGCATACAGAGCATACAGCTCTCAGAACATACAGAATATACAGCTCTCAGAGCACAAGGCACTCAATAGTGAAGTGAAGTCACTCAGTCGTGTCCGACTCTTTGCGACCCCATGGACTGTAGCCTACCAGGCTCCTCAGTCCATGGAATTTTCCAGGCAAGAGTATTGGAGTGGGTTGCCATTTCCTTCTCCAGGGGATCTTCCCGACCCAGGGGAAGGCACTCAATACATTTAGCTATGATACTTTGTACTTGAAGGAGTAAAGAGGTCTTTGTTGCCTTGCTCAGTCTTTCCATCGGCACGAAGATAGATCTGTGGTCTACCTGACAAGCGGGGGTCCGTCTTGCCTACCCCAGCCCCTGGAAAGCTAGACCTTGGTGGAAACCCAGCAGAATCCCAACAGCTGCTTCAGCATGAAGTTCCCCTCAGCTCAGAGCGAAAAGCAACCCAACTGCCTGCTCTTGCTGCCCTCTGCTGTTTCCACCGAGAATGGCACCGAGCAGAGTTTTCACCGCAGAAGACCGGCAACACCTCACCCAGAGTGGGGGGAGTTGTCCTTATGTACCTTGTGCAGGATTTGATTGAATGTCCTAGAGTTTGTTCTTCATGGTGCCTTTAACATCACAGCTTTGCATTTTCACATGGCATGCAACTCACTCCAGTATTCTTGCCTGGAGAATCCCAGAGACAGCAGAACCTGGCGGGCTGCAGTCCTTGGGATCACAATGAGTTGGCCAAGACTGAAGTGACTTAGCACTCACACATAGAATCAAGATTGCTGGGAGAAATAACAATAAATTCAGATATGCAGATGACACCACCCTTATGACAGAAAGCAAAGAAGAACTAAAGAGCCTCTTGATGAAAGTGAAAGAGGAGAGTGAAAAAGCTGGCTTAAAACTCAACATTCAGAAAACTAAGATCATGGCATCCGGTCCTATCACTTCATGGCAAATAGATGGAGAAACAGTGGAAACAGTGACAGACTTTATTTTTGGGGGCTCCAAAATCACTGCAGATGGTGACTGCAGCCATGATATTAAAAGACACTTGCTCCTTGGAAGAAAAGTTATGACCAACCTAGACAGCATATTAAAAAGCAGAGACATTACTTTGCCAACAAAGGTCCATCTAGTCAAAGCTATGGTTTTTCCAGTAGTCATGTATGGATGTGAGAGTTGGACTATAAATAAAGCTGAGTGCCGAAGAATTGATGCTTTTGAACTGTGGTGTTGGAGAAGACTCTTGAGAGTCCCTTGGTTAACAAGCAGATCCAACCAGTCAATCCTAAAGGAGATCAGTCCTGAAGATTCATTGGAAGGACTGATGCTGAAGCTGAAACTCCAATACGCTGGTCACTTGATGCAAAGAATTGACTGATTGGAAAAGACCCTGATGCTGGGAAAGATTGAAGGTGGGAGGAGAAGGGGACAACAGAGGATGAGATAGCATCACCAACTCACTGGACATGAGTTTCAGTAAACTCCGGGAGTTGGTGATGGACAGGGAGGCCCGGAGTGCTGCCGTCCATGGGGTCGCAAAGAGTCGGACACGACTGAGCGACTGAACTGAACTGGTAGAGTGTATAACTGCTTCTGGACTTTCCATCAAATGCAGACTTGTGTTGCCTCAAGCTCTGCCGATTTGCAAGCAAATGTGACCCGTTCGCCAACCTGCTCCTTGCTGACTCCCTCATTTTGATTTTTCATGCCCCACATATCACAGGTTCAGTCTCGAGCCCCAGGTTAGCTGTGACCTCTCCGATCCTCTCAGCTGCTCTGCACCTCCAGAGAGGGCCTCCTGCCTCCAACTCTCTCCCGTTCCAGGTCTCTGACACCCACGGTTACCAAGTCTTTCTGATCTGGTCATCGCTCCACCGGCCACACTTGGTGCCAGCTCCTTGGACCTTCTCCATCTGACCCTTCCTGCTCTCAAGCCGCATCTCTTGTGACACCCACACAGCTACCTCAGGTGTTGAGTCCTGCCCCCAAGGCCACCTTTGAAGCTGACTTCTGAAGCTGACCCTTTGTACCCGTTGCCAAAGACCCCTGATCATTACAAACTTCCTGATCCCCAATTAGGCAAAGATGCCCACTCCCGTAAACATTCTGTAGCGCCCCAACCAATCCGTCCCCTAACACCAACCTTCCAGCAGGAATTTTCTTTGTCTTGAGGCTTTAAAACTTGGCTATTAAACCCAGGAAAACTGTCGACTCTCCCCGGTCTGTCGGGAGGTCGGCTCACTGCACTTGCAGTGCCCACGTTATCTCTGCTCTTTGTTCTTAATAAACGCACTCCCTTCTGAAATGCCCTGTATCTGGAAATTCTTTTCCAACCTGCGCTTGGACTGCCTCAACGTCAGGCCAGCTCCCATTCTCCACAGACACACTGTCATTTCCTTTGTGGTTAGTGGGTACTGTTTGTTTTGTCAGAAATAGCCTCTTTCCTACAAAAATACTACTCAGCTCACATGTCCTTCCCTCCACAGGGTCTTCACCTCCCACTGCAGGCGCCAGTGCCCAAGTGCTATGGCCTTTCCTCCCTGCCGTTCAGGCTGCCCTTATCAAATGCACTGCTACTTGGGTCAATTTCTTCTTCAACTACTTTTCTAACAGAACTTTTTGTTGAAATTTGGAGACTTAATCAGGAAAGTGATAAGATTAAGGATAATTTTGGGCTCTTTGCCTCCAACCAAGACATGAAACGAGAAGGACAGGTTTACCTCCCAGCCACGGTGTTTTCTGACCACAATGGCGTGAAACTAGAGATCAGTGACAAGAGGAAAACAGAAAAAAAATGCACAGTTATGTGGACATTAAACAACATACTCCTTAATAATCAATGAGTCGAAGAAGAACTCAAAAGGGAAATCAAAAAATATCTTGAAACACATGAAGATAAAAACATAGCATACCAAAGCCTATGAGGTTCAGCAAAAGTAGTTCTAATAAAGAAGTTTACACTGATGAAGGTCTACACTGAGAAAAAGAAAGCTTTTAAATAAACAACCTAGTTTTACACCTAAGGGACTAGCAAAAAAACAGAAAAAAAAACACCAAAAAACCAGACCAAATCCAAAGTTAACAGAAGAAAGGAAAAAATAGAGATAAGAATAGAAATAAATGAAATAGAGACCAGAAAAAACAGTAGAAAAGCTCAATAAAACTAAGATCTATGTTTTTTTTAAGATAAAGAATACTGCCAAAACTTTAGATAGACTAACAGTAAAAGAGAGAAGACACAAATATTATAAAATCAGAAATGAAAGAGAATATTATGAACAATTATATGGCAACAAATTGGACAACGTAGAAGAAATGAATTCCTAGAAATATACAACCTACCAACCTACTGAAGCATAAAGAAAAAGAAAATATGACTCTATGTGCCATCTTGACACAAAAGGGCCAAAGATTCATGCAAAATATAAAAGAGGGCAAAGTCCAAATAATTACCAGTGGTTAATGGATTCATTATTTGTCAAATAACCCCATAGCAATATCTGACCTCTGACCAGGGGTTTCCATATGCCAGGACAGGACTGGAAGTCTATAATCACATCTATGTAATAATATGCTACCAGTTTTGACAGGTAAAGTAATATCTCCTCCCTCTAACTGGACAGTTCTGTATACAGTTATATATCCCCCCAAAGGGTCATGAAACCACACCACCAGTGCCAAATGATGCAAGAATAAGGCAGGCAAGAAAGGAATAAAAAGAATAAAGTAGGCTTTGTGTGTGTGTTAGTCGCTCAGTCGTGTCTGACTCTTTGCGACCCCATGGACTGTAGCCACCAGGCTTCCCTGTCCATGGAATTCTCCAGGCAAGAATACTGGGGTGGGTTGCCATTTCCTACTCCAGGGGATCTTCCTGACCCAGGGATTGAACTCGGGTTTCCCTCATTGGCAGGTGGATTCTTCACTGTGTGAGCCACCAGTGAGGGAAAAGTAGACTTTATTAGAGGAAAATTTTACAAGTAGAAGATAGTGCAGTATATGCAACTCTATTCCACAGCTTAGGTGATGCTTAGAAGGTGAACAGGCACTGTGGCCAAGGCTGCAATCAAGCCGGGGTGGGGGTGGGGAGCTGTGCCCTTAATTTTCCACGTGTTTATAGTGATGGGGTTGGGGTGAAGCACAGATCTGCTCTGACACTAAGGGGAAGCTCCCTGGTCAGAAAGGGGCGCCTCTGGGGCCTGTAGCTGGTGTCCGCCCAGGTGATTAGCTAACTCAGACCTGCTGAGCAAATTCTCCACAAAAATAGCCAAAATGAAGGTGAAAATGAGCCTCCAGAACCATCCAGATTTGTCCCTCTTCAGATGTTTTGGAGATGTGATTTGAGATGTCAGTTACCTAAATTCATATGTTCCCCAATCGTGCTTTAATGGACTTTTTATTACATTAATTTTGGTTACTGCTCAAAATCAAGACAGTTGTCTTAGAGCTATAACCTCACTGGGTCTCCATTGCCTTAGCTCTTAAAAAAAGAGGGACAGGTGGCTGAGGTTGATGGTAACTGATAATTACTAGCCTACCACAGGTGAATTTAAAATGATGCGATACCATTCCTCAACACTTTCTGCTTTCATACCCTGAAGTCTTAACTCTCAGGCCCATCACGTTGCATGGAATGGGCTGACCTCCGAGTCCCTCTTGATTGTGAAGCTGGATTGTTTTGACTAGCAGTGCAATTGTTTTCATCATGTTAGTAAGAATAAGTAACCACCAGAGGGCAGTCAGGTTACAAGGCAGTAAGGGGTGATGCTGGCAAGGGATCCATTCACATGAAGTGCGCCTGTGACTTTTAAAATTTTTTCTTCCAATCCCACAAAATCTTACTGTATTGCCTGTGAAGGTTAAGATCAGTGCGACGGAAGAAAGCAAGAGTGGAGGTGAGCGTGGGGAGCTCGAGATTCTGGTAATGGGTTTGCCATTTTGGGTAGGGTGGTTGGCATTGGACTTTGGAGGGGACCTTTGATCAAAATTGAGGTGACGGAACAGGCTGCATGGCTCTCTGGGGACACAGCATTTGGGGCAGGGAGAACGAACACAAGAAGGTCCTAACACAGTAGGGTCCCCAGTATTCGATAGGGTAAGAGGAGGCAGATGCGGAGAAGACTGGTCTTTGCTCTGAGCCAAATGGGGACCAGCACAGGATACTGAGCAGAGGAGGGTTGTTTTTAAAGGGTCACTCTGGCTGCTTGGTAAGAATAGCCTCCAAGAGACTTTGTTCCTATGTATGTGTGTATGGTCAGTCGCTCAGTCATGTCTGACTGAGGCCCCATGGACTGTAGCCCGCCAGGCTCCTGTGTCCATGAAATTTTCCAAGCAAGAAGACTGGAGTGGGTTGCCATTTCCTATTTTAGGGGATCTTCTCGACTCAGGGAATGAACTGGCGTCTCCTGCAGCTCCTGCCTCAGCAGGCGGATTCTTTACCACTAGCGCCACGTGGGAAACCCATATATTCCACTTATTAGCAAATAGCACAGTGGATTCGTTCAAGGCTACCAGGTTCTGTCACCATGTAGCTAATAGCAGATGATTCCCAGGCACCCTGCCAAGCATCTTACACACCTTCTCACTTCATCCTTCCAATACCTCTGTGATGTCATCACCACTGTCGGTTCTATTTTAAAGGTAAGAAAAAGAAGATTGTAAAAGTTAGTGACAGGTCCAAGGTTCAGATGAAGTACATGGAATTCTTGAAAGCTAAGACTTGAAGGAGAAAAGCTCTTTCTACTTGCTAATGTGAAAAAGCACTGCCTAAGCAAGGCTTAGGACCTGAGAGCTGAAAAACTAAAGATGGTGATGGTGGAGGGTGGAGCATCAGCGTTTGCACTCAATCATCACATGCTTCTTTAAAGTTCTGTGTAGCCCTTACACTATAAGCTGGCTGACCCTGTAACTGGGCTGACTTTTGCGTTGTTGATTTCTAAGATGCCCTCTAGAGCTTCTAATCTAATCTTTTATCTAATCTTCCCTCCTAGCTCAGTCAGTGAAGAATGTTTCTGCAATGCAGGAGACCTGGGTTTGATTCCTGGGTCAGGAAAATTCCCTGGAGAAGGAAATGGCAACCCACTCCAGTATTCTTGCTTGGAGAATCCCATGGACAGAGGAGCCTGGCAGGCTACAGTCCATGGGGTCTCAAAGAGTCAGACATGAATTAGCTACCAAACTACCTCTAGAGCTTGGCCCCTGTGTGCTCTGCTCCATACAGGTTTGGGCTCTTAGTGAAGCAGCTCCCTTCATGGGACTGACTCTTCAGGTAGACTGAAACCATGGGTCAAATCCGTTTCACCTGTCTTCACTTTTCAAGGTTGTTTTAAGGCCTGCGCAACCTCCAAGCATCACGTGGCCCAAGTGATGACCTATCCGGGCCGGGCTGGCACGGCCCTTCGTGCATGCGCAAGACTACCAGTGCGTGGCTGTTAAAAGGCCGATGCTCGGCCAAGCGTCAGCATCGCGGTGGTCCCCGGGGCAGCGGTCACTCTGAGTCTCAATCCATGGAACCAGGACCCCTGTTTAGGGGTCCTGAGGAGTCTGAGGGCCAGCTGGGTGCTGGGCACCTGGCTCCCTCAGGGATGACAGCTGGGCAGGGCCTGGGGACCTAGTCATGGGGGCGCCATCAGCTGAAAGCTGCCTCTTTAGCTAGGCTTGGGGACTGGCAGGAGGACTCAGACTGGGTGCTGGACAAATGCTCCTGGGCAGGGTATGCAACCGTGCTGGGACCCCCTCCTCTTAGCCAGGACCTGGACTTCAGAGGGCGAAAGTGGAGCCTTGGGACCTTGAACAAGTAAAATGCAGGGTAATGATGCTGCTTTGCTTATGGGTCTTATTACTTTTAAAAGTGTTATACCTTTAGATAAAAAGTTGTAGGACAGGATAACTTGTTACCTACCTGATAGAGGTTTACAGCAACATCGTGACCTGACCTACATGGGCAACTGCAGGAACAAAGGATCCCACACCACGAAGTTTCCAAAAACGAGCCGCGTCCCTCCTTCACCTTCCCTCTAAAAGCTCTTTTTAAGGTATGAGCCACCTGTCTCTTTGCATGGCCTTGCAATAAAACTTTCTCTGTTTCAAACACTAAAATTTTTGTATTGTCTGGCCTCACTGTGTATTGTTGGACACACTGGTGTTGTAACAGTAAGATGTTTGCCCGAGTTGTTTTGCAGGAACTTGGAGTCAGCTGTGTTTACTTTGAGCTGAGCTGGTTAAGACTGGATGGGACCACGGACCCTCCAACTGGGCATGTGTGAGTGTCTGCCCTGTGATCATTTGAATGTGCAAAGGCCTATAGGTTAGTTACACCTGGGCAGAATGACCATCCCACACCTTTTCACAATCACCTTTCTCTACGTTCCCCACGCCTCAGTCCACCTTGCCTCTTTATCTTTTAGCCCCCAGGGACCCCAAGCCTCTTGCCTTCAGGGAAGCAGTTTGAGACTGGTGCTCCCTCTCCCTGCTGCAAACCTTGGTGTCTCAGCGTTTGGCTTGCTGTGTATTGGGCAAAACAAACCTGGCTCAGTAACAGCTCCTCTCAAACTCAAATGGTTTAAAAACCCACTCAGTGGGTGCTGCTCAGAGGGGTGTCCTGGAAACCAGTGCTGGTCTGTGACAAGGTAAGCAGAGAACGTGTTTATGAACTTTAATAGCTATATTAAAGAGTAATTTTCTCTGTGGAGTCTAAAATGTTGGGGTTTGTTTACCTTGTTTTTTAAACTTCATTTTTCATGTAACTCACTTTTATAGTGTTTTATCTGAGAGGCAGAATATACAGACTGTGGTCCACCATATATAAAAGCAGAAGGAACCCACAACCTGCCTAAAAAACCAGCCCCTTATCTACAACAAGCCTAGGAAGCCAGCCTGACTAGTAGCTTTCCTTACAACCCAGGCAGCTTAACAATAACTACTGTTAACAACTGACCTGGGCTTAATTAATAACTTACAGCTTCCCTAATCTGCATCCTTGCTTTCAATTTAGGACTAACCAGGGAAAGCCAGGCATGGCTAACGGGGATCACACAAGAGGCCCGGCTTCTCATCTACTTGCAGCTCCCCGGGGCCTACAGCCTCCGACGAGGGCGGAGCTGAAGCCTTTCCCGTCCTGCCTTTGTGTCTCTGCCAAGAGAAGCGACATTGGGGACGACTGTCTTGTAATAGCAAATTCTCAGGAAGCTGCTTTGCACGTCTCACTTGGTGGGTCATTTTATTTCCACATACAGGGAAGAAGGAGGCGACAACAAGGCAGGGGTCTGCCGCTGCAGACAGATGAAGGAGCATCACCCTGGGGCTCTGCGATCACCTCCAGAGCAGGGTTGGAAAGAAGCGTCCCCGGC
Source organism: Okapia johnstoni (assembly GCA_024291935.2). NCBI lineage: Eukaryota > Metazoa > Chordata > Mammalia > Artiodactyla > Giraffidae > Okapia > Okapia johnstoni. The sequence goes on along the minus strand of CM044306.1, from coordinate 142,277,342 downwards.
ACGCACCAACCGGCGCAGCGGGAGGAAGGCAGACGCGAGATTCTCAGGACTAGGAATGAGTTGGGAGAGCAGGGGGGATGCCGGGGCGGGGAGCGGTATAGCGGGCGCGGGGCTTGAGCTACTGGCTGGACTCGCACCTGCTCTTCCCCGGCTCCGGTGCGCAGTCTACCGCCCCGAGGCGTGGGTGGAGCGACGGCGGCGCGCTCAGCGCATGCGCGCCCTCGGTGCCGTCCCCTGACGCCGAGGTGACATCACGCACGGAGCGGCGGCGGTGGCGTGCTCGGGGCACGCACACTCGGCACCGCCCCCTGACGTAGAGGAGACGTCACGTGCGGCGGCGGTGCGGGCTGCGGGTTTTTGTCTTCCGGACGCGGGAGTTCCTGCCGTCTCCCTCCGCCCGGCCGATCGGGTCCGGCCCCCTCAGGTCGCTCGCTTGCCTGCCGGCCAGTCAGCGTGCGGGGCTTGGGTTCCGCGACCTACCCGGACCTCTTAAGTCTCAACCGGGGTGTGGTTTTCCTACTCCGAGAGGTGAAGCGTGTTAGGGAGAGTGGGACCCGCGGTCTTGGCCTAGGGTGTGTTTCCTTCATCTCCTGTCAGGTGGGCGCTCCTGGGCCGGAAGGAAACTTCAACGTTGTTTCTTCCCGGAGGACGCGTTCGCTGTTGCGTTGCTGTCAGAGGATGGGGGGTTCTTAGATGGCAGGCACCGGATCGCCTTGCAGCTGTTTGGATGCTGCTTTTAAATAAATCCCACCTCGTGTAGCGTTTTAATGCTTTGGAATTCTGCTCTTAAAAAGCATTCATTTGGTCTTCAAAGCTCAGAACCCTTTAGACTTCCTCAGTTTGCGTGCACACCAAGTTGCTTCAGCCGTGTCCGATTCTGTCGATCCTGTGGCCTGTCGCATGCCAGGGGATTCTCCAGGCAAGAACACTGGAGTAGGTTGCTGTTTCCTTCTGCAGGGGAGCTTCACGACCCAGGGATCGAACCTGCATCTCTTACATCTGCATTGGCAGGCGGGTTTTGTCTTGTTTTTTAAATAACCACTAGCGCCTCCTGGGAAGCCCAATTTAAACGAATTCTATTTTTTACTGTGCCCCAGTCAACTCAGTGGGTATCTTGTCAGTAAGGAAGAACTTGGCTGTCTAGCAATTCATCGCTCCCCTGGTCACATCTCAAAATTTCTAAAACCTGAGGGTTATATTCTTTGCACCAGTGCTTCAAGCATTTGGGTCGTGCAGTCCTACACGTTTTGGAAACTGTGTTACATCCACTCTGTTCTTAAAACACAAACCTAATTTGACCATTTCTTGATGACTTCAATCTACTTAAGGTTATTGTGGAAGAACCTGGAGAGACCTCTGAACTCTGAGTTCTAACGTCAGATTTTAAGTTATTTTGTCCCCAACTCTGTGGAATCACTTGTCAACCAGGCTACATTCCTGCCCCTCTTCTGGTTTATAGTTTAATGCTTAATCTGTTGTGGGTTTTGAATTTTGACAATTACTTTTGATAAAATTGTGTTTAAAGGAAAAATAAGTGAGGAACTTAGGTTTTTTTTTTTTTTTTTTTTTTTACTCTTTTTATAACTTAGTTTCTAGTTTTACAAAACACTCATTTTAGAAAACATGGCTAAGCCAAAGAAAATTAAAATCACCTGGAATCCTGCTGCCTAAAGATAACCACTTGTTAACATTTCAGAATGGTTTAATTTTTTAAAATACATACTATTTTTAAAACAAAAACAATCATTGTGTGTATTTGGTAATACATCTTGTGTGACATTTTGTCTGTCTTCCTATTTCATTTTTTTCTTTGAACATGTGTAATGGCTGCAGAATATACCATTGTGCTAGGTTCTCTCCTAAGTTATGTAGGAAAGCTAAGGCATGATCCTTGTACCATCTATTTGAGCAGCTCAGGGGACTTCTGTTTTATATCTTGGTTTTGGGCCAAGGTGCATAGGTGGGGTGGTGTTAGGGTTGTGTAAACAGGAAGGTTTAATATTGAGTCCTATGCAAGGGCAGGCCATTTATCATAGTGTATCAGATTCATGGAAGAGTTGGAGAAAATCACAGAATTCTTCTCAATTCTTATTTTTTGTTTTTAGGCTCCCTTTTTTTCACTCCCTGTTCTGTCTCTCCAAGAATGAAACATGACTGAGGACTCCCAGAGAAACTTTCGTTCAGTATATTATGAAAAAGTAGGGTTTCGTGGAGTTGAAGAGAAGAAATCATTAGAAATTCTCCTAAAAGATGACCGTCTAGGTGAGTTTTATAAGTTAAACCTATTGGTTCTCAGTCATCCCAGATGTTCTGAAGTATTAACTTAAAAGATGTCCAAAGACTTAAGTCCCTCACCCTTTGTCGGCTTCCCCGGTGACTTGCATGGTAGTCCAATGCTTAAGATTTTGCCTTCCAATGCACTGGTTGTGGGTTTGATTGGTGGTTGGCGGGGGGTTAGGATTCCATGTGCCTTGTGGCCAAAACACCAAAACATTAAAAACAAAAAAAACAAAAAAAAACAAAAAAACTAGAAGCAATATTGTACCAAATTTAATAAAGATTTTTAAAAAAAGTTAAAAATTTCCAAAGGTACGTTACCTGCTGTGTGTGTGTATATATATATGTATATACACACACATATATTTTTTTAGTAATAGAATGGTAGTAGAATGGTATATTTTGGGAGGAGCTAAGGATTTTTCAACTTTATACTTCACTAAGTTGGAGCCTGATCTTTATGAAAGGCCTCTTAAGTTAATATTTTTTTCTCTTATTAGGCCCATATATTTTCTTAATTTTTAGAGGTGTCATCCTAGCTTCTAGGTAAATTTGTAGCAACTCTTGCCATAATTTTCTTTTATGGAAATACTGAAACTGCATGATGGATTAACATTTTTATCTCTTCTAAGCCAATCATAATAAGGTCTTTAATGTGTCTAATTAAAGTAGGATAAACTGAGCCATAGTTAAAAATAGTAGTTTAAATGCATAGAATGCTTTTAAAGTCTCAAAAACATTTCCCACCTGACCTTTGATCCTCACTATTCAGTCTGTGCTTTTTTGAGTATTATAATTCTCACTTGACAAGTAGGGGAATTGAGGTTCAAGATGTGGTTGAATGTGGTTTATTGGTGAATACGGGAGTTTGCAGCCTGACTCTGCTCCTTGCCAGCGATGTTAACTGAGTCCAGTCTTAATCTGCTCTGAGTTTCAGTTTCTGCATCTTTAAAAAAATAACTACCCAACAAGCTTGCGGTGAGAATAAATGAAATAAGCTCTATAAATAGTAAATACCGCTGATGTTATGGTGAATGTAGTAATAAGTATGCAAAATAGATCTCCTCCGCTGTGAAACACTGATTGTTTTTGAATAGCTAGTTGGAACACCTGGGCTGGAAATCAGTCTAGTGTTGCCTTTTCTGGATTTGCTGACTGTGCAGCAACCTTCCTCCAAAGAGAAGTCTTACTCTAATTTCAGTTTTAAAAGATAAAATGCGTTTTTACATATGGTGATCAGCACGAAAGGCATCTAATTTTTTTTATTTTCTTCCTACAGATATTGAGAAACTTTGTACTTTCAGTCAGAGGTTCCCTCTCCCATCCATGTACCGTGCGTTGGTCTGGAAGGTGCTTCTCGGTATGATTCCCAAGAGTTGGAAACTTTTATCTTCAAAAATGTCGAATTGATGGGGTCATTGGTATCTTATCAGTCAGAAAAAGGAATTTTTTTAGGACGTTTACTGGACTCTAACCTCAGAGCCTGAGTCCCCACTCACTTTGGAAACTTTGGAAGAAGGTGGCTTCAGCACAGAGCACTGCGTGTCACCCTGAGAGCATCAGGGCAGCAGTTCCCAGCGTTTTTGGCACCAGGGACTGGTTTCATGGGAGACAGTGTTTTCCACAGACTGGGGGAGGGAGGCTGGCTTCTTGATGGTTCAGGTACATTACTTTTATTGTGTGCTTTATTTCTAATCGGATGCTGCCGCTGATCTGACAGGAGGTATGGGTCCACGGCCGGGAGGTTGGGGACTCCTGATTTAGGGGCGTTAGAAGAGACAGGGAGGCCGACTTGTTTCCCTGAAACAAGCTATGGGAAGAGCATTGAGCCGGGAGAAAGGAGAACTGGTCTGAGCTTTACTGCCAGCTGGGTCACCTTGAAGACCCCACTAGGCCTCTCTCTTTTTTTTTTTTTTTGCACCTGTAAATGAGAATATTGAGTTAATTAACTCCTAGGGTTGAGCGCTTGATTTGTTATTCTGTGACTCCCAGCTGCAGAGGTATAAATTCCTAGTGAGTGCTATCAGAGTCAAAAAAGGACATGTTTGCTTTGAGAGTGTTTACTTCTTTGAAGCACAAATAACTTCCAGTGAGGATGGCTGAGGGAGAAGGAAAAATGACCTTGCTCGGTTTCTTGTGAAAGAAAAGGTGTATTAGTTGCCTGAAGTGACTGGCAGCATCCCTTCTGAGCCAAGGATCTTTTTTTTCCTGTTATCGCTGAGCCTGTTAACACCAAAAATACCCATCTATTACCACCCTCCTTTTCTTTCTTCAAAAAAAAAAAAAAAAATCATTCTGGAATTCCCTTATGAGGCAAGTATCAATATTCCAATTTTACCCATGGGGGAAAGAGGCCTTGTAGCCTGTAAATGGCAGAGCTCAGGTTTGTAGAAGCCTTTTGAAGTTAGGCTAGATTATAGACCTTGTTTCCTTTCCAAAATGGACTATATTTTCAGGACTTGAGAAATCCTTAGAACCAAGTCTGGTTATGTAATGAGGCGGTGAGGGAGTGCAAGCTGTGCTAGAGGGCACTGCACCGCACCTTCTCTGTTGTGTAGCTTGGTAGTCTTTGTACACTGACATTTCTAATAGGTCACTGTGCAGTTAAAATATAGAGAATTTGTAAAAAAGATCTCAGTTTTTCCTAGAGCATTTTTTAAGTCTTAGTGTTTCCAGTGTCCAGCGAAATAAATGCCTTCTGAGGGTGCCTTTTAGGTGTTAGTGCCCATAGTGTTTATTTCTGCTGGGAAATAGTGTGTCTTATTAACCAGTGATGCCTGTGGATTCGTGAGAGATAGACACTAATACTCTGCAACTGAATGCCAAGGCCTGTCAGGCTGCTCATCACCTATTTTTTCCCGGCTTGCTTTATTAGATTCAGTTTGGTCGCTCAGTCGTGTCCGACTCTTTGCGACCCCGTGCGCCACAGCACGCCAGGCCTCCCTGTCCATCACCAACTCCCGGAGTTTACTCAAACTCGTCTCCATTGATCCAACCATCTCATCCTCTGTTGTCCTCTTCTCCTCCTGCCTTCAATCTTTTTCCCAGCATCAGGGTCTTTTCCAATGACTCAGCTCTTCGCATCAGGTGGCCGAAGTATTGGAGTTTCAGCTTCAACATCAGTCCTTCCAATGAACACTCAGGACTGATCTCCTTTAGGATGGACTGGTTGGATTTCCTTGCAGTCCAAGGAACTCTCAAGAGGTTAGGTCTTCCTTATTCTTTAGTTATGGTGCATGGGTTTAGTTGCCCTGTGGCTTATGGGATCTTAGTTTGCCAACCAGGGATCAAAGCCACATTCCCTGCGTTGCAAAGCAATTCTTAACCACTGGACTACCAGGGATGTCCCATCTTCTTGTTCCTGAGGTTAATGCACTGGAGATTTAGAGCTGCCATGCTGTGTTGGAGTTTTGGTTCTAACATTAAACTGTCACCAAGCTCATCCAAGTTGTGTTTCCCAGAATGTTCTTTAGAATACTGGATCTGTGGTTGTTTGCACCAAAGAGAGCTCCATGGTTAGATATACCAGCTAACACTTACAATAGCTTAGTACGTGCTGTGTACTTTGAGTGTTTTATGTACGTTAATTTGTTCATCATTACAACTGTGTGACATGGGTGTTACTCTTCCCATTCCTCGGGTGGAGAAACTAAGGCACAGGAAGAGCAAGTAAGTTGCTGAGGCTCATCCAGCCAGTTCACTGTAGATTCAAACCCGGGAACTTTGACTCTGGAGCTTGTGCTGCAAAACAGTTTCTTTAGGTTTAGTGAAGCCAGAGTAAATAAAGATATTTTTCTTTAGAGCAAAACTTAAAGCCTTAAATTCATTGTTACCACTTTACAAATCTGTTCAGCTCTGGTACCCTTTTTATCATGGAGACCTCAAGGGCTCATGTTCTGTGGAGAACATTTGGGGAAATGCGTAACCATCCCATTTCCCGCCTCTGGCAGAGGAGGAACCAGGCGCTGGGAGAGACATCTGAGAGAGTCTGGGTGTTCTGGGTGACTGAAGGCCCTTCCACTGCTCTTTCCTCTGGGTTTTCTCCATGCCTTTGTTCTTGCCCCAAAGTCTAAATTTATTAATATAAAATGGCATTGAAATGTAAGGTCACTTCATCAGTGAAAATTGGAGGTTTTTGTTCTCGTAAAGATAGGGTACTTTGTGAGCAAGTTTTAGTTGTTGGCAAAGGGAGGGATTTGACCAGTTGGTGGTGGTTCTGAGATGAAGGGGGATTGTTGTCAGGCAGGGCTGCCTTAAAACCCCATGGACTGAGTGACTTAAACAACAGTTTACGTTCCCACAGTTGTGGAGGCTGGCAAGTCCATGATCAAGGTGCTGGCTGATTTTGTTCCTGGTGAAGCCTCACCTCCTGACTTGCAGGTGGCCATCTTCTTGCTATGTCTCTGTATGGCAGAGAGAGACAGTTCAGTTCAGTCGCTCAGTCATGTCTGACTCTTTGAGACCCCGTGGACTGCAGCATGCGAGGTTTCCCTGTCCTTTACCAACTGCCAGAGCTTGCTGAAACTCATGTCCATCAAGTTGGTGATGCCATCCAACCATCTCATCCTCTGTCGCCCCCTTCTCCTCCTGCCTTCAGTCTTTCCCAGCATCTGGATCTTCTCAAATGAGTCAGTTCTTCGCATCAGGTGGCCAGAGTATTGGAGTTTCAGTTTCAGCATCAGTCCTTCCAATGAATATTCAGGACTGATTTCCTTTAGGATGGACTGGTTTGATCTCCTTTCAGTCCAAGGGACTCTCAAGAGTCTTCTCCAACACCCCAGTTCAAAAGCATCCATTCTTCGGTGCTCAGCTTTCTTTATAGTCCAGTTCTCCCATCCATACATGACTACTAGAAAAACCATAGCTTTAACTAGACGGACTTTTGTTGGCAAAGTAACGTCTCTGCTTTTTGACAGAGAGCATGCTAATTCCTGTGTTCTTCATTTTTCCTATAAGGGCACCAGCCCTATTGGATTAGGGCCTCACCTTGTGACCCCATTTAACCTTAATCATGTCCTAAAGGCCCTGCCTCCAAATATGATCCCATTGGGGATTAGGGCTTCAACATAGGAACTGGGGGTGGAGGGGGGCAATTAGGGGACACGCACAGAAACTGGAGATATAGGCTTCTAGGAGCTAAGGGTGGCCCCAGGATGACAACCGTAAACTTGAATTAAATCATACTAATTACAATAATGATTTATCTTGAATTCATGTGGCATATTTATTCAAAGGCTTTATGATGTCATTTCATGCAAAGATGGGCACAATAAAGGACAGAAATGGTATGGACCTGACAGAAGCAGAAGATATAATAAGAGGTGGCAAGAATACACAGAAGAACTATCCAAAAAAGATCTTCATGACCCAGATAACCATGATGATGTGATCACTCACCTAGAGCCAGACATCCTGGAATGTGAAGTCAAGTGGGCCTTAGGAAGCATCACTACGAACAAAGCTAATGGAGGTGATGGAATTCCAGTTGAGCTATTTCAAATCCTAAAAGATGATGCTGTGAAAGTGCTGCACTCAATATGCCAGCAAATTTGGAAAACTCAGCAGTGGCCACAGGACTGGAAAAGGTCAGTTTTCATGCCAATCCCAAAGAAAGGCAATGCCAAAGAATGCTCAAACTACCACACAATTGCACTCATCTCACACACTGGCAAAGTAACACTCAAAATTCTCCACGCCAGGCTTCAACAGTACGTGAACTGAGAACTTCCACATGTTCAAGCTGGATTTAGAAAAGGCAGAGGAACCAGAGATCAAATTGCCAACATTCTTTGGATCATCGAAAAAGCAAGAGAGTTCCAGAAAAACATCTGCTTTATTGACTATGCCAAAGCCTTTGACTGTGTGGATCACAGCAAACTGTGGGAAATTCTTAAAGAGATGAGAATACTAGACCACCTTACCTGCCTCCTGAGAAATCTCTATGCAGATCAAAAAGCAACAGTTAGAAGTGGACATGGAACAACAGGCTCATTCCGAATCGGGAAAGGAGTACGTCAAGGCTGTATATTGTCACCCTGCTTATTTAACTTCTACGCAGAGTACACCATGTGAAATGCTGGGCTGTGTGAAGCACAAGCTGGAATCAAGATTGCCAGGAGAAATATCAAGAACCTCAGATATGCAGATGACACCACCCTTATGGCAGAAAGCAAAGAAGAACTAAAGAGCCTCTTGATGAAAGTGAAAGAGGAGAGTGAAAAAGTAGGCTTAAAACTCAACATTCAGAAAACTAAGATCATGGCATCTGGTCCCATCACTTCATAGCAAATAGAGGAGGAAACGATGGAAAACAGTGAGAGACTTTATTTTTTGGGGCTTCAAAATCACTGCAGATGGTGACTGTACCCATGAAATTGAAAGACGCTTGCTCCTTGGAAGAAAAGTTAGGACCAACATAGACAGCATATTAAAAAGCAGAGACATTACTTTGCCAACAAAGGTCCATCTAGTCAAAGCTATGGTTTTTCCAGTAGTCATGTATGGATGTGAGTAGTTGGACTATAAAGAAAGCTGAGTGCCAAAGAATGGATGCTTTTGAACTGTGGTGTTGGAGAAGACTCTTGAGAGTCCCTTGAACTCCAAGGAGATCCAACCAGTCCATCCTAAAGGAAATCAGTCCTGAATATTCATTGGAAGGACTGATGCTGAAGCTGAAACTCCAGTACGTTGGCTGCTGCTGCTGCTGCTGCTAAATCGCTTCAGTCGTGTCCGACTCTGTGTGACCCCATAGATGGCAGCCCACCAGGCTCTGCCGTTCCTGGGATTCTCTAGGCAAGAACACTGGAGTGGGTTGCTATTTCCTTCTCCAATGCATGAAAGTGAAAAGTGAAAGTGAAGTTGCTCAGTCGTGTCCGACTCTTCAGCGACCCCATGGACTGCAGCCTACCAGGCTCCTCTCTCCATGGGATTTTCCAGGCAAGAGTACTGGAGTGGGGTGCCATTGCCTTCTCCGAATACGTTGGCAACCTGATGCAAAGAACTGACTGATTGGAAAAGACCCTGTTGCTTGGAAAAATTGAAGGTGGGAGGAGAAGGGGACAGCAGAGGATGAGATGGTTGAATGGCATCACCAACTTGATGGACGTGAGTTTGAGTAAGCTCTGGGAGTTGGTGATGGACAGAGAGGCCTGGCATGCTGCACTCCATGGGGTAGCATAGAGTTGGGCAGGACTGAGCGACTGAACTGAATTGATGTCATTTCATTTCTCGTTGATATCAGTGATGTAGTTGCCATCCAAATATTGATTGTATTATATTTAAAATTTGTAGAGTAAATTTCTAAAGCAATGTGTATAGTAACTAAATACTTGTGAGTTCTACTCTAATTGTGGTAGGCAGCATCTCACAGGACTGTTTCATAGAGGAGGGGTTTGCATTGGTGCCTCAGTAATTTACTATCTTTATTCCCCCTCCCCCACCCCGGGTCTCTATAGGAATCTTGCCTCCGCACCATGAGTCCCATGCCCAGGTGATGATGTATCGCAAGGAGCAGTACTCTGATGTCCTTCACGCATTGGAAGTCATCCGCTTCATCAATGATGCCACCCCTCAGATTGAAGTCAATCTGTACATGCACCGGCTGGAATCTGGGAAGTTGCCTCGAAGTCCATCGTTTCCACTGGTCAGTGGTGCTTTTATTTGACCCTTGGCTCAACTCTCCACTGCTCCGTTGGCCAGCCTTCGATCGCGTCATATTTTGCCTTAGAACCTTTCAGTGGCTCTTCTTTGTAGAATAAAAGCATAGCCCTGTACAATCTGACCCAGTCTCCCTAATTTTTAAAAATTTTATTTTGAAGAAGTAATTTCAAAGTTACAGAAAAGTTGCAAGATTACTACCAAGAATTCCCATTTAACCGTTATCACAGTTTCCTAGTCATTAACATTTTACCACATTTGCTTTGTCATTTTTTCTATATATGTATACCCGTTTTTTCCCCAAAGTTTTTGAGAATAAGGTGTAAATGTGGCATCCTGTTATTTCAGATTCTTGCAGTATATGCTTGCTAAAGATGAGAATACTTCCCTTGGTGACCATAGTTCTGTCATCAACACCAAGAAGTTGACATTGATACAGTACTAACATCTAATCTTCACTCCATTTCCACTTGACTAGTTGTCCCAATAATGCCCTTTATCATAAACAATAAGTTTTGATTCAGAACTTATCAAACTTTCAGCCACTAGTTTTTTTTTTTTACCATTTGTTGGTGATTTTTGAAAAATTTCCTTATGTTTGAACTCTTGAATTTAAAACCATTTTAGATGTAGAGAAAACTTACATAAAGAGTAGTGTTCCCATTTACCTTCACCTAGCATCCTCAAATGTTAGGTCTCGGTTGTACTCTGGTTATTTATCAAAACTAGAAAGCTAACATTCATACAATGCCATGAGCTAATCTATAGCTATTTTGGAAATTTTGCTGACTTTCACACTAGTGTCCTTTTTCTGGTCCAAGATCCAATCTGGGCTCTTGCATTACACTTACTTCTAGTTGCCTTTAGTCTGAATCTGTCCCTCAGTCTTCATCTGTCTTTTGTGACCTTGACAGTTTTGAAGAGTACTGGCCAGTAGTGTTTCTCAGTTGGGTTTCTCATTGATTTCCTCGTGACTGAAGTCTAGTTGTGAATTTTTGGCAGGAAAACCACAGAAGTTGTGATACTTGCTGCTTTTGCTGCTTTGATCACTTGGTTAAGGTGATGTCTGGGAGGTTCTCCTGCATGGTTGCTTTTTTCTTTGTAATTAATAAGTAACTTGTCAGGGAGGTACTTTGAGGCTGTGTAAATATCAGTCCTTAAATAGTTTTCACTCTGCTGATTGCCAAATGGTGACCTTCTGACTCCTTCATTCCTTCTGCATTTATTAGATGGCTTTTTGATTAGGAGTTTTCCCTTCTCTTTTATCAGTATGAACTTATAGATTTTTTATTCGGTGGCCTATAAATATTACTGCCACTATTTTGATGTTAAAGTTGCCCCAGATTTGGCTGGTGGGAGCCCCTTCAGGCTGACTTCTATGTCGTCTGGGCAAGTTCCCATCATTTTGAGCACTTCCTTACTTTCTGGAGCAAAAAGATACTCCAGGTTCATCTTATACTTTTCCTACCCCAAGCCTGGAATAATCAGCGTTTTATCTTTTTATTTTAATTTTTAAAAATTGTTGTTAGAAACCAAGAACAGGGGGCTGGATGTGCTCATTGTCCTTGGTGTGTCATTGCTTGTAGGCTCCCTCAGCAGACAGAGCTGGGAAATGTACACACGCATATGCTTATCACTATGTTAAAAACCATAGTTAATGCTAATACTTCCAGTAATCACAAGTTCATTCTCGCCCTCACCCTTTCTATACTTTCAGCTTCCTTCTCTGGCAGTTACAACGAAGCTAATGGAAACCTCTTATTTGTATTCATTTCTTTGCTCATTCCTCTATCTGTAAACCAGCATGGTCAGCCACATCTTTGGCCCCAGAGGCCTTGTGGTCATTGGCTGCTTCTTGGCTTCATTCAGCTCCACAGGCTCCAGCCTCCTTTGTAGACTTGATCTTTGACAGACTGCTCGCTATAGTTACTTGGATTGCTTATTGTTTATAAAGGGAAGAGAAGGGGGAAGTGGAGGAGGGCAGGCAAAGTAATGACTGTAGCTCTTGGGTTTTGGCTGCAATTCACATAGGAATTTTAACTTTTGGCTGAAACAGAGTGAATTGTTCTGAATAGGGATTTATCTGCAAACTATGCTATTCTATACTTTTTTTTGGTGGTGGTTGTAGATTTCAGCCTGCTAACAGCAGTGTGAAGTTTTGACTTGTTCTTTCTCTCTTTTTAAAACATTTATTTTTATTTATTTAGCTATGCTGAATCTTGGTTGTGGCATGTAGGATCTAGTTCCCCGACCAGGGATTGAACCTGGGCGCCTTGTATCAGAAGCAAGGAGTCTTAGCCACTGGACCACCAGGGAAGTCCCTTTTTCTTTAACTTTTTGAGGTTGCCGTGGGTCCCATGGACAGATCTTAGGTTGTTTACTTTTATAAAGTTTTTCAAGAGAGACCATCCCAGGAAATAGTTGGAACCCTTGAACGTCTTTAAATTTTCTCATTGACAAAGTACAGTTAGTTGATGGTACTACACAAGTTCCTGAACTATGTATGAAGTTAGGTTAGATTATCCATTAGCTCGAGGTCTAAATGTTTCCAGTTTGTCCAGCCGTGAGGCCCAGACACCTCTACCGTGGCCTTGGGCAGACACGCTGTCCCAAGTGTTCATTTTGGGCTCATGTCTCCTTGGCCTCCAAACCCTAGTCAGCTGTATTTTTCTTATCTTTTAATAAGACTGTGTAACAGTGCTGTACCCATGGCTGGGAATGTAGAAGCTGACTTCAGCTGAAAGGCACTGGTCCTCTTAGCTGCATCTCAGAATAGCTGGGAACAGCATTGAGCTGCTGGATTCAGGAGCACCCGGCACAGAGCCCAGGGCCAGGTGGGAGTCCAAGAAAGGAGCCTTTCTGCTGCTCTTGACATGTTGTGGAAAGTTAATAAGTGGAAAGGAGGCCTAAAATGCAATTCTTCTATTAAAATAGGAATTTTGATTTAGCTTGAGACTTCTTAGAGGAGTAGAAAGAAACTTTTTCTTTTCAATGTTAAAATCCTTTAGCTATTAAATCCTAGATGAAAATGTAAAGCTTTTGGTATAAGGTGCAGTGATTGAAAACAGATTTTTCAAATGGATTCCAGTTTTTATGAGACTTCTTTTGAAATTTACTTGAAGGTTTATTTTCATGTTCTGAGTGTTGACACAAGGTTTAAGAAATGCCGTTCTTCTGATTCCTAAAATTCTGATTCTAGGGGCAGTTTTAGCTTTTTAAGTGCTTAAAGATAGAGCAAAAATTTAAAGATCTGTATGAATGCTTTGAAATAAATTAAATGCTTATTAGTCCTTTTGGGGTCATTTTTGCAAATTACCGTATTGACAATAATTGTCTCTATAGTTTGTGCTGTTTTATCACACCTGTTTGAAAGGAATTCTCCAGCACTGAGAATACTTTTGGGTAGAGAGTTGGTCCTTTGCTTCAGGTTTATGTTGACTCTTTGGGCTTAAAGTTAGAAGCTGGGAAATCCGTGAATGTTCAGCCTGAAGCCTGAGTGTTCAGAAGCAATGCTGCCTCCAATTCCCTGGTTACTCTTCATCTCTCCTCGGTTGTCTTTTTAGTGATGGACTGGGTGCTTTTGGTCCCACTTTGACTTATTTTGGCTCCTTCAGAATTTAGGGAGTAAGGCTTCATTTTTATTAAAGAATCCTGTGTTTTTCTCTTCTGCCTCCTTCTTGAGAGTTATTGATTTTTCAGGAGCCAGAAGATGAAGTATTTCTTGCCATCGCGAAGGCCATGGAAGAGATGGTGGAAGATAGCGTCGACTGTTACTGGATCACGCGATGCTTCGTGAACCAGCTGAATAGCAAGTACCGGGACACTCTGCCCCAGCTGGTGAGGGGTGATGTTATGGCTGTTGGGGGTGGGGGTGAGCAGTGGTGGTGGGAGTCCTCAGGAAATGCCTTTACCTCCTGGTGGGGGTCAGCAGTAAGCAGCCAGGTAGTGAATATCTCCAGCTTGTTGGGCCAGGTGGTCTCTGTGTGTCTACTGCAATCACACAGCTTTCCAGGTGGCACAGTGGTAAAGAATCCACCTGCCAATGCAGGAGATGCAAGAGACTCGGGTTCGATCTGTGGCTTGGGAAGATCCCCTGGAGAAGGAAGTGGTCAACCCACTTCAGTAGTTCTTCCTGGAAAATCCCATGGACAGAGAAACCTGGCGGGCTACAGTCCATGGGGTCACAGAGTCAGACACGACTGAGTGACCGAGCGTATACACACACATACTGTTGACACACAAAATACTAATATGTAAATGCATGGTCATGGCTGGATTTGGCCACTGCAGGCTGTAGCTTGCCCATCCCCACTCTGTAGTATTCTCTATCTGATCTAGAATTATCGCCCAGTACTAAGGTTTAAGCCTGGCTATATGTAATGGGAAGCCCAAGCAGTAGAAGCTTTACTGTCTTCTCTCATGTAAGCAGAAGTCCAGGGGCAAGGCAGCCCAGGGCTGAGCCACCCCCACGGTATGGGCAGGGACCTGGGCCCCTGTCCTCCTGCTCCAGTGCTCCTAGGGGCCACCTTCCTCTCGTGATCACGTGATGGTGCTGGAGAGACAGCCCTGACATCGTGCTCTGGGCAGGAAGGGAAGGGAAAGGAGGAGAAGTGCCAAGCCCGGCCAGCCTGCTCCTCTTTACAGACTTCCGTTCTGCGTGACCATTAGTGAGGAGGGTGTCCCCAGGTTGCCGCGGTTCGCAGGGGAGCCTGGGGAATGTGATTGGTTGGTTTTGAGCTGGGCACGCTGTGCTCTCACATTAGAACAGGGACTCTGTTCCTGAGGAAGGAGAGGGGAGTGGACGTGAGCTGGGCGGCCGGTGGTCTGCCTCGCTGACTGGGGAATCGGGAGAAACAGCACTTGTGTCATCCTCGCTTTGGGTCCTGTGTCATTCTCCCTCCTCAGCTTTTCCCCCTCGTTTCTCTCATGTTATAAAAATGAGTTGTCTTTTCCTTGAGTCATTGAACTGTCTCATTTGGAAATTCTGCTGAAAGCAGTAACCACGATATAGGGTGTGGGGTCAGGTGCGGGGCACAGGCGGGCCGAGCCCTGGGGAGCCCCGCTCTACCCCTGTGGCGGGCCAGACCCTTCAGCCCTCAGCCTCCCAGAGCCCCAAACAGGAGTGTTCTTTATGTAGTTCCATTAGGTAAAGTTCGATTCTTAGAATTTTAAAACCTACTTCACTTAATCTCAATAAAGCATGGCATTGGAGCGTATGTGAAGGGAATGTTAGCTGCCTAATTCAGTCAGGAGGTCCAAGCTGTACCGTGGTTTAATCAGCCTTTCTTAATATTGGAGTGAATGCAATCGCATACTTATGGATTGTTTAAAAAATTCATTATTTTTAATAACACAAGTAACAGATACATTCTTGGAGTTTTAAATAATCCAAGTGAATCCACTGTTGTCATCGACCTGCCTCAACGCTTCCCCGTCCCCCACTTTCTAAGATGTAAGCATTGTTACCCACTTGGTGTGTATTCGTCTAGACTGTTTTTTTAAAATATACTTTCGGGCTGTGCTAGGTCTTCATTGCTGTGCCTGGGCTTTCTCTAGTTGTGGCGAGCAGAAGCTCCTCTCCAGTTGCGGTGCTGGGACGTCTGATTGTGGTGGCTTCTCTTGTTGCGGACACAGGCTTCCGTTGTTGTGGCACTTGGGCCCTACAGCGCTGGCTCAGTGGTTTCGGCATGGGCTTGGTTGCTCTGTGGCATGTGAAATCTTCCAGGACCAGGGATTGAACCTGTGTCCCCTGCGTTGGCGGGTGGATTCTTAGCCACTGAACCATCACGGAAGTTCCTTGTCTAAATCATTTTATGTGCATCAGAGTAGATGGGGGTGTGAGTGCATACCTGTGGACACGTGTGTGTATGTGTGTGTATACGTCTTATACATATTTTTACGTATTTAATTTTTTTAATGAAAGTATTATACTGTTCATACAGCCCTATGATTCTTTTTAAAACTGCATGAAGTTTTTCCACATCACTACACATGGGTAGTTTTCAACCCCGACTTCCTGTTAGTACCACCTGAGAGCTCTTAACAGTGACCAGAGCAATGAAATCATAATCTCCGGGGGTGGGGCCCCAGAATTCTAATTGTTTAAAACCCTTGACATGAGGCTCTGAAATGAGGCTAGGACTGAGAGTCACTCATTTAGAACTACCTAAAAATTTCTCATGGGATAGCAAAGAGTCGGACACAACTGAGTGACTGAATAAACTGAAAAAATTCTCAGTCTTGTTAAGGGTTTGCCCTAATTTAGTGTAATGGCTCCATGACGACAGCCCTCTCCGAGTACATGACATGTTCCCGTGTGTGTGTTTCTCTAGGGTGGGTTACCTATACATTAAATGCTGTTACGCAACAGACATATTTAAATGTGTTAGCTACCAGGTTACTCACCCGGAAGTTGTACCAATTTTGCTTCCCCCACCAGTTTGAGATTTCCTGTTTTCCACCCCACTGCCAATACTTGATAGTATCAATCTCTTAAAATTTTGCCGACCTGATAGTGAAATGGTAGCCCGTTTTAATTTCCGTTGCCTTAATTTTGAGTGAAGCTAAGCAGCTTTGGGGGTATGTTTATTGGTCATATTTGTCTACCTTTCTATTTTGTTTGCATCTTTCCTTTTTGGGTAAGAATTATTGCTATATGCTGAATATTTATGTTAAATATTTTCTCTGAAAATATTTCTTCCTGTTGTATAAAGATATGAAGGTTTGATACTATTGGTTTTATCAGTATTTCTTTGGGGTTTTTTTTTGTATCTTAGTTAGAAAGGCCTTTCTAACTCCAAGATTTTTTTTTTTTTTTTTTAGAAAGCTTCTAGCTTTTAAAAATTTTGAACATTTTAAATGTTAGTCCTTTAGTTGGTGAGGGACTGAATCTTCGTGACGGGTATGAGATGCAGACGTGATTCTGTTCCTTTGGTGGTGAACTGTAACGCAGCTTCAGCCAGCAAGCGCCCTGCTGCCCTCTTCCCCTCCCTGCTCTGGGTAAGCTCTTGACAGCTTTGCACAGTGATGTTAATCAGTTCAGTCGCTCAGTCGTGTCTGACTCTCTGTGACCCCATGAACTGCAGCACTCCAGGCTTCCCTGTCCTTCACCATCTCCCGGAGTTTACTCAAACTCATGTCCATTGAGTCGGTGATGCCATCCAACCATCTCATCCTCTGTCGTCCCCTTCTCCTCCTACCCTCAATCTTTCCCAGCATCAGGGTCTTTTCCAATGAATTGACTCTTCACATCAGGTGGCCAAAGTATTGGACCTTCCAATGAATATTCAGGGTCGATTTCCTTTAGAATTGACTGGTTTGATCTCCTTGCAGTCCACGGGACTCTCAAGAGTCTTCCCCAACGCCACAGTTCTGTATCACTCTCTAAAAACATGTTGATATGTCATAGGTCAATAACATTTGTGTAAGAAAAGATGTATTGATAATTTCTCCAACCAATAATGTGTGAAGAAAAGAATTTTAGAGCCAGCAAGATACTCAGTGTCCTTTTGTCCCCTAAACCTTAATTTCATCATCATCAAAAAAGGATTTTTCACAGGTACATTATTGTGTCTAGGACATAGATTTTTATAGTTGCAAAAGTTCTTTTTAAAAGTTCACAACGTATTAGTATAAGAAAAGCTACATTTCCTTTGTTTGCTATTTCACATAGCCATCAAGTGACTTAAACTTTTAATATTTTTTAAAATTTATTTATTTGGCTGTGCAGTGTCTTTAGTTGTGGGGTTACGGGGTCTTTTAGAGCTTTTTAGGAGATATTTTCATACCATTTTTTTTTCTGTCCTTATTTAGGTGGTTATATGCTTTTTCTCCTTGGTTTGTTAATGTTATTGAATTGTTTCTATACATAAATTTTCTTTCATTTCTTTTTTAAAAAATTATTTGGCTGTGCCAGGTGTTAGTTGTGGCATGTGTGATTCTAGTTCCCTGACCAGGGGTTGAACCGTGGCCCTCTGCATTGGAAGTGCAGAGTCTTAGCCACTGAACCGTCATGGAGGTCCCAACTTAAATGCTTAGTCAGGTTTTTAAAAAAAATTCTTTAGTTAAACCTTGTTAAATCTAGCTTAAAAATTCTTGTATACTAGATCTCTTCTGCCCAGCTTTTTGTTAGAGTTTCTATAATCTTATCTGTCATCTTTTCGAATTTTTGTGGTTTTTACCAAGTTTGTTATCGCAAAGCATAGATTGTTTCATAATCCTAGGGAAATGTGCATGTGAAGCACAGTGATACACTTTTGACATCAAAAGAATATTTCTGGCGATGACGCCTTTATGTTGTAGTGTTCTGATTTATAGGAGAGGAGAGCTTTCCTCTCCATCAAGCTTCTGGAAGGTCTTTTTGATGAGGCCCCTGATTGCCAAGGAAAGTGGAGGCCAGCTTCAGTGCTGTGACGTGGGAGGCCTCTGTTAATCTCTCTTCAGATCAGACTGTGTTTAAGCCATCTCAGTCTTAACTGTGTTCAGTCATTAAAGGGAGTTTTTTTTCCCTTGCCATTGACACAATTTTTAAAAGCTGTCCTAAAGAGAGGGTTTTTTTCCCCTCTTAATCAACACTAGTAGCAGCCTCTTTCTAAGTTTAGTATAAATTCCTCTTAGGTCAGTTAAATCTCTTTTGTCAGATTTTGCCTTTTGTTGAGGTGTGCCTTTTTTTTTTTTTTTTTCAGGTTTATTCATTTCTAGCTGCACTGGGTCTTGTAACTGCACACAGGCTTTCACTAGTTGCAGTAAGCGGGGGCTTAAACTCTTTGCTGCGGTGTGCAGGCTTTTCATTGTGGCGGCTTCTCTCGTTGCAGAGCATGGGCTCTAGGGTGCATGGGCTTCAGTAGTTGCAGCATGCCGGCTCAGTAGTCGTGGCGCGCGGGCTTAGTTGCTCCGCAGCATGTGGAATCCTCCCAGACCAGGGATAAAACCGTGTCCCCTGCATTAGCAAGTGAATTCTTTACCACTGAGCAAACAGGGAAGGCCACTTTATTTTCTTAAAGTAAGAATTGAAGGTCATGGAAATATTGGAAATAACCTAAATGTTTTACAGTAAAGTATCAAGTCAGCTGCTTCCCAGGTGGCGCTAGTGGTAAAGAACCCGCCTGCCAATACGTGAGAAACATGAATTCAGTCCCTGGGTTGGGAAGATCCCCTGGAGGGGGAGGACATGGCAACCCACTCCAGTATTCTTGCCTGGAGAATCCCATGGACAGAGGAGCCTGGTGGGCTACAGTCCATGGGGTCACAAGGAGTCAGACACAACTGAAGCAACTTAGCACACACACGAAAATAAAATTACCACATCTACCATTTGCTGTGTCCTCAAAATTTCAGGCAGTATGAATGTCATCTTCCACTAAAAGAAAAGAGCACACATGGATATGTATTTATACTCGCCCTGTTAGATTTAGCAGTAGCATCTGATACACATTTTTCTTCACCCTGCCTTTTTTTTTAACCTGATGTGTGCTGGGGTTTCTTATGCCGTGAGCAGTATATAGAGACGTTCCTTATTCCTGTTCGTGGCTGCATACCGCTCCATCCTAGTTTAGTCAGCCCTTCTGTTAGTGTTGGCTGTTTGAGCTGTTCCCAGTCTTTCGCTGTTATACCATGTTATGGGGGAATAGCTTTGTGCCTGTATCCTTTAGTAAGTTTGCCAGTATATTTGCGGGATAGACTCTCTAGAAATGAATTGACTAGATCACAGAGTAAGGGCATGTTACTTAGTAGGTTTTTTTCAGATTCCCCTCTGTAGCACTTATACCACCGTTTTGCATCCTCATGACCAACAGATGCAGACACCTGTTTCCCTGTAGCCTCGCCGACCTGGTATGTGTTCTTGGCAGCCTGATAGGTGAGAAGAGATGCCTCAGGATAGTGTTAGGTTGCGTTTGTTTTGTTATAGCTAGCTTGAGCATCTTTTCGTATGGGTTAGAGCCATTTGCATTTTCTCCTGCAGAGTTTTTGGCTTCCTTTTTAGAAGCTCCTTTATGTAGGGGTGTTTACCCTTTAAGCGGGATCAGATATTACTATGTGGCCCTTTTTGTCTGGCCAAGTCGTGTCCCAGCTTCGTGTGCCAGCTCAATCATCAGCTCTCCTGGGAAACTGGTTCTGGGTTAAGATTTCCGCCTGGACGTACCCAGCATCTCCTGCTCATTCCCATCGTAGCTTTATTGCAGCGTGTTGTTGTCAGCCCTTTGCAGGTCTGTCCCAACCAGGCTGGAAGCTCCTTGAAGGCAGGGATGCTGTCTTTACCTTTTACTCCCTTTCCCTATGGAGCATAGTGTCTGGGCTACAGTGGACATTGTAAGGATCATGAATTGCCTCTTTGGCAGAAGTACAGCGGTGTAGATATTAGGTTGGCTGAAAAGTTTATTTGGGCTTTTCCATAAGCCTGAACAAGCTTTTTGGCCAACCCAATATTTAGTTAAAAACAACAAAATATTTGCATTTGCTTGGGTGATACGTTGATCTGGTTGCATCCTTGTGGATGGAGAGTGCAGGCTTGAGGGTTTGACCCGTAGGGGCCATGCTTTGCCAGAGGATCCTATAAGTACAGCAGTCCCATCTGGGAGCCAGCTTGGGTAGCTCCCAGTCTTCCAGTGTTGGCTGCTGTGGAACCTTGCATGGGAGAGGCTGCCACGTGGGACCCCGGAGCTTTGTTCCCCTGTGTTCTTCCTGTGTCTCCCTGGAGTTCTTGTGCACATCTTGTTGGGGACAGCGCTCCTCCTCCAGGTGCGCCTGTTGTCTGACCCTCCCTGCCAAGCTGTGCTCCACGGGGTCAGCGGGGGTGTGACTGGTGACTGCTGGGCCCTGTTCCACTCCTGTCTCCCTAGTTCCCTCTGTGCACCTTAGTCCCGCCCTGTGTCTTTGGTCTTAGCCTTCTCCTTTCTGTGAACCTATAATCTCCTGCCCTGGAGTAGCCAGCACATGGACCTTTCTTGGCTCCCCAGATCAACTGAATTTTGCTCTGGACTTTTGTCTTAGGTTGTTGAATCTGCTTAGTGCACATTAGGACTAACCAGCGTGACTTAACTGTTCCACTTAGCCGGAGACTACCCAGGAAATACCCCTCCATCCTGGACAGTTGGTTACTCTGGTTGGTTAGTACTGACCTGGGAGACTGTGGCATCACCAGTGACTTGAATGAGTCTGAAGCTTTGTTTCCTAGCACTTCTCGCTTTCAGCATGTACACTTTTTCATCACAGCCTGTAAGAGACAGTAATGTTAAGTCACAGGCAGTGAGTAACCTCTTCCCCTTCGATCATTAGCCAAAGGCTTTTGAACAATACTTGAATCTGGAAGATAGCCGACTGCTGAGTCACCTGAAGGCCTGCTGTGCAGTGTCCACACTTCCCTACGAGCTGTGGTTCAAGAAGTGCTTCGCCGGGTGCTTGCCCGAGTCCAGCTTACAGAGGCAAGTGTTTTTTTCAGATATGACCGAAGGCTCAGAGTCAGAAAAATCCCGTTGTTGTTGTTTTTTGTTTTTTTTTAACATGATCATCTCAGAATATAAATTTGCTTTAGAACCATGCAGTAATTTGATGCTAACTTCTCTAGCAGCTGACACAGCAACTGGTGATTCTGCTTGTTATGTATACAATTAGAAGTGTTAGAAATATTGAGTATTAAATATTAAAAATGTTAGGATATATGGTTAGAAAAATTGAAGGCCCTCAATGTGTTAGATGCTGTTGAATATTCACGTCTGAAGTAGACTCCAGGAGTATATATGGATGTGGACTTTTCCAGAAATGGAGCAGATCCTGGAGAAAAATGTTTATTTCTTAGACCTCTTATGACATCATTAAACTAGCTGAAGGCTAGATTGGAGACTCAGACTCGACTCTTCCATCAAATTCAGATGTGTTACGGGTATTTTGGAGTCCTGCTCCCTCCAGGACTTAACACTTGAGGAAAAAGGCAATACAGAAACAGTATTACAGGACAATGCTTAGTAAGCATGTTGAGAATGATACTGACTGTAAGAGCTGTTGGAGTTATCAGAACAATGATTTTAGAGTGTATTTAATTTAGAGCATATTTAATAACTAGGTCCTTAATTAAGGAATTTACTGGAAAATGAAATTGAATTTCGTATTTCATTCCCCCTTTTGTTCTTGTTCCTTAGTATATAATGGTTATCTTAGCATTACAAACTGTTAGTAAACTTGAAGCTTTGGTTTTTAGGACCTTCTTGCCCTAAAATGTCAATTTTGAGATATTAATTGGAGGATGTCTTGCTGGAGGATGGTGTCCTCGTAGCTCTTCTTTGAAGCTTATGCAGTCAGCCGTCTGTCTCCGCAGTTGCACATCTGTGGAGTCATCCGATCCTGTCCTGGGCTGTGTTTACACTTGTGGCTGGTCGAATCCTTGGTTATGGAATCTGTGGATGCAGGGGGCTGACTGCACCACCTCACTTTATATAAGGGACTTGAGCCTCCATGGATCGTGGTATCCACAGCAAGTGAGCCCATGAACTACTTCCCCGGGGATACTGAGGGATGGTGGTACATAAAATGTAATTTGATTTAATTTTGAAATTTTGAAATTTAGGTCTAAACATCAACTTCAGACTTGTAATTTGATTACATCTTTCTTTCATAGGATTTGGGATAAAGTTGTAAGTGGATCCTGTAAGATACTAGTTTTTGTAGCTGTGGAAATTCTCTTGACCTTTAAAATAAAAGTAATGGCACTGAACAGTGCAGAGAAGATAACAAAGTTTCTGGAAAACGTAAGTGTGCTTTGTTTCACTTGAACTTTGAATCTAGAAAGGAATATCATTTTACCAAGCCAGAGTTTTCTGTGGCATTAAATTATTTCAGAGACAATATAGTATACTTTTACATTATAAGGAATTATTTTTCCCTGGTATAAGTTTCAACTTTGTGGATTATAGTCCACATCCTTTGTTTGGGGGTCACTGGTCTGAGCAGCAGGTCTGTCTCTATGGGACCACAGTGACCACTAGGAGGCCGTCAGGTAAAGGAGGAGGTGAGATCTGTCACTTTAGGGCGAGCGATCCTCGTTAGTGGAAAAGAAATGTCTTGGGGATTTTGCTAATAAGCCCTTTTATTTCTTTTACTATGTCTGGTGGAGCCCCAGTTGAATTTGTTAATGTGCTGAAGTGTAAACTTGAGCGTGTTGAAAAAGGTCTGAATGAATCTGTTTTTCCCTATCTTTGTATCTTAGAATACCCTTAACTAGGCAAGTAGAGGTCAAAATCGAGAGACTTGGGCTTGACTGAATTTCACTGGACCCCAAATCTATTTTAATCAGTCAGTGTTAACAACTGAACAGTGGCCCGGTAGATAAGTGCTCAGCAAATGTGTGTTGGATCAAAGAGCCCTCTTTGTTGTAATAAATAGTGGCACAGAGTGCCAGGGCCCCTGCTAAATACTTTTTTGTGTGTGAATTACCTCCTGTAACCCTGTAAAGAGCCCTGTGAAGTGGGGCTATCATTTGCCCCATTTCAGAGCTGGGGATCAGAACCCAGGGAGCTTAGGTAACCTGCCCAGGGCTCCACAGGGAGTGGGCAGTGCAGGATTCGAACCCAAGTGGGGTGACACCACACTCTTCACTGTGGCCTTGGGTGGCATGTGACAAATCTGGCAGCAGCTGCCCACGTGATCACTTTCTGAAAAGCAGCGAAAACCCCAGCGGACACGAGTTTTATGCCACAGTGAATGAGAGACAGGCTGAAGTCGGAATCACGCCTTTCAGAGTCTGGTCTGCTTGTTCACAGATCCCTCAGGACAGCTCGGACGCGATCGTGAGCAAGGCCATCGACTTGTGGCACAAACACTGCGGGACCCCGGTCCACTCCGCCTGACCATTCCCGACGTGGACAGTCTGCCAGGCCTGCTCGGCGCATTTTTTCCCACCCTTGAGACGTGCCCTAGTGAACTGATAATAGGGCTCTTGCTTTGGTGCTCCAAGTGTAATTGTTTTTCCAGTAAAATTGCTTAAGATAATGTCACTGTGGAGTCACTGTGTTGTGGAATGGCATCTTTTCGTTACACAGAAATACAGGGTTCAACTCTGAATAGCATTTAGAAAAACATTTATGGAGGTGTAGTCGATTTACAATGTTGTGTTAATTTCTGCTGTATAGCAAAGTGATTTGATTGTATATACATATATATTCTTTCTCGTAATCTTTTCCTTTATGGTTTCATAATCTTTTCCTTTATGGTTTATCACACAATATTGAAGATAGTGCTATGCAATAGGATCTTCTTGTTCTGAATAGTACTTTAAAAGGGTTGTTGGAAATAGCTCCCAGCTTGTAAAGCAGTCGAGTCAGGGTGGGTGGGTGCTTCAGTGAGCTGTGTGTAACCAGGCCTGCCACGCTTTAATTAGCACCAAGCTAGTTACTTTCTGACGTCCATTTCTGGAAAGAAGAACAACTTCCTTTTGTTGATGACTTTTGTTGTTGATGCAGTACCTGTTGAAATCCAAGCTGACTTTCTAAATCTTTTGAAATCTAAATCTGCTTTCTGAGACTCTTGCTAGATCAGTTTAAATAAAGGCCTTACATTTTTTTTTTTCTCTTTGTGCCAGTTACAATGAAATATTACTGAACATAAATGTGTCTGAATTTACCCACTCAGAGAGGACTTGTTGATGCTTTGCTGGAACCATGCTTTTTCCTGATGGGTCATTAGATGTGGGGTGGCATCAGAAAGGACTCTGCCTCCACAGTAGGCACGGTGGGAAGGGCAGGTTCAGGTATACAGCTGGGTGGGCATCAGAGAGGACTCGGCCATTCCCGCAGGCATGGTGGAAAGGGCAGGTTCAGGTATATAGCTTAACGCGTCCCCTGCAGCCGTGGTGTCCCCTGATGGTAACTTGTTGGTTGGACAGTTGCAGACTTTGAGCCGAGCCAGTGAGCTGGGGCCCTTTGTCTGAGACCGACTCACTCAGCCACCAGACCTGCAGGAGCCCGAGTGGTGAGTTGGGGTCCCCACCCCCACGAGGAGGAGATGAGACTATGGAGCCGTCACTCTGAGAGCTGAGTCCCTGCCTGACGTGTTCAGAGCGCGCCACGGAGTTGTTGAAACTGGGTGGCACTTGGAACAGTAACTATCCAAAAGTATTTAATCTTTTTTTCTTTTGAACTTTTTATTTTGTATTGGGTATATAGCCAGTTAACATTATGTTGTGATCGTTTCAAGTGAACAGCAAAGGGACTCAGCCATACATATACGGGTGTCCACTCCCTGCAACCCCTCTCCCCTCTAGGCTCCATATAACGCTGAGCAGAGTTCCCTGTGCGCTACACTAGGTCCTTGCTGGTCATCCACTTCACGTATAGCAGTGTGTACATGTCCGTCCCAAATGCCCTACCTATCCCTTCCTCCATCCTTACTCACCTGTCAACCTTAGGTTTGTTTTATAAGTCTGTGAGTCTCAAGAGTATTTAATTTTTTAAAAATGCTCCTAAGAAAACTTCTTAAAGCAAACTCTCCTTACAGCTAATACTTGACATTTATCCAGCGATCGCCTTTGCCCTGAAGAACTTTGACTCGAGTAGGGGATGTGAGCAAAAGTGCGTGAGAAGGAGTTCCCACCGCAGTCGTCTGCTGTCCAGTGAGTGAACGTGGGGCTTGAGTGAAATGCACGGAAAAGTCACAGACGTTTCACTTCCGTCTCATTTATGAGCCACGTACCATGACAAACCATATAAGTTTGTACAACTTGTCGGTAGAATAAAGATTATAAAGTCAAGTGATGTTAGTGAATCCCAGCTCCAGAAAGGAGAAGGAGTGGTCTCCCCACAGGAGGGTGGTCGAGGTAAGAGCTCCTGCTGCCTCCCACCGCAGCGCTGGGAGAGGGGGGCAGCGGGGAAGAGGGGTGCCTGGGGCTCCTGGGGAGGAGGGGGCTCGGAGGAGGGGGCTCCAGGGGCCGGGGTTCCTCTGAAAATTCCGGTGAGGGTCTCAATGAGTGAAAAGGGAAGAGGATGGCCCTTCTGCTGAGGGGTCAAAATTAAATGCTGTGTGAGGATTTTCTGTCCAACCCTGTTTGGTAAAGCCTTGCCTGCTATATAGGGTGTCGCTTTGGGCTGTGGGGTTTTTTTGTTTGTTTGTTTTTGGAGTCAATTGGATTATCAAGAGTTTTCCTTATTCCTCTGGAAACAGTAGGCTTTAAGGCCAGCTGGGGGCACACCGAGTAGGTAAGGATACAATTTCCTTTTAATGTCAGAATTTTATATTACTGAGAGCTCAGTATTTTGAAAGTGTTCTGCCCACTGCATCCTGTGAGAAGCACAGCTCCCAATGAAAACACCCATTGAAAATGTCCCTCTGTTGCCTTTTTTTAAGATGTTTTGTCGAGATCGTGCAAAAGCCCAGGGTTTCGGTTGTGACTAATATGTGGTGTTCTCCCCCTGCCTTGGAAAACCGGGATTTAATGTTATTACACTGAGTTCCTACTTAGTCCCTCCTACAGTGTCGCCTCAACACCTGGAGGTGTTCTCCAGGTCTGAGAGGAGGGACCGCTGGGGTGGGTGTGTGTGGCTTTTGCCTGATGACAAGTAGAACTGACAGATGGTACCTACGCGGGCTTGTGTGTGTGTGTGTCTGAGGCCACTTTGGGAAATGAGGTCAGGCTTCATGAGAATAAAGGGCTTTTTTTGTTGTTGTTAACGGAAACTTTGCCAGCAAACTGTCGTCAACCCTCGAATCACACGGTGTGTGGAAAGAGCTCTGAGGCCTGCGTCCTCGTTCGCTGCGGGTGTGAGACGCTGGCCTGGTCTTGAGTGGCTGAGTGTCCGCCCTCAACTCTGACCGGCCCAGTCATGTGGTCAGCAGGTCCCCCTAGGACTGTGGTTCAGTTTCCCCCCCAGAAAGTGTGGGACGTGGAAGGATGTCTGTGCGGGCGGGAGGGTAACGATGGAGCCTGCGTGCCTGGGACTAGGTCCCAAGTGGCAGCCTCTGCAGGTGGGTGGGCACCGTGAGGTCTGGGAAGGAGCGGGGAAGGGGCCTCGGGGAGGGGTGGGGGTGTGGACGGCCCGCCAGAGGTCCCAGAGGAGAAGTAGTTTTTATCATCAGCTGGGTGTTCTAGAACTAGAAGGGCCAAAAGCCCCTTTTTTCTGCCTTGATGGGGAAGAGGGCGTTTTTGTAGCAGGACCTGGTGGCCTTCCCTCCGGTGGATGGAACAAAGCCCTGTTTCTGCTTTAGAACTGGTGCCAAGTGAAACTGCCTGTGGCTTCTGGCATGAGGCCAGATGGAGGGGGGTGGTGGGTGAAGGCAGGGGTGAGGAGGGCAGAGGGGAGGAACTGTCCTGGAGGCCTGCAGGCTAGGGTGGGGCCGCCTCTCTGCCTTCCTCACCGCCTTCCTCACCAGACCTTCCCTTTCCTCTCTGGTCTGCTAGCCTTTCCTTCTGGAGGTTGCAGAGCGAGGGGACAGTTCGTCACTCGGTGAGGTGACAATTCCTCACTCCTGGGAGCTGGCCTTATTGCAGGGCCACCACCTGGGGTTGGGGGGAGTGGTGGAAAATATGTTCGAAAGGACATGGGAAAAATCCTTCCAGAAGCTTGTCCTGACCAAACAGAACTCCCAATGAAAATCAGTGTTCAGACCTCAAAATCACCCCTAAAATGTAGGGCTCACTTTGGAGTTTACCGGGAACTTTTATACACACATGCTCGGGCCTGCTGGAGCTCACGCTGACCTCCTGTTTGGACTCTTTGATCATCTCTCCCATCACCCTTCTTTCCCTGGAGTGTTAACAAGTAGCAGCTGGGTGCTGTTGGAATTGTTAGTGCCTCTTCCTTAAACCTTCGCCGCCCTCTGGATTTAATGCCGTGACGCTTGTGAGGGTGGCCGCGAGGAGGAGAGCTTTGGGTGGTTTGCTTCCCACTGTCAGAAGACTGCATCCTCACCTTCCATCTCTCCCCCTTGCGTTCTGTGTGGTTCACTCATTCTCTCTATTCTCATTCGATAATGAAGTCCATTTGAGCACCCTCCCAATTATGGCCCAAATATGAGCACCTTCCCAATTAGTGGTCTAGCTTAATTGCTGAGGAAGCCGTATCTGCTCCATTGGAGCTTGTAAGCCCACAAGGAAGACAAACATGGAACAACACATGTTCTGTCTTCTCCGTCTTGAGGCCCTCTCACTCCTGAGCTGCCACACAGGGTGGAGGTGGCCTGGGTTCGCCCAGAAGGTCCAGAGGAAAGTGACTCTGCAATGCGTGGTTCTTAATTCCCTTCTCTTATCTCTAGAAGAGGTAATGAAGGAGCCTTGGCAGGGATGGGTGTTGGGGACGCTCTGAACCTCTGCCCCAACTCATCAGTTTTGTGACCCAAGGAGACCACTCAGTCTGTTTCCCCATCACCAGGCAGGAAAGTACTAGAATTGCTTAAGTCCTCACCTTGCTTGTGAGCATCAGATGAGTTTAATATGAAAGCTCTTGAAGAAGCACGGGGCTTTTTGACAATGTGACAGCCTGGTTTATGAGAGCGTGGCTCAGCTTCTGCTTCTGTCTGCATTGGCTCTGTGCTTCCAG
This sequence comes from Okapia johnstoni, assembly GCA_024291935.2. Taxonomy (NCBI): domain Eukaryota; kingdom Metazoa; phylum Chordata; class Mammalia; order Artiodactyla; family Giraffidae; genus Okapia; species Okapia johnstoni. The sequence goes on along the minus strand of CM044306.1, from coordinate 142,248,891 downwards.
GCCTGTCTCCGCTCTGCCCGTTCTGAAGCGTCCCCTCGTCCGTGTCCTGGCTGCAGGTGTCTTTTCCTGCCTCTGAGCTTCTGGAGTGTTTCATGCGTGGTTGTTCAGAAGTCTTTGGTTTGGTCTTGAACTTGGTTTCCGCTCCATGTGGTTTCTCTCTAAAAAGCCGGCTTCTTGCTTGCAGAAAGGCTGTGTCCCCTTTTGCACACGTCTGCTTTACCTAGTAGAGTTCCTCATGGGTGTTTTCTCTCTGAAACCATGCTGTGTCCCCTCCCCTGAGTCCCCAGCAGCAGCAGCAGGGTGTGCTGCTGTCCTCGTGGTCAGGAACACACTCTCCCCACTGCAGGGCTACATCCTCCCATTTCTGTGATCCAGCTCAAGCATCCCCTCCTCCAGGATGCTCTCATGGCTCTCTGCCCCTTGGTTTCTGCCCCAGGCTTGTTTCCTTCCAGGGTACGCTGTGTCCTTTTCAGCACATTTAATACATTGATTTATTATAACCTGTTTATATCCCACACTTAGCTTCCCTGGTGGCTCAGTTAGTAAAGAATATGTCTGCAATGCAGGAGACTGCCTGCAGGAGACCTGGGTTCAATCCCTGGGTCAGGAAGATCCCCTGGAGATGGAAATGGCAACTCATTCCAGTATTCTTGCCTGGAGAATCCCATGGACAGAGGAGCCTGGTGGGATACAGTCTATGGGGTTGCAAGAGTTGGACACGACTGAGCAGCTAAACCAACACCACATATCCCACACTAGCCTGCGAGTCCCCAGAGGTTACAGATTGTGTCTTATTCTTTTCTTTTCCTTTGGTGCCAAGCACATCTCAGCCTGCCTGGCGTTCCCCTGAGTGACCAAGTGAATATGCGAATGTCTGACTCCTCTGATGACAAGTGACAGAATCTTGGTTCTGGAGCTAGCTCCCTTAAGGGGACTTGATTACAAAGCACAGGGGTGAGGCCCAGAACCTGCTGGGGTGGGGCAGGGACCTGGGATGGGCCTCCAGCACACACTTGCTATGTGTGTGTGCTCAGTTCTCTCTCCGCAGTTGAGATTACTCTGGTGGAAGATGCCGCCCACTGCGGTCCTAAGTGTATGGTACCGTCCAGCCTTTGGAGACAGGATCTTGGCCCCAATTCATAAATCCATGGGAAAGGGCCTGTCTCTATCTTGGGTCTGGTGCTGGCTGTGGATCAATCCTCCGTTACCATGGAGACAGATTCATGGCCACCAGGAGTCGCGTGTGTCCATGGCAGTGCAGGGCTTGTGAATGAGGGACACTGCCCGGGGGCCACTGTGACGGGGAGACACTCCTTGGCAAGTCTGCTGACCGGGCTGTGTGCCCTGCAGAGGTGCCAGGAGGGTACAGGCACCTTCCACTGTGAACTGAGTCTGAGTGATCTTCCTTCACTGCTTACTGCTAACGGGTTCTGCCAGCCAGTCTGAGGGTGGCATCGTCAGCCCTCTCAGATGAGGTGGGCAGAGAGGTAATAACCCCACGGGCAGCTTTGGCAAATAATGTCTAGCATGGCCAGGTATTTCCTTGGGAACATCTATCAAGTCTGATTCTGGAGGTCTGCAGGGAGTTGGCTTTGCCCGCCTCCTTCCCCTGCACCTGAGTCCAGTCGAGGGTTTGGGGGCACGGGGATGTGAGTGGTTGGCAGCAACTGTGTTTATTTGCCTCTGATTGCTCGGAAGGAGGTATGTGTTTCCCTGGGGCGTCCAGCCTCTGGGTCTCTGGACCCAGTTGGGCTCCAGCCAGACCTCGTGGCCCTTGGGTGAACCTGGATAAAGTCAGGGTTGGTGGCTGCTAAGACCGACTGACTTCAGGATCAGGGTTGGGGGTGGGGGGCATGCTTAGACTTGAGGAATGCCAGCTGGAGGAAAGCCTGCTGGTCATCTGGTCGACTCCTATCTCTGATAGGCAAATAAGAATAGTGAGGTTCCAGGTGGTGCCTGGGGGTTATGTGAGGTCACCACTGGTAGCCAAGCTGCCTTTAAAAGATCCCAGGCATCTTGGCTCCATCTGTCTAGAGTGTGCTTCACTGATCCAAGCTTCTCCCTCCTCCTAAACACTGCCCCACCTGTCTTCTTAACACCCCTTCGGTGCCTTCCTGCTGGGTACCATGGGGTGGTCTCCTCCTGTGTAACGTGATAGTGACAGCAGCCACCTTACAGAACTGTTCAGAGCAGTAAGATCAGAAGAACACACTGGACCCTCGCCTAGTGCCTGGCACAGTAAGTACTTAGTAAATGATAGATGTTACTGCGTCACAAGCATTAATAGGTAAAACGTGAGCTCTCATTGGAGAGAGGTGACACTGTGACACAATCTCACTGAACACTCAACATCTTAGAGGCGATGCTTCCTGGGAAGTGTTCTAGGAGATCAGAGGGCCCGTTGCAAGATCTTTAAGTCATGTGTTTGAATGTGGCTTCTTAAACTTTAACATGCATGGGAATCCCCTGGGGCCCCTGTTAAAATCCCGATTCTGCTTTAGTAGCTCTGGGGGTGGGGCCTGAGTCGTGCGTTTCTAACATGCTCCATGATGATACTGGTCCTTCGGGACCAGAGTTTGAATAGTAAGGACCCCAGGGAATGTAGATTTCAGGTTGCAGCTAATCTGAGGCCTAACCCTGCTCGTTGAAGAAAGAAGCCACAGACATGCTACCTGCCTATGCCATTTTATCATTTTAGATTAGTCTGACTTCATTTCTAGGTGATGGGGGTATTGCTAAAAGTTTATAAAGTACCTGATCAAAACCTCAATATCATTAATTCATCAAAACCTGAATCTCAGTACTGAGATGCAGATTTCCTCTGTGAATCGTTCCCTCTCCTTGCTCGGTCAGAAGTGGTTTTACTCTAACCTTACCACAAATCAGTACCAAGAATAGCTCTGTGGCAGCCAACCAACCATATCCATCCTCCCCTTCCTCACTAACCAAACCTTAATTATATTTGAGGCAGGAGTATATTAATAACACTTTATTTCCAAGTCTCTTAGGCAGAGAGGAATGCACAATAAGATAGAAGACAAAGTCATTAGTTAGGACTTAAAACATAAAAGGTTTTTATTTAAAGAGGATTTACTCAGCTGGCAGGTTACCTTTTCTTTTACTTCTGCCTGGAATACATACATGATTACTGGCACTCCAGCAGCTATCTTGGAACATGAGGTAACCTCAAGGATGGAAGTCACATGGTGAGGATGATGGGGGGGGAAGAGCTGTGGCACGTCACTGGTGCCACAAGCTCTTCCCTACTTTACTCCAGACTTCCTTTATGTTAAAAACCAAACAAACAAACCAGTTGTTTCAATGAGTATTTGGCAGGTTTCTTATTGTGTGAAGGCTGCTGAACCCAATGTTAACTGACCCTACCAGAGCAGATGCAGTTTAGCAGAGCAGTGCTAAGTTGCTTCAGTCATGTTCAACCCTTTGCGACCCCATGGACTGTAGCCCACCAGGCTCCTCTGCCCATGGGGATTCTCCAGGCAAGAATACTGGAGTGGGTTGCCATGCTCTCCTCCAGGGGATCTTCCCGACCCAGAGATCAAGCCCACGTCTCTTATGTCTCCTGCACTGGCAGGCAGGTTTCTTTACCACTAACGCCACCTGGGAAGTCCTTCGCAGGGCAGACATGCATTTAAATCTGTGTCTACAGCTGTCATCCTCCTGAGCACCCTTCATGGGATTCCCTAGTTATATAGAGGCAAGGGAACTGGATTGAGGGTCAGAAGCCCAGGGTGCTCAGCTCAGCTTTGCCATTTCCTAGTGGTTTGATCCTGTTCCTTCAACCTCAGTCCCCACACCTATAAAATGAGGATGATGGATTAGAGAGTCCAACTTAGTGTGAGGTGCAGAACTCATTCTGCTGGTGTTGGGGGTAGAATGGGGCTCAAGGTGATGGGGAGGTTGCAAAGACCAGCAGTGGCTGATGCTGGTGTGAGCAGCAAGGGGCCGTGGAGGGTGAAACTCGGGGACAGGCACTGATGCCCCTTTCAGTGCTCCCATTAGAGATGCCCACTTGGTGCCCCAAGGGCAGCAGAGCACCGCAGCTGCTGCTGGAGCCAGAAGGACTTGGACTCAGGGCCCGAGCAGCATCAGCGAGAGTCTGGTTTTGTTCACAGAAGGGCAACAGCAGAAGTAGGTTTCAAATGGGCCTTGAGAAGCCTGCCTCAGCCTTCCTCTGCCAGCTCTTGAGCTCTGAGCTGAGGCCTGTGAGGTGGCCCGGTAGCATCTCTGCACCCCCACTGCTTTGCTGTTGAAACCCAGATGACTGCACCCCGGCTCCTTGTTCGGAGCAGCCGGATGGGCTGAGGGGTCAGCGGTCAGTGGGCATTCTCTCTCCTGCTGCCTGGAACCTGCAGGGAGATATCTTTAGCCACAGCACAGCCATCCACACCGCTTTCACCCAAATCAGAGCCCCTCTTTGCTGTGGATTTCTCTCAACCATCTTCCAAACCCGAAGCCGGCACTCTGTCTTCCCCATCCCAGTTCCCTAGTTCAGTACCTGCTCCGTGTCCACTCAGTGGGGCCAGCTGGTCCCGGGAGGGCACAGACCAGGTCCTGACAGTGAACTGAAACTATCAAGAGGCATCTTATCTCCCAGCATGGAGGGCAGAGGCCCAAATAGAAGTGCTCAGGGCGGGGGAAGGGGGGGAACCTTTCATTGCGGGGCCCTGGAGGGGAGTCCACTCCTCTGACCAGCTGCTAGATGGTCTGAAAATGCCTGCATTTCCTCTCTCTGGTCTGTTCCTAGATTTTTTAATTTGATATAATTGAAATAAGGTATGTCTGTGTGGATATGGTACTCACGGGTCCATTCCCTTGTTCTGGGATGACAAAGGTAACCAGCAGAGTATGTACTTAAAATCCACCGCCTCTTTTTTAAAAAAATGTAACTAAAAGGTTTAAGGGGACAGGGCTATGTGCACGTGGGGATAGAAGGCAAGCAGGACAGGAAGGTATGAGAACACAGCCACTGTCCCCCCTCCCTAGCCCCAAGCCCCTTCTTCAGAAGCAGCTCAGACGTGACTGTGGTGTTGCACATATTTTCTGATGAAAGGAGGGACACCGCAGGGGTGAGTCCTGCCTGGCGTGGGGCTATGATAGCCAAGTTTGGGGGAGAGAACTGAGGAAGACCCAAGACAGTTAAACTGTGATGAGGGGCTTTTTCCTCTGTTGCCCTGGCTGGGAGGGTCTGGAGAAGAGAGGTGAGGCAGGAGCTGGCGGAGGTGACAGGAAGCATGTAAATACTGGCTTGGAACAGTGTCCCTGCCACCCAGCATCAAGGCAGCACATAGTGTGGGAACAAGGCCAGCCCCCAAGGCCTTTTTATCCTCTTTGTGTTGTGCGGGGGGTTTCTGAGATAATTAGCTCCTGTGTAAAACGTTTTTATTCGTGTAGCTGTAGAGATGGGCTCGCCCTCTCCTGGGTGGAGACTGCTGAATCACAGGCCTTGTAAGGATGTACCCTCTTAGGGACCTGTGCGATGCCTGCTGGGCAAGGTGTCAGTGACGGCCATCCCGCTCCAGGCTGGCAGTATAAACAAACAGAAGGGAGTTTTCTCCCTCCCTCCCATCATTTGCTCTTTGCTGTTTTTTAATTTAACAACAACAGCAACAACGTGGTATCCCCATGTGGGAAACAGAACCTCTGAGATCATGAGATGCAAAGTCTATCTGGAGAAAAGAAACGGGCGTGTGGAAGTCCAGCTCAGAGCAGCACGCGTCTTTGCTGGTTGTCACAGCCTGGGAGAAGAGTCGGTAAAATTCTGCTTTGGGGGTTTACTCTCCCTTTCTCTGCAAATGGGATTCAGGAGTTCATGTAACAAGGTCCCTTGGTGTTAACCTGCGGTGTTACCCCACAAATGGATGATCATGGCTTCCTATTATGAAATGAGAGCATTTTTTGATCGATGGCACGTAAAGAGCTGAACTTATGAGGTGGACAAAACTAGAGCCCATTATACAGAGTGAAGTAAGAAAGAGAAATATAAATATCCTATACTGACACACACATATGGAATCTGAGACGGCACTGATGAATTTATTTTTAGGGCAGCAATGGAGAAACAGACATAGAGAACAGACCTATGGACAAGGTGGGAGGAGAGGAGGGAGAAGGGGAGATGTATGGAGAGAGTAACATAGAAATTTACAATACCATGTGTAAAATAGATAACCAATGGGAATTTGCTGTATGACTCAGGGAACTCAAACAGGGGTTCTGTGACAGGTGAGGTGGGGAGGGAGGGGACCTGTGGCTGATTCTTGTTGATGTATGACAGAAAACCACGAAATTCTGTAAAGCAATTATCCTTCAATTAAAAAAAAAAAACTAATGGGGAACTACAGATAATTGTTTCCTGGTAGGTTTCTTTAGTGTTGGAAATTTTACATTATTTTGTAAGGAAGTCATAAACCACAGTGGCTAAATATAAGATAATCAAGTTTGACATTTAAAATCTAAAGACTCTTTTCTTTTTATAGTCAAGAGACTCATGTCTTTGAAGATTAATTAACTTTTGGTACCTCTCAACCTCCCAGTCACTCCTCTTCCCTTTCCTCACTGGTAACTACTAGAGTGCTAAGTCACTTCCGTTAGTCTGTTCTCTGAGCCTGTTTGTGTTTTGTTATATAGGTATAAGATTTTACAGTAAGTCATAACATATTTATCTCTTATTTCATATTACAATTTGGGTCCATCCATCCATGCTGTTACAAATGGCAAAATTTCACTCTTTTTTATGACTAAGTAGTAGTCTGTTATATATGTATACATATATAAATATACATATAGTGTGTATATATATAATATATAAAAATATATATATTATATGGAAATATACATATGTATATAAAATATATATATACACATACATATATACACACATATGTTTACATATTATGTCATTTATCCATTCATCTATTGATGGATGTACATTGCTTCCATATCGTTGCTATTGTTAATGATGCTGCTGTGAACATTGATTAGGGTACATGGATCTTTTCAAATTAGCATTTTAATTGTCTTCATATAATTATTTCATATTTCATATAATTTCAATTATTTTATAATTGATAAGATCAATTATTATTATTCAATTTCAATTATATAATAATTTCAATTATTTCATATAATTCCCCACCCGGGAGTAGAATTACTGGATTTTATGGTAGTTACATTTTTAGTTTTTTGAAGAACTTCTATCAGTTCAGTTTAGTCGCTCAGTCATGTCCGACTCTTTGCAACCCCATGAATCGTAGCACTCCAGGCCTCCCTGTCCATCACCAACTCCTGGAGTTTACCCAAACCCATATCCATCAAGTCAGTGATGCCATCCAGCCATCTCATCCTCTGTCATCCCCTTCTCCTGCCCCAATCCTTCCCATCATCAGGGTCTTTTCCAGTGAGTCAACTCTTTGCATGACGTGGCCGAAGTATTGGAGTTTCAGCTTCAACATCAGTCCTTCCAATGAACACCCAGGACTGATCTCCTTTAGGATGGACTGGGTGGATCTCCTTGCAGTCCAAGGGACTCTGAAGAGTCTTCTCCAACACCACAGTTCAAAAGCATCAATTCTTCGGTGCTCAGCTTTCTTTATAGTCCAACTCTCACATCCATACATGACTACTGGAAAAACCACAGCCTTGACTAGGCAGACCTTTGTTAGCAAAGTAATGTCTTTGCTTTTTAATATGCTGTCTAGGTTGGTCATAGATTTTCTTCCAAGGAGTAAGCGTCTTTTAATTTCATGGCTGCAGTCGCCATCTGCAGTGATTTTGGAGCCCCCCAAAATAAAGTCTGACACTGTTTCCCCATCTATTTCCCATGAAGTGATGGGACCATGCCACGATCTTATTTTCTGAATGTTGAGCTTTAAGCCAACTTTTTCACTCTCCTCTTTCACTTTCATCAAGAGGCTTTTTAGTTCCTCTTCACTTTCTGCCATAAGGGTGGTGTCATCTGCATATCTGAGGTTATTGATATTTCTCCCGGCAATCTTGATTCCAGCTTGTGCTTCCTCCAGCCCAGTGTTTCTCATGATGTACTCTGCATATAAGTTAAATAAGCAGGGTGACAATATACAGCCATGATGTACTCCTTTTCCCATTTGGAACCAGTCTGTTGTTCCATGTCCAGTTCTAACTGTTGCTTCCTGACCTGCATACAGGTTTCTCAAGAGACAGGTCAGGTGGTCTGGTATTCGCATCTCTTTCAGAATTTTGCACAGTTTATTGTGATCCACACAGTCAAAGGCTTTGGCATAGTCAATAAAGCAGAAATAGTTGTTTTTCTGGAACTCTCTTGCTTTTTCGATGATCCAGCGGATGTTGGCAATTTGATCTCTGGTTCCTCTGCCTTTTCTAAATCCAGCTTGAACATCTGGAAGTTCAGGGTTCACATATTGCTGAAGCCTGGCTTGGAGAATTTTGAGCATTACTTGACTAGCGTGTGAGATGAGTGCAACTGCGCAATAGTTTGAGCATTCTTTGGCATTGCCTTTCTATACCACAACACAAAAAGCTGGCGTTTTTCCGCAGCAGCTGCACCGAATTAAATTCCCACCAACCATGTACTGGGGTTCCCTTTCCTCTACACGCTTGCCAACATTTGTTATTTGTGGTCTTTTTGATGATAGCCATTCTGCATGTGTGAGGGGGGATCTCATTGTGTTTCTGATTTGCATTTCTCTGAGGATTAGCAATGCTGAGCGTCTTGTGTCTGTTGGTCATGTGTATGTCTTATTTAGAAAAATGCCTATTCAGGTTGTTTGCTTATCTTTTAATCAGGTTGTTTCATTGATATTGAGCTGTATGAACTGTTTGCATATTTTGGATACTAACCCTGTACCAGTCATATCATTTGCTAATATCCTCTCCGGTTCCTTCCTTAAGTTGCCTTTTTGCTTTGTCAGTGGTTTCCTTTGTTGTGTAGAAGCTTTTAAGCTTAATTGGGTCCCAGTCGTTTATGTTTGCTTTTGTTTCCTTTGCCTTAGGAGATGAATCCAAAAAATGATGCCCATTTTAAAGAGGGTCGCGCCTGTGTTTTCTTCTAGTTTTACGGTTTCTGGTCTTACATTTAGGTTTTTTGATCGATTTTGAGTTTATTTTTGGATGTAGTGTGAGAAAATGTTTTCATTTCATTCTTTTACCTGTGGCCATCCTGTTTGCCCAGCACCGTTTATTGAAAAGACCGTCTTTTTCCTGCTGTACATTCTCGCCTCTCTTGTCATAGATTGACCACAGTGCATGGGTTTATTTCTGGGCTCTCTTTTCTGTGTCTGTTTTGGGGTCATTCCCATGCTGTTTTGATTGCTGTAGCTTCATAGTATATCCTGAGATCAGGGAGTGTGATACTTCAAGCTCTGTTGTTCTTTTTCAAGATTTCTTGGATTATTCAGGGTCTTTCATATTTCAATTCACACTTTATATTTTTTTCCAGTTCTGTGAAAAATGTCTTTGGTGTTTTGATAGTGATTGTATTTGATTTGTACATTACCTTGGGTACTTTGATTATTTTAACAACGTACTTCCAGTCCATGAACACAGTATATCTTTCCATCTGTTTGTGTCTTCAGTTTCTTTTTTCAGTGTTTTATGATTTCCCAAGTACATGTCTTTTACTTCCTTAGATCAGTTTATTACTAGGTATTTTATTCTTTTTGATGCAATGGTAGATCAGATTGTTGTCTTAATTTCTCCTTGATAGTTTGTTGTTAGTGTATATAAATTCAGAAGATTTCTGTATATTAATCTTGTACCCTGTAGCTTTACTGAATTCATTGATGAGTTGTAGTCATTTTTTTTTTTTTTTTTGGTGGCATCTTTAGGATTTTCTAAGTATAGTATCTTATCATCTGCAAAACAGATGATAGGATATCATCTATCATCTATGATGATAGGATATCATTTTACTGCTTCTTTTCCAATTTGGATTTCTTTTATCTTTCTTGTCTGATTGCTTGGCTAGGACTTTCAATATTATGTTGAATGAAAATAGAGTGGGCATCCTTGTCTTATTCCTGATCTTAGAGGAAATGCTTTCAGCTTTTAACTGTTGAGTATGATGTCAGCTGTGGATTTGTCATATATATCCTTTATTATGTTGAGGTATGCTCCCTTTATACACACTTTGAGAATTTTTAATCATAAATGAATGATGAAAAAATAAATGGTGAATTTTATGCGTCTATTGAGATGATCATATGATTTTTATTCAGTTTCTTGATTTTAGAATGAACAGTTTCCTGATTGGTTATAGGATCATCTATTGAGGTGATGATGTGTTTTTTATTCAGTTTCATAACTGATTTTAGGATGTTAAACAGTTTCCTAGTTGATTTTAGGATATTGAACCATTTCTGAATTCTTGGGATTCTTGCAAATCCCACTTGATCATGATGTCTGATCCTTTTAATATGTTATTGAATTCAGTTTGCTAATATTTTGTTGAGGATTTTTTGCATCTGTCCTCATCAATGATATTGGCCTGTACTTTTCTTTTTTGTGTGTGATATTTCTGGCTTTTGTATTGGGATGATGCTGGCCTAATAGAATGAGTTCAGAAGCATTCTTTCCTCTGCAATATTTTGGAAAATTTGAGAAGGATAGGTGTTAGTTTTTCTCTAGTTATTTGTAGAGTTATCTGGTCCTGGACTTTTGTTTACTGGGAGTTTATTACTCAATTTCATTTCTAATAATTGTTCTGTTCATATTTTCTATTTCTTGTTCATTATTAGAGTGTATGTTTCTAGAATTTGTCCATTTCTTCTAGGTTGCTCATTTTATTGTCATGTAGTCGTTTGTAGTAATCTCTTATGAGCATTTGCATTTTTGTCATATAGGTTGTAACTTCTCCTTTCTCATTTCCGATTGTATAAATCTGGCTAAAGGTTTAGCCATTTTATCTCTTCAAAGAACCAGCTGTTAGTTTCATTGGTCTTGTCTGTTGTTTTTAGTCTCTATTTCTGCTCTGATCTTTGATTTTTTCCCTTCTGCTAGCTTTGGGTTTTGGTTTTTTTCTAGTTCCTTTGTGTGTAAGGCTAGGTTGTTTGAGATTTTTGTTTCTTGAGGTAGATCTGTATCACTATAAACTTCCCTCTTGTAACTGCTTTTGCTGTATCCCACAGATTTTGGATTGCTATATATATGTTTTGATTTGCCTCGGTAATTTTATTTCTTTGATTTTTTTCAGCGATCCACTGTTTAATAGCATATTGTGTTTTTTTACATTTTTTTCTTATAGTTGATTTCTTATTTCATAACATTATGGTCAGAAAAAAATGCTTGATATGAATTTCATTTTTCTTAAATTTATTGAAACTTATTTTGTGGCCAAGCATGTCATCTATCCTGGAAAATGGTCCATGTGCATTTGAAAAAAATGTGTATTCTGCTGCTTTTGGATGGCATCTGTAAAGTCTTACCTGTTTTAATGTGTCATTTAAGGCCAGTGTTTCCTTATTTTCTTCTAAAATTTTTTTATTGGAATATAATTGCTTTACAATATTTAGTTTCTGCTGTACAATGAAGTGAATCAGCTATATGTATACATATATCCCCTCCCTCTTGGACCTTCCTCCCACCCCTCACCCCATCCCACCCACGTAGGTCATCACAGAGCACTGAGCTGAACTTTCAGTGCTTTATAGCAGGTTCCCACTATTTGACACATGGTAGTGTATGTATGTCAATCCTAATCTCCGAATTTCTCCCACTCTCCCTTTCCCCTCCTATCCACATTGTTCTCTATGTCTGTGTCACCATTCCTGCCTTGGAAATAGGTTCATCTGTACAGTTTTACTAGATTCCACACATATGCATGAATATACAATATTTGTTATTCTCTTTGACTTACTTCACTCTCTTTCACTTACTTATGACAGATTCTGGCTCCATCCACATCTCTACAAATTGACCCTATTTCATTTCTTTTAGTGGCTGAGTAATATTCCATTGTGTATTTGTACCACAGATTCTTTATCCATTTATCTGTTGTTGGACATTTAGGTTGTTTCTATGTCCTGGCTATTGTAAATCCTGTGGCAGTGAACATTGCTATACATGTGTCCTTTTGAATTACGGTTTTCTCAGGGTATATGCCCAGAAGTGGGATTGCTGGGTCATATGGTAGTACTGTTTTTGTGCCAATACCATACTGTCTTGAGTACTGTACCTTTGTAGTATAGTTTGAAGTTGGGGGTGCCTGATTACTCCAGATTACTGTAGCTATTCAGGGTCTTTTGTGTTTCTGTGCAAATTGTAAACATTTTTGTTCTAATTCTGTGAAGAATGTCATTTGTAATTTGATAGGGATTGCATTGAATTTATAGATTACTTTGGGTAGTATATTCATTTTCACAATATTGATTCTTCCAATCCAAGAACACAGTATATTACTCCATCCATTTGTGTCATCTTTGATTTATCAGTGTTTCATAGTTTTCTGAGTACAGGTCTTTTGCCTCCTTAGGTAGATTTATTCCAAGGTATTTTATTCTTTTTGTTGCAGTGGTAAATGGGATTGTTTCCTTAATTTCTCTTTCTCATCTTTTGTTGTTAGTGTATAGAAATGCATGAGGTTTGTGTGCATTAATTTTGTATCCTACAACTTTACCAAATTCATTGATTACCTCTAGTAGTTTTCTGGTGGCATATTTAGGATTTTCTATGCATAGTATGTCATTTGCAAACAGTGACAGTTTACTTCTTTTCCATTTTGTACTTTTTTCTTCTCTGACTGCTGTGGCTAGAACTTCCAAAACTATGTTGAGTAACAGTGGTGAGTAGACATCTTTATCTTATTCCTCATCTTAGAGGAAATGCTTTCAGTTTTCCACCATTGAGAACGATGTTTGCTGTGGGTTCGTCGTACATGGCCTTTATTATGTTGAGCTAGGTTCCTACTATGCCCACTTTCTGAGTTGGTTTTTTTTTTTTTTGTCATAAATGGGCATTGAATCTTGTCAATAGCTTTTTCTGCATCTATTGAGATGATCACATGGTTTTTATTCTTTAACTTGTTAATATGGTGTATCACATTGATTTGTATATATTGAAGAATCCTTGCATCCTTGGGATAAATTCCACTTGATCATGCTATATGATCACTTTAATATGTTGCTGGATTCTGTTGGCTAGTATTTTATTGAGCACGTTCTTGTCTATGTTCTTCAGTGATATTGTTCTTTGATATTGGTGATATTGGTAATTTTCTGTGTGATATCTTTGTCTGATTTTGGTATTATAGTGATGGTGGTCTTGTAAAATGAGCTTGGGAATGTTCCTTCCTCTGCAGTGTTTTGGAAGTGTTTCAGAAGGTTAGGTGTTAGCTCTTCTCTAAATGTTTGATAGAATTTGCCTGTGAAGCTGTCTGGTTCTGGATATTTGTTTGTTGGAAGATTTTTAATTGCAGTTTCAATTTCATTACTTGTGATTGGTCTATTTTTCTATTTCTTCTTAGTTCAGTCTAAGAATGTCCATTTCTTCCAGGTTGTCCATTTTATTTGGCACGTAGTTGCTTTTGTAGTAGTCTCTTACGATCCTTTTGTATTTCTGTGGTGTCAGTTGTGATTTCTTTTTCACTTTTATTGAGTTGTATCCTTTTTTTTTTCTTGATGAGTCTGGCTAAAGGTTTATCAGTTTAATTTTCTCAAAGAATCAGCTTTTAGTTTCATTGGTTTTTGGTATTTTTTTCTATTTCATTTCTTTCTGCTCTGATTTTTATGATTTCTTTCCTTCTACTAACTTTGGGTAGGTATGTATTTATTGCCATTCTTTTAATCATTTTGAGGCATTTTTGTAGTTCTTTTTTTGTTCTTTTCCCCTTGTGATTTGATGATTATCTTTAGAGTTATGTTTGGATTCCTTTCTTTTGTGTATCTGTTTATAGAGTTTTGGTTTGTGGTTACCATGTGGTTTATATATAGCAGTTTATACCATGTGGTTTATATATAGCAGTTTATATGTATGTAATTAAGTTGCTGATCTCTTAATTTCAAATACATTTTAACAACCCAGCGTTTTTACTCTCCTCTCCCCCATTTGCTGTTTTTTGGCATCATATTTTACAACTTTTGTGTCCCCTTAACTACTTATTGCAAATATAGATGATTTTTCTACACTTCTTTTAATCTTCCTACTAGTTTTATATGTGGTTGATGCACTACGTTTATTATAAGTAACTGCCTTTACCAATGAGTCTTTCCTTTCTTAATTTTCATGTTTTTAGGTGTGGCTTTTTCTTTTTTGCTTAGAGAAGTCCTTTAACATTTCTTGTTGGTAGGGTGGTGCTGAACTCTTATCTTTCGCTTTTCTGTGTAACTTTTGATCTCTCCATCAAATCTGAATAAAAGCCTTGCTGGGTAGAGTATTCTTGGTTATAGATTTTTCCCCCTTTCATCACTTGAAAAATATTATGCCACTCTCTTCTGGCATGCAGAGTTTCTGCTGAAAATTCAGCTGATAGCCCCATGGGAATTCCCTTGTACATAACCTGTTTTATTTCCCTCCTTTTAATATTCTCTTTCTCTTTAATAGTTGCTGTTTTAATTACAACATATCTTGATATGATCCTCTTTGGTTTGATCCTGTTTGAAACTCTTTGTGCTTTTTGAAGGCAAGAGGCCTGTTTTCTTTCCAGGTTAGGGAAGTTTTTAGTTATTATGTCTTCAAATATGTTCTCTGCCCGCCCCACCCCTTCCTTCTGTGAGTTCTATCATACAAATGTTAGCTTATTACTAACTGGGGAAGTTTTTGCAGAAACTAATGGCTGTGGCCAGTGATTTTTATTTTGGCTGGCCTCAAATTCTGTCATTTCAGTGACATTTTGTGGGTTATTATATTTGACAGTTACACCTGACACACCTGGAAAGTATTCTCCAGCACTGTGAGTTTCATTTTTACTTTCTATATCAGAATCAATCACCTTTTTTGGAGCCCGCCAGGCTCCTCTGTCTGTGGGATTTCCCAGGTAAGAATACTGGGGTGGGTTACTATTTCCTTCTCCAGGGGATCTTCCCAACCCAGGGATTGAACCCATGTTTTCCTGCTTGGCAGGTGGATTCTTTGCCACTGAGCCACCTGGGAAGACCCTTGGGGGTATGCTGCTGCTGCTGCTAAATTGCTTCAGTCGTGTCCGACTCTGTGCAACCCCAGAGACGGCCGCCCACCAGGCTCCCGTCCCTGGGATTCTCCAGGCAAGAGTACTGGAGTGTCTTGACTAAACCAGGCTCTGTCCTTCCTAACCATCTTGTGCTTCTTTCTTTATATTTTTAGTTGTAGAAGATCTTTTCCTTTAGATTCCAGTCTTTCTCATCAATAGTTGCTCTGTAAAGAGGTGTTAAGTTTTGGTGTGTCTGTGGGAGGTGGTCAGGATCTTCCTACTCTACCATTTGGCCAAGTCCTCAAGAGCTAACAGTTAGTAAGGCCTAACTCTTATGTCAGACATTGTGCTGAGCACTTTACACATTTTATTTAATCCTATCAGGCTTATAAAATAGGTGCCATTATCCTCATTTTACAGATAAGAAAGCTGAGGCACAGTGAGATTAACTTGTCTGAAGTTGCTCAGCTAGTAAGGGCTAGAAGAGCCAGGATTTGAGCCCAGGGCATCAGTTTGACCCACACTGCTGCTTTGTGACACTTGGACACCTGGGTCAGGCGCTCAGGGGGGACCTGGGGTTTAACTGTAGATACGGAGCCATCTGAGGCCAGGACAGCACTGAAGCCTGGGGACCCGGCCAGGGAGCATTCCCAGTGTCAAACTTGTCCTTTGGATGAATAATCAGGCGTTAAGTACCCGTGCATCACTGAGGTGCCCTTGAACTTGGGGTGCTGTAGGGGACACGGGACTGTATCTTAAGCATCACGGCTCAAAGCTCCAAGGCCCCACCAGGGTCCTTTGCCCAGAGGAGGGGGAGGCAGGACGGTGTAATACAGTTGAGAGCCCCCACGGAGACACCTGACAGACAGCACAGGTCCCAGTGCCGAGCAGCCCCCAGGAGCCCAGCTCCAGGCAGGGAGGGGGGTGGGAGGTGGGGCATCCAAGCTGCTCCCCAAGAGCCTTCCCCAGCCGGACTTACCCAGAGCTCACTGGTCCCCTAAGGACTAAGCGTTTTAAAAATTCAGGTAACCTGAATCTTAGATAGCTGATGTCTTTAAGGACATTACGGGACCCCTAGAATTCAGTGTCCCCACTTTCCACATGAGGACATCGAGGCCCAGAGAAATTAAGTGACTCGGCCAAAACTGTCCAGTTAGATGTCATGGTGGGGCCATAATTTCTGTCCTATGATGACCAGAGGGTGGACACAGCGGGCCCTCTACCTATTGAGAATGTGTAGCCATGACCTTCTTTACTTCGTAAAGGCCTTCCTCTTAGGATGATGGCCCTGTTCCTTCTGTCCTACAGGCCAAAGCCCACTGGAGCTTTTCTTACTCTAGTCTTTTCACTCCCCTAGGTAACTACAACCAAGTTCTGGCTTGTTAAGGTCAGAGAATTCTGGAGCGAGGAAGACAGCAGAATGACAGAGAAGCTCTTAGCCTGCAGTCCTTTCTGTAGACCACTCAACACTGCTGTCTGCCGGGGCCTTGGCGTTCCTCTTCCCACACAGGTGAGGGCTTGCCCAGACCTGCCACGATCACGCTGACCTCTGGCAGGGCGTCACCACTGCTGCTCAGCAAAGAAACGAGCGGTGCACCTGGTCCCCTGACCCACTGAGGATGGAGGCTCCCAGGCAAAGGGAAGCTGGCTCCCTCTGGACTGATCTCCTAAGCTCTTGATGCTCAGAAGTGCGATGTCTGGACCAGTGGCATCAGCACACCCCGCCCAGACCTCGCAGTCAGCATCTGCACTAGGAAAAGACACCCAGGTGATCCCTAGCAGTGGCACAGGGGGATGGCACAGTGCCAAGTCTTCTTCCCCAAACCTTCCTATGTTAGCAGACCAAGGGCATCTTCGGTAGTGTCACCACCTAAGATGCAGCCAGCAAGCCCTGCAGCCCTTTGTGCTTCCCCTAAAACATCCAGAAAGACATATTGGGACCAAAAGGTTAAGCGATAAAAGGTCTTGGCTTTTGCAGGATAAAAACACTCAGGTTGCTCAAGAAAGGAGACAGATGTATGTACTCCCAAGAGCAAAGTCATTTGGGGCTTTTGCTTGGGGACAGTAATTTATATCATTCCCAGATTACTAAAGGACAGAAAACTGGAAATACATTTAGATATTCTTTAAAAGATGTTTAGAAGAAAAAAAAAAACTTTTGTATGCTAGAACTTACCTAGAAAGTTCCTTTATGTATGTGCAGCAGTCCTTCCCTTCCCCAGCAATACCAGCTATACGAGGTGGTTCTGTGTCTTCATAACTCTTGCCCTTTTGCTGATAGCTGACCTACCACTCCTCCCAACCAATCTAAGAATTTTTGGTGGTTCCTGCTGGTTGTCGATAAAAACACACAGGAGTCAAGGAAATGTTTTTTTTTTTTTTAAGACTTTTGTTTTTGGTTTGTTTTAAAGAAACTGCATACATCATCAGAGACAAACAATAATTTAAATACCATGCAGTTTCTGTCTGTACAAAACCTAGGCCATAGAGCTCCAGTTTAATTTGTATTCTATTTACATTGTCTTCCTCATACAGCCGTCGTCTGTTAAAGCAGAACATGGGAGCGCGCTCCGGTACAAAGACAAACTATGTACAGATACCCAGGAAGCAACCAGAGAACAGCAACCATTTGGGGGATCAACAGACAAATGGGAAGAAGAAGTCGTTTAAGGTGACCTTTGCCCACTGACTGTGCACAGGGGGAGCCTGAAATTCCATTCACCGAAGCACACATCACGGTTTTCATTCGGCAAGTATAAAACACGTTCATAGGCAGGAGAAAAATAAGCTCGGAGATTTTCGTCACATCCACTGTCACGTCGTTTGGTTTCTCTAATCTGACATAAAGGCTAAAGTTTTACAGAGCTTTGTGGGCCTTTGGGGGAGGAATAGGTCAGCGATTTCCAAGGAGCAGGTAGGCCCATGGCAGTCTCCTCAGTCCTGGATGGGGTGGGGACCTTGGGCAGTGTTTGACTGATCAGAGGGAAACTTTGAGAAATCTCAGGTTCTTGTGCTAATGCAAATGACAAAAAGCTCCAACTGTATCTTTTTCAGAAAAGAGGCGCACTGTAAACCAGCCAGCCTACCTTTTTTCCACCCCCCCTCATATCAAATTGTCATTTTGGAAAGAAACACATTTTTTTTAGTTGTTTTAACAATGTGGCAAAAAGGAAATTTGGATAGATTTCTATAAACACCTCAAGATTTCAAGAAAGGAAAGAGCAGAAGGTCCATCCTGTGACCTCCGGAGGTTGCTGAGCCACTTCCAATGGGCTTGGGGGGGCCGGCTAGGGGGCGGTGACACGGGAGGGGCACCCTTCAATTTGCAGGGAGTTACTTCCGGAAAAAGCTACTCTGCAGGAGAAGCAGAAACTGTGTTCAGTTTCTTCCACGTGCAAAGTGGCTGCAACAGTGGGGCACTTTGGGTGGGAACCCGAGACCCCTGGCAGGCGGGCTGCAGGGAACTCGATTTGAGGCATCATGTTCCCAAGAATCTGAAAGGCCTGGAACCAAGGCCGGCAGAGAAGCCCCTGGCCTGCGTAGTAGGCGTCCAGGCAGTGGAATGAGGTCCCATAGGACTCGCTCCTGGGCCAGGAGAAGGCTGACCATCACGCCACTAGAAGCCCAGGCTCAGACCCCGGCCAAGGTGGGCACCTTGGCCAGGAACACGTGTCCACGCAGAGGAGTTACATGGAAGAGCCCCGCCTCCTTCATCACACCATCTGCACATTCAAACGTCAGTAAGTCTTTCGGGAAGACACCGTTTACAGCCACGCTAAAATCCTGGCCACGTTTTCCCTGAACACCACCTCCACCCACGGCGGTTAACTATCGGGGTTCAACATTCAAAGAAGAGAGGAAGGGGGTAACGCGTCTTCCCAGGGCTGGGCGCTAGGCGCTGCGAGGAAAGCGTGCGCCAGCTTGGCACTTCCTGGGGGCACTGCCTGGACCACTGCCCGAGCTCCCCGCCAGGTGCACGGTGACGCTGGCCCGGGGGAGCCGTGAGCGCCAGCAGAGGAGAAGCCCGGCTTCACCCGTGGTGATGGCAGGGCAGCCCCAGGGTAACTTGACCCCACGCGGCTTGGGGTGGGGACTGGTTACCTCTTTGTGTGTGTGTGTGAAGGCTAAGCTGGTATCTTCCTAAAGCCTGGGCCTGTGTGGTGTGGGGCGCGAGCCATCACCGGGAGAGCTGGTGGAACGACGGAGATAACGGCAGGAGGCCAGGCGGAGCTTTGCAGCCCCACGAGCCACGGAGGAAGGAAACCGGAAGCAGCTCAGGCGGCCCCCTGCGGAGAGCGGTCGGGGTCTGGAGCAACCCCTTCCCTGCCACGCCGTGTCCTCACCGCTCTCCTGTGATCACAGGTGAGGAGGACGGGCAGAGATCCGACCTCTGTCACCCTCCCC
The DNA here is from genome assembly GCA_024291935.2 of Okapia johnstoni. Classification (NCBI taxonomy): domain Eukaryota; kingdom Metazoa; phylum Chordata; class Mammalia; order Artiodactyla; family Giraffidae; genus Okapia; species Okapia johnstoni. The sequence continues at coordinate 142,229,372 of CM044306.1, read as the reverse complement.
AGCCTCCAGACGGAGAGGAGGGATGCTCCCTGGAGAAGCAGGTACCTCCCAGTGGGCGGGGCCAGTGTCTGTCCTCACCCTGGGGCTTCTGCCCCGACACCTCTGCGCACGGCCAGCCTGGAAGGGCCTCGGGTGATTATGGAGGACCCGCTGGGGGAAGCCAGCCCTTCAGGAATGGATCCTGGCCTGGTCCCCGACATGGAGGCTGTTAAGGGCCCGGCCACCCAGTCCCCAGCCCTGGGGTACACGCAGAGAGAATGAACATCAGCCAGGCGGTTGGTCACCTCAGCCTGGGTGACCTCCACTGTGACCTTACACTCACACGCGTGATGCCACTGAGACAGCAGAGGCTGCTGGCCTGCGTAAGATCCCCCATGACTCCGGGCTCGTCTAACGACAGCCTTCCCCTGCAACACCCGAGCTTCCTGGAGGGCAGCCGGCTCGGCCCAAGGGGACAGGACGGGCACTCATGCCCGCCTTCCGCACGGAGCGCACGCACTCTGAGGACGGCCCGGGGACCACAGGCTCCCCGGGGGAAGGGCTCTCCCCTTAGTTCACTGCGTGCGTGGTGCGGACTCCTTCAGCAGCCTCCTCCTGATTGGGCGCCACCCTCGGACAGCCTGCTTTTGCACAGTCGTCCCACGACAGATCCACCGGCTCAGCATTCTCTGGACTCAGGTGACAGACACTTTGGCGGCACAGGCTCGCGGGATCCTCAGCGAACGTAGTACCTGCCGGCCTGAGGCCCAGGGCTGCTCTAAGCACGGGCAAGTCTTCGGTGCCCCCAACCTGGGACGGGGCACGGTCCCTTATCCGCAGCAGCGCGGGCAGCTCTGACCACAGAGCCGTAACCATTGCATTTTTGCCAACAGAATCCTGTGTTTCCTTTTCTTTTCCTCCTTCTTTTAAAAAAAGGCAGTTCAGAAGATTTACATCATAATGGGGAAGTGAATAAATACCAGCACTTATGGTTCTTATAAATTTATGTTTTGAAGACAGCATAGCACTCAAGAGGAATTCGACTGTTAAGGTCGGTGAAACCTAGGAACACAAAACAACTCAGTCAAGACCCAGCGGCTGCCCACGGTGTCGGACCTGACAAGGCCAAGCTCTCCAGCCTCCATCCTTGTCTGTGACAGTCACAGGGAGGCTTAAATCTCCAACCAAAGGCAAATCAATCTTCACAGGACCCCTGGAGAACTTGAGGCCCATCCAGCGCACCCCTGGTTTTGGAGAAGTTTAGTCTGGAGCTCCCCGGGGGGGCTGCAGCCCAGGTAAGGACTCGGCAGCAAGGCGGGGACCCCAAGTTCCTGTCCCCGAGTCAGGCACTGTTCCTCCCAATGTTCAGCCAAGGAGAGAGACGGGGAGGAAGTCAACGCCCTGTCGCTAACCAGCCCTGTGACCTTGTGTAAGCCCCTCCAATCTCTGCTTCAGTTTCGCCAAGCAGCACACAGGATTTGTCTCAGAAAAGGACACCAAACCACAGGCTCAACCCCCCCACATAGAAATACCACGTGGACCTGGTACCCTGCCCCGGTTTGGTCTCTGCTGTAATCAGCAATGACCTTTCCTCGTCAGCTTATGTTTTCATAAATACCTACCCCGTCATGGTCCAGCACTCAGCAGATCTTTAGTCTGCAGACTCTCAGAAGGCTGCATTCAGCCCAGATCTCTCACACTCCCCTCTGCTTTTAGTAACCACAGTGGAACCTGCGGATCCATCCACGTGGATCTTTATCTTCCCCCCTCGCCGCACCCACCACCACTTGTCTTCCAGAAGCAGCAAGGATAGTTCAGTTTAGCTATAAATATTATAATTTGAATGGGGAAAGAAAAAAAAAAACCCTTTTGACACTAACCTTGTTAAATGTCTACTCAATTCATGAACTTCCATTTCAGTGCTTTTAAATTCGTTGAGCTCCTTCCGAATGGCAGCCTGGAAGAAAGAGAAGCCCCTGAGTGTGTGGAGGAAGCAGACAGACAGCAGCTCACCTTCTATTTTATTCCTGAAAACACAGTTTCCCTCTTTGACAAAGGCAGACAGGTGCATAAAGTGGATTCTTTCCACTGGGAGAAACAAAGTCGCCCTGAGATAACCTTTAGAAAGTGGGAGTGTCAGTCACTCAGTTGTGTCCAACTCTTTACGCCCCTGTGGACTGGAGCCCACCAGGCTCCTCTGTCCATGGGATTTTCCAGGTAGGAATACTGGAGTAGGTAACCATTCCCTTCTCCAGAGGATATTCCTGACTCAAGAATTGAACCCGGTTCTCCTGCATTGCAGACAGATTCTTTACCATCTGAACCACCAAGGAAGCTCCTTTAGAACCTACGAAGAATCCCCTCCCCCCTAATCTAAGATGCAAACAGTTCGATTTGGGGTTCTGCCTGGAGCTGTTCATCCGGGCAGCGAGAGGGCCTGTCCACCTGGCCCACATCCTGGGTCCCTGGTGCACACTGAAAGATCAGCCCCTGGTCTTCCTGTGGTGGATCTAAGCTCAGAATGCACAGTGACGCCTCAGGATGGATCCCTTCCAGAGCTGGTGGGTCAGATTCTCCAACCAAACTAAGGGAAGGAGTGCGGCCCTCCCCTGGAGCCTGCCTGCCAGGCCCTTCGCCTCCAGTGCCCATGCAGGCACCCCAGCTCTGCTCCTGGGCTCCACGCAGGCTCCCAGCAGTGAGCCAGAGACCCGGCTGCGAGGCCCCAGCAGCCCTCCCCACCCCTCTCACTTTGTCGGCAGCGGTGAGGCGGGTCCAGGGCTTGTCCGCCCTGCGGTCATAGTCCTGAGCGTCGGCCACCTCCACGTAGTCGCTGAAGCGGATAAGGATCTTCCGTTCCCGAAGCTCCTCCACTGTGGGCCTCTGGCTGAGCTGCGGGAGAGAGAGACATGGACGCAGTCAACCAGCCACGTTTTACATCACTTGGTCCACCCGTGAATTTACAGATGCGAACACGAGGTGGAGAGGTGCAGCTGCCGCATCACACACCAGTGAGGGGCAGGGCCCGGGGGACCCAGGGCTCCTGATTCCTGGACCTGGGGCTTCTCCAGGACTCTGTGAAGGAGTTGCTGTCTTGGGAGTAGCCTCCGGGACTATTCAGACAAGCATCCAGGCTGCTGAACAACCCTGCGTGTGTCTTTCTGCGTGGGCGTGGTGGGTCTTCCCACATGTATCTACCTTTCCCATCGGGGAAACAGAGACCTTACACAAAAGGTTTGTATTATTCTGGATTCGTGAACTGACCTCTGTGTGTCAAATTGAGTGCTTTCTGCAAGATGGGTTTGTAATCTTTGTGTTTTAGACACAAAAAGTATGCAAACTCAGGCGTGCAGGAATTAGGAATAGGTTGATTTATGAGATCATGGAGACCCTGCCCCTCACCAGCTCAGATGAAATGTGCGTCCACAAAGGCAGAGCAAGGCCGTGTTGATGCCGAGGAAGCCTTGGGACGGGCTCTCTATAGAGAAGTCTGCGGTGGAGGAATGCAGCAACTGAGTCATTTCACCATCTCCCCGAGAGCATCCTCCCTTTGTACTTTTCACAACTCGAGGCTGACGTTTCTATTATCTCTTCCTGTCACCAGGTTTATTTCTTCTGAAGCAACACAGTTGCTCTCTCTTTAGGATGCTGTCAATTCACGTTCAACCAATGTTATTTAAAAGTAATTTTTCTCTAAGCCCTAGACTGTATTTAATTCTATTAATAGAAGAGGCAGTCAAATAGAATCTTAGCACAAAGGCCTATAAAACAAACACATGCAAGCAAATCCAAACCACCTCTGGCTGTTTTGACTGTATCTTATGCAGCTGCCATACACCTTAGGCTGGTGCCAGAATGTTCCAGCTTGCTACCAACTGGCCTACAACGGAAGAACATAATTAGATGACTGCCTGGCCGGCACTGAACAGAATGGTGACAGCGACCGCCAGGCTCCAGGCAGGACCCAAGCAGCCTGCTGCTACCCCTCAGCCAAGGGAGGAGAGACCTGGGGATCACAGGTATGCTGGGTATGACTGGTCCCCAGTCTAGACACTGTGCAGCTTCCCCTCAGAGTGGCTCCAGTCTGTCCTGGGTTTCCCAGGCATTTTGGTGTCAGTGGTGGCCTCTTGGAGGAAACCAGAGGTTTCCTGGGCTCGATGGTCAGGGTTTGCTGTCAGCAAAAATGGGGGTCTGTGCTGACTCAGAAATGAGTGCAGGGAGCTTCATAGTGTCATTATAATACAAAGAGACATTTACCATAATACCCTCAGTTCTGTCCGACTCTTTGCAACCCCATGGACTGTAGCCCACCAGGCTCCTCTGACCATGGGATTCTACAGGCAGGAATACTGGAGTGGGTAGCCATTCCCTCCTCCAGGGGATCTTCCCGACCTAGAGATCGAACTCGGGTCTCCTGCATTGGCAGGCGGATTCTTTACCATCTGAGCCAATTGAGTACCTCATTATAATACAGACAGACATTTATCATAATACCGTCGTGATAAGGACTCCTCTTCAAAGCCCCAGTTTGTGTTGATGACTGGTAAGGTTTACCTGGGGTGGCAGACAGTACTGTTTTCTCAGTGTGCCATGCAAGCCTGGAATTTCTAATTTAAATTTCTGGAAATCATGGTCTGGATTTTGCTGATTGTCTGTGGTAGAGTCTGGAGTGAACAGAAATCTACAGATTGGCTCTGAAGGTAAGGGACTCTTTTTCATGCCTGAATTGGATGGGGCTGAGGACCTGGGCCCAGGTGCTGCCAGGAGGGAGGGAGGAGGGCCCCAGGTTTTCCTGCTGGGAGAGTCTGACTGACAACCACCGGGATTCTGTCATGAGCAAGGGCTCACAAGCCTAGCCACGTGGGCTCAGGAGAGGCGCCTTTGGCTCACGACTGGCTCTCACCTTCCAGGTAAAGTGAACCCAAGTTACCTGCCTGGATGCTAAGGAAATAGTCTCTGTAGCCAGAACTGGTTTTCCGGGAATGATGGGCTGCAGAAGTTGGCAGCATTATGTTTCCATCTATGGCAGCAAAAATACCACTTGCAAATGCTCAGCGAAAGGGTACACATCAAGACCCAAATTCCACTATTAATACAACCTGACCCGGAAGATCTCTTCCCTGCCTTCCTCCCTTCCAGCCAGCCTCCCTGCTTTCTTCTCATCCATCCATCAAGCTAGCTAGCAATGTTTTGAAAGTGGGAGACAGGCATCTACTAAAAGATGAAGCATATAATTTTTTAGGTTCGTCTCAGTTTGGCTGAACAGAATGCCTGGTCTGTGGCGATCAGCATCTGCTACTGTGTTTTCTTTTTCTCAGGTCTTGATAGAAGGATATGGAGGCAATCCTGGGCCTGAGGGAAGGTATGTGAAAGCACTCTCCCCCCTCGACCTCTGGCATCTGGTCTTGCTGTGATAAAGGCTCCTGAGGAGCAGAACGTGTCCAGGGCCAGGAGGTGGTACAGATTCCCTACCAGCTGCCAGGCCCCACACCTCTGTTCACAGAGCCAGATGTGAAAGCTACTTTCGGTCTCTCCCTTATAAAAACAGCCTATCCCTTCCCTCAAGCTTATTATCTCTAATTCCCCAAGCCAGTCCCAGGGGATGGCAGATGCTGAAATTACAAGGCACTTTTGCTGGGAGAAGAAGAGAGAGGTAACTGGGAGGAGGAAGAGGCATTTATCTTGAAGACTTGCAAGAACTATGGGTATTTGGGGACCCCACCCCCTAGCCCTCCCAGGGGAGATGGGTATGGGAGGAAACCCTCTTCTCTCACCCCTTCCTGCCAAAATGCAGTCAGTCAAGTTTTCCCCTGCAAGATTGTATACTTTTTTTTTTACTTTAAAGAATTAACTTCCAAATATTTCTGTATTACTAGCTTTTAGCAAGAAACCCTCAAGTTTAGGAGAATTGGGGGTGGGTACCAGCAGTCAGCTCCCATGAACGTTACAAAAATCTGATTCAACGTTTGTTTCTGAATGTCTAGACCTTTCTGTATCGGAAACAAGGGGTCATTACCAGTCTCCTTTTGATACCCTCATTATTTCAAGGACCCACTTAGAGCAATCTAATGCATCTCCCTGGTCCCCTTCACTCCTCAGGCTCAGGAAACGGGGTGCCCTGTGTCCAAAGGCTAGGTGATCTTAAGGATATAAGAACCAGACCTGGACTGGGGGGAGGGCACCCGGGTGAAGTGAGGGCCCTGAGCTCTTGTTGTGGTTTCCCACCAGGGGACGCCAGCCCATCACCAGATGTTTGAGGTGCTCTAAGGGTGAGAAAGCATTGAGAAACAAATTATCACCTTAGTAACTGGTATGGTATTTCAGGATCTCTGAATTTCTTCCTTTGCATATGTCCATGGAGAAAAATCCATTAATAAAAACTTTAAAAAGATGGTCACTGTAGGAGACTGATTAAAAACACTCTAGTCAGACAGAATGAAGTATTTTCTGTGCCATCAATTATTAAATTTCTCAACATCTCCCAAGAATAGCCTTAGAGAGCTTCTTATCAAAGAGGTCACTCCAAATTAGATCTGCGTGGGTCTACATTGCATTGCCACGCCATCTATTTTGGGGATTTTTATGTAAAAATATATAAAAATTCTAAGTGCTTTTCAAACATCTCCATTAGTTTATCAATATATTTGACATTTTCCTAGTTAATTGGATTTAGCATAATAAATAGTTCTTGGGTAGTAGCTCAGGAGCAGTATCAGGGGAGACAAGGAAAACTTGCACCTTCCAGGGTCACAGCAAATAACTGATACATTTTGAACTACTGATGTTGATAGTGAATTTCCAGTTGAGAGATGAGATTACAGTGAATTTTTAACCACAGAATATTTACTGTAACTGCAAATATAATACACCTGACATCAAGTTGCTTGGAGGGGTAGGCTGCTGTCACAAAACCAAGCAACATAGGATGTCACCAGCCAACAGAACTGAGGGTCGTGAAGCTGCCTGACCACTGGCCCCTGCAGAGTCTAGAGAGCCACGTGTCCTGACATCCGAGCAATGGAACCACTGATGTCACCTCCAACAGGCCAGGCAGCGGTAAGGCCCACACCTGAGGGGCGGGCCGCCTCCTGTCCCAGCCCAGTTGGCCCAGAGAACCCTCTCACCTTTCGAGTTAACCTCCTCTTGATCTCTCTCTTCTCCTCTTGTTCCTCTTGTTCATTCCGAGCTGAAAGAAACGTATAAGCTTTAGGTTTTGGTTGCAGCATCTCACAAGGATGCACCCTCTGAACCTCCGCAGGTTCTAGACCAAGCAGCTCACAGTCTCAGGAGGAGAGTTCTCCCTCCAGACCACAGCCACCCTTCTTTGCTTGGGGACACTTTCCAAGCTGCCTGCACTGTTTCAAATGGGGGGTGAGCGGGTCGACCTTACTTTGCTTTCTTCATGTCACATGGGGTTCCTTCCGAGTCTGCAGACAGAGACGCTGGATCAAGAGGTGGGGCCACATGGCAAGGAGGTGGGTTCTGAAAGAGTGGGTGCTGCTCACAGGGACAGGTGCGTCCTTGGAGTGGGGAGGCGCCCTTCTCTGGACAAGACCTGGGCCTCACTCAGCTCTGCCTCAGGCCTCACATTGACCTAAAGGGTCTCACTGTGAGGTAGTCCGGGGCACCTGGTGCCCTGCCTGGAAGGAACAGAGGCCAGACTCCCCCCCCACCGGGGGGGGGGGGGGCCGCCTGCCACAGAAACAGCACGAGGCACGGCTGACGCCAAACGCAGAGGCTGGACCTGCAGAACGCTCACCTTTCGCAAGCCCTGATTCCATTAATTCTCTGAATCTTCCAAGAAGTCCACAGAGCACGTGAGAGGCCACAGTGTGGGGTACAGCGGCCTGCATTTAGACTTTTAAGGGGCGTCTTAGAGCAGACTAGAGCTTAAATGCTCTCGGCGCAACATGGGGGGTGACTTGGCATCAGGTGGGTGCATCTAAGTAACTGGATGATGTGGGTACCTCACTTTCCTCCCAGGCCTTGGGATGGAAGCACGGATCGCAGCCCAGTACTGTCTGACTCAAGGAATACCATGAACGTCAGCCTGGGCCCAGTGCTCCTGTGTCTCGTCTACTGAATGGAGGACGCCTTCAGAGAGAGGCCGCCACGGAGACTTGACTTTGGGACCGGCTGCATCAAGAGGGCCCATTTGAAACCACTGATGTAAAGGATGCTTCCATAACTCTGCTGACTTATCAGGACGCACTTGTCAGTCAGTGGTCTCAGTATAGCACAGATCTTTAAAAGTGCGACACCCGCCTCGTGCCTAGAAGTGGGGTCCCCCCCGCCACCCCTTGCCAGCAACCGCAACCTCAGCCAACTCACGCTGTAAGTGGCAATACCTCCCACCAGAAAGAACGAGGAGGAGTCAGAGCACGACTCAGGCCCTTGTGCGACACCCCCCAGGGACATGGTGTGGCCACTCTGACCGCCTGTGAGGGCCAGGATCGTGGACAGGGCAGCACCAGAGATGCCCACATCCGGCCCTTGGCTGAGGTCCCCGGGGGTCCCCGCGGTCCCAAACCCCACACGAGAGCGCCTTCCTTTGAATTGAAAGGTTCTCCCTCCCCTTCCAGAGTTCCTTTGAAAAATGTGAATTTTTTCAAATTTTTCTGGATTAAAAACCCATTCAACTAGTCAGCCATTACCACTTTTGTATGAATGAATCTCTCCGAGATAAACTGCAAGGCAGCCAGTTAGACCCAGAAGAAGGGTGCCCCCCCTCCCCCAACAGCTGCATTTGCAGCTGGGAGAGAGGACAGATGGAAAGGTCTGGAGTGGATGGTGAGCGCCCAGGAGGCAGCTCGAGGGCACTGGGTTAAAATGGACAGACTCATAGTGTATTAGAGCCAGGAGAGGCCCGAGAGACCACCTAGGCTGCTGCTCTTTGGTTTGGAAATTGACAGACAGGCCCGAGGGAACTGAGGGGCGGGCTGCACACTCCATGGCTAATACGTTAGACACACAGTCCAGCTCTTTTTCTTGCTCAAACACACCGCCTCTTCCCAATCCGATTTTGCTTGGGGCCAGCCCTCCTCATTGCTGGTTACTTGCCTCGGACTCCACTCGGGGGCCTCCTCATCCTACAGGCCCCCTTCTGGGCCGTGAAAGTCAGCACCCTGCCCTCTCATCTCCTACATGTGTTCCTGAGGTCCCTCTGACAGGTGGGGGCCCCAACCTATCACCAGTGGAATCTAGACCTTTAGTTCAAAGCCATTTACAAATGCAGGGTCATGAATTCTCAGGCAGTGGGTACCAAGACAACCCCACCAGGCAAGTGGAAAAAGGGAGACCAGGAAAAGCCCTCGAGGTCATCATTGCCACCACCATCAGACAGCTCATTGTCTGCTCAGACGTGCCTGAGATGTCTCACTGGCTGCCCCCAGTGGAGCAGGTACCACCCACAAGGCCGGGCAGGCGGGGGCTCTCAAAGCTCCAGCACGCCCCCAGGCTGCCCGCCCCGGTGGCCCCCCCTCCTGCAACCTTAGAGACATGCTGCCTCCCGTCACTTAAAGCCCAGATGATAAGTCTCAGAATACACCATTTGAGGGTATCTTCTGATGCCACAAAACATTTTTTGTTTCACAATCACAACAGATTTTAAAAAAGAGAGCGAGAGAGGAAAAAAACACCTATTTCAGAAAACAAATTTTCAGAACGTGGGAGAAAACAAAGAACCAGCAGGAAAAATAAAGCTCCTTTCCAAAAAGTTTTGAAACTGCAAAATGATGTCCCTGTTTGAATTTGGTTAAGTGGTCCTTCAATTTGCAGCTATTCAAACAGGACACAACGGAAGAGGCCACAGAACGAAAGGGAACCATGGGAGCAGCTGGGCAGCCCCTTGCTCCCCTGAACCTGAGCCCACAGGCTTACTCAACACAAACCAACACCTCTACGACCCCAGCATCTTTCTGTGGGGGAGAAGAAAGCAACTCGAGGGCCTGCTCATCGTCTCTCAGGGATCTGGGCAGACGAGACGTGGGAGCTGGTGCCTCTAGGGAGCCAGGTGAGCTGCGGACTCTCTGCCTTCTCTTTCCAAAACCTCTGCCCCCGCTGACAGAAGCACTCAGCTTCTGAAACCTGAACAAGTCCCCAGAAGGGTTCAGCTTCTTCACAAGTAAGAGTCAGGTTAGGGACCGAGGTACAGTGTAACCCATCAGAGCAGAGTCCTTTGGCGGACTACGGATGCGTGTGAGGCACGTGAGGGGGTGGCGGGGCAGAGGAAGAAGGAAGCACGCTCACCGGATTTCTGCGTTTAGAAATCAACGGCCACTTGTTTGCTCTTCCCTCTAACGTGGACAATTTACAATGGGTCAGGTATCAAGTTGGGACAGAAAGGGAGACACAGAAGCCAAAGGTTTCCCCAACCAGGGAAGTCATCTGAAAGAGTTCTCAATCGGTTTCAGCTCAAAGTAAACTTTGGAGAAACTCTGAAAGGCGCCCCTGGGTTAGGAAGAACATAATCATATATACAACCTCCTCGAGATCTGGGGAGTAGATGAGGTGCCCTGAGGACCGAGGAAGGTCAAGGCTGAAGGTACCACCCCGGAGGGGTGAGGGAGTGGCCGCAGCCTAGAGCAAGGGGCAGGATGTGGGCGCAGGCACACAGCACGCGGGTGGGGATGCTCTGGGGGGGCGCTGTGGGCCACACCTCCCACCCCAACAACACAGCCTTCCCAGGGGAAACTCAACAGCCAGCCACACAGCACTGACCAAGTCAGAAGACCACAATGAGGAAGGCGAAAACCCAAACAAGAACATTTTTGTTTGATTGTGGTGGAAATACCCAGTCACTCATGCAGAGGCCTCACGTGACTCGTGTGTGTGTGTGTCTGTGTATGTGTGTGTGTGTGTGTCTGTGTGTGTGTGGTGTGTGTGTGTTTGCTATGTAAAACTCTGCATAGCATATATTTCTCTTTTCTGGAGAGAAAGGGTCTGAATTAAATTAAAAACATCTGTTGACCATCTATCTAGAGGGCAGTGTTGATGAGAGTATCCTGCGATGAAGCAGAGGTTTTATTTTTCAACTATTGAATATCTCCCCCCTAAATTGAGGAATGCTGGTTGGTGTCCGTGAGATGATTTCTTTTAGCATTTTTAAAACAAATATTTTAAGCACCACATGGATTTTCTCTACACACTCAAATTATCTCTGTGTCCTGAACCAAACAAGAGGCTCGTTCCTTTTTTCTGTCCACAGATAAGAGTGACAGGGAGACTTTCTGGAAAGAGAGCTTCAGCAGCTACTCCAGCAGCTGGCTGTGGGAGGCCCAAGAGGCGGCCAGAAAGGATTTCCACTGGAAATGCTTTCTTAGACTTTCAACTGACTGCGCCGAGGGAGGGGGGATTTTATCAGCAGCAGCCAGCTGCCACAGAAAGTCATGTCCTCTGGTTCTACTTTTCAAATGGCTCTCTGCCCTATTTCAGCCATCAGTATCATATTTGCAGTTTTTAAGCCAATTTGGCTTTAAAGGCAACCCCAGCTCTCATTTAATAAGAAGTTATCTTGCTCGAACTTTCCAGCTTCTCTGACTCTGCAGCCCACTCAAGGGCAGGTTCTTTCTTGGAGACCCTGAGCTCCTCATGAACCAAGTGGATTCAAAGCTGCTTTCTCTGTGGGGAAGCTGTCTTGGGTGGACTAACACACAGGGGTGAAGCCTCCAGCACCAGAGAGGGTCTCGATCCTTTCCACACAAACACACGGGAGAAGCCCAGCAGCTTGCTGTGATATACCATAACCAAAGCAATCAGGAAACCTCAGCGTTTGCCACGGGCTCCGTCACTTACGTTTCAAAATGTTCCTCTGCTCCAGCTCCTCCGCAGTCGGCCTCTGGCTCAGTCGCCTGCGGAAAAAATCCAGGAAAAGTTTTTGGACCATGTCATAGCCTCCCTGGGTCATTAATCTCCCCGGCCGTCACAGATGCAGGAGGCAGAGTCATAGGCGGGGGTGCCTGTTCCATTCTGCGCTCTCAGAGACTGACGCTCACCACCAACGCCTCCTCAGTTCCTCAATTTCAAGCCCAGGAAAGCCACTCGATGTGATGTCACGTGGAGCTGACCCTCCTCCCTCCGGCGGCCCCTCCTCTGCCCTGCTCCCCCAGCCTCCAGGCCGGTGAACTCTCATCACAGAAGTCTCATTCTTTCGTTGGGGCCGCCTAACTTTGAGATCACGGCCTCTGCCTTTCTCCGCTGACCCTGAGGCTAGAGCTTGCTTCTTGCCTTGTCTGTGCAGACTCAAAGTACAAAGAGGCTCATGGCCCCGGGGAGTTGGGAGAGAGCATGTCTGTCTGCAGAGAACAATAGCTGCTCTTCTGGCCCCCACCCATCGCCACCAGAGCCTCATTAGACACGGGATGACAAATGAACAGGAACGGGGATGACACTTGGTGCCGGCATGTAGTTTAGCCATAGCAAGTGAAGCATCACAGCCAGGATGTGGACTGGCTATGATGTAACAGCAGGGGGCGGGGTCGGACAACAGGCGGGTACCATGTAGGCCAGAGACTGGGAAGGACACCAAAGAGGAGACACTACATGTTCTTAGAGATGCTTTAGTGGCTCTGACTCCAAAGGCAAGGGACACAAAAGCAAAAACAAGCGGGACTACATCATCCTAGAAAGCTTCTGCACAGCCAAGGAAATCATCATCAAAACAAAAAGGCAACCCACCGAGTGGGAGAAGATAATTGCAGATCATATACCCGATGGGGGTTAAAATCCAAAATATATAAAGATCTAATACAAATCAACAACCAAAAAACCAAACAGCTTGAGTAAACAATGAGCAGAGGAGCTGAACAGACATTTTTCAGAGAAGACGTGTGGATGGTCAGCAGGTTCATGGGAAGATGCTCAACGTCAGTAATTACCAGAAAGGCAAATCAAAACCACAGTGAGATGTCACCTCAAACACCCCCGAATGGCTATCAGCAAAGAGACCACAGAAAACAAATGCTGGCCACCATGTGGAGGGAAGGAACGATAGCACACTGCTGGTGGGAATGTAAACTGAGGCAGCCATCATGCAAAACAGTACGGAGATTCCCCAAAAAGTTAAGACTGGAACTACCATACGACCCAGCTATTGCACTCACGAAAACACTAACTCAAAAAGATATCTGTACCCCTATGCTCACTGCACTCTTCTTTACAATAGCTTAGATACGGAAAGCAACCTCAGTGTCCACTGATGGATGAGTGGGTAAAGAAGATGTGCTACATACACACGATGGAATATTATTCAACCATAAAAAGCATGAAACGCTGCCGTTCGTGACAACATGAAGGTATTATTCTAAGTGAAACAAGTCACACATAGACAACTACTGTATGATTTCACTCCTATGTGGAATCTAAAAGACTCCCAAACAAATGAACAAACATAATAAAAACAAAAACAAACAGAGACAGAGATCAGAATAATGGTTACCGGGGGGAAGGGGACTGGGGTGGGTAGAAGAGGGGAAGGGGCTCAACTGTACTGTGACAGATGGTCACTTGGTGGTGGTGGTGATCGCTCTGCAGTATATACAAATACTGAATTATAATGATGGATGCCTGAAACTTACATAAAAAAAAAAAAAGAGGAGGACTACACGTCCAGATGAAGTTCCAGGAAAGATCACACAATGGGCTTCAGCATCACAGATATGTTGGTATTTTTGAGATTCCTGGAAACTATTTAACAACCCTGCAATTAATTATTCAGTTTTCTGCTTCCCTCATTGGGATGAGGACTGTGGAAGGAGTCTGAGGCCCTCCAAGTCCTTCCAGTAGAACTAAGGGAGGGGTAGAAAACAGCGCTGTTCTAGCAGCAGAGGTTATAGTCCCCCCCAAACATCAGCAACCGGCGTCTGTAGTTGGCAAGATGTTTTACATCATGGGGGCTTCCCTGGCTCAGACAGTAAAGAATCCACCTGCAGTGTAGAAGCCCTAGGTTCAATCCCTAGGTGGGGAAGAACCCCTGGAGAAGGGCATGGCAACCCACTCCAGTATTTTTGCTTGGAGAATTCCAGGGACAGAGGAGCCTGGCGGGCTACGGTCCATGGGGTCGCAAAGAGTCAGACATGACTGAGCGACTAACATTTTCACTTACATCATGGACACTGAAAGGCCCAGAGTGAAAATAAAAGTCCACGGAGTCACCAAGTATAACTATTTTAAACACAGTGCTGACAACTGATTGTATGATGCTCCAATATCATTGCCATATAGACTGCACACAGGGAGTGGGCCTCAATGCCAGAGAAAGGAGTTTTGTTCAGATATCTGTCTTCAAGGTGCTTGGGAGCCCCTTGGAGACGGCTGGAAATGGTAATCCCAAAGTGTTCTCAAGTTGATAAGAACATCTTCGCATCTATTCTTCATTTTCTAAAACATCCCATGAAGGTATTATTTATCCGCATTGGTAAGGGCCAGCTGGGTATCTGGAAATTCACAGTTCTCGAGGTTCTAAATTTGGACTCAACAGTCGTCCCATCCTTTCTAAAACAGCATTTTCCAACTACAGCAGGGAAGCTGAGATTACACAAGTGAGCAAGTCAGTGTCATAGGTCTGGAATGCAACTCCTGACTCCACTTAGAATGAGCTTCTTAGAGGCTCTCCCTCACTTTTCCATTTATTTTTCCCCCAAATACTAGCTTCTTTTGTAGGGATGCACAGCCACCTTTGTGGGACCATTTTGGAAAACCAAGGTTTCACAGGAAGCTAGGGTTTGGGGATAGTATGTTTTGAAAAAGCCCTGCCAGATTCAAGATGGAGCTTGCATCTTAAAAGTGGGGTCCAGTGTTTTAGAATCTTATGCCCAGAAGTGTCTGCAGAAGGTTTGCTCACTGGCGTGTGCTAAGCAGCCCATGGATCCCACGACCAGATACCTCGCCTGGTTCTTTGCTGCCCTTTCTGTTTTTGTTTTTCTAATGCGTCATGTTTGGAAGGGACGAAACAATGAGTGACTGAACTCTAACCAAAGAAACTTCTGCTATTAACTAGGCAGCCTTATCGTTAAATACACATGATTTCAAATGAGGCCCTCTATTTATGTTTCATTTCTCTTGAAAGGGTCTGAGAATAATATCAGGCTAATCATAGCTATAAAATGCAGCTAAGTCCTCCCAAAGGGCATGTGCTATAATTAGTTGTTTTGACTTTGGAAATGAGATTTGGTAGGAGAATGATATTGTGGCTTAATGACAAAGTGCTAAACAGCTCAGGAGTTAGGGGCCCGGGGTTCTACTCCTGGCTTTGCCCTGAACCCACCTGGACAAGGTAATGGACCCATTCAACTCTCTGTTTCTCTCTCTGCAAATAATAGGAGTAACTGAATAAGCTAATGCTGACTTAATGCCTAAAATGTACAGGCACGCTCTAAGAAGCACACATATTAATTCATTTAATCTTCAGGTCAGCCCCTTGAGACAGCACTACCAGCATTTCCATTATACAAAGCGGGAAACCGAGGCACAGAGAGTCGCATACTTTGCCCTGGCTGGGTGAGGGGATGAACAAATGAACATTTCAGATTTACAACAGATGACACTGTTGTACAGAGAATGGGCTGGGAGATGCAAGAGGCAGTCTGAGTAGGAGCACTGGAGGCTACTGCACATCTGGTATTGGATGATGGGCACCTGAGCTAGGCTATGGAGGTAGACGTGTAAGCTCTTTAGGAGTCAAGCTGACAGACCTTGAAGACACAGCGTCTATGGACATTGGGAAAGAAGGAGGTATATCGAATAGCTCTCAAGTTCCACAGCTTGATGGATGGTTATGCCATTCACTGAGAAGGAAGGGCACACTGGAAGGGAACCGGGCATTTGAGGTTGGGGGGGAAGGATGGAAGGGGACCATGAGTCTGAGTTTAGACCTGTTGAGTCAGAATGATTGTGCAGTGTTACAGTGGACGTGTCCAGTAGGCAGCTGGATCTACTGAGCTCGGTGGAGAGGAGAGGGTCAGGCCAGCGACAGAAATTTCTGGCTAGTCTGCAAAACAGATACTATCTGAAGCCAGGGGAATGGAGAGAGCACATAACATGAGAAGAGGAGAGGGCCTGGGATGAAACCTTATGGAATTCCCATAATTTACGCTCAAATGAAGGAAGACAAACCTGCCAGAGAGTTTGAGGAGGGGCAGTGCATGGAGGCAGGATGCAAACTAGAAATGTGGCATCACGGAAGCAGAGGAAGGAGACGGGCATGGCCAAAGAAGTGGCTGACGCGCTGAGAGGTCACACGAGGCCTGAAGAGCCTGCCCTCAGGGTGGAGCACCAGGGAGGTGACGAGCAAGCTCACCCGGAGCTCTTTTGGGGGTGGTGGGGACGGAAGCCAGGTTGCAGTGGGTGAGAACAGAGGTGAGAAAATGGACCCAAGATGCATGGAGGACTCTGCCACGAAGCTGGCTTTGAAGGGACCAGACAGCGGGAGGTAAAGGAGGCTCAGATGAGGTTTATAGTTTCTAGTGACAAGAGACTGCCTATGTTTAATAGAAAGAATCCAGGTTAAGAGGTAGTGGTGATGATGGTGAGAAGTTAAATATATAAGGAGGGAGAAGGCTCTATGGACAGTGCAGGAGTCCTGAGAAGGCAGGAAGGGCTGGGGTTTTAGGGGCAGAAAAGACCTTATCTTTCAGATGGCAGAGGGACAGCTCTTCACTGTGACAGCAGGAAGTAGGAAGGAGTGTGTTGTATGCAGGTTTGTACGTTTGGTATTAGAATTAAAAAGGGCGCTGCCAACTGGCAGCTTTCACTTGCTCTTTCAAGTTGGACTATAATAAAGATGACTTACGATAGTTTAAAATATTACTTTTCCTTGAAGGGTTTGTCTTTGAACAGAGCCAAACTCACAAAGCAAAGGGATAAAGTTCTAGCTTCAGAATTCATCATCAGAATTTTAGGGGAGTCCCCAGGGCAGCTCACCATTTTTACCAAGTAAAGCACCGATCTGCTTGGTTCCTCTTAAGACCAACCTTGTGTAGAAGTGTCGGTTAGTAGCAAAGCACAATTACTGTGCTAATGAAGAGGTCAATTTTATAAATAATCCCGAGGAGCTAATTTCAAGAATAAAAGTAGAGATGCCCTCTGAATGCACTGAATCTCTTACACTACCCTCACCTTGACAGTAGCTTCAAGTAATTTTATCTGATTTTAGATTAACATTAAATTAAAATTCTTCCTGATATCTAGACATGACCCTTCATATGCTAGATGACACAGAAAAACTCCCATTTGGGGAGTTAAAATTTTATACAAAATGAATTATCCAAAAGTAAAGCTTTAATGTCCTTTTCAGTGATCTATTTAATCAGCTCTATTATATAGGTGACCCTGGTTTATACAACATCTCTGAGCAGTGACCTTGTTTCCGCACCTCAAATGATTTCCTCTTTACCATGGACCACGGCTTAGAGATCTCCACTTACCGTGAACTGAAAAATCACCAAAAGAAAGTGAGTGACTCAGTTGTGTCCGACTCTTTGCGACCCCATGGACTATACAGTCCATGGAATACTCTAGGCCAGAATACTGCAGTGTGTAACCATTCTCTTCTCCAGGGCATCTTCCCAACCCAGGGATCGAACCCAGGTCTCTCACATTGCAGGCAGATTCTTTACCAGCTGAGCCACAAGACAAACCCACTTGAAAAATCACTGATTCCCATTTAAATGTCACTTGGCATCCATTGCCATGTGTGAACTATTTTCCTTCAAAATGTAAGAATGGATATTATTATTTTTTTATCAGTCTGAACAATTCCATCTTTATCACCAACCACAAGAGAAGAGCAAACAAACTAACATTTTTCTGTGAAATAAACACACCCATCCCCAAACAAATGGCATTCGGTGTTGGCCTTGGAAGGAGGAGACTGCCAGCAAACAGTGGCGAGATGCTTTAATATATGCAGAGCAGCATGACAGCATTCCCAGAGAAGTGACACGGGCCTTGGAGGTTTGGCCAGTCTGACTTGACGCCAGCAAGGGATCGTTCTGCCGCCCAGAGCTAATGAGTTTTCCATAGGCTTTGGAACGGCAAGGTCACAGCTTTCATTAGTCTTTACAACTGCTTATTGTTCTGAGGGCCCTGATTTTAAAGCCTGGATTTCTAAAACTGTATCTGCATTTCAGGGGGAAAAAAAAAAGCTGAATTGACTTTGGTTTCTTTGCTGCATCTCAGCTGTGCAGGGGAGGCAGCTGCCTTATCCGACGGATGGAAAGAGAAAGGGCAGAGGTGCTTGTGGAGGACAGACAGTGGGGCCCTCTTTCCTGAGGCAGGAAGAGATGGGGTTTCCCAAGAGAGGCCTGAGATGGGACATAGGACAAGTGGAAACAGGCAAGGCAGGGCCAGGGGCAGGGAAGAAGCCCTGAATCCTGTCCCCTCGGAACCTCTCTCTAGAACTTGTCAGGGCCATGTGGGCTGGGGCATTTCTCTCTGGGCTCTGGTCATCACTCCATCCCCAGTTCCGAGGCAAGGACCAAGAACATAATAGGTGCTCATTTAGTCATTATTAAACCCAGATCCGCCCACACATGCTCCCTGGATGATGTCCTCAACACTCAAGACTTCAGTTAGCATCCACACGCCAAAGCCTCCAGATTCTACATCCCTAACCATGTTTCTGAGCTCCAGACCACCTTTTCAACTGCCACTTTAGATCCCTACAGGTCGTCAACAGTAATGTGTCCCCCCAAAATTAATTTATCTTCCTCTTCTGGGCAGGTAGTTTTGCCAGCTGGATAAATTATTTTGTCCACCAGTAAAACCTCCCCTCCTGCCAAAGTGAGCTACCCAGGAAACTAGGGACTATCCCTTCTCTGCACTTCACCCTTGGTGGCCACTCAAGCACCAAGTCCAAACCACCTCTCATCCCATCCTACCACCAGCCCCTTCGGAAAGCAGGCCACCAGCATCCATCTCATGCCACCAGCCTATAGAGAAATCTTTGTAAGGGGTAAATCTGATCACACCACTTCCTGTGTGAAAGTTATGCACGCCTTCCTGGAGTCTGATGGAAGGACTCAGAACACCCAATGTCCCATAAAATTCTTTGTGATCTGGCCACTTGCCAAGAATCTCCCCCATCCTGTCCTTTGGACATAACCACCTCCTCTTGGCTCCTTCCAGATTTGCATGCCTTTCCTTGTGCCTGAACGTTCTTTCTCTTCCTCTTTGTCTGGCTAACTGACAGTAATCCCCAAGACTGCAGCATAAACCTCAAATGTCACTTCCTCTGTTCACCAGCCTTTTGGTTAAGGTGCTTCCACAGCGTGTGACAATAGTCTTGCGTCTCCTGCTGTATCCTGGTACTTGTGATTCTTCCATTATGCCCATCTTGCCCCCTGCAGCTGAGGGCTGAAGCTTTGGGAGGCGGGACCATGTGCCCCACTCACCAGCTGGACTGTGTCATGAGAGTATAACCTTGAAGTGGCACAGAAGCCCCCACTCAGAAGGGTCCATGCTAGACAATACAGACATAAGAATACAGACTTCTTCATCTATTCATTCATTCACAAAATACCGTTGGTCCGGATTCCCTGAATGCCCTGCTTTGGTGGGCCTCAATATACAACATACACAATGCTTGGTTACTCTCCAAAGCGAGGTGATGGATGCAAGGCCGGAGGTCGGCCCAGGATGCCTTGGCTCATGCCTGCTCTGATGAGACACCTGCATGACTCCAGGACCCACAGCGGTCTGTGCAGCTCACGCTCTTTTCCTGTTCTGCCCAAAGGGCCCCCTGTCATCTGGGGGCCATCAGCACCTCCTGGGGGAGGCTGAAGGGCCGTACTGACACAGAAGCTGAGAGGCAGGTGCCAAGCACCCGATCCCCTCTCTCCTCTTCCTTCTCCAGGACCACAGCTATTTTCCTACAGCTGCCTCTTGGGGCCCCTTCTGAGCTCCTATTTCTGGAAAAAATCACAAATTGAGTTCAGATGAGATTTCATGCTGTTTAGAAACCTGGAGATGGAAACACAAAAACTCCTCAGGGAATCTCAGACTCAGAGAAGTGGAGGGGATTTCGGCCACCTGATTCTGCCAAGTCTTCTGTAATTCCCCCTTTGTTAAAAGTCTCATTTCCATACTGTTTCCTGGTCTGTGACACTACAATTTTAATGTATAGCTTCATTTTAAACCAATAGCTCTGATGAACAAAAGACTAGTAAAGAATGTAGGTATTCTTATTAAATTATAACTGCTTTCCTATGGTCTGATAACATTTCACAAAATACATACAACTTCCACATTATCTATCTGTTTAGATCTATCTCGTATATATATATTTAGAGAGAGATGAGAGAGATGATGTAACAAAAAGATGCTCCCCAACCCTGGCTTTTTCCTCCCAGCAGCGTTGTTGATTTCAGGAATGTCTAGCCACTTTGGATTTGCCTTTTCTGCACTTTTTGAAAATCTATTTGCTAATTCAGAAAGAATCAGAAAAGACGGAGTTCTAATCATACGTATGCATGTTCAGTTGCTCAGTTGTGTTCAACTCTTTGCGACCCCATGGACTGTAGCCCACCAGGCTCCTCTCTCTGTCCATGGGATTTCCCAGGCAAGAATACTGGAGTAGGTTGCCATTTCCTACTCCAGGGGATCTTCCCGACCCAGGGACTGAACCCATGTCTCCTGTCTCCTGCACTGGCAGGCGGGTTCTTTACCACTGCACCACTTGGGAAGCCCAAGTTCTAGTCAAGGAATGGGTTTATTTTCCTAGGAAAGGATCTACCAAATGGGAAAGGAAAGAGGAAAGAGAATGTAAAAATGGAGTGTGATATGGTTGCTTCAACAGGCTTGACCTTGACCATACAGCAAATGAATATCAATGCTTTTACTCATTTCTTGGCCTGATCTACACAGTGGATTGGAAGATAGATCACTTGTAAGAAAAAACTATACCCCATCCAGTATGTTCCCAAAAAAAGACCATGAGTTCATAGCACATGTCGACCATAGGATCCTCAGCTCCCAGCCTGGAGGACAGCAGGCCTGTCTTTTCCTCTCACTCTTGTGTGTGTGTGTGACACACATATATATATTTCCTGTTTTTTTTTTTTTTTAAATTTCCTTGCATTCTGTCCACGTCAGATATTCAGCATACACATACATCACCCACACATGCCCCTTCCCTCTCTTCACGTGCACGTGGACGTGTGAGAGCAGAGGGAAATCAAGATCACAGAGGCACCAGCCAACAGGCAGGGAGCTTCTCAACACCAGCAGGCACCCGGGACAAACCTGGACAGAGTCCACCAGCAGCCCTGCCCATGACAGCAGGTCCGTCACCGGAAGTGCCGGCAAAATCAGCTCCTGGGGCATGAAAGCGGCTCCCATGTCCATCCTGAGGGAACCAGATGACCCTTCCCCTCAGGGAGGCATGATCTCCTCCTCCCAGCAGAGCCTGACCAGCATGTCTTTAAAGAGAGCTAGTTGTACTTTTTGAGCTTGTCTGAAAGCAGAATCTTATACACGGCGGACAGAAACACTCAGTCACTCAGAGCCCTGAAAGCCATCCTTCCCAGCCAGACCTGCGTCCCCGGAGAAGCCGGTGGAAGGAGACAGAGATGCTCACCCAGAGCCAAGCACAGTACCATCCTCAGCACCCGTCTCGAGAAGACGGACATTCCCGACACTGTGTGTCTGTGTGTGTGCATGTAGAATACAGATGTCTTTTCTTCATGCAGTAAGTGTTGTGTTTATACACATCCCACACATCCACAGTTCTGAAATCTGCTGGGACCGCGGCCACAATATCCCTTCATACCTGCGTATGCTCGGTTCAGATACCACTCTGTCACCTGTCCTGAGGCTAGTGATGGCAGCGGCCTGTCCGGCGCCCCAGGCGTCTGTGCTACTAGTTGACTTTCATTTGGTGTCCCTCTCACTAGCCCCCACCTCCTCCTGTGGGGCTTGGAGTTTAGCTACAACAGCAAAAACAAGAAGACATTCATCACCCCTGTTGATATTGATGTCCAAACTAGGCCAGCCTGGCAGGGCATGTGGCCTTCCTTTCTTGAAGACAACACCCATCTCTTGCTATAAAATGATTCCCTCTGGCCCCTGTCTGTGGGGCAAGACCCTTCCACGCGGGCCACCAGCAGAACGGCACTGCTTTCGATGCTACCTGGGTGTCCTGGAAGTAGCTTTTCTACTTGTTCTGGTAGGAAGTAAAATTTAAAAGAACGGACTGCATTCCTGGTATAATTTCTAGCATAATATGGTGCTTCAGGGGCTTCCCTTGTGGCTCAGCTGGTAAAGAATCTGCCTGCAATGCAGGAGACCTGGGTTCGATCCCTGGGTTGGGCAGATCCCCTGGGGAAGGGAACAGCTACCCACTCCAGTATTTTGGCCTGGAGAATTCCATGGACTGCATGGTCCATGGTGTTGCAGAGAGTCAGGCACAACTGAGTGACTTTCACTTTCACGGTGCTTCAGACTTGGACAAGGTTGTATGAATTTACAGCTCCTTCATGGGAAAGGCCTGAGCATTCTGAGTGATGCTGTTGACTGTGGGGTGAGAATCAGATTTCACAGGCTGTGGCCCCAGATGGCTACGTGTGGTTGAAAAATGTGCAGAGAGAGCACAACGCGACAGAAAAATGAGATGGAGTGAGCTCCAAGGACACGGCAGGCTCCAGGCAGAAGGTACTCACTTGACCTCACTCAGCGTCCACGAATCTAAAGGAAGTACCTCCCAGGTCACCCAAGAGGGTGTGCCAAGGGCTTCCCTTGGATGGTACATTGCCTGGGTTGTGCGGGATGGAATATGCAGATGGCAGACTCATTGGTCCAACCAAATTTGGGGAGGGCAGCTCTGCAGAGTCTCATTTTAATGCACCTGTCTCAGCATCTTTCAAGAGGGAGCCTAATAAGTTACAATGTGAAGATAAGCATCCCCCATGGCTCAGTGGTAAAGAATCCACCTGCCAATGCAGGAGACGCAGGTCTGATCCCTGGTCCAGGAAGATCCCCTGGAGAAGGAAATGGCAACCCCCCTAGTGTTCTTACCTGGGAAATCCCATGGACAGAGGAGCCTGCTGGGCTACAGTCCATGGGGTCGAAGAGTCAGACATGACTTAGAGACTAAACAACAACACAAGGAAAATCACAACCGTCCAAGGGAGGGTTGCATTTACCGTAGGCAAAACTCTTTCCAACACCCTGATTACCTGTCAGCACCCAGTGTTTATCTGTCTGCCTACTTTTTTCCCCCAAAGGCACTAACAAGGCTGCCTGTTTTGAAGAACTATTGTTTTAATGGTTCAATGGGCATAGAACATAAAATTTTCACGATCACACTTCCTAAAATAGAAGCGTATTCACTTGTATTTCAAAGGAATTGCCTTCGGAATCAGAGGGAAAAGCGACTTTCCAGGGTTTGGGTCTTTGGATGGTGATTTTTCCTGTTTATATTCTGTCAAAAATTACTATTTAGTTAGCATATATGCAATTTTCAAGGCTATTATAAAAAATCTTTGCATTCTAAACCAAGAAGAGGGAAATGGATATAATGAAGATAAATAAAATGAATTACTCATTAGCATTCTGCATGAGAGGGTTTTTTTTTTTTTTTTTTTTTTTTTTTGCCAGTAAACAAAGACGGTGTGGGGACCCATGATAAACTAGTATACTGCAAACATCTCAGTTGTAATGCAGTTCTGCTATTTAAATATTCAGGATTACGTGCTAGCGCTCATAGGAGAGCTGCAGAAAAATCACTGACAGCCAAACCTGTGGCCAGATTTGGTGGATAAGAAAGAAAGAGGGCTACACACCATGGGAATGATTCTGGAGACTAGAAATGCCAACTTCACCACTGAAGCAAAGAACAAAGAAATCTTCTTAAGTATAAATGACTAGAGCTTCATTTATCATCTGAATGACAGAATCACTAGAATAGACCAACTCCAAACTAAGGCATCAGATAAAGAGTCTTCTCAAGTGCCTGCTCAGTCTTCAAAGTTACTAATGAGACTTTCCCAGCTGTGATTAACTATTAAGATGGGGACATCTCTCTCACATGGGCACTTTATTTAAATGTTCCTTTAGCCACATGGGGTAGACAAGGAAACGATGCCCCTGAAAGAAACCATCCATGAGAGAATTCAAGGATTCCTTACTCATGGGCTTTTTGATTTCTGAAGATGTTTCTTAAAGATTCAATCCAAAACTTTTGAGTCATTTCTCTTTCACACAAGAATTGAGAAAATCAGCCAAGGCCTATAACTTGTTATTCTTTCTAACAAATAACTGGCTTGTTTCTTCCAGTGGGAAGTGAATTCATTTCTCCTCTTCCTGACGGTATTAATTTTAGCACTGGCTAGGGTCAAAGGTCTTGGTTTCAGATCCCAGTATAACCAGATAACTATGTGAACTTGGCTAGCAGCTTAATTTCTTCTGATCTCAGTTTCTTTAACTGTAAAATTAAGGATGTTAGAGGTGGTGATATGTGAATGTCTGCTGCAGCTCTAAAGTGCTCTAATTCTATATTTCTTCACATCCAGGAAATGCAGTTGTGAAAGGAGTGAAGAAACTCACAAACAGCCTCCTTGTGATACAGGTACAAAGCCCATTGTGGAAAAAAAAAATGAGCATTGTTCTGCTTCTTGGACTAGGAGAAGTGATGGGTGTATTGAAGACTCCTTCTTCCCTGGCTATGGAGATGCTGGAGCCATGAATTCTAGAAGCACGTGATGAATATATGGATAGAAGCTACCTGACCCACGTGAGGCTTTACTCCAGCAAAACATACACTTTTAATGGCTTAAACCACTGGAATTCAGGATTTATCTATTAGGGCAGCTAGCATTACTTATTCTAAATAATGAGTCTAGCATAATATGGCATTCAACTTCATAATGAGACAGAAGGGACCAGTGTTCATTATCTACCACAATGCGGAGAATTACTCATCTAGTGCCCCTAGATGACGGAGAGTGGAAAGTCAGTCTTACAGGGAGAGAAACTAAGGCTCGCCAGGAGCTTGACTAGTTAAAAGGTGGACAGAGCTGTCCCTCTCAGGCCCAGCTTCACAGTCTTTGACTGCTCTCTACTGCACCACTACTTTCCAGACTTCAGTGTGTAGCAGAATCGTGCCTGTTAAAAGGCACATTTCCGGGCCCCACCCTCTGATTCAGAGTCTGGGTGGAACCTGAAAACCTGCATTTTACCAGGCAATGCTGG
The DNA here is from genome assembly GCA_024291935.2 of Okapia johnstoni. Classification (NCBI taxonomy): domain Eukaryota; kingdom Metazoa; phylum Chordata; class Mammalia; order Artiodactyla; family Giraffidae; genus Okapia; species Okapia johnstoni. Next base: position 142,204,214 of record CM044306.1, on the reverse strand, counting down.
TGAGCCAGGGACCACACTGCGGGAACCATGCACACTGCTGCTCACACTGCGTCAGGTCCCAGTGTCTTGAGAGCCAGACCTCGATGTCAAGTGTTTCTGCTCTTCCTACTCATTTCAGGGAAGCCCCAGAATCCTGGAGTGGGTAGCCATTTCCTTCTCCAAGGGATCTTCCTGACCCAGGGATTGAACCTGTGTCTCCTGCGTTGGCAGGCATATTCTTTACCGTCTGAGCTACCAAGGAAGCCCACTTATTACGGACAGTGCTACTGAAATGCAAGACAAAGCCAGTTCAATCCAAGATGGAAGACCAGCTCCTATTCCTTCTTCCTTCCATGGCTTATCTCTCCCGTGAGCACGTTTGCTCCTATAAGCCTGAGCCACTGGTTCAGGACTCCACACAATCCCCACCCAACCACAGGCACCCACCGCTACACGAAAACAAAACCAAACTAAATTTTATTCTCAGCATGTTGGCTTAAAATAGAAAGTTCTGGATTTGGAAGGTGTGTTTCTCTTTGCCGCTCACTATCTCTAAGGTTCACAGCTCAGTTTCCTCACCTACAAGAACGAAGTCCCAACTGCAGCCACCTGGCAGGGTTGTGGAGAAGGTGGTAGATGAAGTGCAGCTGGAAGAGCATTTTCTCAACAGCAAAGGCTCCAAAGTCTTCGACAATGTTATGTCAGGGACCATCACCCCAGGGGGTCGTCCCCTAAACATACAGATCTCTTTTCTTAGCCAAAATATTCTGAGAAAGAGGGTCTTTCTTTCTGACACTAGCTAAGATGAACAACAAACATGAATCATCATTGCCGATGACCCCAATCATGAGCAGGAGGGAAAATCGTGGAGAACTAAAAAGCACTTCCTTTATCTAACTCTTTGGGGTAAGAAAAAAACCTCTTAAAATGTGGCCATAAAAAACCTATTTGAAATATCAACAAAGTGCAAATGATACCACTTTAATGGCAGAAAAGCGAAGAGGAACTGAAGAGCCTCTTGATAAAGGTGAAAAAAGGAGAGTGAAAAAAGCTGATTTTAAACTCAACATTCAAAAAAACTAAGATCATGGCACCCAGTCTTATCACTTCATGGCAAACAGATGGAGAAAATGTGGAAACAGCGTCAGATTTTTCATTTTCTTGGGCTTCATAATCAATGTGGATGGTGACTGCAGCCACGATATTAAAAGACTCTTGCTCCTTGGAAGAATAACTATGACAAACCTAGACAGTGTGATTAAAAAGCAGAGACATCACTTTGCTGACAAAGGTCCATACAGACAAAAAGCTATGGTTTTTCCAATAGTCATGTATGGGTGTGAGAGAGTTGGACCACAAAAGAAGGCTGAGTGTCAAAGAACTGACACTTTTTGAACTGTGGTTCTGGAGAAGACGCTTCAGAGTCTCTTGGATTGCAAGGAGATCAAACCAGTCCATCCTAAAGGAAATCAACCCTGAATATTTCATTGGAAGGACTGATGCTGAAGCTGAAGCTCCAATCCTTTGGCCACTTGAGGTGAAGAACAGACTCATTGGAAAAAAGACCCTGATGCTGGGAAAAATGGAGGGCAAGAGGAGAAGGGGATGACAAAAGATGAGATGGTTGGATGGCATCACCGACTCAACGGACATGAGTTTGAACAAACTCAGGGCAGTAATGAAGGACAGAGAAGCCTGGCGTGCTGCAGTTTCATGGGGTCGCAAAGAGTTGGACATGACTTGAGCGATGACCGAGCGTTTATGGTCTGAACAGTAACAAAGCAGCCTCCTCAGGACTCACCCATTCTCTGCTTGGTCTGTAGCTGAATATAGCTGCACTCTTCCTGCCCCTCTATGCCCTGAATTTGAAAAGCCACTAGAATGATCAGCCATTTAAAAAACGTATTAAAAAAAAAAAAAAAAACGTATTAAAAACAACCATCAGGGACCTTCCTGGTGGTCCAGTGGTTAAGACTCTGAGCTTCCAATGCAGGTGCGCAGATTCAGTCTCTGGTTGGGGAACTAAGATCCTACATGCTGCATGGTGTGGCCAACCCTCTCCCACTGGCCCCCACCAAAAAAAAACCTCAAAACAAATGGAAAAAACCTAAGACTCCCCACCCCCCAAAAAGAGGGGCCACTTTTATTTTTAAAACCTTTGCAAGTTTTAAATACTGAGATGGATTCTATTTTTCTGCTGGACAAAAAGCAGCTCATTGGTCCGACAACACTTTGTATCACTGGAAAACTGCACAGATGACCAGGGCAGCTGTGAGTTCTAACTGCAGAGCAATGGAAGGGCCTGACAGATGTGGCTTTGTTCCTTGACATCCAGTGCGGAGCTTGCAAACTGACTCCTCCCCTACACGCATATACACACACACAGGCACCCACGTGCACGCCGTCAGGGCTCATCTCTGGCAACAGGATGGCAAGAACTCAGTCTTCACTGCATTTCTTAACAGCTGGAGGCTGAGACAAGAGGGCAAGGCTGCAGATATCTCTGCAAGGCCCTGAGACACGTTCAACAGCTGTGGGTCCCTGTGAGACTGGCTGGGGCCTGCGACCCTCTACCCAAGCGCTTGTGCTTACACCTGGACAAACACCTCCTACAGCAACAGCATACAAATAAACTATCAGGGACTAAAAGTGACTGCACGCATGCTCAGTTGGGGCAATTATGAACAAGATGCAAAAGGACCACAAATCAACCTCCATCTCTGAGGTGCTGGGAGCCCGAGCAGGGTCCTGGGCATGATCCTTGCACACAGCACCACCAAAAGGGTAAGCAAACCACCTAAACCTCTCCTCTTGTCCAACCTACCCATCTGCCCCTACCCTCATCCCATTTAAGGAACCAGCTCGGAAAGCTGAGCAAAGTTCACAAGACTACTTCTGAACGCTGGCAGAGGACGTCAGACATTAATCAAGTCAGCGCATTATCTTCAGAAGGAGGTAGGAGAAATTATAAAAGATAAAAAGAGAGACAAAAGAGTTAGGGACGGAGACCCGTCCCGGGGAGGGAGTCGTAAAAGAGGAGAAATTTCTAAGCACCAGGAAACCTTCTCACCGGCGGGTTTGGGGGAGGATTTCGAATCTCGGAGGGCAACATAACCGGGAGAATCAATAAATAAAACCCACTGATTACGTGCCTAAAGGCAACTTCCAGTAAAGAACCCCAGACGCCCGCATCCGCCACGAGCAAGTGGGGGCTGAACGGAGAGGAGCGGGCGGCACTGCTTAGGGTAAGGACTGGGCCGAATGCCCTGAGGGCAATCGGAGGGAGCTAAAGTGAGATAGTAACCTAAACTGTGGGACAGCCAGAGAGAGAGAACTATCCCGCAAAAAGCCCAAAGCTAAGGCACTGCCGGCCCGCTCACAGAACAAAGGACTGAGCGATACAGGGGAAGAGCTAGCCGGCTGCGGACCGCCCCATCCCCCGCCGGACACAGCGGGCAGGCGGGACCAGCCAGAGCCGGAAAGGGGCAAACTCGGCTCCAGAGAGGGCACCCCCTACCAAACTGCAAACAGGCTCCCAGTTTCTAAGCAAAGACTGCCTGAGATCCTGGAGGGTCTACAGCCGCCGGGAGGGTCGCAGCCAGAGACCAGCTCCCCAGAACCGACACAAAGCACACCGGAGCCGGAGCCGGGCGCGCCCGTAAACCGTAAACCGAGGCGGGGACCAGGGAGGTGATAAGCCGCACCGGGGCGGTGCGCTCGCCAAACTCAGGGGAGAGTGGGCTCGCCAGACTCCTGGCTGCCTGAGCTGCTCCGACCGGGAACAGCGCAAACCGCCGGCCCAACCGAATCTGCGCCTTTGTGGAGTACCCGGGAAGCGCGCCCCGCGAACCGAGGCGGGGGGACCAGGGAGGTGATAAGCCGCACCGCCCCGACAGGGGAGTGAGCCGCTCGCCAAACTCCCGGCTGCCTGCTCCGACCGGGGGCGCAAACCGCGAAACCCAACCGAGTCTGCGCCTCGGTGGAGTACCCGGGAAAACTGAGGCGGGGACCAGCTGCCTCGCCCCAACAGGGGGGAGAGTGCGCTTGCCAAACTCCCTGGCTGCCTGAGCTGCTCCGACCGGGAACGGCGCAAACCGCCGGCCCAACCGAGTCTGCGCCTTTGTGGAGTACCCGGGAACCTGAACCCCAGCAGTTTAAACCTGGGAAGTGCGCGCATATCAGGGCCCACCCCCCGGCAGAGTAACCTGAAGCCCTGAGCAGGGTTAGACGGGGAAAGCACACACGCCGTGAGCGGGGGTGAACCCAGTGTGGCCGAGACACTGTGAGCTCTCCACACACACGCCAGTGATATTGGTTGCAGTGGTCCTCTCTCTCCCCACAGCAGGACTGAGCAAGTGAACCTAAAGAGACCACCTCCGCCCCCTTTGTGGCAGGGCGGAAATTAGACACTGAAGAGACCTCCAAACAAAAGCCAAATAAACAGAGGGAAGCGCGTTGGAAGGGACAGGCCAACAGATTAAAATCCCTGTAGTTAACACGGACTGCATTGAAAGGGGCCTATAGATCTTGAAAAGTATAAGCAGGAACAAGGACCTATCTGAAACTGAAGAGACCCCACATGGCTCACAACTGCTCCAGAGAAAGTCCGGGATATATATTTTTACTATTATCATTTTTTTTATTTTTTTTTATTTTTTAATTTATTTTTTTTTATTTTTTTTTTTTCTTTTTTTTTCTTTAAGACCTCTATTACACCTTTAATTTTCATTCTCATAACCCACTACTACCTTGAAAAAAAAAAAAAAACCCTATTTTTAAAACAAACTGCGTACATATATCTTATACTTTTTGTGTTTTTTTTTTTTTTTATTTTATTTTTATTTTTTTTTTTTTACTGTTTTTTTCCTGTTTTTCTTTTTTTTTTTTACTGTTATACTGTTTTACTGTCTTTTTTCTTTTTATACTGTTTTCTTTTTTTTCTTTTTTTTTTATATTGTATGATTTATAAGAGTCTAACCTCTACTCTAGATTTTTAATCTTTGTTTTACATATTTGATATCAATTTTGTGCATTTAAGAATACAATCTTTAGTACCCATTTTTACTCAGGAGTGTGATTATTACTGGCTTGATTACTCTCTCCCTCTATTGACGCTCTTTCTTCTCCCCCAGGGAACCTCTATCTCCCACCCTCATCCTTCTCTTCTCAACCCAACTCTGTGAATCTCTGAGGGTGTTCTGGGTACCGGAAAACACTTCGGGAACAGAATACTGCCCAGATCTCTCTCTCCCCTCTTGATTCCTCCCTTTCTACTCATCCTCACCTCTATTGCCTTCCTCCCCCCTCTCTATGTATCTCTGTGAACCTCTCTGAGGGCTCCAGACTGTGGAGAGCACAGAGGGAAGTGCTTACTGGCTAGACTGCTCTCCCCACGTTTGAGTCCCCCTCCTCTCCTCCTGGTCACCTCAACCTCCCTCCCCTTCACCTCTCCATGTAACTCAGTGAACCTCTTCTGGGTATCCCTCACTGTGGAGAATCTTTTCACCATTAACCTAAAAGTTTTATTATTGATGCTGTATGGATGGAGTAGTCTTGAGGCTACTGCAAGAATAAGACTGAAAGCCAGAGGAAACATTAATTAATAAGAGATCTTCCAAAAGCCTCCACATATACACTGAAACCAAGCTCCACCCAAGAGCCAATAAGTTCCAGAGCAAGACATACCACGCAAACTCTCCAGCAACGCAGGAACATAGCCCTGAGCATCAATATACAGGCTGCCCAGAGGCACACCAAATCCATAGACATCTCAAAACTCAATACTGGACACTCCATTGCACTCTAAAGAGAAGAAATCCAGCTCCACCCACCACCAGAACACCGACACAAGCTCCCCCAACCAGGAAACCTTGACAAGCCACCCATCCAACCCCACCCACAGTGAGGAACCTCCACAATAAAGAGGAACTTCAAACTACCAGAATACAGAAAGGCCACGCCTAACACAGCAATCTAAACAAGATGAAAAGGCAGAGAAATACTCAAGTAAAGTAAGGAAAATGAGAAAATGCCCACCAAACCAAACAAAAGAGGAGGAGATAGGGAATCTATCTGAAAAAGAATTTAGAATAATGATAGTAAAAATGATCCAAAATATTGAAAATAAAATGGAGTTACAGATAAATAGCCTGGAGACAAGGATTGAGAAGATGCAAGAAATGTTTACCAAGGACCTAGAAGAAATAAAAAGGAGTCAATATATATTGAATAATGAAATAAAGGAGATAAAAAGACACGCTGGAGGGAACCAACAGTAGAATAACAGAGGCAGAAGATAGGATAAGTGAGGTAGAAGATAGAATGGTGGAAATAAACGAAGCAGAGAGGAAAAAAAGAAAAAAGAATCAAAAGAAATGAGGAAAACCTCAGGGACCTCTGGGACAATATGAAACGCCCCAACATTCGAATCATAGGAGTCCCAGAAGAAGAAGATAAAAAAGAAAGGCCATGAAAAGATACTCGAGGAGATAATAGTTGAAAATTTCCCTAAAATGAGGAAGGAAATAGTCACAGAAGTCCAAGAAACCCAGAGAGTCCCAAACAGGATAAACCCAAGGCGAAACACCCCAAGACACATATTAATCAAATTAACAAAGATCAAACACAAAGAACAAATATTAAAAGCAGCAAGGGAAAAACAACAAATAACACACAAGGGGATCCCCATAAGGATAACAGCTGATCTTTCAATAGAAACTCTTCAGGCTAGAAGGGAATGGCAGGACATACTTAAAGTAATGAAAGAGAAAAATCTACAACCCAGATTACTGTACCCGGCAAGGGATCTCATTCAGATATGAAGGAGAATTCAAAAGCTTTACAGACAAGCAAGAACTGAGGGAATTCAGCACCACCAAACCAGCTCTCCATCAAATGCTAAAGGAATCTTCTCTAAACAGGAAACACAGAAAGGATGTTTAAACACGAACTTAAAACTACAAAGTAAATGGCAACGGGACCATACTTATCAATAATTACCTTAAATGTAAATGGGTTGAATGCCCCAACCAAAAGACAAAGAGTGGCTGAGTGGATACAAAAACAAGACCCCTACATATGCTGTCTACAAGAGACCCACCTCAAAACTAGGGACACATACAGACTGAAAGTGAAGGGATGGAAAAATATATTTCATGCAAATGGAGACCAAAAGAAAGCAGGAGTCGCAATACTCATTTCAGATAAAATAGACTTTAAAATAAAGGCTGTGAAAAGGGACAAAGAAGGACACTACATAATGATCAAAGGGTCAATCCAAGAAGAAGACGTAACAGTTATAAATATATATGCACCCAACATAGGAGCACCACAATATATAAGGCAAATACTAACAAGTATGAAAGGGGAAATTAACAATAACACAATAATAGTGGGAGACTTTAATACTCCACTCACACATATGGATAGATCAACTAAACAAAATTAACAAGGAAACACAAACTTTAAATGATACTATAGACAAATTAGATTTAATCGATATTTTCAGGACTTTCCACCCCAAAACAAGCAATTTCACCTCTTCCTCAAGTGCACACGGAACTTTCTCCAGGATAGATCACATCCTGGGCCATAAATCTAGCCTTGGTAAATTCCAAAAAATTGAAATCATCCCAGCCATCTTCTCTGACCACAATGCAGTAAGATTAGACCTCAATTACAGGAAAAAAACTATTAAAAATTCCAACATATGGAGGCTAAACAACACGCTTCTGAATAACTAACAAATCACAGAAGAAATCAAAAAAGAAATCAAAATATGCATAGAAACGAATGAAAATGAAAACACAACAACCCCAAACCTATGGGACACTGTAAAAGCAATGCTAAGGGGAAGGTTCATAGCAATACAGGCGTACCTCAAGAAACAAGAAAAAAAATAAATAAACTAACTCTACACCTAAAGCAACTAGAGAAGGAAGAAATGAAGAACCCCAGGGTTAGTAGAAGGAAAGAAATCTTAAAAATTAGGCCAGAAATAAATGCAAAAGAAACAAAAGAGACCATAGCAAAAATCAACAAAACTAAAAGCTGGTTTTTCGAGAAGATAAACAAAATTGACAAGCCATTAGCCAGACTCATCAAGAAACAAAGGGAGAAGAATCAGATCAACAAAATTAGAAATGAAAATGGAGAGATCACAACAGACTACACAGAAATACAAAGGATCATAAGAGACTACTACCAACAGCTATATGCCAATAAAATGGACAACTTGGAAGAAATGGACAAATTCTTAGAAAAGTGTAACTTTCCAAAATTGAACCAGGAAGAAATAGAAGATCTTAACAGACCCATCACAAGCACGGAAATCGAAACTGTAATCAGAAATCTTCCAGCAAACAAAAGCCCAGGACTAGACGGCTTCACAGCGGAATTCTACCAAAAATTTAGAGAAGAGCTAACACCTATCCTACTCAAACTCTTCCAGAGAATTGCAGAAGATGGTAAACTTCCAAACTCATTCTGTGAGGCCACCATCACCCTAATTCCAAAACCAGACAAAGATGTCACAAAAAAAGAAAACTACAGGCCAATATCACTGATGAACATAGATGCAAAAATCCTTAATAAAATTCTAGCAAACAGAATCCAACATCATATTAAAAAGATCATACATCATGACCAAGTGGGCTTTATCCCAGGAATGCAAGGTTTCTTTAAACATCCGCAAATCAATCAATGTAATTCACCACATTAACAAATTGAAAGATAAGAACAATATGATTATCTCAATAGATGCAGAAAAAGCCTTTGACAAAATTCAACATCCATTTATGATAAAAACTCTCCAGAAAGCAGGAATAGAAGGAACATACCTCAATATAATAAAAGCTATATATGACAAACCCACAGCAAACATCATCCTCAATGGTGAAAAACTGAAAGCATTTCCCCTAAAGTCAGGAACAAGGCAAGGATGCCCACTTTCACCACTACTATTCAACATAGTTTTGGAAGTTTTGGCCACAGCAATCAGAGCGGAAAAAGAAATAAAAGGAATACAGATAGGAAAAGAAGAAGTAAAACTCTCACTGTTTGCAGATGACATGATCCTCTACCTAGAAAACCCTAAAGATTCTACCAGAAAACTACTAGAGCTAATCAATGAATTTAGTAAAGTGGCAGAATACAAAATTAACACACAGAAATCCCTTGCATTCCTATACACCAATAATGAGAAAACAGAAAGAGAAATTAAGGAAACAATACCATTCACCATTGCGACAAGAAGAATAAAATACTTAGGAATATTTCTACCTAAAGAAACAAAAGACTTATATATAGAAAACTATAAAACACTGATGAAAGAAATCAAAGAGGACACAAACAGATGGAGAAATATACCGTGTTCATGGATTGGAAGAATTAATATAGTGAAAATGAGTATACTACCCAAAGCAATCTATAGATTCAATGCAATCCCTATCAAGCTACCAATGATATTTTTCACAGAACTAGAAAAAATCATTTCACAATTTGTATGGAAGTATAAGAAACCTCGAATAGCCAAAGCAATCTTGAGAAAGAAGAATGGAACTGGAGGAATCAACCTGCCTGACTTCAAGCTCTACTACAAAGCCACAGTCATCAAGACAGTGTGGTACTGGCACAAGGATAGAAATATAGATCAATGGAACAAAATAGAAAGCCCAGAGATAAACCCACGCACCTATGGGCACCTTATCTTCGACAAAGGAGGCAAGAGTATACAATGGAGAAAAGACAATCTCTTTAATAAGTGGTGCTGGGAAAACTGGTCAACCACTTGTAAAAGAATGAAACTAGAACACTTCCTAACACCATACACAAAAATAAACTCAAAATGGATTAAAGATCTAAATGTAAGACCAGAAACTATAAAACTCCTAGAGGAAAACATAGGCAAAACACTCTCCGACATAAACCACAGCAGGATCCTCCATGACCCACCCCCCAGAATATTGGAAATAAAAGCAAAAATAAACAAATGGGACCTAATTAAAATTAAAAGCTTTTGCACAACAAAGGAAACTAGGAGCAAGGTGAAAAGACAGCCTTCAGAATGGGAGAAAATAATAGCAAACGAAGCAACAGACAAACAATTAATCTCAAAAATATACAAGCAACTCCTGCAGCTGAATTCCAGAAAAATAAACGACCCAATCAAAAAATGGGCCAAAGAACTAAACAGACATTTCTCCAAAGAAGACATACAGATGGCTAACAAACACATGAAAAGATGCTCAACATCACTCATTATTAGAGAAATGCAAATCAAAACCACAATGAGGTACCATTACACACCAGTCAGAATGGCTGCTATCCAAAAGTCTACAAGCAATAAATGCTGGAGAGGGTGTGGAGAAAAGGGAACCCTCTTACACTGTTGGTGGGAATGCAAACTAGTACAGCCACTATGGAGAACAGTGTGGAGATTCCTTAAAAAACTGGGAATAGAACTGCCATATAACCCAGCAATCCCACTGCTAGGCATACACACCGAGGAAACCAGAATTGAAAGAGATGCGTGTACCCCAATGTTCATCGCAGCACTGTTTACAATAGCCAGGACATGGAAGCAACCTAGATGTCCATCGGGCAGACGAATGGATAAGGAAGCTGTGGTACATATACACAATGGAATATTACTCAGCCATTAAAAAAAATACATTTGAATCGGTTTTCTATTGAGATGGATGAAACTGGAGCCCATTATACAGAGTGAAGTGAGCCAGAAAGAAAAGCACCAATACAGTATACTAATGCACGTATATGGAATTTGAAAGATGGTAATGGTAACCCTATATGTGAGACAGAATAAGAGACACAGATGCATAGAACAGTCCTGTGGACTCTGAGGGAGAAGGTGAGGGTGGGACGTTCTGGGACAATAACATTGAAACATGTATATTGTCATATGTGAAGCGGAACACCATTCCATGTTTTATGCATGGGACGGATGCTCAGGGATGGAGCATTGGGGTGACACAGAGGGATGGGAAGGGGAGGGAGGTGGGAGGAGGGTTCGGGAGGGGGAGCACATGTGAACCCATGGCTGATTCATGTCAGTGTATGGCAAAAACTACTACAATATTGTAAAGTAATTAGCCCCCAACTAAAATAAAAAAAAAAAATATTAAAAAAAAAAATTTATCTAAGTCAAAATCTGCCCCCCCACCACATAGATATTTTCTAGTGCTTCTATTTTCCTGAATGTAGTTCATAATTTCTTGGTATTTGCACATTTTATAATTTTTCTTTAAACTGGACGTTTTACAAAATATATTGTGTTAACTTTGGAAAAAAAAAAAAAGGAACCAGCTCGGCACCCACTTTGGCACCTGTTACTTGTTTTTGCTCCCGTGGGGTGCAGCATGAGTCCCAATAAAGCCTTGCCTGAACCTCTCATCTGGCCTCTTAATCAGCTTCTATTGATTACAGAATTCAAGGACCCAAGTTGGCAATATCAATGATAGGTGTGGCTTCCCTGGTGGCTCAACTGGTAAAGAATCTGCCTGCAATGCGGGAGACCTGGGTTTGATCGTTGGGTTGGGAAGATCCTCTGGCAAAGGGAATGGCTACCCACTCCAGTATTCTCGCCTGCAGAATTCCATGGACTGTATAGTCTATGGGGTTGCAAAGAGTCAGACACGACAGAGTGACTTTCACTTTTCATGATGGGTGTGGCTCACGCCTCAATGCCACAACCTCTACCTATGTAGTCCTGAAGTTTTATTCCACCTCCTCGCAACACACCTCACTTAAATCTTTCTCAGGACAGTGTTTGCACCTTTCATTGAAACGAACATAAAACCAATGTGTAGCTTCTCTTAACTTTCCATCGTCAGGTTGTGCTGTAGCCTTGACTCAACTTAGCACCTTTGAGAAGATGTCAGCCTTTCTGAAGGGCTTTTAGAGAAGATTTTCTATTTTGCACAGTGAGTTAATGGGAGATGTCAAATGACCTGAAAGCCTGAGCTGCTCGAAGATTCCACGAGTTTGTTATGCAAATGCTGCAGGATTCAATAACTCCATTCCTGTCATAGTTAGCTTATTCCAATCACCCAGTTGCAGCTTGGTGACTGGTATCTAATTTCAGTTTTGTTTACAGGAGGGCTCAGAACCCACAGAAAAAGCCCACCAACCTGAGCCATTCCCACCCACACGTTGCGAATGTGAAGGCAGGTGGATATCCGCACCCTCTTCCCGTTCCACTATGGTCCCCTCTCCACTCCGTTCCTCATCCCAGCCCAAGTGGTGAAGAGGAGGATGCGACTGCTGCTGCAAGGCTGCGAAGCCAGGTGCATGAGGAAGCTCCTTCAAAACTTCACTCAAGTTTGTTTTCCTCCCCTCTTTCTCTCAAGTGATTCACAGGGACGTGTGCCCAGGGCACCCTCAAGTCAGCCAAACTTGAACTGAATTCCCAGAGCCTTTGCTTGTTATTCCTATTTTTAGAAAGTGTTTTTTTTTTTTTTTTTTTGCAGCAGAAATTGCCTGGCCTGGGAAGGTACCAGCTCACAGCTGGCATCAGCCCTGAGATCTGGGGAAGATGCCCTTTGCCGCCTTGGAACTGGGCTCTGCTGTGTTCAGACTCCTAATGCTGCTTCTCCCAAACCGCAAACAGGATGCAAGCTCCAGTCAGAAGGCAGGATTTAATACTGCTTTTACTGCCGGTGCTATGAGCATTAAAGACAGATTTCAAGTTTCTCCCCTGAACATTATATGACGATTTAAAGCCGCACATAATCCTCTGTGTATATTATTTTATATTCTGCCTGTAGTGTGAACTACTTAGGAGCATAAAATACAGATTTAGAATACTCTCTCTTTCTAGCATATTAAATTCTGCATAAGGGAAAATGACACATTAGGTTTCATGGGAATGATCAGGGCATCATTCCCCATCTCCCCTATCGCATTCCCCACGCCCCTGTCATTGTAAAGACAACAGCTTTTTAAGAGAGGGCAAGGACTTCGCTGGTGGGCCAGTGGCTAAGACTCCGTGCTCCCAATGCAGCAGGCCTGGGTTCAATCCCTGCTCTGGGAACCAGATCCCACATGCCACAACTAAAGATTCTGCAACGAAAATCAAAGATTCTGCATGCTGCAACTAAGACCTGGGGCAGCCAAATAAATACATAAAAGGAAATAGTAAAAAAAAAAAAAACAAGAGAGTGAAAGAGAGATGACAATGGTAAGAACCAAGGAGGAGGGAAGAGGGAGAATTCTGGTAATTTTCAGAGGGGGCACCTACATCTGACGCCCCATGACGCATGGTACTGGATCTCAGGCCATAGGTACAGATTCAAACTATCAGCAATGACCAGTGCCTTTAACCTTAAATCGTTCTGATCCTCAGACTCACACACGTTAAGAAAAAAAAGCAGCTGCAGCTATTTCAACCAGTTTCTCCATTCATCTTAATGTATTCTTCCATAGTCAATGACAAATATTCTGAAAACCAGCTGACTAAATTCCTGAGAGAGAGAGAGCTGGGTCAAAAGTTCTTTTTAGGGATAGAGTATATTTCTTTAATGATTAATCCACATAACCCCATTCAAATTAATTGGGATCCTAGAAGATGTTAATTCCAAGTTGCTACAGATCTGGAACAATGAACTAGTTCCAAATTGGGAAAGGAGTATGTCAAGATTGTATATTGTCATCCTGCTTATTTAACTTATATGCAGAGTACATCATGCGAAATGCCAGGCTGGATGAAGCACAAGCTGGAAATCAAGATTGCAGGGAGAAACATCAATAACCTCCGATATGCCGATGACACCACCCTAATAGGAGAAGGAAGAGGAACTAAAGAGCCTCTTGATGAAAGTGAAAGAGGAGAGTGAAAAAAAACTGGTTTAAAACTCAACATTCAAAAACCTAAGATCATGGCATCCAGTCCTATCACTTCAAGGCAAATAGATGGGTAAAAAATGGAAACAGAGATAGACTATTTTCTTGGGCTCAAAAATCACTGTGGACAGTGACTGCAGCCATGAAATTAAAAGATGCTTGCTCCTTGGAAGAAAAGCTATGACAAACCTAGACAGCATATTAAAAAGCAGTGAAAGTGAGAGTGACTCAGTTGTGTCTGACTCTTTGCAACCCCATGGTCTATACAGTCCATGGAACTCTCCAGGCCAGAATACCAGAGTGGTAGTCTTTCCCTTCTCCGGGGGATCTTCCCAACCCGGGATTGAACCCAGGTCTCCCACATTGCAGGCAGATTCTTTACCCAGCTGAGCCACAAGGGAAGCCCAAGAACACTGCAGTGGGTAGCCTATCCCTTCTCCAGCAGATCCTTCCGACAAACCGGGGTCTCCTGCATTGAAGGAGGATTCTTTACCAACTGAGCTACCAGGGAAGACCATTAAAAAGCAGAGACATCACTTTACTGATGAAGGTCCGTCTAGTCAAAGCTATGGCTTTTTCCAGTAGTCATATACAGATGTGAGATTTGGACCATAAAGAAGGCCAGACACCAAAGAATTGATGCTTTTGAACTGTGGTGCTGCAGAAGACTCTTGAGAGTCCCTTGGACTGCAAGGAGATCCAACCAGTCAGTCCTAAAAGAAGTGAGTGAAAGGCACTCAGTCGTGTCCAGCTCTCTGTGACCCCATGGACTGTCCATGGAATTCTCCAGGCCAGAATACTGGAGTGGGTAGCCTTTCCCTTCTCCAGGGGATCTTCCCAACCCAGGGATCAAACCCAGGTCTCCCGCACTGCAGGCGGATTCTTTACCAGCTGAACCACAAGGGAAGCCCAAGAATACTGGAGTGGGTAGCCTATCCCTTCTCCAGGGGATCTTCCTGACCCAGGGATTGAACCCAGGGTCTCCTGCAGTGCAGGTGGATTCTTTACCAGCTGAGCTATGAGGGAAGACCATCCTAAAAGAAATCAGTCCTAAATATTCATTGAAAGGACTGATGCTGAAGCTGAAGCTCCAATACTTTGGCCACCTGATGCGAAGAGCTAACTCACTGGAAAAGACTCAGATGCTGGGAAAGACTGAAGGCAGGAGGAGAAGGGGATAATAGAGGACGAGATGGTTGGATGGCATCACCGATTCAATGGACGTAAGTTTACGCAAACTCCAGGACATAGCAAAGGACCGGGAGGCCTGGCATGCTGCAGTCCACAGGGTCGCCAAGAGTTGGACATGACTGAGTGACTGAACAACAGATAGACACACACACATGTCTACATTTATCACACACTGAAGAATTCAATCTCATGTCATCCAAGTGTATAGTGCATGCCCATAGCATTTAAGACTATCCTGTAGCCAGGAAAAACTATGATTTCCAGGTCAGAGATTAAATCCAGGGGCACAGGCTGAGACATGATCCTGGGGCTAAATTTAATCCATAATTATATTCTGCTTGGTCTGCACAATGTTAAAAAATTTTGAAATTTTCATTTAAAAAAAAAACCCGGATTTTTTTTTCATAATATCAGATAAATGGTTCTTCATTTCTCTACAACAGCAGGGGGCTGAAGCTGAAGAGTGGTGACCCCTTTTGATAAAGGATGGACTTTTCATCTCACCCCAGTTTCTAGTACACCCTGATAATATCAGAACTGCCTGCTTTCCTTATGTTCAATACCTACCTGGCCCCAGGCATGCATTTGATTTTCTGGCTCCTTTTCTAGGTAGACACATTTTGTTCCCCCAAGTGGTAGGGTTTGAATTGCATTTCCCCAAAATACAAATGCTGAGGTCCTGGGACTTCCCTGGTAGTCCAGTGTTTAAGATTCCACCTTCTAGTGCAAGGGACTTGGGTTCAATCCCTGGTCGGGGAGCTAAGATCCCACATGCTGTTTAGCAATTAAGTCCACAGGCCGCAACTACCGAGCCCAAGCACTCTGGAGCTCACGTGCCACAACTAAAGAGTCCATGTGCTGCAACTGCTGAACGACTGAGCCCACACACCACAACCGGAGACCGCAAGCTGCAACTGCAGAGTCTGTGTGCGGCAAGGAAAGATCCTGCATGCTGCAACTGAGACCCAAGGCAGCCAGATAAATACATTAAAAACACAGTGCTGAGGTCCAAGTCCTAATCTCCAATACCTCAGAGTGTGAGCTTATTTGGAGACAGGGTCTTTTTAGAGGTAATCAAGTTAAAACAAGTTGACGAGGGTTGGGTCTGAACCTAAGATGACTGGTTTCCTTCTAAAAAGGAGAAATGTGGACAGACAGACACAGCAGGGGAGAATGCTGATGGACGATGAAGGCAGAGATCAGGATGATACATCTACAAGCCAAGGAAGGCTAAAGACTGTCCACGAACCACCAGAAGCCAGGGAGGGGCCTGGAACAGATTCTCCCCCACGCCCCTTAGAAGGAACCAACCCTGCTGACACCTTGATTTCAGATATGCAGGCTCCAGACTGTGAGACCATACATTTTTGATAGGCAAGCCACTCAGCTAGTGGTACTTTGTTATGGTGGTCCTAGAAAGCGAATACTCCCAGTGGCTGAAATAAAGTCATTATTTCCTTCGATCACTGGGAAGAAGCACAGGTGAGGGGTCTGAATCACCAGCTACTCTGGTCTAGGAAAAGCACATCACACGGAGAAACATCCTTTCCAAACCCAAGCAAGGTTTCCAAGGCTTCCCTAAAGGGATGTTTTCCATTTTAAGAGGGGGCTATATCTGCCCCAGCTTAGAAGATGCTGAAAATACCCTGGTCTAACGTGATTGCAAACAAATAAAAACGATGCCAGTTCACCCCCGAGTGGGATGGTGATATTTTAAGGTGAAGAGATGTTTTAGAAATGGTATGGACCTAACAGAAGCAGAAGATATTAAGAAGAGGTGGCAAAAATACACAGAAGACCTGTACAAAAAAGATCTTCACGACCCAGATAATCACGATGATGTGATCACTCACCTAGAGCCAGACATCCTGGAATGTGAAGTCAAGTGGGCCTTAGAAAGCATCACTACGAACAAAGCTAGTGGGGGTGATGGAATTCCAGTTGAGCTATTTCAAATCCTGAATGATGCTGTGAAAGGGCTGCACTCGATATGTCAGCAAATCTGGAAAACTCAGCAGTGGCCACAGGACTGGAAAAGGTCAGCTTTCATTCCAATCCCAAAGAAAGCTCAAACTACTGCACAATTGCACTCATCTCACACGCTAGTAAAGTAATGCTCAAAATTCTCCAAGCCAGGCTTCAGCAATACGTGAACTGTGAACTTCCAGATGTTCAAGCTGGTTTTAGAAAAGGCAGAGGAACCAGAGATCAAATTGCCAACGTCCGCTGGATCATCGAAAAAGCAAGAGCGTTCCAGAAAACATCTATTTCTGCTTTATTGACTATGCCAAAGCCTTTGACTGTGTGGATCACAATAAACTGTGAAAAATTCTGAAAGAGATGGGAATACCAGACCATCTGACCTGTCTCTTGAGAAACCTGTATGCAGGTCAGGAAGCAACAGTTAGAACTGGACATGGAACAACAGACTGGTTCCAAATAGGAAAAGGAGCACGTCAAGGCTGTATATAGTTACCCTGCTTATTTAACTTATATGCAGAGTACATCACGAGAAACGCTGGGCTGGAAGAAACACAAGCTAGAATCAAGATTGCTGGGAGAAATATCAATAACCTCAGATATGTAGATGACACCACCCTTATGGAAGAAAGTGAAGAAGAACTAAACAGCCTCTTGATGAAAGTGAAAGAGGAGAGTGAAAAAGTTGGCTTAAAGCTCAACGTTAAGAAAACTAAGATCATGGCATCTGGTCTCATCACTTCATGGGAAATAGATGGGGAAACAGTGGAAACAGTGTCAGACTTTATTTTTTGGGGCTCCAAAATCACTGCTGATGGTGATTGCAGCCATGAAATTAAAAGATGCTTACTCCTTGGAAGCAAAGTTATGACCAACCTAGACAGCATATTAAAAAGCAGAGACATTACTTTGCCAACAAAGGTCCGTCTAGTCAAGGCTGTGGTTTTTCCAATGGTCATGTATGGATGTGAGAGTTGGATGGTGAAGAAAGCTGAGCACCGAAGAATTGATGCTTTTGAACTGTGGTGTTGGAGAAGACTCTTGAGAGTCCCTTGGACTGCAAGGAGATCCACCCAGTCCATCCTAAAGGAGATCAGTCCTGGGTGTTCATTGGAAGGACTGATGTTGAAGCTGAAACTCCAATTGTTTGGCCACCTCATGTGAAGAGTTGACTCATTGGAAAAGACCCTGATGCTGGAAAAGACTGAGGGCAGGAGGAGAAGGGGATGACAGAGGATGAGTTGGTTGGATGGCATCACCAACTCAATGGACATGAGTTTGAGCAAATTCTGGGAGACAGTGAAGGACTGGGAAGCCGGACGGGCTGCAGTCCACAGGGTAGCAAAGAGTCACACATGACTTAGGGAGCAAACAACAACGGCCTTAACACTGGACATCATTTTACTTGCTTCTGCTACCTTCTCCCAATTTGGGATTATTCTTGGAGTGCTACATTATGTTTTTATGCTATTAAAACCATCAGGATAAAATTATGTTTTACATCTTGCTTACTCCATGAGGACCACAAACATGGCCATAGGCTTTTCAAAGAGAATGAGATTTCGAGTACACCTCAAACAGTCCAAGGAAGCCACTGACCTACCTAGTGAGCTTGGTGCCAATCTGCTGTCGAAGCTCCAGTCGCTCCTCATCTGTCTGCCTGGGAAGGATGTTCTTTTCTTCCAGCTCTCGCTTGGAGGGCCTGTTGCTAAGCTTGATGGCTAAGGAGTCCTTCCTGCACACCTTCATGGCCAGGGAGCCTGCAGGAGGGAAAAGATGAGTTAATAAAGTCGTCGCCAACCTGGGGTCCAGGCTCCCCCAGGGTCAGCTGTGGACCACAGGGTGAAAGACAGGGAGACGGATAAAATAGCCCAACACCTGAGAGTGGTCAAGACCTCAGTCAAAGGAAGAAAGTGACTGTATGTCACTTTCATACAGTTTCTGCCATCATCATGCCCTGTCTACCTCTCAGTGTGCTGGGCATGTGAGGAGCACACGGGCAACCTGTGACTGGATCTCTGCTCCCCAGGAACTCCCCACCTGGGGGCAACATCACAAAGCAGGGCAGGACAGACTGTGGAGCATAAAACAGAATGCAAAAGATAGAGGAGGAGGGGCTGGCACATGCAGGATAAATCAGACCAACTGGCAGCTGGCTGGAGTGCACCTGCCTGTATGCAGGCTCAGAGGTGATGTATGATAAGCCAGGGAATCACAGGAGACAAAAGAGATCAGCTACAACGGGGCTGGGGGTATGGAGCAAAGTAAGCTGGGCAACGTGGGGTCACAGAGTGGGGTGGGAGGGAGAACAAGCTCATTGAAAGGCCATATTCGGGCACTGTTTTTCAACACAGGAGGTTCTGAGCACCTTCCATCTGGAAAGAATCCATGATTCTCAATCAGGGGTGATTTTTGCCCCCCAGGGAACATTTGGCAAAGTCTAGAGACATTTTTGGTTGTCAAACTGGGGTCTGGTGGGGAGGCTGCTACTGGCATCCAGTGGGTAGAGGCTATTCAACATCCTATGATGCACAGGGCAGTTGCCATGACAATCAGTCATCTGGCCCAAGACGTCATGAGTGCTGAGGTTAGACCCTGGTATACAATGCTCCATCATCCGGGCAGAAAGTGATGGGCAGAGGCTGGACAACATGGGCCTTTGGCTGCCCCTCCGTGGTTCTCTCCTGTATAGCAGGACTGTTTCCAGTGCTCAAGTTAAGTTCACTACCTGAAGCCTGGTATGTGGAGCAAGAGGAAGGGCCTGGGAAGCGGCAAGTTTGGGGGATCCCTTTGGACTTTGCACAGTAAGTGCCTGTCTTCTTTCTTCTGCTGCTGGTTTTAGAACATGGGCTTTGAAGTAAGGCCCAGGCAGCTTCAGCTCTCAGCGCTACCTCTTAGCAGATGGGAAGCACTGGGCAAGCTCCTAGCTGTTCCATCCCCCCTCCCCAAGCTTGTAAAATGGAGCAGGAATTTATGCCCCTGGGGGTTGTAAGATGTAGGTAAGAATGAAATCTTAGTCTATTGTCAGGCACACAGTAAAAGTTTGGTATTATTTAAGTTCATGCATTACAGGTTGATCAAGTATCAGTCAATATTCATTCAATTGAAACATTCATTTTTTGGAACCAGAATGACAGATTTTGAACTTTGCTTTCTTCATTTTTTCCCTTGTCTCTTAGCACACTGAAAGGCCTTAAAGAAGAAATTTAAATTCAGGCTTTCTGAAGTGGTTGAGGTATGTTTACAAATGAATTTGTCCCATATACAACAGTTAGTACTTTATAGTGTATTTTGTAGACTGGAATTGAATTTTAAAGTGCTTCCTCTCTCCGCCTTGTTTTTTTTTGATGGGGGCTTCCCTGGTGGCTCAGATGGCAAAGAATCCCCCTGCAATGAGGGAGGCCTGGGTTCGATCCCTGGGTTGGGAAGACCCCCTGGAGGAGGTCATGGCAACCCACTCCAGTATTCTTGCCTGGAGAATCCCCATGGACAGAGGAGCCTGGTGGACTACAGTCCATGGGTTGCAAAGAGTCCGACAGGACTGAGCGGCTAAGCACAGAACCGCACATGGCATCCCGCAGGAAGCAATCAGAGAAAGAAAGAACATCTTAAGAAGTAAGAGATGGCAGCATGCTGCTGCAGTTTTTAGAGCTCTGATGTGGTTCAGAAGACCGTCACCCTTTCATTTTGCTAATGAAGAAATCATGACACTGGACCTCGGATTTGAATCCACAGAGGTGGGCAGCTCCTCGCGCCCACCACGCCCCCTCGCGCCCGCCACGCCCCCTCGCGCCCACCACGCCCCCTCGCGCCCGCCACGCCCCAAGAGTTTAGAAGTACCTACTGGTGTACAATGAACTGTCATCATCCTCATCCTCTTCCTCCTCCTCCTCCTCTTCTCTTGTGTACAGGCAAGAAGAGTCTTCATAGTCTGCTTCATGAGGCACATTTTCTTTATTGTCATCACATTCAATCACAACAGTTGGCACTTGTCTGATTTCCGGAAGGCCCAGAGGTCCTGCCTTTGTGACACTGTCACCCGAGTGCAAACCAGAGCTGTGGTAAGAAGTAGAACAGGGGACCCGCTGCTCAGAGCTGTTTAAAAGGAAAGAAAAGAGGACATTCATTCTGGCTAAGGTGTCATATAAATGCATGGGAACCTTTTAAAAGCCTGGCTGTCCTGCACTCAGGAACGAAAGGTCTATGGGGCAATTCGAGTCCCATTTCTCACCTACAGCTCGACGCATTGGGACAGCAGAGTGCCCTGGTGGTGACAGCAGCATCTGCTCTCTTCTGACAGCGGGCAGATCATTAACTTTTCTGAGCCTCAGTTTCCTTGGATGAAACTGGCTAAATCCCATCTTTTTAGCAGGTCTGGTGCATGTGTGTCCCACTGGCAGGGCCTCAAAGGAGCCCCACACTTGTTATTTTTAGAAAGGGCCTTCCAAGTGGTTTCTAGACATTGTCCTTATCAGTCTATTCTCCAGAAGAGCTTTTGGAAACTCAGATGTAGCTATCTCATCCGTTAGAACCCTGAGTGTCTTCCTGGTCTACAAAACCAGTGCTCCAAGACTGACACAGAAAAGTTGTCAAAAATCCACACTGTAAGCTATACCATTCATAGCAAAGAACTAAACTGACTGCATCTGAATGCAGAGTTCCAAAGAATAGCAAGGAGAGATAAGAAAGCCTTCCTCAGCGATCAATGCAAAGAAATAGAGGAAAACAACAGGTTTCTCAAGAGACAGGTCAGATGGTCTGGTATTCCCATCTCTTTCAGAATTTTCCACAGTTTATTGTGATCCACACAGTCAAAGGCTTTGGCATAGTCAATAAAGCAGAAATAGATGTTTTCTGGAACTCTCTTGCTTTTTCGATGATCCAGCGGACGTTGGCAATTTGATTTCTGGATTGGGAAAGACTAGAGATCTCTTCAAGAAAATTAGAGATATCAAGGGAACATTTAATGCAAAGATGGGCTCGATAAAGGACAGAAATGGTATGGACCTAACAGAAGCAGAAGATATTAAGAAAAGGTGGCAAGAATACACAGAAGATCTGTACAAAAAAGATCTTCACAACCCAGATAATCATGATGGTGTGATCACTCACCTAGAGCCAGACATCCTGGAATGTGAAGTCAAGTGGGCCTTAGAAAGCATCACTACGAACAAAGCTAGTGGGGATGATGGAATTCCAGTTGAGCTATTTCAAATCCTGAAAGATGATGCTGTGAAAGTGCTACACTCGATATGCCAGCAAATTTGGAAAACTCAGCAGTGGCCACAGAACTGGAAAAGGTCAGCTTTCATTCCAATCCCAAAGAAAGCTCAAACTACTGCACAATTGCACTCATCTCACACGCTAGTAAAGTAATGCTCAAAATTCTCCAAGCCAGGCTTCAGCAATACGTGAACTGTGAACTTCCAGATGTTCAAGCTGGTTTTAGAAAAGGCAGAGGAACCAGAGATCAAATTGCCAATGTCCGCTGGATCATCGAAAAAGCAAGAGCGTTCCAGAAAACATCTATTTCTGCTTTATTGACTATGCCAAAGCCTTTGACTGTGTGGATCACAATAAACTGTGCAAAATTCTGAAAGATATGGGAATACCAGACCATCTGACCTGTCTCTTGAGAAACCTGTATGCAGGTCAGGAAGCAACAGTTAGAACTGGACATGGAACAACAGACTGGTTCCAAATAGGAAAAGAAGTACATCAAGGCTGTATATAGTCACCCTGCTTATTTAACTTCTATGCAGAGTACATCACGAGAAATGCTGGGCTGGAAAAAACACAAGCTAGAATCAAGATAGCCAGGAGAAATATCAATAACCTCAGATATGCAGATGACACCACCCTTATGGCAGAAAGCGAAGAAGAACTAAAGAGCCTCTTGATGAAAGTGAAAGAGGAGAGTGAAAAAGTTGGCTTAAAGCTCAACGTTAAGAAAACTTAGATCATGTCATCTGGTCCCATCACTTCATGGAAAATAGATGATGAAACAGTGGAAATAGTGTCAGACTTTATTTTTGGGGGCTCCAAAATCACTGCTGATGGTGATTGCAGCCATGAAATTAAAAGACGCTTACTCCTTGGAAGGAAGGTTATGACCAACCTAGATAGCATATTTAAAAGCAGAGACACTACTTTGCCAACAAAGTCCGTCTAGTCAAGGCTATGGTTTTTCCAGTGGTCATGCATGGATGTGAGAGTTGGGACGGTAAAGAAAGCTGAGCGCCAAAGAATTGATGCTTTTGAACTGTGGTGTTGGAGAAGACTCTTGAGAGTCCCTTGGACTGCAAGAAGATCCACTCAGTCCATCCTAAAGGAAATCAGTCCTGGGTGTTCATTGGAAGGACCGATGTTGAAGCTGAAACTCCAATACTTTGGCCACCTGATGCAGAGAGTCGACTCATTGGAAAAGACCCTAATGCTGGGAAGGATTGGGGGCAGGAGGAGAAGGGGACGACAGAGGATGAGATGGTTGGATGGCATCACTGACTCGATAGACATGGGTTTGGATAGACTCCTGGAGTTGGTGATGGACAGGGAGGCCTGGCATGCTGCGATTCATGGGGTCGGACACGACTGAGCGACTGAACTGAACCAAACTTGACTGAAATGTAGCTTCTTATTACATCTTGCCTCCACCTCTGATGGCCAAGTGCAGGAAGGGGAAAACCTTCTGGAATGGTGTGGTCACTTAGAAGACCTGCTCTAAATAAAAGGTCTCACTGCCAGAGGAAAGGGAAAACCATTAGCCTGGAAACAGCAGTTTAAACACAGCCTGACATGCAATACCTCGTATCATCTGCCCCAGCCTCGTCCCCCTACCTCTGTCCCCACATAACTCACCTCGGTCACAGGCAGCAGCACACTGCACACTCCTGGCCTGGGATGTGCTCTCATCTCACCTTCACCTTGATAAATTGTTTACCTTTCAATACCTGTCTTGGGCAACACTTTGCCCAGGTTCTCGGGAGATTCCACAATTTTGAAAACTGGGAACATCCATTTGCTTAGTATTTGGGGAGGAGTTGCCCCTCGCCAGCCAAGTGCTCGATACCTCCAGGGGCAGGGACCATGCCTTCTTCACGTCTGCAGCAGGTGCCTGGCACCATGGCTGACAGTAAGTGGGCACTCAGTCAGTGCTGATTGTCTTTGCTGAAAGAAAGATGGGCTGGAATCCCTGACATTTAGGTGCATTTAAAATGGTTGATGAGTCATACTCAAAAGTATTAGTGAAGAGATCAGTCTTTAATTTTCAGGGAGTATTTTTAGTGTACTGCAGAGCTATATATGCCCCTGACCTGACTGGCACTTTTAGTAATGGCTTAATGACTGAGTCAAATATGTGGAAGAACTGAGGTAGAAAAGCAAAAAGCGAACATTTATTGAATGTGTCACCCACTGTGCTGCAAACTTCCACATCCAGTATCTCATTACATTGTTAATAACAACCCTGCGGGAGAGGTGTCAGTTACCCTCATTTTAATAAACAGGAAATGGAGGCTCTGAGAGGGTAATTAATAAGCCCATGAGGGCACAGGTGGTCAAGGAGCCAGTTGGAATTTGAACTTGCTCTGTTTCAATATGCTGTATCCAAACACTGAATTGTGATACTTGTAAGATTGTGGATTGTGGTTAAACACAAACCCTACTAACCATGCATACATATGCATGCAAGGTGGAGGAAAAATCATGCTTTGTCAACAACATGTGTACCAAACAGGCATCGTGACCCTGTAAATGTTTTAGATGTTACCAACCAGGGTAAGTAATAGTGTCCCCTCCCCTGTCACAGTCAGGTCACAGGGCATTGAGTTTAAAGGATACGTCTTAGACAATGGGTTTAGAATGGTCAGGATGGGGAAAGGACTCGAGTGTTTACCTATGATCACGACGACCTTCGCACTAGAATGGCAGTGTTGAGAAGTTGTAATAGAGCCTCAAATATTCACTATCCATCCCCCCCCCCCCATGGTTGTGAGAACATGAGATCTTAGTTCCCTGACCAGGAATCAAACCCATGCCCCCTGCACTGGAAGCATGAAGTCTCAACCCATGTACCACCAAGGAAGTCCCAACTGTTCAGTTGTTTACAGAAAAAGTTTCCTGAACCCTGATCCAAATGAATATTTCTAACCTCTAGCATAAGGGGATGACAGAGGATGAGATGATTGGATGGCATCACTGACTCGATGGACATGAGTTTGAGTAAGCTCTGAGTTGATGGACAGGGAAGCCTGGCATGCTGCAGTCCATGGGGTCGCAGAGAGTTAGACACGACTGAGGAACTGAACTGAACTGATCATCCCTCACTCCATCACCTCAACCTTGGCATGGCTGACCTTTTGGACTGGGTTCACGGAGCCTGGTGGGCTGCCGTCTATGGGGTCACACAGAGTCGGACACGACTGAAGTGACTTAGCAGCAGCAGCAGCTTCTTTGTGGTGGGGGGTTGTCCTGTGTATTGTAAGATGTTTAGCAGCAATCCTGGTAGCTTTTTTGGTGAGCCATATTTGAAGTCCACTTAAACTATTAGTTTGTATTTTAAGTCAACACAGAAAAAAACCTTAAATATTACTTTAGCCTCATCCTAAGGCCACATATAGAAGATGTACATATAATAAGGCATACAAATAATATTTTTGTAATCACTAGTTTTATGTTAACCATGTGTTTACAACTTATGTTAAAATAAATATGCACCTATTAAAACTTTACATGGCACTGGGTAGCAAGGTCTAGTGGTCTAAAGCCCTGGATTAAGGCACCAGGTTGTTTGGGGGCATAGGTTCAAATCCCACCGCTGCCAAGAAGCATTTCCCCTTCAAGGATCATAGTCTTGTCATGGCAAAGGGACTTGCTTACTCAATGAAGCTATGAGACATGCCATGTAGGGCCATCTAAGACGGACAGGTTATAGTAGAGAATTCTCACAAAATGTGGACCACTGGAGGAGGGAACAGCAAACCATTCCAATGTGCTTGCTGAGAGAACCCCATGAACAGTATGATAAGGCAAAACGATATGACATTGGAAGATGAGCCCCCTCTGGTTGGAAAGTGTCCAATATGTTCCTGGGGAAGAGCGGAGGGCAATAGAGTAGGTGTATCATGTGAAATGCCAGGCTGGAGGAATCAGAAGCTAGAATCAAGATTTCCCAGAGAAATATCAATAACCTCGGATATGCAGATGATACCACCCTAATGGTAGAAAGTGAAGAGGAACTAAAGAGCCTCTTGATGAAGGTTAAAGAAGAGAGTGAGGAAGCTGGCTCAAAACTCAACATGTGAAAAACTAAGATCATGGCATCTGGTCCCATCACTTCATGGCAAATAAAAGGGGAAAAACTGGAAGCAGTGACAGATTTTATTTTCTTGGGCTCCAAAATCACTGTGGACAGTGACTGCAGCCATGAAATCAGAAGAGGCTTTCTCCTTGGAAGGAAAGCTATGACAAACCTAGACAGCGTATTAAAAAGCAGAGACATTGCTTTGCCGACAAAAGTCCGTCTAGTCAAAGCTATGGTTTTTCCAATGGTCATGTATGAATGTGAGAGTTGAACCATAAAGAAGGCTGAGTGTGGAAGAACTGGTGCTTTCAAACTGTGGTGCTGGAGAAGATGCTTGCGAGTCCCTTGGACTGCAAGGAGATCCAACCAGTCCATCCTAAAGGAAATCAGTCCTGAATATTCATTGGAAGGACCGATGCTGAAACTGAAACTCCAACACTCTGGTCACCTGATGCGAAGAACTGACTGATTGGAAAAGACCCTGATGCTGGGCAAGATTAAGGGCAGGAGAAGATGGCAACAGAGGAGGAGATGGTTGGATGGCATCACCAACTCGATGCACATGAGTTTGAGCAAGCTCTGGGAATTGGTGATGGACAGGGAGGCCTGGCGTGCTGCAGTCCATGGGGTCACAGAGTTGGGACACGAATGAGCGACTGAACTGAACTGAAGTGCACTGTGAGCTCTCTTGCCATCATCCACCTCAGAACTAGCCCCTCAGAGTTTGGTTTCAGCAGCCCACCCAACCTCAGGGAGAGCCTTGATGCCATTTCTTTTGAGCAGCCTTTCCTGATTTTTCAGTGGAAACCAGCCTTCTCTGTGTGTCCACAGCCTCTGTTCCCACCACTTTTACAGCATCTGCCGTGTTATATTATAATCACATATCTAAGCATTTACTCCCTGCCCCTAATGACTATAAGCCTTTCAAAGACAGAGGCTGATTATCATTCTCTTCATATCCTAGCCTCATTTTTGTCCACATTTTAGGAACTGATGGAAAAGTCAATCCAATATTTGAAGTCTGTAGGAATCAGAGTAGTCATAATAGTTTCCATCATTTAATTCACTAAAATAATCATCCTTGACCCTTAGATAGTCTTCCTGTGTAAAGAAAGTGTCCTATGAACAGAGAATTAAAGATGTGGAAAAAGCGATCTAGGGTTCTTAAGAAGATAGCCCAAAGAGATAAGGCACAGAGATCTGGGCAAGGAAGAAGGCCAGGGTACCCAGGATGGTGTGAGCATAGAAGGTGTAACAGAGAGCTTATGGTCACCACATCTTTTCCAACTCTACGCTCAGAGGCAATCAGGCACCTTCAGTAAGATTGTCCAGAGTCAGGCTGCTTTGTAAGGTGAGCTAGTTGGGCTGGAAGGTTTCTTCTTATGTGACATTCTACAATGAATTTATATTAACACCAAAAAGGGCCTAAATTATTCTCCAGGGAAAAAAAGAGATTCTGTTCCCTCTTCTCGATGGCTCCAAATGATGCAACTTTCCTGAGATGTGTTACGAGTAAGAAGAAGAGATGCAATGGGTTTCTTGCTGCCGCAGTGAGGATGCAGCTCCCTGAGGATGGAAGGGCATCACCATCATAGGTGACGCTCACTCCCCTGCTTCGTATCTCCTCCAGTGTACAGATGTAGGTACACAGCATCTGACACATTCACTGGCATATTACCTTCCTCCTCCAGTGAAAGGGAAGTCTGTGAGGATGTCAACTTTGTTGCATCCTCACTTTCTCCCCAGAGGATGGAAGTGCCTGAATACTTTCCTTCATGAAACAACTGAATAAGCCAGAAGGAACAAACAGAAGTTTACCTAAAATAGGAGGCCTGCTATTCACAACAGACAGATGGAAATAGGACTCAGGGAGCTTGAGAGTAAAATGGCAGTCCTATGTCAGTAAAAAGCACGCATTTCAAACTCTCTTTGCCTTCACTCTGTCCCCACGACATGTCAGGAAGTCCAAAGCTGTTTCTTCTCCCCTTGGTGATGCCTCCATCAAAAACAACACTTAGCAAGTCTTCTTTTTGGAAAATTCAACTCTCCGTGCAGGCTCTACTAAAAGAAGTAGGGGGCTTCCCTGGTGGCTCAGTGGTAAAGAATCTGCCTGCAAATGCAGGAGATGCAGGTTCGATCCCTAGGTTGGGAAGATCCCCTGGAGAAGGAAACAGCAACCCACTCCAATAAGTATTCTCGCCTGGGAAATCCCACAGACAGAGGAGCCTGGTGGGCTACAGTCCATGGGGTCGCAAAGAGTCAGACATGATTTAGTGACTGAACAACAACAAACCAAATAAGAGGCACATGAATTGAGAACACAGGGAGCTTCCCTGATGGTCCAGTGGCTAAAACTTCACACTCCCAATACAGGGGGCCTGAGTTCGATCCCTGGTCAGGGAACTAAATCCCACATGCCACAACTGAGAGTTCCCGTGATGCAAGTAAAGATCTCACATGCCGCCACGAAGGCTGAAGACCTCGTGTGCCACAACTAAGATCTGCTTCAGCCAAATTAAAAAAAGACAAAGAACACAATGGCACCCCATCAGGTCCCCATCCCCCTCACCACTTTTTCCTATCATTTAAACAGTCACACGTTTCTAAGAAATCCACAGACTTTGAAAATTGAGACTGTTTTACCTTTCCTGTTCATGACTGGGTGAGGGAGAGGCAGCTTATTTTTAATAATTCATCAAGAAATGCATGCCAAGACATGTGACAACCAAGGTCATTACACAGTTGGCCCCCTTTCAAGGGAGCTTTCTAACCATCACTGTATCTCCATCACATGATAACAGAGAGATGCATATGGAGCACTGTGAATAACCCTGGGCATGGGATTACCCGTTATCAAGCACCTTTGATACTCTCCTAGGAAATCAGGGGCAGGTTTTGAAATTAAGTCACTGACTATTTTAAATCCTTCATCTGCTCTGAGAATACCTAGGAATCATTTCACCACTATTTTTAAAGAAAAACGTGTCATAAAGGGATATTGCTTTCTGGCATCTGATTGCATATGCAACCGCTGTTAAAATGCAAAAGGGAAAAAAAAGAAGACATTAACTTCCTGAAAGGACAGAGAAAATTTATTCCCCTCCAACAGGATGCTGAAAATGACATTAAACTTCAACAGGAACGGCTTTTGTCATTCAGACTGCACAGAGTCATAAAGAGAGTTTTCAGAGAGAGTTTTCAGTAGGACGTTTCTTCTTGGAGCCCAAAAATGTGTGAGAAATTCTGCTACAGATCGCAGTGCCTGAGGCTGGAAAATGACAGACGTAACCACTGACACCCTAGCAAACAGTTAATCAGCTTCACTGGAGGAAAGCAAGCGCACATTGTGTTGGTTATCACAGCCTTCTAAGATAAGAAACTCAACACTGGAGATCTTGTCTTTCTGTCTGACTTGAGTCAGCAGGAAACGATGCCATTCTATACACAGAGCAGGGGACTGAGCTTTCCTGAGTGGAGAACGTGTTTGCAGCCTTTTTTTCCAGCGGTGGTAATGAATGTAAATACATGCATTTACATCCCCTTTTCTGTCCTTCCAGGGACCAACGACCCACATTTCTGGGATGGTGTCTGGGGTCAGGATGTGGTGAATAAACCCATATGACACCCGGAGTCTGACCCAGAGCATTCTCCATTCCTCCTGGAGGAACCAAACAGTGGTGGTTCTTCCACATGACTCTGTCCCTAGACGTCAGCCAACGTCCCAGGTCACGCTTGTCTGGATGTGGGGCCAGGAGGGCATCCCGGAGAGAATAACCCATTAGATTCATAAAAGGAGAAATCATCAATACTGGTAGTTGCTGTTTCAGCAAGGGATGTACTTAAAGCTCAGTAATTTATCATAAACCAATCATTATGGATATTATCCATTAGTTTATTAAAACACTTCCTTTAGCCTTTTCAATATCTTTGGCCTGCACAATCTTTCTGGATAAATGATTTCCAAGAAGATCAAAGAATCAATACTTTTTCACTGGGCAAGGGCAGGATTTCTACTGATGCACACATGGGAAAATTCAGTGGCAGACTCTCTTCTGAAAAATATACTTTTTTTAATCCCTTTAAAACTTTGAAAGATGTTAATGAATCATCTAGTCTCATTTTAACCTTCCTCTGACCAGTTAGCTCACCAGCCTTGCAGGAAAGGATCTGTCTTGCTCAAAGTGACATTACCTTGTTCTGAAATCTCATCCTACCCCTTAAAATACCAATTACACTCCAAAACATTATCTACATGCAGCCACTTACAGATGATAAATATAAGCTGTAAAACTGAAGTACTGGCCTAAAGTAAGAGATTGATAACTCTGGCCTCAAAGGGTCAGAGACAAATGTCTCACCAGAATTGCAGAAGATTTTGAAGAGATGGTCATCAGTATAAGAAAGAGAGGCTTTCCCTGGAAACACATTTCATTCAAAAATATATGCCATTTGCTAAATGATGAACAAAATATCAAACTTCTTCAAATAAACACCACTTCACAAATCAGGTAACACAGGTATTCAGAGGTTCATTTTTGCTTGGTAGCAAGGCATATCTGCTCACCATCACATGAACACTCTGACTTACAGGCGGAAACACTGACAGAAATCAGTGCAGTAATTATGTCAGACTGATAAAGCTAGAAGAAACCCAAGGGCCCATCTAGTTCAGGACCAAGAGTTATTCTTTAGAATTTCCCATGACCCTGGAGGCCACGTAAAGAAAAGTAACTGTCAGCTTGAAATGTTTTTATACTAAGATTATAAATAAACTGTGATCTTTGAAGAGTCTATAGATAATGATGGAATAATAGAATTAATAAAGATTGAAGGGATTTTTTTGGGGGGATTTCAATTTCTTCTGTCCAATATTGAAACTGTCCCTTTTTCAATAATCTGTACTGAGTACTGTATGCAGTACTCAGTATTTTACTGAGTAATAATTTTACATTATTATTGTCCTCATTAATAAGAGCTCAAAATGGTTCTGGAAGCCTTTCTGGGTCTGGTTGGCCATTGTTGGTCTGGACTCTCTGTATTAACACAGTTATACAACTCCTCTGGGAAAACCATTCTATTTCTAAAAATATTCATATTCACATGAGGGTTAATTTCATGACATGGAATTAGAGAGTTGACCAGGACATCAGCAGGCAATCTCACCTGTAGAGTTTTTCTTTATGAAGCACATGAGTAAACCACTTGGGACAGCGGCCAGCCTGGTCTTTTAAAAAGATCTCCTGTGTTCTCTCCAAAGGTCCCTAGGCTCTCCTTAGGTCAGATGACAATCTTCTGTCATTACTCTCATTCTCTATGATTGGTCCTCTGAAAGCCTGGAGAATAACTGTCAACTTCCTGCCTTTTCTTATTAAAAATCTCATCGCCCAGTCTGGAGTATCACTCCTTCCTTTAACCTGCCTAGAATATTCTCTCATTCCTTTCCCCCTCTCCTCCTGGTTCTTTCAGTCTCTTACATTTCAGGTTAAACACAGCTCTTCAGAGAAGCCCGCCTATCAGTGGACCCCCTGTCCTGCTCCCCGGGATGCCCCCCGCACCTCCTGCACCCTCAGAGGTACTGACCACCCAGTGTGTGCTCCCAGCAGACTCCAAGCTGTACTGAGGGCAGCACCCTCTACGTTTTGTGCAGTGCTGAATCACCAGGAGGGCCGGAAGCTCTGAAGATTCTGAGGGTAAGGAGCTCCAGGAACACTGGAGGTGGAGGAGGGAGGGAAAGAGACCCAGAGGTCAGGCTCCCTCCCACCTCCTGCAGCACCCCTGTCACCAGGGTCTGCATGCTCAGTGGCTCCTGGCTCCCGGGGCAGGATGGGGAGCTCCAAGCAGAGCTGGGCATAGCGACTGCCTGCCGTCCCTGACTCACTGGGCAGGCATACCACGTGCCCCAGCAGCATCTCTCCATCTCCGCCAGGGCAGGGGGGAACACTGGTGGGCAGCAGCAGTGGGAGTGGGGGCTCTTGTACCACATATACCTCCATCCTTCCCAGCTCCTCTGAGATGGGCTCAAGCTCTTTCCTTGGGGGAGGAAAAGCAGCTAACAGTGAGGCTCCTGGCCAGGCTCAAGCCTCAGTCACTGTCAAAGAAAGAGGACCAAGACAGAAGGGGTGGACCTGGGAGGCAGCCACGCTGCTGTGGAAGGAGGCCCTGGGGCCACCCTGTGGAGTCACCTACAAAAATGATGTGACTCATCAGTGAAGAGAAAATAAACGAAGATGATCTAATGCTGGGAAATCGACTCAAAATTTCCAACAAGATCGGATCAGATTTATTTGCAATATGCCTTCTAGGGGCACTCAAAGTCGATTTTGTGTGTGGTGGAAGTCTGCTTAACTTTTACTATCATTTTACAGACATTTACTGTACGCCGTACAATAAGAGGACTGAGGTGGACTGATCGTCATCTGTTCCTCACGAACAACCCTATCGAGGTTGGTGGTGTTACCGTTAACCCTGTTCTAAAGACGAGGCATCAAAGGCAAAAAGAAGTGTGATCTCTGAGACTGAAATCCTGGCATTTAGATTCTGGAGCCCATATACTTAGCTGTGATGCAGGGACCGCCTCCAGCCTGGCCAAGCTGCCCAGTGACTTTGATAAACACAGAAGATGGTCTCCAGTTGCCTCTCCCAAATCTAGTAAGCTAGATTTGCTTACGAAGATCCATATAGTCAAAGCTATGGTTTTTCCAGTAGTCATGTATGGATGTGAGAGCTGGACCATAAAGAAAGCTGAGTGCCAAAGAATTGATGCTTTTGAACTGTGGTATACTCTCGAGAGTCCCATGGACTGCAAGGAGATCAAACCAGTCCATCCTAAAGGAAATCAACCCTAAATATTCATTGGAAGGACTGATGCTGAAGCTGAAACTCCAATACTTCGGCCAATACTTGATGCCAATGAGCTGGCTCATTGGAAAAGACCCTAGGAAAGACTGAGGGCAGGAGGAGAAAGAGGCGACAGAGGGTGAGATGATTAGATAGCATCCCCAACTCAATGGATATGAGTTTGGCTAAACTCGGGGAGATAGTGGAGAACGCGGAAGCCTGGCATGCTTAGTCCATGGGGTCACAAAGAGTTGGATATGACTTAGCAACTGAACAACCAAGCACTATAACTAACTAAAGTGACTTTTTAGTGTCATCAGGCATAGGTTAGGGTAATGGTTAAGAATTTTCATTCAAATCAAAACAGATTTAGACTAATTTTGGGAGAACAAGAATAAGATAGAAAAGGGTCTAGAAACCATCTCAATACATGACTGATGATATTAATTAGCCTGAAAGAGACAAACCACTAGACAAAGGGAATATTAGCTATCTTCAAAGATTTAAAAGTCTCTCATAGGAAAGGAAGATGAGAAATAAGACTGGGACAAGGGAATTAGAAGAAGAAAGAACTTCGCAGTAGTCAGACCTTCTGGACAATGGGGTGAGTTCCCCTGGAATCTGTCCTTCTTCTGATCTCATCCACCTGCAAAATCCCAGTATCTCCCTCCTTCCCCACTTGCTCTCTGATTCATTTCAATAAAGAACTTGATCTGGTGTAGGTCCAACAGACCTATTCATTGGTCTACACTCAACTGAAATATTCTACAAAGACACAGGGAAATCAGGGCTATCTCGTAACTTTTTGGTTAGTCCTTTTAATGGAAACTTTTTAAATGGCATGCTTTAAGTGGAAATGTACCTAGAGACACCCTACTAGTATACTGCGTGAGCATCTTTTTCAGATGGTCAGATCTTTCCAGAAGAGATGCAAAAATCTTCTTGGGGTTACAGGAGATGGGAGGAAATTGCATTTACTGCTAATGGTCTCTCTGTTTTTATTAAATTTTTTGATGTGGACCATTTTTAAAGTCTTTATTGGATTTGTTACAATAGTGCTTCTTTTTTTAAAGTTTTCAGTTTTTTGACCCCAAGGCATGTGGGATCTTAACTCCCTGACCAGGAATCAAACCTATACCCCCTGCATGCAAAGTCTCAACTACTGGATCACTAGTCTTCTTTAGGAAAGCAGTTGCCAAATTGCTATGAAAGTACCTACAAGTTTGGTCTCAATTTCTGTACAACCTCTGCAGATGGGCACCGAGTCTGTGGACTACTCTTTTGAGTAGCTGGTATGGGGGAATCCAGCCTTCCTTAGGGTCTTTGCTGACTTAGTCTCCCTAAGTGGTGTGAGAGTTAAGATGATAATAAAGTATGTAATAGACTAAATAATGCCATCCAAATTTTACATTATTATTGTCCTCATTAACAATAATAATAGTAGTTGAGGGACTTCCCTGGTGGTCTAGTGGCTAAGACTCCACACTCCCAATGCAGGGGCCTGGGTTTGATCCTTGGTCAGGGAGCTAGATTCCACCTGTCACAACTAAAGATCCTGCAGGCTGCAACTAAGACCCAGTGCAGCCAAATAAACAAGTAAATACTTGAAAAATATGAGACACATTTATTAAAAAAAAAAAAGTAGTTGAAAATGCTGGTAATGGGCCAAATAATTTCTTTTTTCCAGCGAGAGGTGATATTAATGTGAACCAATCAAGTCAGAATTCTCGATGGTAACAACTTCCCTTGGAGTCATTAATATCCCAAACATAGAATATTTGGCTGAGACAGAGGGAGGGAAAAAGCCACTGAGAGGCAGGAAAAACTGAGAAGTGAAAGTCGCTCAGTCATGTCCGATTCTTTGAGACCCCGTGGACTGTTACTCCCCAGGATCCTCTGTCCAGGGAATTCTCCAGGCAACAGTACCTGGAGTGGGTTGCCATTCCCATCCCCTGGGGATCTTCCTGACCCAGGGACTGAACAGGGGGTCTCCTGCACTGCAGGCGGATTCTTTACGGTCTGAGGTACCAAGGAAACTACGACAGAAGGCTCCCGACTGTGGCCCTCTAGCCCCCAGCTCTCTGCCTGGGCTCTCAAGGCTGAGGCTCAGTTGCAGCCCGTCGGCAGGACCCAGCTGACTAGCCTGGGGCAGGCACTCGGGACCCCAGCCCAGACACAGCCTCACGCGAGACCGCAACACTTCTTTCCGGTCACGCCACAGAACAAAGTCAAGCAATACGCCTTGGAATCACACTGCGAAACGGCCACCACTTGGGCACAAGCGAGGTGGTGTTTGAACACACACACGAGCAATTCAGAACCAGCACGAGTTTTGCCTGGGTGGTGGGGGTTAAGGGTCGCTACTACAGGCCTGTCCTTGGATTCCCCCTGGAGGCAGAATCTGATGCAAGAGGAGACTTCACTGGTTGTAGGTACTTATTCAAGGCTCAAGCTCGCATAATTAGACTTCATCTGCCGCTTCCGCTATCAGCGAGAACAAGGTGTAGCTCTTCCCATTTCTCTGCTTTTCTAGCACTGCTCTAGTAGTGATCATCTTTTCTTATTCTACATCTGCATTGCTTTTCACATAATAAAAGTAATATACACAAAATAAAAAACTAAGCAGTACAGAAAGAGATGAAATATAAAAGTAAAAGTTTTTCTTCCATCTCCCTGCCCTTGGGGTTACTACATTAATAATGATGTGTATACATTTCCAAAAAATGTCAATGCCTACAGAAGCACAATATGTACTATCTTTCCATCCTTTCATGCATCTATTCATCCACCACTCACCCCCCCCCACACACACACACATATATACACACTACCTCTTGATAAATGTGATTGTTCTAGTCTGGCAACTGGCAAGATGGTTTTATCCTCCAAACTTCTCTTGACATTCAGATTTTGGTCTGATTTCACTTTCAAGCTGCCCTCCCCATGACCTCCTGCCCCATGCTGGCAACACTGCCAGCCCTTGCACTGGTCTTCCCACTCCTTGGTTGTGGTCAGATGCCCCAATCCCACTTGGCCACCCCAGACAAGCCCTCCCCTCCCGCCCTCCCCTACCTTTCCAGCCTCTGCATGGTCATGGCCAGCGTTTTGTTCAGCTCCTCGATCATCCTGCAGCCCGAAGGGTGCAGGGGGAGGGAGCCGGTGGTGGAGGGGAGGTGCTGGCCCAGGCTACCGTACTGCAGCTGATGCTGGATCTGGGAGGGCAGGATGGTGTGGTGGTGCTGGGCCCCACCCTGCGGGCCACTCTTCTGGGCGGTGTAGGACGCCAAGGAGAGCTCTGGCCCCCCAACAGGCATACAGATCATGACTTTCTTTGGAGGTAGTGGAGGTGACAGCTTCACTGGCAGGCAAGGCAATTTCACGGGGGCGCCAGGATCTGCAGCGGAAGGAAGGCGAGAGGCAGACGTGAGTTCAGCGGCATCAAGAAAAACCTAGAACACCATGGGTGCCCACCTGGGCCCGTGGCCCTTGGGATGGAGCCCTGAGATGAAATGCATCAACTGAAGAACCGGCAGGTCAGTGCCACTGAGCGAGTTGTGTGAGTGGCACTCAGCCGCCAGCTCTCACTTCCTGCTCGAAGCACCCTGGGACCCAGGTGCTGGGGGCATGTGCCACCCTATTGTCAGACTGAGGCTCACCAGCAGGAAGGGGGGAACGTGATCTTCTGCGTATGGAAACCCAAGGATCTTCAAAGAGACCTTTTTTTAGGATATGCGCAATGCCAACAATTTTGCCACTGTAATGGGAAAATAGCCTCTTGCCTGGCACTTTCTAATAGGCATGGGATTAGAAGCCAGGCTGAGGTTCAAGTCCACTAACAGTGTGTCCCTCTAGAGGTGACTGTAATGCCACCGACCTTAATTTCTGCATCTGGGGACAATCATCCCACGATTTTTAGGATTCAGGGTCACAGAGCGTGACCAAGAAGCCCTGCTGCTCTGCTAAGACATCCCTTGAGCCTCAGTTTTCCCATCCATAGAAAGGGAGTACTGTCCACCCTCTAGGTCCGTTATAGGAAGTAAATAGATTCACATCTACACCATCTCCACGTGAGGGGATGAGAAGTCTGAAACCCACCCTAAGGTCTGGGTTTGAGTCATCCCAGAGGAAGGGGCAGCTCTGTGTAATCAATTCCTCCAAAGGACACTTTTTAAGAATTTTACAAAACCCCCAAATAAGTTAGCAGCGGACTTGAGTATAAAATATGCCCAGTATAGTCCTTGATAGGTAACATCTGCTTGCTTGCTTGGTCGTGTCTGACTCCTTGCAACCCCATGGACTATAGCCTGCCAGGCTCCTCTGTCCATGGAATTTTCCAGGCAAGGATACTGGAGTGGGTTGCCATGATAGGTAACAAATGTTGTCTTAATTCATTCTGAAAAAAATAATAATATATACTAGGCTTCTCCCATGGGTCGTTGTGAGGGTCAGACAAGATAATGTGGACATGCTTTGTAAATTGCAAAGCATGACATATATCTGAGTCCTTTCATGAATAGGACTCTGGCCACCCCTTTGTGAGTCCACCTGGCCTGATCCTTCCCAGCCTGGGAGGCAGAAAATAGAAGCTGAGAAAGCAACAGAGTGCGTGGTGTTTCTTGATAGGTAGTTCAGTTCAGTCGCTCAGTCGTGTCCAACTCTGAGACTCCATGGCCTGCAGCGTGCTGGGCTTCCCTGTCCATCACCACTATAAGTGACTTCCCTGACATCCACTGTAGATAAGTGGGTGAAAAAACCTGGTGACAGTGAATCAGATAGCAGAGCAGAGAGGTTTCCCGGGCCCCATCTTAGAAGTTTTCCAAGTCTGTAACACGGCCCTTTGGGCAGGGAAAACAGCAAGGTCCTCCAGGTTCCAGAGTGCCATTCCAACGCACACAGCCCTGCATTAGTACTGAGACCACATGGAGAGGACGCAGAACCAGGAGTTAGAAAACCTGGATGCTCTGCTATTAACTGTGTGTGTGTGGGTAGTTGCTCAGTCATGTCCGACTCTTTTCGACCCCACAGACTGTAGCCCGCCAGGTTCTACTGTCCATGGGATTCTCCAGGCAAGAATACTGGAGTCGGTCGCCATGCCCTCCTCCAGGGGATCTTCCTGACCCAGGGATCAAACCCGGGTCTCCTGCACTGCAGGCAGATTCTTTATCATATGAGCCACCAGGGAAGTGCTGTGCTATTAATTAGCTAAGAAATATATCTATGCTTCTTGGAACCCAGGCACTTTTATATCTAAAAATCCAGGGATTAAAAATGTCTCCTTTACCTTGACAGCATCTTCCTGAACACGACACTTTGCATCTCTCTGATGCATGATATTCATGGGTGATGGGAGGACACACATGACCTCCTGCATTGGTAACGATAAATGGGGTACAGGCAAAGCTCTCTGCTTGCTGACTTAGAAATGGATGGGTCTTCTGCGGCCAGACTGATCGAGACGCAGTATATTCATAAATCTGTCTCCGCTGATGGAGTGGAAAGAGCAAAAACCAGTTCCAGAGAACAAGAAAAATAAACCCCAGCTATGTCACAGAGCTATAAAACCCAAGAGGGCTGTATTTCCAAGCCTGACACAGCTCTGGCTTATGACTTCAGACAAGAAAATGAGCACCCCAGATGACTTCTGTAGTGGAGCCTGGCGTCAGAGCACTGCAGTCTATGCACAGAATGAGTCTGGGCTAAATGGATACACCCCGAGCCCCTCTCCTCACCTTTTCAGTTAACACCAGCTGTAGCACCTACAGAGGCATTTGTAACTGCTGCTGTATCAGACAGTGTCATCAATGATAGTAGCACCCAGCATCCTAATGAGCAAAAGTGATGTAAGAAATTCTCAGTCATTTGCCACCTGGTTCCAGTGAGTCAGAATCTCAGATTTCCTTTTGTGAATACAGGCATCCATTCAAAAACATGAAGAGTTTATAAG
The DNA here is from genome assembly GCA_024291935.2 of Okapia johnstoni. Lineage (NCBI taxonomy): Eukaryota > Metazoa > Chordata > Mammalia > Artiodactyla > Giraffidae > Okapia > Okapia johnstoni. The sequence continues at coordinate 142,165,125 of CM044306.1, read as the reverse complement.
AAGCATACTTAAGTTTATAAGGAGAGTCCAGAGTCCAGTATCACAAACCAGAAGGCAGAGCACTGAAGAATTGACACTTTCGAACTGTGGTGCTGGAGAAGACTCTTGAGAGTCCCTTGGACTGCAAGGAGATCAAACCAATCAATCCTAAAGGAAATCAGTCCTGAATATTCATTGGAAGGACTGATGCTGAAGCTGAAGCTCCAATACTTTGGCCACCTGATGCGAAGAGCTGACTCACTGGAAAAGATACTGATGCTGGAAAAGATACTGATGCTGGGAAAGATTGAGGGGAGAAGGAGAAGGGGGCGAGAGAGAGGATGAGATGGTTGGATGACATAGTTACCGACTCAGTGAACATGAGTTTGAGCAAACACCAGGAGATAGTGATGGACAGGGAGGCCTGGCGTGCTGCAGTCCATGGGGCTGCAAATGGTCAGACACGACTGAGCAACTGAACAACATCACAAACTACTGAATCAGATTCCCTGGGCTGCAAGAAGGGCACTCACAGGAGCTGCACCAATCCCTTTGGGCCACCCTAGGGATTGTAAGGTTGTCTGGCCTTTTTTTGGTCAAATGCCTGGAAAGGCAAAAATGTGTTGACTGACCCCTCGTAGTGAGAGGGACAGAAGAGTAACGAGTGGTCAGGGTTCAATGCCGTCAGCCTGCCTTGCTCTCCTGAACCAGCCTAGCACATGGACACCACAGCGGACACCTGACGTGGTGAGGACTAAGTCCAGAACCTGCCGAAATCCTAAAAGGAGGGTTATTATCACAGAGGCACCACCAGCCCCTGACTTTGTTTCAGAGCCACTTTGCACAAAGACACATTTTTGTTTTTAAATGGACCCTTCCTGTCATCTCCCCAGGTGGCTTCGCTGAGATGCTGGTGCCACTGGGCAGTGGAAAGGCTGTTCACCAGCCAACTGGGTCACTTGGGCACACCAGCTCTCCTGCAACTATACTCGATCTTTTGAAAGTCAAATTACACGTTATTCATTGTCAGGAAAGGACTCTCAAAGAGTCAGAACTGCAGATGTCTCTATAATCATGAGAACATACATTTTTTCCTAAGATCAGTATTTTGTTAGAAATGATAAGTCATGGATAAAAACACATTCTCTGGTTTAATTTTGCACCAATGATGACTTGTGCTATTGCTCCCAGGGAGACCAGGCAAGGAGAGGGCCAGGAAATTGATATTAATAACTGGGTGGTTGAACCCGAGCTTTCCACATGACAGGCGTAAAGGAAGGTGAGAGGGTCCAGAGGTGGGCAGCAGAAAGGAGCCTGCATTGGATGTGCCCACCAGGGAGGGCTGCTGTTTGTGACCATCCAGGCAAAGGCTAGGAGGGAGTCAAATCAAAATCACAAAGTCCTGGGGGCAAACACAAACACACCTGTCTGGTCTCAGAATCCTGGAACCAGGGGCCCTCTCTGTGAGGTTCAAAAGCAGTAAATTTAGATCATAGACAACAAAATACTACATAGAATATCTCCCTATTAAGAGGTAGTACAGCAGCAACTAACCCCCTTCCCTAATAGTTCAGATGGTAAAGAATCAGCCTGCAATGCAGGAGACACGGGAAGATCCCCTGGAGAAAGGAATGGCAACCCACTCTAGTATTCTTGCCTGGGAAATCCCATGTACAGAGGAATCTGGTGGACTTACAGTCCATGGGATCTCAAAGAGTCGGATACGACTGAGCAACTGACTACACACTACACATCAGAAACTAACATAACTTTGTGAATCAATTATACTCCCGTTTAAAAAAAATATATATATATGTATGTATATATACATATTTGTGGATGGAAGATAAGATATCTGGGGTTTGATTCAAAATAATCCCATGGGAGAAGACTGTCAGAGGGTTAAAGATGAAACAAGACTGGTCTAACCAAGGGGTACATAGAGGTTAACCATAATAATCTCTTTACCTATGTATATGTTTGAAACTTTCCATTATAGAAGAATTTTTAATAAAGGAAAAAATAAACACTGCTTGAAATATGAAAAAAAGAGGTAGTACATTCATGGTTGAACTAAGAAGTTCAAGCTAGATCCATGTTTTAAGAAGGAAAGATGGGGATGGCCACAGTTCATCTCTAACTCTCCATCCATCTGATGCACGATGTTTATTCACTGTTGGAGGACATGCTCAGATTTCTTGCATTTACAGTGATGGTGGTGGCTGGTCTAACCATCTGCAGAGCATCCCCATTTCCCCATGCGATTCCCAGTGTACTTGCTGACACCTAAGGCTGGACCACAAGTTTGCCCAATGGATGACTCTCATGTTTAACTGCTACTCTTATGAGGGGTTGCTTTTCTTCCTAGGTTATCACATTTCCTTTAAATACTACAGAACGCATGAGAATTAGATTTCATTTTCAGCAGGACTCAGAGATGGAGAACTATGTACACAGATTCTCCTCAAGAAGAAAATAACCTGCTATGAACTCTTGGGCAAATGATCATCGAGCTCCTTCTTCAACACCTCTGCAATGGGGCTCTGTGCCTCTCACGGCCTCCTGTTCTGCTGCTGAGGGGCAACAGCCAAGGACCCTCAGGGAACACAGCAAAGCAAATTCCCAGTCCTAAGGGAAACTTGCCCCTGGGACATTTAAACAATGTCCAAGAGGAAGAGCCAAGGGCAGCAACTTGGTGCCCCCTGCATTTTCAGGGAGACACTGGACAGCCTCAGTTACATTCATCCATCCAGTTGTAAATCCACCCAACAGCAGCAGCATCCATTTTATCCAAGCAATGTCAAGGAGACAGGCTTGGATGAAATCAAGCAATTATAGCTAAAAGTCCACAAAAGATGCCCACTTCCTCCTCCAAAAAGTTACATCCCTCACCACAGCTTTCAAGGTTCTCCAGTTTCCTTTCAACCCACTGTTGGCCTGATCTTTCTTGATTTCCCTAGCAGAATCGCACATTCCTGCCAAGCTGAGCCACTTGCCCTATCATGAACATGCTATGCCTTGTATGCATAAGCCTCTGTGAACCCTGCTTCCTACTTCCTGGCAACCTCTCTTTCAATCCCTACTTGTCTTGCTCATCTCTAAGGCCTGTCTTAAAAACATCCTTCTCTACCATGCTTTTCCTGATTCTTTCAAAAGGATTTGATCTCTTACTATTCGAATTTCTTTAGAACCATGTTTATACAGCTTCAGATTAAACATTTTCTGTAGCTTACAACCATCTACAGCTCTGAGAGCTGATAAGAGAACACTTTTTATAAACTGTGTCAGGGTTGGAAGAGCCCTTTGCTCATAGTGCAAAAAACACACAAAATATAAGTATCATTTAACAAAGGAAGGAAATCCATGTGAGCCACAACGTGGATGAACCTTGAGGATAACATGCTAAATGAAAAAAGCCAGCAACAGAAAGACAAATCGGGCTTCCCTGGTGGCTCAGACGTTAAAAAATTTGCTTGCAAGGCAGGAGACCCGAGTTAGATCCCTGGGTGAGGAAGATCCCCTGGAGAAGGGAATGGTTACCCACTCCAGTATTCTTGTCTGGAGAATTCCATGGACAGAGGAGCCTAGCGGGCTACAGTCCATGGGGTTGCAAAGAATTGGACACAACTGAGCAACTAACAGAATAGTGAAATTCATAGAAACAAGGAGCAAAAAGGTGGATACCAGGGTTAAGGAGAGATAAAGGGGAGATTGTTTAATAGGCAGAATTCAATTTTGCAAGGTGAAAAAGTCCTGGAAATCCACTGTGCAATGTGATTATATATAACATTATTGACTGTACATCTTAAAATGGTTAAGGTGGTAAATATTATATGTTTTCACCACAAAAAGAAAAGTGCCAAGTGAATTAAATCTGCACCCTAACAGCACTACCAAAAAATGAAAGGTATTTTGCTGCAATCTTTGCCTTGATCAGAGAGGTCAGAGCAGAAAGCATCCTTTTAAACATGTTTCATCAGTAGAAAGTCGTTAGAGTCACTAAGGAAAGAATTTCTGTACTTTGAGAAAAGACAATCAGGACCAGAATACTAGGGAGAAATGGGTATAAAGATTAAACCCAGGTAAATTTCCCATTTCTTTAAAGTATCCATTATCAAGAGACTGTGAACCCTAAACTTCTTTAGGAGGCTTCTGAGTTACTATCCACTTTTTTCTGTTTAAAAGCACAGTTGAGGTCCAGGGTCGTGATGCTCTAATCATCAGTTTTCTTGCACTTTCTGAGCAGAGAGCCAGGAAGGAAGGCAGGGACAGAGGTGAAAGGAGCTGGGTGATTTGGGAGAGTTGGAGAGGACGCTGAGAGAGGAGAATAAGGAGGGCGGGGTGGGATATTCTGGGGGAGAAATGGGGCCAGAGAATCAGACAGCGACAGAGACACACCGGGAACTGACAGATCAGATGTAATTGTAGAACAACCCACTGTGGACACTCTCCTCAAAACTAGAGAGACAGGCTCTAAATAGAAATACTGGTTTTACCTTGACAAGCTCTGGATAGAGGATTCTCATTAGACACCTGTGGGGCTGAAAAAATACCACAGGGCATGGATGCTGTCTGGCAGGGAAATGTGCAGTTGCAAATACTTCGTAACATTGAAACTAGCAATCAGCCAGTTCTGGTAATACAGTTAAGTTTCCCTGTATTTCAGGCTCTAAAGACAGTGCTACGAAGTCACATTAGCAGAAGGACTTGATTTTGAGGATCAGCAAGCGTTCGCTTTCTTTGCTGAATTGTATGTTTCCAATGGTGGTCAAGGGCTTCCCAAGCGATCTGCCCCGTTCTTGATCCTCAGACTGTCTCTTTCTAGCACGTGCTTTGAAACTCAACTCAACTACTTTTTCTCTTTTATAGTCAACTGCCTTAAAAAAGTTATTTATTTTCAAAGGGCTGAATAATTCTTTTTTTGTCTTTGAGTATACAAAAAAAGCAGATTTTCTAATTTCTTAAATAAGATTAAAAAGCAAGGAGCCAAAAAAGCCAACCAAAACAAACAAAGCCCAAAGAAAACTAATGATTTCATTGTCATGAATTTTAAGAATAGGTATCTTAGTGGAGATAGCATACAATAATGGTTACAAGTGAGGACTCTGGAATAAAACGAAACAGATAGAGTCTATCTAGCTATGTCACCATGACTGTTATTTAATTTCTCTGAATTTCCTTTTCTTCCTCTATGAAAAAGAAAGAATAAAGATGCTAGTATTGTAAATTTTTCCAAAAATGGCACCTGCCATTATTACCTAAGTGTGATCATCAGACTGTGAAGTTCAGCTGTCACATAAATTGACTATCCTTCATTCCAGTGGCTCCTGTGGGGTACCTAATCGCAGGTACATTATTCAGAAGGAATAGATTATTCACGCAATGCTTAACATTTGATTTCTGGAGCTAGGATGGCTGGAGAGGTGATTGATAAAGACTCAGAAAAGTAGGAGACAATATTTTTTGCTTCTACCACCTTTTCTTCTGGGGTCAGCCATCCTTCTAAGAAGGATACATTTTGAAAATGATTCACCTTAGATCATATTGGTTATGCAACGAGCTCTGATGGGCACTGTCCTTCCATAATGAAAAGGAAGTTAATGCCCAGCTACTCCTGATCCCATATTACATCCGCTGCATGCATACTGATGTTGGAGGTAAGTTGGATGAGGATGTCAAGAGAAGAAGAAAGACAGTTTGGGGGAGCAAGCGGGCTTCTATCTACTGGCTGAAGAACAGAGAAAATGCCTGAGACAATCTCCAAGTTAATTAAGGTTTTCTGGATTAAATGGAAGCAGATGCCAAAGCAGAGCTATTTCTGCATATCTTTGCCTGCATGTACCTAGATGTAGTCCAAGTCCAGGTTTACGCTTCCTCCAGCATCCACCGGACCATTAACCACTGTCACTTTCTATTAATCACGCATGGTGTCTTTCAAACTGTTGTCTGTTTTCTTTTAAAAATGTCAACAGAACAACAGAGCCTGAGAACATGCTAAAACTCCTAAGTCTCAATTTAGAGTTCTGCTAGAATTCGCAGTTTATTAATTCCTTCTGACATGGCCCAGATGTCTCTAGAGTAATTAGTAACAGAACAGGGTTAGTGTGGCTGCCTCGTGGTGATGCAGATTCATCAGGACGGATGGTTCACTTACAAAAATGAAGCAAGTTTCATCAAGTTTAATCCCGAAGGGGAAGCACCACAGTTGCACCCTGTACACATTTGTGTCTATCTCATTGTCATCGTATTTAAGTGGCTACCAGGTACAATATGGTAAGAGATCATCAGCTTTCGCGTATTTTTTTTAAATCCATTTGGCCCAAGCTCTATGGACGTGAGATGCACAGATAATGGGTAAAACTCACTCTCTTGGGGAAAGAACAAGGGGAGCCAGAGAGACAAGGCTCACAGAGCAAGAGTCCTGTAAATGCCAGGCTTGTGGCCAAAGTCCTTAACTAGGTAAATAAATTATAGGACAGTGGTTGTTTTAAAAAAATACTGTCAATTCTTCTTTTATATATATTTTTAAAGACTTTTGGTGTGGGCCATGTTTAAAGTCTCTACTGAATTTGTTACAATACGGCTTCTGTTTTTCATGTTTTGGTTTTTTGGCCACGAGGCATGTGGGATCTTAGTTCCCTGACCAGGGATCGAACTCACACCCTGTGGACTGGAAGGCAAAGTCTCAACCACTGGACCACCAGGGAAGTCCCATTAATTCTTTCAAAATGTCTTATCTACTCATCCATTCTCTCTCTTTCCACTGCCATCAGTTGATAACTTTAGCTTCTGTTTCAACAACTGCAGCGGCCTCTGAAGGTGTCTCCCTGCCTCAAATTGTTCTATTTAATTCAACTAGTACTTCTGGACAATGAGGCGTACAGGTGGCTTCACTGGCTTCTCAGTTTGGCTGTCAACCTTCTCTTCTTCTGGTTCATTTTACACAATGACCCAGGAATGTATTTTAAAGTCTAGTTTTCACCCTATCACTCACTCCCCAGTTCAAAAACCTCCAAAGGCTCCCCACTGCCTTGAGAATAAAATCTAAATTCTCACATGGTAGGTATGCCTAGTAAACCCTCTCTCTCAACACAGCCCAAGATGGCCCCCCCATCCCAGCTCTGCCTCCTTATCACTGGCCCGAAGCAGGGCAACCTCTGAGCCTTTCCTCATTCTCTTTAAGTTCTTCATGTTTTAAGGGTGGGCTCAAGTTTCAGGCTCTCCAGGAGCCTTTTTATCAGACTGTGCTAGACTGCAAGCATTACACCTGACAGTAGTTATTCTGGCGTTCTACTTCTGGAAATTTAATGAGTATATATTCATAATTGTATATATATCATACACATATATACTGAACTGTCCTATTTTGATACCTAGCTTTGATACCTAGCACAGGATTCTGCCTAGAGTTAGGTGTGCTGAATAAATATGTACTATATATAGGAGTTTATTTTTTTCAATATTTAAGCTTTTTCAAGGGAAATTTGGCATCTCAGTCTTAAAATGTACATAGCCCTTAAAAGTACATAATTTATTTCTAGATTAGAATGAGCAATTCTCATATCAGGAATAAGTCAGGAAAAACTCAGAAATGCTTATCAAAATATATGCACATTGTTGAGATATTGTGTTTTTTACAATAAAGAAGATAGAAACCCCTTAAGGGGTCCCTCATATAAATTGGGACCCCCTACAACGTAGCTAACAAAATCACTTTGTGGAATATTTCAGTAACATGAGGACCAGTTCATAAGACATCAGTGAAGGCAAAGCAAAAGTAAACCGGTAGTTGACTTTTTTGTTAGATAAATGATAGACAGTGGTTATGTTTACAGGGAGGCTTAAGAAGGCTCTTTTCCTTTGCAGTTTTCTCTGCTTTTAAATTTGGGAACACTGAAGTGTTACTACTGTGTTGAATAGTTTAATTGGAAACTTGCTCTTTTGAACCACAAACACTGACTTGGAGGGAGATTTACTTTGATAGAGGAGCTTGACACAAACTTCTATTTGAACTGTAATCTAATAAGCCTCCGCATCATGTGAGAGACATCCTGTGACCAGGGAAACAACAGTGATTGATTTAGGAATTGGGAAACACAGGGTCTAATGTTGCCTTTACTGCACAATTCCCACCAGCCCTGGAAAAGTCACTTCTTTTCTTGAACCCCAGCCTTTTAATGATAAAATAAATGGATATTCTTGCACCCTCCTTCCATCTTACAAAAATGTATAGAGATCAATTAAAAACTATTTATAAAAATAGCAAACATATTGTAAAAAGGAAATCAATCAGTATCAGGTGGGATTATTATCAAGGTTGGAGAAACATCCCTCTGAAATCTTGAATCTCTGATTATACCACAACTTTAAATCACAAAGTGGTACCCAATTCATGTGCTAATGTACAGCGAAGTGCAATTCTACTAAATGCCCAATTTAATAACTGTAGGTGCATTTGTTAACTAACATTGAACAATGAATTTTAAAGTCATTTCAGGTTATTACAAAATATTGAACACAGTCCCCTGTGCTATACAGTAAATCCTTAATGCTTACCAAGCTTATCTATTTTCTGTAGAGTAGTTGGTATCTGTTAATCCCACTGATAATCTGAAAAAATGTATATAACTGAATCATTTTGCCATACACTTGATTTATAACAGTATCATAAATTGCCCACACTTCAATTAAAAGGCAGTCATTTTAGGACAACATTTTAGGACAACATTCCTTTTAAAAGTATTTTCCACATTTTGCAAATTAATCTTTGCTTTTTTTTTTTTTTTCCCCAAAGAGAACAGCACAGGTATACATTTTAAAAGAAGAAATACACTGGGCTTCAGATCATGTATTTAGAGCCAAAAAATTGAAAGCTTTAGCAAACTCATGATGAAGAGAACAGGTGCTCCTCTATCTCTACAAAGATCTGGATGGTGAATCTAACCCACCTAGATGGGCAAACACTCTTGACTTAGCCATAGCAATGCCCACGTACATACTTACTGGTGCACACCACTGGAGGCTCTTGGCATGTGGCTGGTAGGTGTATACCGCATGCCTCGGAACAGACACACACAAACCCAGGTCACAGCGGCGTGTACCAAGACACACACAGAAACACCCAAGTGTCCCACAGGGTGACCTCGCCGAAGGTTCTCAGGTAAAAAGCAAGAAAGGATCCCGTGAAGGGAAGGCAGGGCGGTGGGCCCCCAGAAGACGTGCTGACTCACCTGGTAAGTGGTTGCCAATCCTGGCAGTGGGTTTGGGAGGCAGGGCGGGGGGCTGCTTGAGGAGAGAGAGCTGCTTCACGGGGGTGTCCTCGTGGTCTCCAGGGGAAGCAGCAGGTTTTTTGGGGGGCAGGAACAGGACTGGTTTGGCTGAAGGATCTTGGGACAGGAGGGCTCCAGACTCACTGGCAGAGGGACTCTCTTCGGACACTGAGGGGACAACCACATGACACACAACGACATTACACAGACGCAGTGCCGGTGGGGCTGGTGGCAGCCGCGGGGGACACAGGACAGGCCAGCGACAGAGCAGAGCACCCGAGGCTCCAGGTGTCACATACACGTGGGGCATTCAAGAGAGGACACCGGAGAGCCAGTAAAGCCAAGGCTGAGGTGGGGGATACAGGGGGGAGGCAGAGACAGGAGACGGAGAGAACCAAACAGAGCAGGAGGAGGACAAAGGAAGAGGACGCTTCCTCAAAGCGTCCACAGCTCCATCCCTTCAACCCGGGTGTTTATAATGCACATTCCGTGGGCGGTCCAACACGTGACTCATGGGACCATGGCAACAACCAACAGATGGCAGGTGTAACGGGTCAAGGACGAGGGGCCCCTCTGAACCACATCACCACCAATGCCGGCACCTCCTTTGGGTGTGTTTGCCCTTTGCTCCCGGGTCTGAGGACAGCCTAGGGGCTGACACTGGGTGGGCAACCCTGCTCCTCCAGGTTCGGGGCCGCCCAAGCTGGGCATGTTCAGGGGGAGCTCTGCAGTTTCAGGGGCACTGGCTCTTATTGGCTCCTATACACCTGGACAAGGTGAAGGATGCTCCAAATTAACATCCTTTTTGTTTTCTCTGCTCCTCTCTCCTACCCTCGCCAGAAGCATGGTTTTCTCGTTTGGATTCTGCCCATTCCTTATTGCTCCAGGCCTGCCTCTTCCTCTCCCCCTGGGGGTGGGGGGGCAGGACCCAGACCAGCTCCAGTTAAGAGCTGTCCTGGGTGGTAGCAGAGGCCCTCCCATTAGACTGGCGACCTGGCTGAAGACTGAAGGAGACTCTACGACTTCCTAAGGGCGACAGATCTCAGGACAACAAATCAAATCCATCTGATCCCAATGTCACCAGGAAGGCTGGAGAGAAATCTCAATTTACTGCTTTAGTTGGAACAATCTCTCCAGCTGGGAGGAGGGGAGGTTGGGAGCGAAATGCAACTCAGATGCATACCCCCCGCCTCACCATCACTGGTCCAGTAAGAAAGCCTGTACAAGAGTCCTCTCCTGCCTCCTCCTTCCTCCCTAATCCAGGGAGCAGTGTTCCTGGCAGCACCAAAGCCTTGCACATCATCTGCAGGAGAACCAGGTTCTCCCCTGGCTCAAGGGACACCGGTGTCACCAGTGCTGGACTCATTGATGCAGCGGCGACTCACAGGGTCCCAAAGTGAAGCAGGGCACGGACTCTGTGAACCCCCATCACTCTCCCGCCTCCCGCCTGAGCTTCGTGTTGCAGATTTTGAACGTGGTGTACAGAGAGGAAGGACGTGGTCTCCCTCCCTAGACTCCAGATATTCCCAGTCCCTCTCTGGAGGCTGGCCTCCTGATAGCCTCTTTACTGGCTGTCGGGAATGCCCACCGTCTGGCTAAAGAGGACCACTCTGCAGTCCTTCTGAGGGGCTGAATATTGGCCACTTGGAGGGCTCTGGACCAAAGAGGGAGTGATGGTCAGATGGCATCACAAATCATCTGTCAGCAGGATACAACTTAACCAATTAAGTTGTAGACAATTAACACATCGATTTTATACGGTAAATTGGTACAGTTTGCTAAAGTGATGTAACAGTTAACTGTTACATTGGGATGAGGATTCAAAGGCATACCAGGGCTTTGTGACCAGGTGACTTAGACAGACATCCTACAGAAGCTTGGGGCTCAGCGTTAGCAGAAATGAACGTCAGAAAACAAAACGATGATGTTTTAAATCATCTCTATTACAAAACAAGACCCATCTTCTTTAAAGAGGCTAAGGTTTTAAAAGTGTTTTTAAAGACTGTAGAAAGTTAAATGGATATTTCCTCCAAATTTTTATACTCAGCATGTACTGGGTTGGCCGAAAAGCTTGTTCAAGTTTTCTGTAACATTTTACAGAAAAACCCAAGGGAACTTTTATGACCAACCCAATACTAAACTGGTCATTTCCATCCTCGTTTCCAGGAGATCCTTATGTTCAGGGTGGTTCAGAACAGAAGCCCAAGTCCAGCCGGGCTTAAGGACCGCCATACCACATGCTGAGGACCAATTCTACGTCTCTCGGGGGCATTACCTGTCCCATCCATGATGTCGGCAGGCTGGAGCACCTCATATGAGCAGGGATCCCTGGGCATCGGGACTGGCTCCATTTCAGACAGGGCGGGCAGAGACAGCTGGCTGGAGCTCAGGGACTGCCCGTTTTCCAGGGAGTCATCTTCATTCGATATGGAGAGCTCCCCGTCTGTCGGAGCGAGAAGGAGACCGCAGAGTTAGACACACCTGCCTCCCAGGAAAGAGTGACACTCACAGCCTGTTGCCTGAGTCTAGACGCTTTTGAACAATCTTCATCAAGACCAGAACATAAAGCCTACACTAGTTATTTTCCTTTTAAGGTAGCTAACCACCAGGAAAACAATTTCCAATGATCTTCAGTAATGTGCCTGCTTTCTCACCATCTTTCTAATCATTGACAGATGAATGGATAAAAAAGATGTGCTGTGTGTGTGTATGTGTATATATATATATGTATATATATGAAATATTGTGAAAGTGAAAAGTTGCTCAGTCATGTCTGACTCTTTGCAACCCCACGGACTGTAGCCTGCCAGACTCCTCTGTCCATGGAATTTTTCAGGCCAGAATACTGGAGCGGGTAGTCATTCCCTTCTCCAGGGGATCTTCCCAACCCAAGGATTGAACCCATATCTCCCGCATTACAGGCAGATTCTTTACTGCCTGAACCACCAGGGAAGTCCATATGGAATATTACTCAGCCATAAAAAAGAATGAGGGAATGTCATACACAGCAACAAGGATGAACCTAGAAATCATCACACCAACTGCAGTAAGCCAGACCGAGAAAGACAAGAATCATATGATACTGCTTATGTGGAATTAAAAAGAAAAAGATACGAATGAACTTTTTTTTTTTACAAAACAGAGACTCACAGACATAGAATGCAAACTTATTACCAAAGGGGAAAGGGAGCAGGGAGGGATACATTAGGAGATTAGTATTAACATATACATTCTACTATATATAAAATATATAAATAACAAACAAGGACCTACAGTATAGCACAGGCAACTATAATTTTTGTAGTAACCATAAGGGAAAAGAATTCAAAAAAGAATACACACACACACACACACGTGTATACACACACATATATATGTATAACTGAATCGTTGTGCTGTCTACCTGAAACTTATACAATATTGTTAATCAACTATAACTTTTTAAAATTTACTAAATTTTTTAAAATTTAAAAACATTTAAAAATTTTTTAACATTTTAAAAATGTTTAAAAAATCAGAATCTACCATGTTTTATTTATTAAAAGACGCTTACTCCTTGGAAGAGAAGTTATGACCAACCTAAATAGCATATTAAAAAGCAGAAACATTACTTTGCCAACAAAGGTCCGTCTAGTCAAAGCTATGGTTTTTCCAGTGGTCATGTATGGATGTGAGAGTTGGACTATAAAGAAAGCTGAGCGCTGAAGAACTGATGCTTTTGAACTGTGGTGTTGGAGAAGACTCTTGAGAGTCCCTTGGACTGCAAGGAGATCCAACCAGTCATCCTTAAGAGATCAGTCCTGACTGTTCATTGGAAGGACTGAAGCTGAAACTCCAATACTTTAGCCACCTTATGTGAAGGATCAACTAATTTGACAAGACCCTGATGCTGGGAAAGATTGAAGGCGAGAGAAGAAGGGGACGACAGAGGATGAGATAGTTGGATGGCATCACCGACTCAATGGACATGAGTTTGAGTAAACTCCAGGAGCTGGTGATGGACAGGGAGGCCTGGCATGCTGCAGTCCATGGGGTAGCAAAGAGTCGGACACGACTGAGTGACTGAACTGAACTGAACCATGTTTTATATTTGTTCTTTAAACAACAATGAAAATTAAATTTTCTTCATAATTTTTGAAAACCTGGAAACACTGAGCAGGACTTAGAGATGGAAAATGAGGTCAGGAATTCCTACTCCTGGGAGCAAAAGGCTTCAAGCACTCAACAAGCATGGGGACCTGGAACGTCAAGGCCTTAGGAAAGACTCACCCTGTCTTCTCTGCACCTCTGCCCACATCTAATCTCTCTAAGTAGATACATGTTTAGGGGCTCTGAGCTCCAGCTGCAGGGCTACAGCAGCCCAGAGATTCTGGGAGGTGCCAGGATTCTCCTGGTACCCATCAGTGATCCTGCTGGGCAGGGTGCACTTTGATCTTGTCAAAGCTCAGCAAGACAAGGAGCAGCCAGTTAACACCACAGTGAAGGATCAAAGGCTCCTACACAACGGCCATTTGTCAAATCAAAACTCCCTGGGTGTGATTTCCTCCTCGCCCAGGGGAGTCCTAGATAGCTAGACATTAAAGTCAAATTAATTTTTAAAGAGGACTGAAAGCTGTTCCAGCCAGATGAATAAATATCCAGATGAAAGGCTCTAAGTTATGTTTGGGCAGAAACACAGAAACCAGCAAAGCAATTACCTGCCTTAAAATGAGAAGATAGATGATTTACTTGAAATACAACAGTGAAACGACTCCATGGTTAATCATGGATAAATAAGCCTTTCCTTTTGCTGTGTTCCTCCCAAGGCTTTAATTTAATACACAATGATGATACGGCAGCAAAAGATTCCTCTACCCACCCCCTTTCCTCCTCATTTAGAACTGGCTCAATGAAACGTATGCTCAACAGAGAAATTTATAAACTGACAGGCTTTAGGTAGCATATGGTTCAAGGATATATGATATTTGACCTGAAATTTTATACACATAGAAAAAAAAATATAATGGACACCAAAAAGTCATTTGAAGCAGACGATTTAAAGAACTAATTTTTGAAGACTGTGGGTTTATTTTTTCTTTCTTTTCACATGGCTTTAAAAAAAAATTTTTTTTTTAATTTGGTTTTTGTTTGTTGTTGGTCATGCTGCTTAGCATGTGGGATGTTAGTTCCCCAACCAGGGATGGAACCCATGCCCCCTGCAGGGGAAGTGCGGAGTCTTAGCCCCTAGACGGCCAAGAAAGCCCCTCACTTGGCCTTTTTATATGTCTCAGATGGAAGCAGTAGTCACCACAATAGTGATTAACAATATGGCTATGACTTCTCATTCATTCCCAAGAGAAGAGCAGACTGGCACGCCAAGGCTATGGCAAACACTCAGATGAACTGAGAGTACCCAGGATGGGAAGAGCCGCGGTTGTGAGCGTTAACGCAGCTCCATCCCATAATGGACAGTTCCGGGTCCTTTAGTTTGGCTTGTTCAAACTGACAACATCGGAAGCAGCTCTGCTTCAGGTTCCCAGTTGGTGAAATAATGATGGAATTGCCATCAGGTTTACCGCATCTCTGGGAAACCATTCTGATTTTGGATGTTCCCAGGATAGTAAAAGTACTGGCTTAAAACAGCCAGAGGAGGAGGGGTTTCAGGGTTGTTGCCATGTTTTGCTTCTTTGAGGCAAAGATGTGATGGAATGATCGCTATATATTTTAGCTACCTAGACTAATGATGTCTAAGAACTGTAGATGCAACATTAGGGGGAAGAAAAGATATAAGAGCAGTAGCACTAGAGGTTTTGGTGGATACAGAGAAGCAGTATTACTCACTCCTCTTGGGACATATTAACTCTCAAAAAATTTAGCTCCCTATGGATTAATAAGTACCTTTGGTAAATCACAAAGGCCCAAATCATTTGGGAGAGGAAACAATCTGGTGAATTCCACCACTGCAACTTCTAAATACACATCTCATTAAAAAATGAAATTAGAAAAAAGAAGAAATATGACCCGAATCATAGTTCTACCCCAACAGAAAAGTTCTTTCCCCATATAAGTGTATGTATCAAATTTTATTTTGTCTTGTTTTTTAAAATTTTAGAAGCATTATAATTTGCATAGTTATCATCTTAACGATTATATTTCTCTCTCTGTGGTTGGTCACAAAGCGATTTCCAATGTTTTATGCTATTATGAAAACAAATCTCTGCTGATTACCTTCCTGTATAAAATGTTCTCTGCAATTATAATTCTCCCTTTAGAAGAGAGTCCAATAAAGACGTTTATGTGTATTAATATTTTAATGTCTACTGACACAGACCTGGATATCGTGAAATCATTTTTCTATAAGGTTTGTCAATTTGCGCAGCAGCAATGCACAGACTACACCGATCTCCGGGCTTTTGGTCAGTTCTTCAATATCTATCTACAGACCTACTTACCTGCATATATATGCACATATCTGGTAGAAATGAATTAAAACCACGCACATTCATTATTGATACCATTTATGACTAAGAGATGACAAAAATGAAATCTGATTTGGATTCATATAAACGGGGATTGAAAAGATGCCGCTGTTAAAGTAACTGTTATTTTTTAAATTCTTATGATGTTTTCAAATGTACACAAAAGTAGAAGCATGAATGCAACGAACTCCATGTACTTATCATCAAGCTATGAAGAATTAGCTGGGAATTCCTAATGCTTAGTAATTTCAAGTTTGATTCATCTAAAGACTAATTTATTGATGTATAGTTGATGCACAATGTTGTATTAATTTCTACTGTAAAGTGATTCAGTTATTATATATAATATATATACACACATATGCATATATACACACATGTATATAAACACACACACATATATATATATATACACACACATACACAGGTATATATACACACACATTTTTTTCATATTCTTTTCCATTATGGTTTAGCACGGAATACTGAATCTAGTTCCCTGTGCTATTATACAGTAGGACCCTGTCATCTATCTACCCTATACATAATAGCTTATATCTCTGAAGACTGTTGAGACTCTCCATGTCTTTTTACTATTTACCAGTTCTGTTATCAGCACATTAATAGCATTTTAAAAATAAGCATCATTAGAAAAAACGGTGTTCCCGCCCAGGGAGAATTTAACTCTCCTGAATAAAATGAGTCTTATGGAATATCTCTGCTTTCCTCTATCAAGATCATCCCAGTCTCTTTAGGTATTTGACTCTTTTTGATGCAATGGTAAATGGAACTGCTTCCTGAATGTTTCTCTCTGATCTTTCACTGCACAGTCTCTTGTTATTATGAATAAGCAAAAGCTCATTGATTATTGGAAATCATCTTGATGTTTCACATGACTGTCTAAAATTATCTGCAACAATGGGTTTTCAAAATGGTACAGTTACCTCCAGGCATTAAGACATTTCCCACCAGAATTAATAAAGTGTGGAAAGGAGGAAGGAAGAAGGCAGGAGGAGACCAGACAGGTTAAGGCAGTGGTTCTCAAACTTTCATGGGCATCACAATTTCCTGGCGGGCAGTTAAAACACAGATGACAGGGCCTCATTCCCAGAGTCTTCTGACCCAGGAGGTTTGGTGTGGAACTGAGAATATGCGTGTCTAATAAATTCTTGGGTGATGCCAAAGCTGCTTTTGCTGGTCAGCAAAAGCACACCTTGAGAACTACCGGACTGGAGGTAAGGAACTGGACAAGCGAGAGAACCCAGAATAGCACCAGTGCCTTTTCACGATGAGGTTTAGGGTAGGAAATGTCATTCATGGGGCTAACACAGAACAGAGGCGGTTGGCTTAAATCTCAAAGAGAAGGCAGGAGGTTGCATGGTTTAGCCGTGGGTTATGAACTTGTCACGAAGGGCAGTGGGACTGGAGATAGCACCAGGGTGGGGAAGAAAAGTAAAAGACAAGCCAGGTGCAGACACGCCTAACACGGGAGCATCCGGTCACAGAGCGTAGAGAAAAGAATGCAGAAGTGAGTACATGTCAGAGTCACGACAAATGATGAGACACAGAAAGCAGCGGATCGAGATGGAGACCTGGCCGTGGGCACGGTGCCAGTCAGTCTTCTGTTCCTTGTGAGGCACAAGAAATGCTGGTAAGTCAGGCTTACACCAAGTTAAGGAGAGGGAAGGGAGAGGTGAGAGTGAATGAATTCATTCGACTGACAAATACCTACTGAGACCCTATCGTTGACAATGCAGGATCACACCCAACAAGCCTCACAAACAGATCTGCTATTAGCTCCTCAGGATACCTGGAGAAACTACTGTTAGGGCGGCTGCCTCCAAAGGCCTGCAGCTGAACCATATTCAGCTGCCCCTCCTGCCACAGGCCAGGCATTGTGCTAAATGCTAAGGAGGAAAGAGACATGCCCCGGGGAAAGAGTGAGGCAAGACGGGGTGCAGAAATGCAGACAGGGAGGAATTGGTATAAGCGAGCTGGGGTGAGAGATGAGGAAAAGAAGCAAGCGTGAGAAGTTAAGCCCTGAGAAATAGAAGAAGAAAAATACGAGGTGAATGAAGGAAGGGAGCAGCAAGACGGGGTGCAGAAATGCAGACAGGGAGGAATTGGTATAAGCGAGCTGGGGTGAGAGATGAGGAAAAGAAGCAAGCGTGAGAAGTTAAGCCCTGAGAAATAGAAGAAGAAAAATACGAGGTGAATGAAGGAAGGGAGCAGATGTGTGTTTGGAACAGATGGAGATTCACCTCTTGTCTTGCATAGAATTTTTCTCAATGTTCTAAGAGTACAATCTACTGGTTGGTCAAAAAGTTCATTCGGGTTTTTCCATAAGATGGTACGAGAAACTGGGATGAACTCTGTGGCTAACCCAATATATAAAAGCTGTGTTCCAGAGAGCTGACTTGAAAGATGTATTTAAAAATTTATTTTTTGTTCTAATTCAGTTTATTTAGGAATGACATCTACCTATAACCGGAAGTCACCTATGCGACGATATTCCAAAAAATTTTGCTGTGTTATTGCTGTTTGTTTTGCTTTAAGATACCTTCTGGTTTTAGGGTGACTGACACATACATACTCACAGACATGTTTATTTATTTAGGGTGCATAAGAAGGAAGTCAGAATAGTGTTAACTTACTCATAAGCTTTTACGTTTTTAATTTGCAAAATAAAATACTGTACAACCAGTATAAGGGAGAAAAACCAACCTCATGGGGAAATATGAACCAAACATAGCTAATAAAAGAATGGCTATTCCAAGTATGCAGAGTATTTGTACAAATAAATAAAAATTAAGTTCCAGGTGCCACTTGTGAAATGCACAGCCTGGCTGGGAACGAAAGAAATGAAAGTGAAGTGACCCTGTGGGTGATGCTGAACCCTAACCATGTGCTTGACACAACGTCAAGTGCAAAAGCAGGAATGGAAAACAAGAGGCACAGGTTGGTTACAATGCCCTCAAGAGGAGATATGCAGGCATGTTGGCAAAGTTCTAAAGTGAACTTGGCATGACATGAGTAGAGCTTAATGGTCATTAATTTTTTTTTTCCAATGGAGATGCTTACGTGTACAAAAAATATAACAAACACTGGCATGCTGCCTTGTTCAGTTAAATGAAAACCTAATAATTTTTGTTGGAGGAGAAAACCCCTTCCTTACTCCTCAGGTTTCTTGAAGAGCTATTTTCTCTGAGCCCAACTTTTCAACCCTTCTCCACAGTTACTGCATTGCTAGGATGTAAATTCTGAATAAAAGACTTGCAGGTGAGGAGAACAATGAATGTCATGAAATCATGGTTACATTGATGCTTCCACTAGAAGGAAAAATGATTATGTAAGTGAAGCACCATATGAGAATATTAGACTGAAAACATTAGGAAGTGTTAGCTACGCTGCATCCCTGTTGGTAACGCAACATGTAGGATTCACACATGCAAACCTACGAAAATTCAAACGCGTTTTAATTTACTAGCGATCCCCAACAGCTATAATTAGAGCAAAAACTGCAGCCACCTATGTTAAGGCAAACAACCATCTTTCTGAAGCCACGGAAGTAGAGCTCTACTGCAAGTATTTGCTAATTGTTTTTTCCCTTTGAGACAGAGCTGCTGGTGTAGCTTTCAATACATGCCCTTTGACAGAACAGGGCATCTCTGCTGAGTGGCTGATGGGGACCCCACAGAACCGAAGGTGTTTTCCCAACAAGTGCCACTGGTGATGGGGAGCTATGAAACAAGGTCTTCATCTGATGCCTTTTTTCCTCTTTCTTGACATTGAGATGATTTTTTCACTACAGTAGAAAAAAAAATTCACCCATTAAGGGGGCACAGCCACTGTTTAGTAACCCACATAGATGTCATTTCCACAACAATACAGACAGCTTTGAAAAGCTTCTGTTAATCCCAGTAATCTTCTAAATCATTATCCTCAAAGCCACTGGCTGCTCTCATTGCCAGCCAAATGATGTACCATCAACCGCAGCTCTAAGCATTTCATTGAAAGATGAAAAACTCTCAATCTAAGTTGGAAATGGCTCCCTGGTCATTGGAGGTATTTTCTTCAGTTTGCTTGAATTCAAGAAGTTGAAGTCACTAAACTAAACAGTGCTACAGATATCATTGTGTAGAATTTTAAACATATATTGAAAGCAATACATTTCTATTAACACTGCATATTTACTAATAATACTTAATGTTTTTAAATCTTGGGCATTGAAAAAGACAAACTGAGAGTCTTATTCATAAAAACTAAAACTACAGTGTGTGTGTGTCTCTCTCATGTCTGGTATTTTCTTTTCCAGTGAAGAAAAGTCATTGTCCGTGTGTGATCATGTCTCTAAAAGTATCTATGTGCCACCAGAATTGGGAGCAGACATCATAGGACTTTGTAGGATCACTAAACCTATATTTTCAGAATCCACATGTCAGAGATTCTTCTAGTTTATCTTTCATGTCTGTTTGCAGCCAGAAGACTTTGGATTATTCAGACTAGTTTATACGGAAGAACAAATGTGCAAGAGGCATGAGGTTTCTTTGCGTCTGACACAGGCATCTTGGTAACTCACAGAATCCTTTCTACCCTAATAGCTTGAACACCTATGCAAGATGGATTTCAATGTCATAATGTAACTGATTCCGTGATACTGAGATCAGATGACTTTAAACACAGAACGGAATGGTACATGTTTTCCTGCTTGGAGAATCACCTTTTTTTAAAAAAAAAAATAGCTGCTATTGTTCTGGATTTAATACCCTATTTTGATGCCAATATTGCCCGTCTTGTACAGAGGACTTTGCTGAAAACCCTGAAGTCTGTGAGTTGCAGTGACTTCCCATCAAAAAAGTGGCACTGACTAAAACAAGTGCATAGCTTGTCTTAGTTGCACTTCCCTGTAGCTGTTCCCTGACGATTTATCAGCATTTTCTGCCTTTAACTGGACCGCACGGTCAGCAAACCACAGCTCACATGGCTTCTCGGTGGCTTCCTCATTGCAAACACCTCCTCGTATCAAACTGTGGTGTCTGTCTCCCAGAGGTGTTTCATCTGCCTGGGTGCAGTTATGCCTCCTCAGCAGTCTTCATACCCGAGTCCATCAGTTCTTACCTCATCTCTCCTGATGAGGTATGATGGTTCTGACCACTATTTCCAGATAATGACTCTTGACTCCAAGGTTTGCAGCCGAAAGAGGATTTACCATCTTGCTATTTCTGGGCATTCTGATATCAAAAATGCAACTGGGGCAGAGACTGAATATAAAATGAATGGGATGACACAGTTTCTTTCCTATGCTATTACACAAGAGTGGAACTCTCACAGAATCATATACCGCTGTGCAGTGGGCCCTTTACAGTTAATAGAGAATCCAAGATTTTTAAAAAATCTCTAATGGCTAGAGTAGAAGGAAACTCATAGGGACTGGTCACTGCAAAATCTAAGCAGTTCCATTTCTCTAGCTGAGCTGCTCTCCAACATATGGTTATAGTTTAAGTTAGTTCAAACTAATAAAACTTAAAACACAGTTCCTCAGTCAGCCTAACCACATCTGAGGTGCTCAATAACCACACGTGGCTGATGGCTGCAGTGCTGGCTGGCAATGATGATGGAATGTTCCTGTTATTGCCGAAAATTCTGCTGGACAGCCCTGCTCAAAATACACTTAAAACTCACAATAATGGGCCTAATGAATATGTGAAAATGAACCCATTTCTGGAACTGGGAGGTTCAGATGGCATTGCTAACCTGGTCCACATCACAACAAATGGTCAGTTCAGTGGATAATATTTGCTTTAAAGAAGCTGCAGTGGTAAGAAGGATGGGGCACGGGGAAGAAAGATGTCTCTGGGGCACGTGTGGATGGTGGGACCCAGACAGCAGCAAGACACAGCTCCAGAAGTGGGCGTGGCCTGTGGAGGAGTCCTGAAGCCTTCTGATAGAATCTCAGCTCTTCTGGATGGAATCAGAGAGTCTAGACTTGGGTGAAGGGGAACTGGGAAAGGGAGACAGGCATCTAAGAACAGCAGAGAAGTTCAGGTCACACGTCTGGTGGAGACCCTCGCTGACATTTACTGAGCACTTTCTCTGGGCAGAAAAGGCCGTAAAGCCCAAACTGGATTATGTCCCTTGATCCTCCAGCAACACTCTGGGAGGACAAGCAAGGGCAGGATGGCGTTGAAGAGTACGCATCCAAGGGTGTTCCCAGAGACTCCAGGAGGACCAGCTGCTCGGTAACAGACTGTCTTCAAGCAAGCAGGCAGGAGGCTGGGAGCAATAAGAGGGGATGAAAGGCAAGCATGGCTTTGCTGGCTGGAGCCGACTAGGATCCTGGAGGTTCATTCAAGCAGAAAGCAGAATCCAGGGAGATAAGAAGCTGCCCTGTACCTTCTACAGACAGAAGACGAGGGAGCTGGGACCAGCGCTTAGAGCTCCGAGGAGAATGTGGTTGTTTTACAGATATTTATGTGGGGCTTAAGGCTTCAATATGCCTGCAATGCAGGAGACCCGGGTTTGATCCCTGGGTTGGGAAGATCCCCTAGAGAAGGGAATGGCTGCCCACTCCAGTACTATTGCCTGGAGAATTCCATGAATTGCCTGGTGGGCTAACATGGGAGCATGGGGTGGCAAAGAGTCAGACATGACTGAGAGACTAACACTTTCACTTAAGGCTTCAGAGCCCCACCGACTTGTCTAACTCTACATGAGTCCTAGGCAAATGTATGAAGTCAGGAAAGTTTTTCTAAGTGTGACTAGCATCCCTTCTATTAGCTGTTACCTTCCAGAGTTTGACTTGTCTTCTCATTACAAACGTCAGTGCAGGTCAGCAGCTGTGGCATGATCAGGCATCAAAAGTGGGCAGGGATGCTCGTCATGCCCAGGGTACCCTGCCCTGCCCTGGTTTCATTGGTGGGGTCTATGACAGGCAGTTGGAAGGGTGGTACTGTGGTGGGTCTTCCAAGGATAACTTATACTAGGTAGCAGCTCTTGGGAGTTGACTGTACTTGAGACCCTTTGGTTTATGGAAACATCTGTCAAAATTAGGGAAAAAGGTTTAGTAGTTATTTCTAAGAATTCTTGTCAATGAGAAATGAGTAAAATTCTGGATGGGGCAAGGTTTTCTTGCCTTTAGAAAGCTACACCAAGAAGGGAAACAGGCTTGTCTCTCCCCTCTGGATGTTGTGTCTGCATGTAATGCTGGAACTACTGCAGCCACCTTGTTACCATGAGGGGTTAGAGCCTGAGGATGGCATCCTTTTGCCAGGTTACTGAGTTACTAAACTACCAAGTCCTGGAGCTGCCCCACCACTGGATTTTATGATGTGAGATTCATTCACTCACTCACTCACTCACTTACGCAATAAATATTAAATGAGCACTGACAAATGCCAAGCATTGCTCAGAAGGCATGGGGGGTACTTTAGAGGGTAAAACTCAGGAAGATCTTTGGCCTAAATCTTCTTACTAGTTTAGCCTCTTTGAATTAAGTTTTTGTTTTCTGAAACCATAAGAAACTTAAGAACCTTTAGTTCTTAAGAACCATTTTAATTTACACCCTGATGACTGCACATTGGCTTTACAGGGAACTAAAGAGCCTACAATTAATAGCGTAAAAATAATCAAAAGGACATGCCTTATCTTATGTGATGTGTCTGTAATCGATGCTTTGGAATACTTTTTCTCCCTGATTTAAACCACTGTCTCTTGGTTGCCATAATGCTACACATTTCTGGCTTACTTCCTATTTTTCTGTCCACTTCTTAGTTCTTGAGTGCTTTCTTATTCCCAGATCATTTTGTTTTAACTTCCAGATCATTCAGTGATGGAGTACCAAGGAGTTTTCTGTCAGGGGCACTTACTTTCTCATGCTACATCTTCTCTGAGAAATATCATCAATCCGCATGTCTTCATGACCACATATCCACGGACAATCCCAAACCTGCTATCTCCAACCCAGCTCTCCCTCTTGAGTTTCAAATCTGTACAGTGAGCGCTCTGCTTAGACATCTAGATACCTCACACTCAATGTGGTCAAACCATCATGATATTCCATTCTCTATACTTGCTTCTCTTAGGTCCCCAGCTTAGGAGACATGCCCCTGTCCACCAAGACTCCAAGCCAGAGTCCTGAGTGTCAGCCATGCCTTCACCCTCCCCTTCACTGCCCAAACCGAAGCAGTCACAGGCCCTCCTGACTGCATCTCCTGTAATTCTCCAGTCTATCCTCTCCCCTCTCCCATTCCTACTACCCTCATTCCTGCCCACCTGCCATCACGTCATCCAAACCCCAGCCACAGTCCACTAGCTGGACTCCCTGACTCATGTCTTGGTCTCCCTCCAAGTCCTTGTCCCCTGTAGGCACAGTAATGAGGCTGCAAATCCGATCATGCAGAAAACCCTTCCAGAGCTCCTCGCTGCTCTCAGGACAAAGAACAAGCAGCTAACATCATTTTCCTGCCTGCAAGCTCTGCCCCGACTCCCCCAATGTACAGACATGCTCTCTCTCGCATTATCCCCAACCCGCGCCTCCCCATGTGTGGGTCCTTCTACTTAGAACATCCCCCCAAACCATCCCACCTTCTTCACGATAATCCTCACCATCCTTCAGGTTTCCTCTAAGACATCATGCCTTCCAAGATGCCATCCCCGAGTCTCCAGACCTGGGTGGATAACGCGTCTAAGACACCCCACCCCCAAAACATCCTGTACTTTCCTCGTCACTGTGGCCAAGCACCTGAACTCATTCTGGGACTGTCAGTTCTATTAGTCAGGGGAGCCCACTTGCCCCTCCTGGTATTTGTAGTACCCAGAACGGTGCCTGCAACATAACAAGCATTCATTCAACAAACACACACGAGATGAACCCACTTGCTGGGGAACGTCTGCTCACAGCTATAATAAAAACTACCTCATTAATTTTTTTCACTCGGGATAGTGATTTCCCGAAAGAACAGTGATATTTGAAAGAGAATCTAGAGCACAATTTCCCTTCATTCTTTATCAGTTAATCTGCTTTCCATTTACCCCACTAGGGCGATTCACCGCATTAAGTGCCAAGGTGCTACAGAAATGATTGTATGCCACGGAGGCCAAAGTAAACACTTTTCATTTTCACACAGTTACTCCAAATCACAGCTTCCAGAAGATGCCATTTCTAGGTGAGACATCAGAAACAGCTAAACATGACAAAACAACAGTGCCTGGGAAAGGCTGTGAAAAGCACTACTTCCCCTAAACTTCACGGCTTTACAAATCTACACACCCGGGACACCAGGTAAACGAGACTTTTCAAAAGGCTCAAGTCGACGAATTTGTCTCCTCTGATATAGGAGAGAATTGTTATTTTTATTTTTAAAAGACAACGACCCTTTCATTTAAATACCAGGCTTTTCTGTCATGAATGTCTGAGAGTGGGGGGGAAATATAGACTCCACGTAAAAGAGTCATCCATTTCAAGGAGGTTCTGTTTGTGTTGATAATTAAACATAACACCTTCCAAAATGCTGCTACGACTCAATGAAGGGGAAAAAAGCACACCTCAATGCACTTTATTATTTGTCGTGAAATGTTATCGCTAATTCCCAGCACACAGGGGAAAGGGAAGACGCTCACTGGCACACAGTCACTACTGCCCCCTACACCCCACCCCCACTCCCTCTTCTTTCTGTGCTGGTGGGATTACGGATCTCTTCCCCCAGGTCTTGGTGTGTCGCCTAGTGACCAGGGAACTGCATCGGCCTCAACTCCGTCCCTGCACACAGTCGCACATCCCAGCTTCCTGCTCCTGTGTGGGGACTGGATGCGTGTAACATACAGGGGCGAGAGCATGTCATTTTGTGGAGAGAAAGGGTCTTCCTTCCCTCTCCTCCCCTCCTGATCAGTGATACAATCACTCGTGTGAGTGAAACACACTCATATAGCACAGAGCACGTGACAGGACTGTGATAGAACAGAGGTTTCATCACAAAACCCAGTGTTGAAAAATACAGATCATTTGCCACTGTTATCTTGAATGTTCTTTATATACAGCATCATGCTTATTTGTAGAGATCATTTGCAATAACCACTACAAGAAGTATTTATCAATATCCTCTGATAACCAATAGGTAATATATTACAAAGTTTTATGTGTGTTCCTATAAATTCCAAGTGCTTCTCAAGTGGCTCAGTGGTAAAGAATCCGCCTGCCAATGCAGGAGATGCAGGTTCGAGCCCTGGGGTTGGGAAGGTCTCCCGGAGAAGGAAACGGTGACCCACTCCAGAATTCTTGCTTGGGAAATCCCAGAGACAGAGGAGCCTGGTGGGGTACAGTCCATGGGGTTGCAAAGAGTTGGACACGACTTAGTGACTAAATAACAACAGCAACATAAAGTCCAAACAAAGGGCAGAAGGTCTTGGTAGCGTTTTTCAGAGTCCACATTCACTGGCTCTGAGCCCTTAGGCGAGGCTGTAACCTCACTGGGCCACAGCTGCTTCATCTCCACATCAGAAAAACAACAAAGGCCAGGCCAGGCGACCTCATGAGATCCTTGCTAAGTCTGAGAAAAATCAGCACTATTCTACTAATGGCCAAACAGCTCACTGTTTTCAGGATATTCTTCTCCATAACACTTAGCAGGCACTATTTGTATGTAGAGTATCTGGCATCCATATACACAAATATAGGAGCTTCCCTGGTAGCTCAGATGGGAAAGAATCAGCCTGCAATGCAGGAGACCTCAGTTAGATCCCTGGGTCAGGAAGATCCCCTGGAGAAGGGTATGGCAACCCAAACTAGTATTCTTGCCTAGAGAATCCCATGGACACACCGTGGGGTCACAAAGAATCAGCTACGATTGAGCAACTAACTCTTTCTTTCTATACCTGAATATGCACCCAACATAATGTTTCCTATTTAAATAATTGGCAATAAAGTTTCACGTATCATCAGTTCAGTTCAGTCGCTCAGTCTTGTCCAACTCTTTACAACCCCATGGACTGCAGCGTGCCAGGCCTCCCTGTCTATCACCAACTCCCAGAGTTTACTCAAACTCATGTCCATCGAGTTTGGTGATACCATCCAACCATCTCATCCTCTGTCGTCCCCTTCTCCTCCCACCTTCAATCTTTCCCAGCATCAGGGTCTTTTCAAATGAGTCAGTCCTTCGCATCAGGTGGCCAAACTACTGGAGTTTCAGCTTCAACATCAGTCCTTCCAATGAATAACAAGGGGGATCAGAGCTCTAGTGTTCTGGATTTTGCCAACGCAAGTGAGCAGACCAAGTCACACATACATGCAGACAGTCTCAGGCTGGCATTTGTTGTTCTTTTCAGTCAACATATACTGAGCATCGACTATGTCCCAGCACTACTGCTGGGAGCAGGATGCCTATAAGGTCCGTGAACAAATCAAACAGAGATACTGTCCTGCCTGGTGGTGGAGCTCACATTTCAGTGAGGAGAGACCGATGAGGAAAAGGCTAACACAATATATATTTAATTTATAGACTGAAGGTGATAATAGACAGAAGGAAAGAGAAAGAACGAACACAGTGGAGCAGAGTAAGGGGACTATGGACCTAGGGGAGGAGGTGACAGTTTAAAATCCACAGCTTCCAAGGAAGGTTCATTGAGAAGGTGGCATCTGAGCAAAGAATTAAAAGAGCAGTGAACCGTGTGAACGGATGTCTCGGGGAAGAGGGTTCTAGGAAGACAGTGCAGTCAATGCCAATGTCAGGGGCTGGAAAGCAGGTGAGATGTCACAAGAGGAAGTTACGAGGAGGTACTGCCCAGGAACTGAAGCAAACTTAGGGGCTGGAGGGGCCATCACAGAGGGTTTTGGAGGCTGCTGGAGAAACCTGGAACTTCTCTGAGTAGGGGGTGACGTGTTCGGATTGACAGAGAACCAAGAGAGAAGCAAATGCAGCCCAGAGGCTTTAATGTACATACCAAGACAACTTAAGGGCTCAAGAATTAGGTTACACATTGTTTAGAAGTAGTAGTAGCACCAATGCTCCTGTTTGACTGCATTTAGGTCTCTGTGCAAAATATCACCTCCTCCAGAGGGCCTCCATGATTGTGTTTATATAAAATCATGCCCCCCCCACCCTGAGTTTATCTCCTTACACAACTGCTTTGTTTGCCTTCATAGTATTTATCACTCCTTGACAGTATATCATATGCTTATTTAATTATTTCCTGTCTCCTTTGGTAGAATGTAAACTGAGAAGGTGAGGGTTTTACTCTTTTGGTTATCACTATAGTTGGACACCTGACCACCTGGCCCAGAGTGGGGAGTCAGTACCAATTTGCTGAATGAATGAACATTCTAGGAGTCTAGGAGAACTCTTAAGTTCTCATTCAAAAAAATAGATTACAAAATTAGTGAATAGTTAAAAATAAGCTGTCTACAAAATGATACATTATTTTCCATCATTAGTTGGTTTCACATTTTTATTCTTCAGATTGATTATGGTCCACTTAATGTTTACATTGCGCTTTTCACAAAATTGCTATATCCATATTGTGAGAAATGTGGAAAATGGCAGGAAAAGCATTTAAAATTTTATGTTCCTACTCCATGATTAAACAATTTAAAATTTCCTTCATAGTTTTCAAAGTTTGCTGCATTTTTATATAGCCTTGATAAATCCAGAGATCAAACACTTTTCTGATTTTTAAAGTTTTATCTAAACTTTTTTCTGAACTCTGTACTTACATGATTCAATAGGGAAACCAATAAAAAATATGAGCCATGCAGTAGCTCCTGCTCTTCACACCCGCATTCCATTAAATGAAGGATTCCTGAGCTAGTTTCTACAGATATTGAAAAAATTTCTGCTCTTCAATCCAAGCTCTCATTTTGCCTGACATAAATTTAGTGACCAGTTTGGGATTTTAACCTGCTAAGAAAAATATACTGCAGTATTATATATCCAGTATAAAAAGAATACTCCAGTATTCTTGCCTAGAAAATCCTATGGACAAAGGAGCCTGGTGGGCTATAGTCCATGGGGTCGCAATAGTCAGACACAACTTAGCGACTAAACCAACCAAGAAAAATGTAAGGAATTTCTAGAAGAGCTTTCAGAATAATCCAAAGTGTTAGTTGCTCAGTCATGTCCAACTCTTTGCAACCCCATGGGCTGTAGCCCGCTAGGCTCCTCTATCCATGGAATTCTCCAAGCAAGAATACTGGAATGGGTTGCTATTCCTTTCTCCAGGATCTTCCTGACCCAGGGATCGACCCGGGTCTCCTGCATTGCAGGCGGATTCTTAACTGTCTGAGCCACCAGGAAAGCCATAATAAAAACTCACAAATTCTGAGTTCGCTCTGCCCAAACAGGTGCACATCTCACATCCCTACAGTTTATTTTTACACTTTCTATAAACAAGTAAGGCGTTATTAAGCAAAATCAATAACAAAGAGTTGGAAGAGAAAAGCTCACCTACTAAAGATAAACTGCTTTCCACATTAGCAATATCATATCCAAAACAGTGTAACTGCAGCGTGAACCCAGGCTGGCCCTGGCAGATGGGCTGACAGTCACTACAAACCACTGGGCAGCTGTTGGGGACTGTACCTCTCTGGTAGACAGCGTTTTGCTGCCAGATGACCCGACTCAGGTGCTAACACAGGAGGCGGTGCAAAATGAGGACTGACCAGCCAGGCGATGAGGAAGGACGGCTGAAAGTCTATGAAATTTATCTCTGAAACGAACAACTTGGAAAAGGATGAGAGGCTCTTGGCCCCTTGCTGTTCACTCAAGTTGCGGCAATAAAAGTTTGTCTGTTCTACTCCCTAGGCTCTCAGACATGGCAGCTGAGTGATGCTGTAGGAAAGGGAAGAATGATGCCAAGCAAACAACGTGTTTAGAGGCTAAGAGGACGAGAGGGGAAGGATGAGAAGGTGATGAAATCAGACATCGAGGGACTGGGTTCTCAGCTACCCACATGGTAAGACAGTCGTGAGGGGGGCTGAAGACTCCTGAACCCGAAAGGGGACAATGATGTCCCTTCATAACACTGAAGGGGGTCTGAACTAGGAAGAGGCATGTCAAAGGCTTCAAAAAATACAAAGGATGATGATGATGAGATTATGACCAATAAAGGTATGTTAACAATTTCTCAAGGATTTTATGGAATGACAGCTACTAGTGCACTCTGCATGTTGTTACAGACGGAATTGCATCCGTCCCCGCCGATGGTCCACATTTACATGCAAAGCCCAAACCCCCAGTGTGACTGTATTTGGAGATGAGGCTTTTAAGGAAGTAATGAGGTTAAATGAGGCCCGAATGGTTGGCCTTGATCCAACAGGACTGATTTTCTTGTGAAAAGAGGAAGAGACACCAGGACTGTGCACGCACAGAAGAAAGACCATGTGAAGTCACAGGGAGATGGAAGCCATCTGCAAGCTGAGAGGCGGCCACACCAGAAACCAACCCTGCTGGCACCTGGATCCTGGACTTTCAGCCTCCAAAACCACGAGGAAATGCATTTCTGTTGTTTAAGTCACCCAGCCTCTGGTATTTTGTTATGGCAGCTTTAGCAATCTAATGCAGATATATGATCTCATGTCATCCACATTATCATCTACACTTTCAAATACAGAAACAGAAGTACCAGAGATGTTCAGCAAGTTGACTAAAGCTGCACAGCTCTTGAGAAGTGGAACTAGAACTGAATCCAAGCAATGATTTCAGGACTCATGTTCCTAACAGCTGATGAAACAGAATACAAGGTCGTGTGATTAATATCTACAGTGACAAAAAAAGAAAATGAACGCTTTTATCAGAAAAATCTACAGTAAATACAATTTACTTTGCAATTTTACTTCTCCCCTTCCCATCCTCCAAACAGTATTTTGGTGAGTAAGCCTGTCTCAAGCCTCTCTATCTGAGGCTCGGGGGGTCTGGCAGCAAGCCTATGAGGTCCATGTTCTCCCGGAGTTTATGTGCCAGTGAAGAAGGCCAGTCAACCACAGAATGGAAAAAAGCAGACACTGGTGAGCGCAGAGACAAAAATAAAACTGGAAATGGTGGTGACAGGTGGGGGCCAGGCCAGTCCCTTTCTCCACAGCCAGTGACTAAACGCGTGCCATGAGATGACCTCAAACAGGACCCAGCTCCTAATCCTGGACAGCTCCGAGTGTGGGCTGGCAGCCCCCAGACTCAATGCACCCCCCTATTTCTTCCTCTATAAAGTGGGTCTTTTGCTCTAACGTTCTCGGTTCAGTTCAGTCGCTCAGTCGTGTCCGACTTTGCGACCCCATGGGCTGCAGCACACCAGGCCTCCCTGTCCATCACCAACTCCCGGAGTTTACTCAAACTCATGTCCATTGAGTTGGTGATGCCATCCAACCATCTCATCCTCTGTCATCCGCTTCTCCTCCCGCCTTCCATCTTTCCCAGCATCAGGGTCTTCTCTAATGGTCTACGGCTTTCTTGATTAAGTCAGGAAGTTATTCAGGCAATATTTACCCTAAATCAGTTATTAAGCATAATGGAAATTATAAAGACTATAATAAAATGTATTCTTTCCTTGAGAGGATTCCTGAAGTTTTCCAGTGAGAGACATAAAGGTTGCAGGAAGAACGGAGGGAAGGGGAGGGATCATTGAACTGGACTGAACAGGCTTTAGTGTTGACAGTAATATTAATTTAAGCCCTTGGATGCCGACTGTGGAATACCATACCTGTGGTCAGACACGTCCCATCTTCACTGGGGAGGGAATGTGGAGAAAGGAGTTCGAGATGAAAGAGGGAAAGTTAAGATCAACAAAAGGGTGGGTCTGGGGGACCTTAAAGAAGGCTGTGCGCTGAAGAATTGATGCTTTCAAATTGTGGTGTTGGGGAAGACTCTTGAGAGTCCCTTGGACTGCAAGGAGATCCAACCAGTCCATCCTAAAGGAAATCAACCCTGAATATTCATTGCAAAGACTGAAGCTGAAACTCCAATACTTTGGCCACCTGATGCAAAGAGCCAACTCATTGGAAAAGACCCTGATGGTGGGAAAGACTGAGGGCAAAAGAAGAGGGCGACAGAGGATGAGATGGTTAGATAGCATCACCAACTCAACGGACATGAGTTTGAGCAAACTCCTGGAGACAGTGAAGGACAGGGAAGGCTGAAGCGCTGCAGTCCATGGGGTTGCAAAGAATTGGACACGACTGAGTGACTGAACAACAGCAAGTAAGACACTGGATAAAAGTGACAAAGTTATGGATTCTTTTTTTCTGGAGAGCCTAATCAGCCAAAGAAACTGTCTCTTGGCACGGCTTGCTCAGAATTAGAAGGCTAGCATGGCTCACCCAGGAGATGCCAGAAGGCTGTGATAATTAACGAAGAATTAGTCACTCAGTCAAGTGCAACTCTTTGCTACCCCATGGACTGTAGCCTGTCAGGCTCCTCTGTCCATGGAATTATCCAGGCAAATATACTCAAGTGGGTTGCCATATCCTATGCCAGGGGATCTTCCCGACCCAGGGATTGAACCTGGGTCTTCTGCACTGCAGGCAGATTCTTTACCATCGAGGCACCAACTAATCAAGGAAACTTGAAACAATACAACTTCACACCCTGCCAGCGAGTGGTGGTGCAGATTTTTTGTGTATTTAGTGAAATATATATGGGAAGATCATGTGTATGTTTGGGGCTGTGGGTATGATTGTTGAATAGGGTACACTTGAACTCCTGGTTTGCCTGTCCAAAAATATTCCAGAGGCCTTTCCAATACATTCATGATACATGACAACTTAGTTTTATTCAATAAACTTTACTAATTCAGATTCATTTTTAAAAACCCTTAAGATTTGGCTAAAAATAAAGATTCAACTTTAAAATGTGTTAAAAATAGACTGGTTTTTATTTCATTAGTTTTAGAACACTCTAAATTGACACAGATTTTTCACTCTAATTGTTGCTGCTGCTAAGTCGCTACAGTCGTGTCCGACTCTGTGCGACCCCATAGACAGCAGCCCACCAGGCTCCGCCGTCCCTGGGATTCTCCAGGCAAGAACACTGGAGTGGGTGCCATTGCCTTCTCCAGTGCATGAAAGGGAAAAGTGAAGGTGAAGTCGCTCAGTCCAATTCTCAGCGACCCCATGGACTGTAGCCTTCCAGGCTCCTCCATCCATGGGATTTTCCAGGCAAGAGTACTGGAGTGGGGTGCCATTGCCTTCTCCGTCTAGGAGATCTTATTATTACATGCAAGGCCCTTACGACTTGCAGTATTTCAGAGTGGCAAAGTGTTCTAAAAATACTTTAGAAGTGCCATCAGGATGCTCCATGACAGGGGTGAATGAGGTGACTTGTACCAGAGGAATAAGGACCAACTCACTGAGGACAGCAGAATCACCCAGAAGCACCCAGGTTAGAAACACACCTGCCTTTTGGTGTCAGGACACAAACTCAGCACGCAGAAGACCTATGAAAACTTGGTGAACTGTCAGAATTACAAGATCACTTTGATGATGACTAGGGTGGATCTTTAAAGGAGAGTATGTGACTTAATAATCTGGCCCAACAAACAACACTGGTGTCAAACAATGAGACCTAAAACAGAGTATTGATGACTGCAACAAAGCTGGAATAACACTGTCATATCTCATAAAGGACTTCCCTGGTGGCTCAGAGGCAAAGAATCTACTTGCCAATGCAGGAGATGCAGGTTTGATTCCTGGGTCAGGAAGACACCCGGGAGAAGTAAACAGCAACCTACTCCAGTGTTCTTGCCTAGGAAAAAAAAAAAAAAAAAAAAAAAAAAAAAAAAAAAAAAAAAAAAAAAAAAAAAAAAAAAAAAAAAAAAAAAAAAAAAAAAAAAAAAAAAAAAAAAAAAAAAAAAAAAAATCCCACAGAGGAACCTGGTGGGCATCAGTCCATGGGGTCGCAAAGAGTCGGACATGACTGAGCGACTAAGCACAGCACAGAGACTGAACAACGTTTCTAGTAAAGCTTTAAGTGAAGGGTGATGAGGGGAAGGGTGGAGAGGAAGGAGAAGGGTTGGCAGGGTTAATACGCTGTGTAAACCACTGTATACCTTTGTATTTAAAGGCAGTAGCTCAACCAGCAAAAGACACGTGATAAATCACTGGCGAACACCTGTGCACACATTCAGAGAGCATTTGTAATCACCGTAAATATTTATCACTTGAAATCTCTTACATGTACATTTATATTTTATCATTTTCTCCACTTTGATTCTCCTACTGCTGGGAGATGGACTGCCCAAAAAAGCTGTTCACGGTATTCTAGATGCTTGTGGATTTTTAACATTTGTCTTGGGAATCCCTAAGTGCCTGAAAGAACCGAAGCAATTAAATGCACCCCAGCTGTGTGTTCAGACACCGGCAGGCTCACCACCGGTACCGGCACCATTCCTGGGGCCCCATCACTTTTCTGAGCATCCTGTGGTTTGACTCCAAAGCTGAGAAAAAGGGAGGGTTCACCTTCGCGACGATACCGATCACTTCAGCGCTGTCGGCTCCGTTCTCTGATCTCTCCAGAAGTGTCTGGAGTTTTACAGATGCAAACGCTGATAAAGCAATGCAGAGAACGGAATCCTACTCTGAGAAATACACACACGGATTCCAAGCATGGCTTCTTTCTGGCCCGCGGAGCCTGGAGTGGTCCCCTTACCTTTATCATAGATTTCCTTCAAGACCCCTCGTTTAATCAGCTCCTCTCTGCTTTGCCTCATGGATATTTTCCTTTCCAGGGCTGCAAGCAAAACACAGAGAAGGAGGTGTGAGTCGGTAACAAAGACGATTTAAAAAAAAAAGCATATTTTAAGATGTGCTAAAATATAACGTATTGGAAAGCTTCTGTAAATCATACTTGACTGATGTAAGCTAATGATACCAGTGAACAGCTACTATGATCAGCATCTTAATCTGCTTATTTCATTTCATCTTCAATTCAATCAAATCACCTATGATGAAGGCATTTTTATTTCACTTTATTTAACTGCGATATATGGTTGAGGAACCTGTACCATAGAGCAGCTCAACCACCTATCAGAATCACACTGAGAAGAGGATCTAGGATTCGAAGCCAGAAATGCTACCTCTATCCCTGGTTTAACTCGGATGACATGGCATCTTCCAGAATGTGACCTTGCCTCAGAAAGGGATTCCTCTTTTAATTACCTAGTTCATAGATCATGTCTTATTGTCTTACTGAGGATTTAGTTGCTTCTTAGCTATTAAAAAATGCTCTGAAAACATCTCTTCTAAAGCTCCCTGGATTGGTACCCAGGTTCCGAGGAGAGACTGAGGGGACGGTGGGAGGCCTCTGTGGGACACCCACCCACCTCACTTGGCTCCCAGCAAGGAATGAAGAACAGTTCAGTTCCCAAACGCCCCTCTACGAGGACCCAGCCACTCACCTAAGCCAACCACTCAGGCAGGTGGGGGCTGGGGGAGGGAAGAGGGAGCATTTCCTCGGATCAGTGGTGTGATGGAGGGCAAGTCAAGCGGGAACAGAGCCCCCGAGTGGGGAAGGGAGGGGAGGCACACAGGGCAGGCCTGTGACTCCAGGCAGGACGGGGGGACTGGTGGAGCCTGTAGAGGAAGCAAAGCTATTCATTCCAGCACTGACATCCAGGAAACGCTGAGAGGAGGAGGTGAGAAGTGGTTGTGGTGACTTCGGTCAGCTTGAGATTCTTTGCATGCTTTGGTTACACAGTCATGGGGGGGGAGGCGGGAAGTACCAGTTATAAAATAAGAAAACAATTTTATGCAGATAAATTTAGATACAGATTAATTCAAACACACACAACTCTCAACAGAATTTAATGCAAAAAAATACATGAGTAAGAACTAGAAAGAAAGCAAGGAAACGAATTGTGATTGAACTCTGTTACCCACTAGCTGTTCAATCTTTACCAAGTCACTCTGCCAGTCTGGAAAGACACTGATGCCTTCCCCGCTGCCATTTAACAGGTCCAGCCTGGGACCCTACAACTGTATGACAATAAAAAGCTCTCTGGGTTATTCTCAAGCATATCAGGACCGAAAATCCCTGATTATCCATTTTGAAACTTATTATTTTAATATTATTTTTAAAATGCATTCTAACGCCCTCCCTTAGATTACAATGAATTCAGTGGTATGAGAAGGAAAAATAAATGTTAGCCCTGGCAGACAGCTTATTGAGAACATATTAATAAGAAGATGGATGTACATAAATCTATAGCCCCCAGAAGTGAGGGCAGGAAGGTTATATGGAAGGACAAGGGTTAGAGGTGAGGAGGGAAAC
The DNA here is from genome assembly GCA_024291935.2 of Okapia johnstoni. Lineage (NCBI taxonomy): Eukaryota > Metazoa > Chordata > Mammalia > Artiodactyla > Giraffidae > Okapia > Okapia johnstoni. The sequence goes on along the minus strand of CM044306.1, from coordinate 142,129,176 downwards.
TACTGAGCAGTGTTCGTTTTGGGAGGTGAAGGAGTTTTATGTCCTGAACCAAAGGACAAGACATGGTGGGAAGAGGGCAGAAGGTTCTCTCGTGCAGAAGGGGGATATCCGGGGGAGGGGAAGAGAAGTATGTGTCATTAGGTCAGAAAGTTCTGCCTGATTTTAAAAAACATTTGCTCAGCAGCACAGTAGGAAAGACTGAATAGGCAAGATGAAGTGGGGGATTTCAAGGTAAAAGTTTATTAGTGATCTTCCGGATGAATAAAGAAGTGTCATCCTGTCCTGAACCATGTAAATGAACAGATTTTCCTTCAACAAAACAAGTCTCCCGGGGGCTTTTCAAAACCGTGGAGTAAAGTGGGTGAACCAGAGCCACAGACAGAAAGGAAGGATCTGCAGCCAGGTGGGCAGAGCCCTGGACGCGGAGGTCCAAGAGCTCCAGCATCAGCAGAATATGGATGCTCTCAGGCCAACCGCTGTTATCTGGACCTCAGCTGTCTCTCCACACTCAGTCAACAACTGAGGACCAGCTGCCCACAGTTCAAGGGACTCCATCAGGGGCTGGGGATGATGGTAATCAAAGGGACGGCCCCTCCCTCCCAGAGATCACAAGCTAAGGTGCAATTCAGTCATCAAATGAGACGTCACCTCATCCATGATGGCAAATTGAGATGGGCCTCGAAAGAAGACATGCTTCCATCAGAGCATATGCTAAATAACCTCCTCCACGGGGGAGCAGGGGCTTCCCTGGTGGCTCAGCGGGAAAGAACCTGCCTGCCAAAGCAGGAGACTCGGGTTCATTCTCTGAGTTGGGAAGATCCCCTGGAGAAGGAAATGGAAACCCACTCCAGTATTCTTGCCTGGAGAATCCCATGGACAGAGGAGCCTGGCGTGCTACAGTCCATGGGGATGCAAAAGAGTCAGACACGACTGACTGCCTAAACAACGGCAACAACTGGGGAATTCGAGAAGGCTTTTCTGAGGAAGAGACCCCCGCGTTGGGTCTGAAAGCTGAATGTATGTTATCTTAGCTCAGGGCAGTCGGGGAGGAAGTGGAAAACACTCCAGACAGAGCAAGCTGGGGGGATCAGGGTGCCATGGACAAGCAGAGAGGAAGCCGGTGTGACTGCACAGCCAGCACCAGTTGGAGGATGATGGTTTGAGATGCAGCCAGAGGGGCAGGGGGCGCTGGGCCACGCAGGGCCTTCCTGACCAGGTTATTCCAAGGGAAATGTGAAGAAACTGATCAGGTTTGAGTTATGTGACAGACCAATGTCCACTTCAGCATGGAGGATGGACTGGAGGGAGGCCAGTCACAGATGACTGCAGAAGTCCGGGCAGAAGATGAAGGCAGCTACACAAGGATGCTGAAGACAAACAGGGAGTGGTCAAGAAATGAAAAATAAAAGTGTCGCAAGAGCAAAAAACATCAGTTAAAAACAAACACAGTAAATCTAAGCAGATGGTTAAACGTTAGGCCACAGTAAACGAGCGGGCAGCATTACAATACAAGGATTAGATATACAGCATATGTCTAAAGATATATGGTGAAGATATCTAAAGATATAAAGATGAAGGGGCTTCCCGGTGGCTCAGTGGTAAAGAATCTACCTGCAACACAGGAGATGTGGGTTCGATCCCTGGGTTGGGAAGATTCCCTGGAGGAGGAAATGGCAATCCACTCCAGTATTCTTGCCAGAAAATCTCATGGACAGAGGAGCCTGGCGGACTACAGTCCACAGTGTCGCAGAGAGTCAGATATGACTGCGTGTAAAGGTGAATTTCTGAAACCAATTATTTTATCCTCTTTAACACAACAGAACCAAAAAGAAAAAGTAGGAAGCTGACTTCCCCCACCAACATGAAAATACAGGTTAGGCAGCAACAATGCAATTCCTTGGATCTTCAGAAAAGAACCAAATTTCTGGGCTGCAGTAACGCAGTAAATGTAAAACACTGTAATAGGCTTTCAAGATAGTCCTATGGCAACTGAAACACCAAAATAAAGTTGCATAAACAAGCAAACGTGCAAACGCTAAAGCAGCGACATCCAGTCTAAAATTCCACACCAACACATGAAACAGCCTAAAGAGGAAAAGGGGGAAAGTGACTGTCTTTTACAGACCGACAAAGAATCAGTAGAGCAGATCCAAACACCTTTTAAAAAGCTTCACATATGCCCTCTTTCTTGCCTGAAATGAGTGAGAGAAGGACTTCTCAATTACTGCACCCAATACAGCCCCCAAAAACATATTAAAAGGTTGGCCCATCTAAGGAAGGCTCTCTAAGCTTGTCATTAAACAAAATATTAACATAAAAGTCATCCAGGAAACCTTGAAAAGCATAGTTATTATTGCACCTTTATCAACATCTATTGATCATATCTTTTTATTTTTCATTTTTTTTGATTTGTTGACATCTTGGAGCCACGCCAATCCTAGAGCCGGCCCCTCCCAGGAGCCTACCTTTCCTATGCAAACCAACCAATCCAGAGCCCCACCCTCAACCACCTCCTTCACAGAGTTCTTACAGACAACAGGCCCCTGTTCCTCTGCCCTAATCACCACAGGGCCAGGTACCAGACAACTGGAGACACTCCTTAAGCCCCAGAGTCCACTACAATGATTCAAACCAGTCAGGTAAGCCCATCTGCCCTGTCCTGCCCATTGCTTCTTGTGGAAACCACGAAAAAAGGCTCTTGCCCACGTTTTGCTCCCATTCTGTCTGTCTCCTGAACAACCTGCTTTGGCCCTCCATGGCCTGGCATACCCTTTCTCTTGCAAGCTGGAGGATAACAAACTCTTTTCAATGGCAATCGTCTCTTGATCTGTCGGCTTCACCATACCTGAATAATAAGAAAACCTACATTTAAAAACATATCTATCCTTGCACTGGTTTGTAAACAAAGGTAAAAATCTAAGGTTATTTTTTTCCACAGCTTTACGTTCCATTCTATTGCTCGGAAGTCTGTTTACAATTGAGTGAAAGCTTTATAAATAGGAAGCCTGGTGAAAGAAGGACTCTCAACAGTAAATTCCATCCAAGCCCAGAGACCAACTCTGGTAACGGAATGACAGCAGTTTTAATCACTTTTGTAAACTTCTTTTGAGCCAGTACTGCAGTCTATGCCACGTTTACTAAAAGCCAGTTCCCCATCACCTCCCTCTAATTCATTTTTTCAGTTTCCCTATACATTTGGATTTGTGCTAAGCCAAGGAATTCTATGCTTCTTTGACATCAAAGAATTAAAACTGGCATCTTGGAAGGGCTTGTCCTTGCTTAGTGAATGCCTGGGCTGGATAAATTTGTTAAAAACAGCTAGAATATTCTTTTTTTATTTTCTGCATGTGCACACATGTATGCTTTTTTTGATTTATGGAAACAGATGAAGCATTTTAACAGTAAATAATTTAAGAAATAGAAAACAAACTTCTTTCTCATTGTCCCTCCTTTTAAACACCCAACTCATCAATTCTCACTACTGCCCTTCTCTGATAATTTCCTTCTCTCTTTCCTCCGTCTCTCTCCCCTCCTTTTCCACATACTCCCACACTATATAAATACAGTTTTTAAAACCACAAATGGGCTCATTCTGCTCGTATTATTCCACAACTCTTCTTTTCCCCTCTCATTTATGAATATGTTTTGGAAATCTTCCCGTTGGTACATACAGAAAACACCCCATTCTTTTTGAGAACCATCTACCATTACATGGATCTCAGTGCCAAATTCAGACTTAAATTGAAGAAAGTAGGGAAAACCACCAGACCATTCAGGTGTGACCTAAATTAAATCCCTTACGATTATACAGTGGAAGTGACAAATAGATTCAAGGGATTAGATCTGATAGAGTGCCTCAAGAACTATGGATGCAGGTTCATGACATTGTACAGGAGACAGTGATCAAGATCATCCCCAAGAAAAAGAAATGCAAAAAGGCAAAATGATTGTCTGAGGACGCCTTACAAATAGCTGTGAATAGAAGAGAAGCAAAAGGCAACCGAAAAAAGGAAAGATATACCCATTTGAATGCAGAATTCAAAAGAATAGCAAAGAGAGATAAGAAAGCGTTCCTCTGGAATCAATGCAAAGAAACAGAGGAAAACAATAGAATGGGAAAGTCTAGAGATCTCTTCAAGAAAATTAGAGATACCAAGGGAACATTTCATGCAAAGATGGGCACAATAAAGGACACAAATTGTATGGACCCAACAGAAGAAGAAGGTATTAAGAAGAGGTGGCAAGAATACACAGAAGAACTGTACAAAAAAGATCTTCATGACCCAGATAATCACGATGGTGTGATCACTCACCTAGAGCCAGACATCCTGGAATGCAAAGTCAAGTGGGCCTTAGGAAGCATCACTACCAACAAAGCTAGTAGAAGTGATGGAATTCCAGTTAAGTCATTTCAAATCCTAAAAGATGATGCTGTGAAAGTGCTGCACTCAATATGCCAGCAAATTTGGAAAACTCAACAGAGGCCACAGGACTGGAAAAGATCAGTTTTCATTCCAATCCCAAAGAAAGGCAATGCCAAAGAATGCTCAAATTTACCACACAGTTGCATTCATCTCACATGCTAGTAGAGTAATGCTCAAAATTCTCCAACCAGGCTTCAACAGTACGTGAACTGTGAACTTCCAGATGTTCAAGCTGGTTTTAGAAAAGGCAGAGGAACCAGAGATCAAATTGCCAACATCCGTTGAATCATTGAAAAAGCAAAAGAGTTCCAGAAGAACATCTATTTCTGCTTTACTGACTATGCCAAAGCCTTTGACTGTGTGGATCACAACAAACTCTGGAAAATTCTTAGAGAGATGGGAATACCAGACCACCTGACCTGTCTCTTGAGAAACCTGTATGCCGGTCAGGAAGCAACAGTTAGAACTGGACATGGAACAACAGACTGGTTACAAATAGGAAAGGGAGTACGTCAAGGCTGTATATTGTCACCCTGCTTATTTAACTTATATGCAGAGTACATCATGAGAAACGCTGGGCTGGAAGAAACATAAGCTGGAATCAAGATTGCCGGGAGAAATATCAATAACCTCAGATATGCAGATGACACCGCCCTTATGGCAGAAAGTGAAGAAGAACTAAAGAGCCTCTTGACGAAAGTGAAAGAGGAGAGTGAAAAAGTTGGCTTAAAGCTCAATGTTCAGAAAACTAAGATCATGGCATCTGGTCCCATCACTTCATGGGAGATAGATGGGGAAACAGTGTCAGACTTTGTTTTTTGGGGCTCCAGAATCACTGCTGATGGTGACTGCAGCCATGAAATTAAAAGACGCTTGCTCCTTGGAAGGAAGGTTATGGCCAACCTAGATAGCATATTTAAAAGCAGAGACATTACTTTGCCAACAAAAGTCCGTCTAGTCAAGGCTATGGTTTTTCCAGTGGTCGTGTATGGATGTGAGAGTTGGATGGTGAAGAAGGCTGAGCACCGAAGAATTGATGCTTTTGAACTGTGGTGTTGGAGAAGACTCTTGAGAGTCCCTTGGACTTCAAGGAGATCCAACCAGTCCATCCTAAAAGAGATCAGTCCTGGGTGTTCATTGGAAGGTCTGATGTTGAAGCTGAAACTCCAATACTTTGGCTACCTCACGCGAAGGGTTGACTCATTGGAAAAGACCCTAATGCTGGGTAGGATTGGGGGCGGGAGGAGAAGGGGACAACAGAGGATGAAATGGTTGGATGGCATCACCGACTCGATGGACATGGGTTTGAGTAAACTCCGGGAGTTGGTGATGGACAGGGAGGCCTGGCGTGCTGCAGTTCATGGGGTCGCAAAGAGTCGGACACGACTGAGCGACTGAACTGAACTGAACTGAACTGCAAGGCTCAGGCTCAACACTCCGGGGAGAGCACTGAGGAAAGTTTGTTACAATTTGCAGATTCCATGTGCTTTCTCCCTCTACCCCAATTTACAGAGGAAAAGTTCAGACCATATTGTAACAGAATAACCATCAGTGTTGTCTTCTGAGATTTATAAGACACAGCAGAAACAATTCTTTCTCCATTTATTGGTCCCTTCTTATGAGCACATGGTAGAGCATGATTTAATAAAACTAAGATCTGAAAAATAATGTATGTTACGCCCTGTTTACAACCTTCACTCCATTCTTTCACCTATAGGTCACCTACTATGAGACCTTTTTCATTAAATGTGGAACAGGTGGCCCAACAGTGATCGAGAATGCAGTGGAATGAAAGGATTTATGTTAGAAATAAAGGTTTGATGCTTCAGGGTTTGTTTCTATTACTCTGAGGGAAGTATGTCCTAACATCTAATTTTTTTGGTTGTGTACAAAGCTACAATTCACATTTCCATCGGGTTCTCTGCTACCTCTAACACTTCCCCTGCCCTCCCAGGAATAAAAAGAAAATTCATTGATTTAGAGCTAGTTAAGTGAGTTTCTCTTTCAGATGTAGGAAGCATAATGCTACACTGTATTTCATTCCAGACACCTAATTATTATTGATCCCTTTATGATTGAAGAGTACTGCCCAAAGCACTGAAGAAGGAAATCTGAAATTCTGCCCAGAACAGCTTAATACCCCCAGCAACCACCTGTTACCTAAAAGATAAGAGACCACTTGTACAAAGGGCTGTGTGGTACCGAATTAATGGAAATGGGTTTGCCTGCTTCACTGCTTGTTTTTCCACTCATGGTCTGATCAACTCTGATGCTATAAAGTTTCTAGAAGGCAGTGTTGAGATGTTTAGACTTTAAAATCTTCCTTCTTTAATACTTTCTAAGACCAGAGAAAGACGACAGTGTTAGATTGAGGGCTTTTATTTGTTCTTATTATCTAGTCAGAACTAAAGTCAACTGATCATTTTTGAACAAATATTTTGAAAATACTATGTATAGTTATGTCAAATGTCTACTCAGACGAATATTTTGCCTGAAAGGGATATTTTTATGAAGCCTTGATTTCTCCTTTCCATTGCCATGGTAACACTCACACTGTATAATATTAGGAACTACTCATTTCCATGTAGTACTTTATTGTAAGTCTCACAACAGCTCTAGAGACTTGGGACTATGATCACTATTTTGCAGATAAAGAAGATGTTAAGCAGCTTGCCCAAGGTGCAAAACTGCACTTGAACCCCAGCGGCATGATTCCAGTGTGTGAAAGCTTAAGCGTGGTATTATACTGCCCATCGAAGGCTCTCCAAGCCAGGAATATGCCTGTCAACTTACCCAGACTATCCATAAATAAACAACTGTGTACAGATAGGCTACAGTGCATACCTAAAAGAACAAAAGATGTAACGTGTGCTCATTTCTGGCCAAAATTTTGTTGCTTGCAAGATCATTTCTCAAATCATCTTATTAAAGCTTAGCTGTGATTTAATTGTCACCGAATGAGGTTTCACAAAAGAAGACAAAGCATCCTGTCTCGCACATAAAACTCAATAAACTACGACTGTTTCTAGGATCCCGTTGAACTTTAGGAAAAAGTTAAACCAGCCAAAGGAAATACAGGGCCACACAAAAATTGATCATTTCACTCTTTTCTTTGATATGAGTATGATAAACAATGTTCATGTTTAGGAAAGTCAGCATCTACTCAGTTACTTCCCATTGGTCATTTCTGATGGAGAGAACTATACAGGTAAGAAATGTGCAGATTTGTGTCCTTGAAAAACTGAGTTACATAAAAATTTTATAGAAAGCAAAACAGAAATGCTCATGAAGAAGAAATGCATGATAATCACATGTATTAAATAACAAATCCTTGCAAATCTAAGAGAAAGTCCAAGTCACTTAGGACTCTCCCTTCCTATTCTGCACACCAAACATACTTTTTCATTTCCATTTCAATCTTCTCCTCTTGCAAAGTAAGATGCTTCACCCAGAAACAAACTGGGTTTGGCTATCCTTTCTCCAAGCATTCACCAGCTAATGATAAAAACAATATGGCCAAATAGCCATGATCTTCAAAGAGGAGAAGAGAATTTTTCATCTGTATTAGGAGAGGGAAAAAAAAATCAACCTTCAGTACGTAGATACTCTAAATCAAGGGTAAAAAAAAAAATCCCAGAATATCTGAATAGCAGGTGTGTGAATCGAACATTTACCCAGGCAGCAACTGGAAAAATTGAAAAACATAAACACTGCCCAAAGAAGAAATCTCATAATAAACGCAACAAAGAAGAAAGGTCCAGAAGCACGGGGCTATTTGGAGCTTTCCCTGAGGCTCTGCTTGTTCTTACAGACGCCATTAGTCGCCCCCCTCCCCCACCCCCCCACCGTAATGACAAGGCAGGGAGATGTGACAAGCAGCATGGGGTTCCCTTAAATGAATGCTCGGCCTTCTCCATTCATCTTTTGTGGCTGCAACTTCTGAGTTTTGTTTCTGATGGGTATTTTTGCACTCCTTTTGAAGTAACTGTTACATGCACAGTGAAAGCTGACAAACGTGCAACCTTTACTTCACCAATGAAAATAGCAGAATTCAATTTCCTTCTTTGCTTAGGACTGATTCTTTATGACATCATGCATGGAACTTTCTTTTCCCCATAAAACTGTCTAGCAGTTTCTCATTTCTAGGGATTGACTCTCAATGATGAGCTGATTTGAGGAAATGTCTGGGCCAGGGCAGCAATTTATTTTTTATTATTTATTTTTATTTTATTTATTGGCTGCACCAGGTCTCAGTTGCAAGCACGCAGGGTTTTTAGTTGTGGCATGCAAACTCTTAGTTGCGGCATGAGGGATCTAGTTCCCTGACCAGGGATCAAAACCCGGCCCCCTGCATTAGAAGTGCGGAGTCTTAGCCCCTGGACCACCAGGGAAGTCCCCTAGAATTCATATTTAATGATCACTAGTACCATCTCGGGCTTCCTAGGTGGCGCTAGTGGTGAAGAACCCGTCTGCCAGAGTAGGAGACATAAGAGATGCCAGTTCAATCCCTGGGTCAGGAAGATCCCCTGGAGGAGGGT